>PVHT020000066.1:3687614-3941805 GCA_004024745.2 Catagonus wagneri | reverse complement strand
AAAGAAAGTTATCCTAAACTAGCTTATTTTCTGTTATTCTGTAACATTGTTCTTTCAGCATTAAGAATAAAGAATTTTATAAGGTTAGATTATTTTTTCCATTTTTTTTTTTTGGAAAGATTCCATTTACCTTCCAATTCTTTTCTTTGCTTTTCAAATGCAATAAAGACCTATGATTATCGGGCCCTGTAGTTCTGATTTACTTAAATTGTTCCACTTATGCTCCAGATTGATTTTCGGTTATTCTCAATGATTTGCTAATCATTGCCATTATATTTTGGCTATTTAAAAAACCTTAATAAAAGCCAAATGCCTTTGTATGGAATTCAAATCCCTCTGTGAACTTTCCCAAATCTACCTTTCCAGTCTTATTGCTGGCTGCTCTCTGACACACCAGGCACACTAGGCAGGAAGCTCTCCATTCTCAGGATGTGCCCAGGCCTTTCCTGCATTTGCAGATTTGCTCACACTCTGCTTTCATCTGGGATGGGCTTCTCCATCTCTACAGTTGGGATGGTACCCTTTTTTTTTTTTTTTTTTTTTTTTTTGGCTGCACCCACAGTATGTAGAAGTTCTGGGACCAGGAATCTAACCCACACTGCAGCAGTAACCAAAGCCAGAGCAGTGACACCACATCCTTAATCTGCTGAGCCACCAGGGAACTCTGTACCCATCTTTCAGTGTGCATATCAAATGCAACATGCCCACAAAGTTAGAACTTGTCAGAACTCTAAAGGATATTGGGGATCATTTAGTGCAAACCTTCACTTCTGTGGTTGAGGAGATGAGACTGGTGGAGATTGAATGATGTGCTGAAGTTAGAGGCAAAAATAAGACTGAAACTTAGGGAGGCTGATTCTCTGTGCTTTCATTCCTACAATGGAATTACGGAATTACCGTCTAACTCTAGTTGAAATTCATCTGCCAGTTCCTCTATTCTCCCACAGCCATTTGCTTTTACTTTAACACTTTGATATTCAGCTCCTTCAGTAGACTCTCAGTTTTTTGCAAACAATAGTCATGTCTAATTTATTTTTGTATCACTCGCGGGATTTGATAAAATGATTGGCACTGTCAAAAATTTATTTCAGAGAACTATAGATGAATTATTTTAATTTCTGAAGTTTAACGAGGTTTTACTATAAAGCTCAAGAAAAAAAGGAAAACAATAAGAACAGTAATATCATTAATCAAAAATTCAGGATTTAGGGAGTTCCCTTCATGGGCTCAGTGTTTAATGAATCCGACTAGCATCCGTGAGGATGCGGGTTTGATCCCTGGCCTTGTTCAGTGGGTTAGGATCCAGCATTGCCTTGAGCTGTGGTATAGGTTGCACACACGGCTTGGATCCTGCATTGCTGTGACTCTGGCACAGGTCAGCAGCTGTAGCTCCGATTCGACCCCTAGCTTGGGAACCAAAGCAAATAAAAAAAAAAAAAATTCAGGATTTAGAAACATTGATTGCCATCACAAAGGAAGGTCAGTTCTAGTTTAGAGGAAAGAATAATCTTGTTAAGTTCCCTGGTGGCCAAGTGGTTAAGGATCCAGCATTGTCACTGCAGTGGCTAGAGTCGATCCCTGTCCCAGGAACTTACACATGCTACAAGTGCAGCCAAGAAAAAAAAAAGGAATCTTATATTCTTCAGTGCCTCTGAAGACTTCACACCATAAACATACATTGTTAAAACACAACAGACACACATACACGACAAGAGAACTGTTAAAGAATCCCTCTTGTCTGTGATTTCTGCTTGAATTTGTTAGTTATGAATGGAGACTGTCTTTGTAACACTCAAGCCCACCATGTGTCTCAGTATTCTCCAGCTGAACAAAAGGGACAAAAATATCTTTCTCATAATGTTGTTGTGAAAGGTAAATGAGCCAACTAGGTAAAGTGCTTAACACAGTGCTAATGTTAAGTGTTCACTAAATGGTAGCTTTTAAGATGTATCAGTATTCATACCAGACATACTAATGTAAGCCCCTACCTTGTCCCAAGAAGAAATATCCAGTTATTGGAAGGAGGTCATGTGTACCTCAAAGTCCTATACATTTGAAACAGTAACAACCACACCAACAATACGCTCCTTATAAAGCACAGTTCTCCTTCTAAAGGTTCACTTCAGAAAATTCACTCATTAAACAAATTATGCTGAGTACCTATAAATGCTTATTGAGCACTTACTATGACCAGCGTACTGTTCTGTATGCTGGGATACAGTCTTCATATATGATTCCCCTAACTAGATCAGATATTCTTCTACTCCTTAACCCCTGGGGCTGCAATCCTTGTTTCTTCTACTTGAAATCACCCTCTTTCACCTCATCCCAATTTCCCAGCCTCCAGGTGACATACTTCTCCTTTAGCTCTGTGATAACTCATTTGATTCTTTAATAGGTACTTGTTCCCTCCCTGAAGCTCCATACAATTCAAACTCTTCTCTCCTGACCTTGCTCCCAGGCCCAGACTTGCCTCCCTACCTGGACTGAGGAAAGGAAAAATTTTTTTTCTTTTTAGGGCTGTACCCATGGCATATGGAAGTTCCCAGGCTAAGAGCTGAAACGAAGCTACAGCTGCTGGCCTACACCACAGCCACAGCAACACTGAACCCAAGCTACATCTGTGACCTACACCACAGTTCACAGCAATGCTGGATCCTTAACCCACTGAGCGAAGCCAGGGATCGAACCCACATCCTCATGGATACTAGTCGGATTCGTTTCCACTGTGCCACAACAGGAACTCCAGCAAGGATCATATTTTATTCATCTTTCTTTATTTCTCTTTTTTTCTTCCCCAGTGGCTAGCACAGTTTTGCATATAATAAGAGCTTAATAAATGACTGCTTTTTTATCTCTACATGAGATAAATTTGCAAAATACAGTTGTTTCATTTGTCTTTTGTGTCTTGCCTTACACCTTCTCATTACCTTTTTACTTTAGCTGGTGCTATGGCAATCCTCTGTGTGAGGGCAAACAATTCTAGGGTATATTCCACCTGCCTCCTCAGAAGATCCCCAGTAGGATGAAGCCCAGTAATCCACAGTTGGGACCAGCTCAGTAACACATTTTTGGACTGACTTTCCCTCCTAACCTATTTAACTTGTTCCAATCTCCCACCAGTGTTCCTTGCAATTCTTTCCACAGTAATCATCTATAAGTAAGCTGTTCATTTTGGAAGGATCCAGACTGACACTCTTCTATGAAGAAGGGAAGAGTAGCAGGTTATTAATACTGTATCCAGTGCAGTTTCATATTCCCCAACAGTGCATGGTGCTTTGCACATAGTTGGTATGCAATAAATTGATTTTGGATAAATAATTTGAATGCAAACAATTATCCTGTCTCTTTGCTTCCACTTTTCTTAGCTCATGGTAACTCAGTTGCATCACTTTTATGGGGTTGGCATTAATTATATTGTTGGGCATATAGCCTTAATAATGAAAAAGGGGTCTTAAAAATCTTAATTAAATATAATTTTTTCCTTAAAGGTTTTATCCTAAGAATATTACCTGCTGCTTTACACTATCATCATTTTGGTTTCTGCTATACCAGCAACATTACCTAATGAAATTTGTGTCACCTATTATATTTCTTAAGTGTTTTAAATCTCTCGTGGTTCTTATATTTTTATTATGATTTTAAGTATAAATATTCGTTTCCTTACAGCATCAAAATACTCTTTTCTCGGAGTTCCTTGGTGGCACAGTAGGTTAAGAATCCATCATTGCCACTTCTGTGGCTCAGGTCACTGCTGTGTCATGGGTTTGATCTCTGTTCCTTGAACTTCTATATGCCACAGATGCAGTCAAAAAAGAAGAAAAAATGAAATGTCCATTCTCTGACATCAACCATACAAATGTTTTCTTAGGTCCATCTTCCAAAGCAATAGAAATAAAAACAAAAATAAACCAATGCGACCTAATCAAACTTACAAGCTCTTGCACGGCAAAAAAACACCTTACAAAAGCCAAAAAGACAACCTACGGAATGGGAGAAAATAGTTTCAAATGATGCATCTGACAAGGGCTTAAATCTACAAAATATACAAACAACTTATACAACTCAACGGCACAAAAACAAACTACCCAATTGAAAAATTGGCAGAAGATCTGAATAGACATTTCTCCAAAAAGACATACAGATGGCCAATAGGCACATGAAAAGATGTTCAACATCACTAATTATTAGAGAAATACAAATCAAAACTACAATGAGATACCACTTCACACCACTCAGAATGGCCATCATTAGTAGGTCTACAAATAACAAATGCTGGAGAGGATATGGAGAAAAGAGAACCCTCCTACACTGTGGTGGGAACGTAAATTGATACAACCACTGTGGAAAACAGTATGGGGGTACCTCAGAAAACTAAAAATAGAACTACCATATGACCCAGCAGTCCTACTCCTGGGTATATATCTGGACAAAACTTTCATTGAAAAAAAATACATGCACCCCTATATTCACTGCAGCACTATTTACAATAGCCAAGACATGGAAACAGCCTAGATGTCCATCGATAGATGAATGGATTAAGAAGATGTGGGTACATATACACTATGGAATTCTTCTCAGCCATAAAGAACAAAATAATGGCATTTGCAGCAACATGGATGGAACCAGAGACTCTCATACTAAGTGAAGTAAGTCAGAAAGAAAAATTCCATGTGATATTTATATCTGGAATCTAATATATTGCACAAATAAACCTATATACAGAAAAGAAACAATCTCATTGACTTGGAGAACAGACTTGTGATTGCCAGGGGGACGGAGGAGGGAGTGGGATCAACTAGGAGTTTGGGGTTAGTAGATGCAAACTGTTGCCTTTGGAATGGATAAGCAATGAGATACTGCTGTATAGCACAGGGTGGAACATGATGTGAGAAAGAGAATGTGTGTATGTGTATGTGTGTGTGTGTGTGTGTGCGTAACTGGGTCAGTCTCAGAAATTGACAGAACATTGTAAATCAACTATAATAAAATTAAAAAAAAACACGATTTAAAAACAATAAATGCCCTTTTCTCAAGTTTCCAACTTGCCTTACATTTTCAGCCAAAGGTGATCCAGCTTCCAAAATGGGAAAATGGGATATACAACTGCTAAGAAAGGAACTTAGAGATATACACACAAAAATCATGTTAGGGAATTCTAGTCCAAAGGACGGTCCAGCAAAGGATGAAAAGCAAAAAGATGAATACATTTGCATAGTGATTCTAGCAATGAACATATTCTACGGTCTGGATTCATGATGATTTTAAAGTATGATTAGTCATTTGTTTCTTAAAAAAAATAAAGACAATGTGCTGATCATTTCTCCGGACACTAATCAAGATATTTTAAAAAAGAAGGGCAACTCTGCTGTACAGTGAAAACTGACAGAACACTGTAAGCCAGCTATAATGGAAAAAATAAAAATCATTTGAAAATTTTTAAAAAAATAACAGAAAAAATAAAAAGAAATGTGGGGATTCTTTCAATTAATACATCGGAACACCTTACCCCTGCCTCACTTTCATGGATATTGCAAATATGGCCACTTATATTACAATTTGAAAGAGTTTTTGACTGTAACTGAAATACGGCTTTCTGGGACCACGTTGGTAAGTTTTGCAATCTATCAGCTGATAAGTTTATATCCACAGTTCCTTTGATCACAAAACACTGGGAGAAGCCTTGTCATTTCTTAAGACAAACCCTTTACATTTAATAAAGAGTAGAGATTCCTCTACTTCAGCAGTATTTTCAATTATCCTTAACTTAAATATATACACTTAAACCTCAAACTGGAAAATTAATCTTAGATAAGTCAGAAAATGTATAACTTAGGAACAACTGACTTATAACAGTAATCACTTTATTTATTCAACAAATGCTTACTGAGTACCTTCTCTGTGATAGTCATTGTGCTCAGTGTTGATATACAAAGATGAACAGGAACTACTACTGAGCTTTAAAGAACTTACAGTCAAGTAGAAACAAAACATTCTGTTCTAGAAGAAAAGGGATGGTTTTCACCAAATCAGATATTATTAGAAAGCTAGGGTTAAAGGAACTTTGAGACTCTATTAGCCTTTGTCAAAGTATAATCAAATCAGAAATCTAGTTAGAGAAAGACATTTTAGGGTTATACCATTTTAAAGCCAGAAGGGACTGAGGCCTAGAGAGGAGGGAGCTACACAGAAAATTAATGCAGGTCTTTAGACTTTGAGTTTGGTGTCCTTTCCAGAGCATTGCATTGTCCACATTAATTTCAGGTTTTCAGGTTTTGGTAACTCTCACTGGCTTATTAATATTGGATATATCAAATACAACCTTGAAATGTTTTTAAAGAGAATATGATAAAAGATAATCTCTTAGGGAGTTCCCTTCGTGGCTCAGTGGTTAACGAATCCAACTAAGAATCATGAGGTTGCAGGTTCAATCCCTGGCCTTGCTCAGTAGGGTTAAGGATCCGGCATTGCCGTGAGCTGTGGTGAAGGTTGCAGACACGGCTCGGATCCTGCATTGCTGTGGCTGTGGTGAAGCCCGGCAGCTACAGCTCCTGTTAGACCCCTAGCAGAAGCAAAAAGACAAAAAAAAAAAAAATTAAAAAAAGATAATCTTTTAGTTTTCCTTTTGTCTTTTTAGGGCCGCACCCATGGCATATGGAGGTTCCCAGGCTAGGGGTCCAATCAGAGCTACAGTTGCCAGCCTATGTCACAGCCACAGCAACACCAGATTCGAGCCACATCTGAGAACTACACCACAGCTCACAGTAGCACTGAATTTGTAACCCAGAGAGCGAGGCCAGGGACCAAACCCGCAATCTCATGACTCCTAGTCAGATTTGTTTCTGCTGCACTACAACAGGAACTCCAAAATAATCTTATAGTCTAGTAAATTATACAAGTTACACGCCGTTTTAGTGGTGTTAACCAATAAGATACAAAATGAGTTTGTTCTGTATCTGTGTTAATGGTGATACAATTATTTTGAAATAACTTTCAAGATCTATAGTCAATGTATACTTTCTTTGCAACCTTTTGTTATGTAGTCAACTTGGACTTTTTTCATCCATCAAGCATATGATGCTCATAATATTTGTTTTCTTCTTCCTTTTGGCACGAATTAACATATTTCATTGGGGAAAAAAAATGAATCACTTGGCCACACCTAGCTTCACAGTGGGTGGAGAACTGCAGTCCTCCAAGCTCTCAGAAGAAGGATAATTAAAATATTTGTTTAATAGACCTAATGACTACAGCAACTGTTCTCTTATGGTCAACAAATATTTTGTTCATCTTTCGTGTCACATGGAAAATGTTCTCCTTCCTTGAGCACTTATTAAAGAGATAGCTGCTCCATGCATCTCTTTCCCCCAATTCTATTGAGAAATAATTGATTTACATCACTGTATTCATTTAAGGTATACAGCATAATGTTTTGGTTTACATATATTGTAAAATGATTACAAGAGGTTCAGCTAACATCCATCTTCTCATATAGATACAACAAAAAGAAAGAAGAAAGAGAAAAAAACCCTCTGCCTTGTAATGAAAATTCTTAGGATTGACTGTCAACAACTTTCACATATATCATACAACAGTGCTAGCACAACACAGTGACTACAGCTAGCACTGTTGTATGAATCAGCAAGATGGAGGATAGGACATTGGAAATTAACCAAAGAGGGGGAGGGGAGGAAAAAAAGGAGTGATGTAAGCCTACAAAAATTATGGGAAGTTGTGGTATACATATGTATAATGGAATACTCTTCACACTTAAAAAATGAGTAAATCTTGTCATTTGTGACGATAAAGATGGACCTTGAAGGCACTATGCTAAGTAAAATAAGACAGAGGAAGACAAATACCGTATGATCTCACTTACACATGCCATCTACAAAACAAAAACAAAAGCAAAAAAAAATGAAAATAAACTAACATAAAAACAATAACTAATAAAAAAGACAACAGACTCTTTTGTTTACCAGACTAGAGGTTAGAGGGAGGAAGAATTGGAGGAAGACGATCAAACTGTATAAACTTTCAGTTATAAGACAAAAAAGTCCTAAAACCAGTAAGCATTTTGTTGTCTTAACTTGAGCTGACCCACATCTGAGGTTTCCTGGCTGGATAGGGCCACTGGCTTTGCTCTACAAACTATTGGCTCTACCTGATATTCTCTTGACTTGCACACTGCTGGGCCACACAGCTTTTAGCCACTATTCCTTCTAGTCAGACATGACCAAAGAGACACAGTGGGCAGTAATATGTCTAGACTACGTCTTTTTTTTCCCTTTTTTTTTGGCTGTGTCTGTGGCATGTGGAAGTTCCTGGGCCAGGGTTCAAATCTGTGCCACAGTAGTAACCAGAGCCACAGCAGTGACAATACCAGATCCTTAACCCACTGAGCCACCAGGGAACTCCTAGACTATGTCTTGATTCATCAGATTCTCAAAGGTATGCATAAAATCAGAAATTTATTTAGAATACCTTTGCATGAAATGTAGGGTTTTGGTTTGGTTTTTTTCAGGTGAAGGACCAGCTTCAGCTTCTTATTTATGCTTAGAATTAGGACTTGAAAACTTGAAAAATGGGAAAGGGATTAAAGGAAACATAGATTCTTAGAGAGCAAAGGTTAGTGTTAAAACAGTAAATGTGTTAATTTGTTTTTATTGCGGTGACATTTCTCCACCTTCCTAGTATACCAATATCTAAGAATAATTGTTAATGAAATCAGAAAGCCACATTTAAGTACGTGTTCAATATACATTTTCCATTTCACACTAAATTTAATTATGATCACAATTAAGAAAATGTAGCATCCTTCTAATGGTCAAAGTGAATTTCTAAAATTCCCTGTAAGTTTACGTGTAGGACCTAAGGAAAGCAACCATAAAGTAATTTCCTTTCTCGTGTATTTTTAGGAATATGTCTTACTATAATAAAGTTTGGGCTACGTTATTGCGCTTGGGTGTATTTTTTTAAATCTTAAAATTAGAAAAGACAGATGATTATTTTCTCCCTTTACCAAGAAGGGAAAAGATATGAAATGTTAGTATGTAACTGTTATACATTTTTTCCTGAAAATAAAGGGATATAAAAAGAATGCAATAAGCACTGAGCATGTTCCTACTAATCTTACCAGAATCTTCTCCTATATCAAACTGTTTCTTGTCTACCCTATTTAAACTATCCTTTGCTAAGTTTAAGCATTATGGCAGCTACCAGATTGTAAAGAGTAATAGAGCAGCTATATCCACATGTGTGAATCAGGAACAAGAAACTCACCAGTAATACAAATAGAGTTTTTCATTAAGTAGCATTCCTGTTTATTACAGAGCAACAAAAATAAATTTTTTGGATTTAAATTTAACATTGAAAACAAATCCCAATTCCCGCATCTCTTTGATGCAGCTGGCTGCACTGTGCGTAATGTCTGATATATAATGGCAATGTCTATTGTTACAGAATTGGCTTATTTGTGTATTGAAGGTTTCATTCAAATTTGTATGGTTCAGAATGTTCAATGAAATGCACAAATTGACTAGCTCAATATTTCCCAATTTGTCATAATGGTTTTTATGTGAGTGTTTTCCTTCCTTATGACAACCATAAAGCCATTTTTATTTCACAGGGAACAAGGTGACAATTCCTGTGAAATCTCACAGTCCAGTGCTAAAGGTAGGCCCACAGTCACTTCTAGGACCATGAAAACTAAATCAGACATGGAAACTTAAACAGTGTTGAGTGAAAGGAGTCATCCATCTAGGGAGACACTATGACTGAAATCATCAGAAACACAAACATACTCAATTTGGAGCCCTGCATATATATCTTTTCATATTGGACATTTTGAGTTCTTTTCTATTCCTAGGTATGTTTACTAAATTATATGAATCTAAATCTGATAATTCTGATTATCCTTTGAATATCCTAAAATGCATTTTACTTCATTGAATTACATTGCGGTTTGTTCTTAAGTTACCGAAAAGAAATCTTGAATCGCTAAATATGGTTTGATTTTTGGGTAACTGAGTCATGAAAGAAATAGATTAAAAAAGCTATTTTAAAGGAAAATGACAAAACACCAGGAGAAAAAGTTGAATGTCACCATTTCTTAGGTGCTAATTAGAGGTAGGTTTAATTGCATGTTGTTCATTTGAAGATTTTACCTTTTTATCACTTCACTGGAAGGTAGAGATCATTGGTCCTTTTCCAGCTGGTTAGACATGATGCTGGAAAAACTAGACTCTTCTTGACATAGATTACATAGTATTTTAATTCCTGAGGTGACATATTTCCAGTGTTAAATACAGACCAGAATAGCAATTGCATTATTATTATCAATATTTGAACAAGGCATGTAAAGGACTGCCCAGAATACTTTGTTTTTTTTAATAATTTTCACTTCATTTATTCTCTGATTACATAATTATGACCACTCCTTTTCTTTTGCAAAGTGAATTGCTTTTAGAAAATTTTTAGTATAAATAATTAAGACCTTCAACAAAGTATTGAAGTACTATGAACCTCAATTTTCTGTCTGTAGGATATAGTTACTAATACCCATGGGTCATTGTGAGTGTTAGAGCACATAACTACCTGTCATGTATAAATCAGTTTACAAAAGCAATTTTGTTCCTGGGCATAATTCTCAGGTGCTGACAACTGGATCTTTAAAAAGAAAAATTTATCTTAAATTGTTTATCATTTGTTAAACAAAGAATGGTATTTCTTCAGGTGACCAGTCAACTCAGTCATGGCCGTAAGGCAAATTGTAATGGTTCCAAACTAACTTACTCAGGTAAAATTAAATTCTATTCACTTGGAGGCTCATTTCAAAGTAGTTGCCATGGTAAGATATCTGACTTCTAAAAGTGTCTTTTAGCATTCATTCATCCATGTATTTATGGACTCTTAAAAATTATTTATTTAGAGTCCACTCCACACAGAATTCCCTGAGTGTCAAAGGTACCCCCCTTCCATCTCCCAATATTCCCATCCTCCGGTTGATCAAACACTAATCTTTGTACTGCTGTGAAAGGATTTTGCAAATGTAATTAAAGTCCCTCGTTAGTTGACCTTAGAATATGGAGATGATCTTGGTGGGCCTAACCTACTCTCTTGAGACCCTTAAAAAATAGGAATCTTTCTGCACTAGCGGTGGAAGAAGTCAGAAACTTAGACCTTGAGGAGGATTTGACTTGCTTTACTGGCTTGAGGATGGAGAGGCCCATGTGTTAAGGAATGCAAGTGATTTTTAGAAGCAGAGAACAGCCTCTGTCTAGCAGCCAACAAGGAAATGAGACCCCAGTCCTACAATCACAAGGAACCAGATTCTGACAACAACCTGAATAAACCTGAATGTAGTGTATTCTTCCCTGGAGCTTCAGAGACACCTTGATTTCAGCCTTGTGAGCTCCTACAGCAAGAACCTAATTGAGCCCTATTGCACTTCAAAAGTATAGAACAGACCTGTGAGCTAAATTGTGTTGCTTGTAAACCACTACATTTGTCGCAATCGTTACATAGCAACAGAAAACGAATGCAGTCATTGATCTCCTTTCATGCTGTGACATAAACTGTGGAAAGTAATGCAAGGG
The DNA here is from genome assembly GCA_004024745.2 of Catagonus wagneri. Classification (NCBI taxonomy): domain Eukaryota; kingdom Metazoa; phylum Chordata; class Mammalia; order Artiodactyla; family Tayassuidae; genus Catagonus; species Catagonus wagneri. Next base: position 3,930,208 of record PVHT020000066.1, on the reverse strand, counting down.
TTACGGAGGCAAAAGTTAGAAATGAAAAGTCCAAAGACATGTCAAGATGATATGACTGAGCATCAAATAAGCAGTGCATTTAATAAGTGCTCTTACTTCCAAGAAGGGTGTTTCACAGTAGGCTAGACTGCTTTGAGTTTTTCCTGGAGCAGGGGGTTCAAAAATCATGGAAAGGTTTGGAAGGGTATTTTTCTCTTACGGTTGCAAATAAATCTCTGTTTGAACCCATTTGTCTATCTTTAATTCAAGTTTTTGTTTATATGACATTCTATAATCCTATGCTATGTCTGTTCTCTGTTTCCTACAAACCTCCCCTCACCTTTGCAAACAATAAAATCAGAGGCTCCAGGAGGTCAGTACTATTGTTTCACTGAGTTGAAAGGAAATAATCACAAACCACTTATAAATCCAAGATTACTCCAATTCCACGCTGAGCCCTGAATGAGATAATGTGTACGTATATGTAATCTCTATCCAGAGTACAGCAAGAAAGCTTGACCAGAAGTCCTGGGTGCACTCCCCCATACTTTCTAAAATAAAATGCCTTAATCTGAACACTTATCAATGAATAACTAATCCTAGTAAGCACATAACCATGCTCATTTTCTAACTCCTTTGTAGTCAAATAATGAATCCAGATGATACAGAAAATAGGCACCATGGCAAATTTGGACAAATAGAATTTAGAGACAGTGACAGAAAGCTTAGTCAAGCATAATGCTCACAAGACATAAAGCAAAAATCAGGACAAAAAACATCAGACATTCCCCAGAGTCTCATGATTTCATAAGAGAGTCTGCCTCTAGAGTCCTCTGGCTTAGTGAGACCTTTTCTTTTTCTAGCAATCACACTCCTACAGCTAAAAGATGTTTGGATTATAGCACTCACTATTTAAAATAGCTATGGATGCTGCAAGAATACCTAAATAAACAAATGAATGAATGAATAAATAAAATGTGTAGAAGATAAAGAGTAAAACCTTGAGCTCATCTTATTTCCCAAGGTTGCGATCTAATTGTGTTTCTAATAGGAAAAGTCATACACACATTCCCCTAAAAAGCTGGGGGAGAGGAGTTGTATACAAAATGTAAAGCCAACATACTTTTTTCACTTGTACCATTTCTCCATTTAAACTGCTATTTGCTACTTATCATGCGTGAACAGAAGGGATGGAATGAACAAAGCATGACTTTTTGTTGTTCCTGCCATGTAAAGTTACAGCAAATAAATTGCACAGAGGAAAGCATAAATGTAGAAATAGCCTAAATCTTTTATGTAGATGAGGTGAAAAAGCAGCCTCCTTTAGAATTGCTTCTTTAGATTATAATAGCAATTTATGTTAAAAGTCACTATGACAAATCAGCCCATAATTTATTTTAAGAAGTCAAACTAGCAAGATCAAGCATACTGTAGGTGGTATTTCATCTTATCATATTAAAACAGTCTTCCCAAATGTAAAAGATAATCTCAACTGCTGTGTTCTGTAAGCAAGCAGAAAATTATGTAAATCTGATTTCCTTACTATGCGTTTGCTATCTCTTTAAAGCTTACTAAATCATATCCAGATTTGTAAACACAAAAGCACTGGATCCAAGATACATTTGCTTTTCAAACACTCAGAATGAAAAAAGGTATTTTGCAGGGTGTAATTGAAAAATTCCTATCAGTTTTCAAAAGCTAACAAATCAACAGTTGTGTGAGATTAAAAAAAAAATTACAAAACATCACCTCAACTTATTATGGGCTTAATTGCTTCCTCATAATGGAGTGTGACAATGTGATTGCAGTAAGAATAGCACCTGCTTTGAAAATCACATATCAAAGAGATGCCAGTGAGGAGCTGGAAGCCCAAACAGCAGCCATGTTGAAGTTCTTCCTGTACTCCTTAGTTTGCACCACTTCTTACCCTTCAGGCTCATTGCCTGACTAACTGGGGTTTATTCTGTTAGCTCACCTAAAAGTGTCTGCACCTGCAGGCCCAGCATTGTGACTTCAGAGACATAGAGGAACATACAAGTAGTTGGGTATTTATCTGAGCCCAACCTCTGAGACTGCCCTTCTCACAGACACAGCCCCTTGCGTGGCCCAGACTGCAATCTGCTCGCCTGTATGAGTGAAGTTCAAATCTTGTGAGCCAGATTGCATAAGCATCTCAAGTCAATAACCATGCCAAAAGGGAGGACTGTCCTCTTCCTTTGATCTGAAGAAGAAAATTCTTTGATATTAAGGTTAACTGGTTAAGTTCATTCCTGTTACATATTTGCATTTATATGCATTAACATAGATTAATCTTTTTACAAATATATGTGTAATCCTATTATTCTTTCACCAATAATTTCTTAGTTTGTGTTGAAAGCAAGAGAGCAAATCCTTTACTTTTTGTATGAAGAGTTGACCAAGGACAACTAATCAGTAGGTTCAAAGACATTTAAATTACTATGTTTTAGTTAATAGAAATATATAGTATTTCTGCACCTTTTAAAAATGAGAATAATAAAAAACTCTGTTTCTAGTTCTGTTTAACAGTAGGTCGTTAAATGTTTGTTGAGTAAATGAGATATCTTCAACAAATTCAGTAAGCAAACAAACAAATTTTGATTCTATATTAATGAATTGTGTCAACTGTAAAATAAGTTAATACTACATTCCAACTCTAACATTCTAGAATTTTAAGTGACAGACTAATTCAATGACATAAAGAAGGGTGTTCCACACTTGGATATGGTGATATGGTGTGAGCCATATGAAAAAAATGGCCAACAAAGACAGTAGGACAAATAATATGAGAGATGTGTTCAAAGGGAATTATGTATCATGCATAAGAACACAGAGCAACTGACAACACACACATAGCCCTCTTAGGTACCAATGATTCAGAGACACACAGAGACACTTATTAAAAGGGCAAAGGGAGACTGAGAAATATAATTATGGGCAGAGAGGGAGACAGCCCCCTCATATGTATTTATAGGATAATGCTCCAAAAGACTGCACGTGTCCTCTTGTTATTTTCATAGCTAAAGATATAGATGAATGCCAGCTTTTGTTACCTGCGCTTCTGGCTACATGACATTAAGTTGAGCTGCATGTTTAGCCTCTGGGCTGAAGGTTTTCACACCTCCTATAAAGGCAGCCTATTCGGTTCCATCCTAAATAGCACACATGCAGTGACAAAGTTCATACCAAAGCTTCACCAGAACAAAGCAATTTGCCTCTACCCATATAACTGCCATAATGGTAAGGCACTAAGTATAAGCTTTAATAATTTCAAGTGCAGAGGACATAATTCAATGTAGTATCAGTGAAATACACAGCTAAAGGATAAGAAATAATTTGCATGTTTGGGTACCTCTGGGACCTGGAACAAAATAATAAGACCTACTCCATTTAAATATTGTAAAAACTTTACAGATATAAATGTATTTAATCCTCACAAAAATCTGTATTACTTTACCCATTTTATAGTCAGGGAAGACATATGTATAAGCATTGGAGATCCGATTTCTCTTTTTGCTGACTGTGCGCATGTGGCATGTGGAAGTTCCTGGGCTAGGGATCGATTTGGAGCTGTAGCTGCAGGCCTATGCCACAGCCACAGCAACGTCAGATCTGAGCCAGGTCTGAGACCTACACGACAGCTCACGGCGGCAATGCTGGATCCTTAACCCACTAAGTGAGGCCAGGGATCAAACCCACATCCTCATGGATACTAGTAGGATTCTTAACCCGCCAAGCCATAGTGGAAACTCTGTGGAGATCTGTTTTAACCCAGTCTATGTGATATTAAGATCTTTGCTCTCGGAGTTCCCATCGTGGCTCAGTGGTTAACAAATCTGTCTAGCATCCATGAGGATGCAGGTTCGATCCCTAGCATTGATCAGTGGGTTAAGGATCCAGAGTTGCCTTGCACTGTGGTGTAGGTCACAGACTCGACTCGGATCCTATGTTGCTGTGGCTGTGGCATAGGCTGGCAGGTGGAGCTCTGATTTAACCCCTAGCCGGGGAACTTCCATATGCTGTGCATACGACCCTTAAAAAAAAAAAAAAAACTTTGCTCTTAATCATTTTACTATGTTGCCCCTTGGAAATAAGCACAAAATATAACGATTAAACAATTTTGAGAATAAGATCTGCCATTAAAAAGAAGCAAACAAAATTACCTTGAGTTTCTCTAATAAAAGGAAACTAAAAATCTTTATCAGAGTTCCCATTGTGGCTCAACTGTGGTGTAGGCCAGTGGCTACAGCTCCAATTCCACTCTTAGCCTGGGAACTTCCATATGCGTGGGTACAGCCCTACAAAAAAGGAAAAAAAATTCTTTATCACCCACAGATAATAAAAACCTTTTAAAGACTTCTCTTTTACAAACAAACCAGTATGAAGTAAGGTAAAACCTGGGCATGATCAACACAAAATTTTTTGGTTCTGTGATTCAGAGGTAACATCTGGGTAATTTTAGAATTTTTTTCATAAACAACATTGACTAGAACTGCTGTTACTGGCAAACACAGCCATGCTATTCTCAATGAACTTGGATTCAGTGAACAATCTATTTCTAAAGAGGGAACAAACTACCACCAATACGTAGATGAATTATTTTACAGGTCTGTATATATCACTATGTCTCACAGTGATTTTTTATTATTTTTAAGGTAACCAAGCTTAAGACCCAAAAAAAAGACTAAAAGACATGCAGTTTCAGTTGCATTTCATTTTTAATTCAAGTGCTCAGTGGACTGCACAATGAAATCTGTAGCAGTGAAAGATGGACTGAGTAAAACTTTTTGTTAGCGTGAGCCACATCACCTGGAGCCAGTGGCCTCTGAGGCAGTCTGTCCAGAAAGCCATCCTTCCGAGGCTTTCTCCATCTGTTAGGTCCCCTGTACAGTGCATACTATTTTGCTCTCACCCTGAGAGCTCCCTAGCCATTCCTAGACCCATCCATACCTCATTATCCTGCAGCCAGACAAATGGCAGCAATTATAACATCCTGGTAGGAATGACATACTATGGTATGGTTGAAAAGGCCCTTCCAGTTTAAAAACCACTCTTTTGTAATTCTTAAAATTTTCCCCAAATATTCCTTGTTTTTTGCAGTATTTTTTTGCTTTGGTTTGGTTTTTGGGTTTTTTTTTTTTTAGGGCATATGGAAGTTCCCAGGCTAGGGGTCAAATTGGAGCTGCAGCTGCCAGCCTACGCCATAACCACAGCAATGCGCAGTCCAAGCCATGTCTGCGACCTACACTGCAGGTCACAGCAATGCCAGATCCTTAACCCACTGAGCAAGGATAGGGACTGAACTGTGTCCTCATGGATACTAGTCGGGTTCCTAATCCACTGAGCCACAATGGGAATCCCTCCCCACATAGTCCTCACATGTGAACTTTGTGTTTTCTTTCTATTCAAAGTGATTCTGTAAGAGAAATATTTAAGAGAGCCATTTAGTTTTTGAGTGAAAAGATCTTTGTGGGTGACCCTTGCTTATTTATGGAGGATCCACTGGGAGGATAATTCACATTTATTCAACAAAGTATTTTGAGTGCCTGTAAGTTTCTAGGCCCTTTGCTAACTATGGGCTCTGCCTCCCTTCTTGGAATGCTAATTACCTGGAAGGGCCAGGAAAGCAAAGGCACAAGTAAAAGTTACCCAAATGCCTATCCCATCTCGCATAGCACTGCAGGGCCACCTTTCGGGACAGGTCCTGCAGTATCAAATGGAGACAATGTTCTGTTCCACTTGGGCAATTCATTTCTGAACAATGAAATTGATCTATCAAACTCTGACCATCAGAGCTTCTGATTCCTAGATTGAAGACTTTTCTGTTTTTGACCTTCTGGTCTCATTTGGACCTTCATTCCTTTCTTGACCTGGTTCCTTCTCCTGGGTTTTGCCCTAGCATATTCTTTTCCTGCAGCTCTCTGCTCTTTTACTTGGGGCTCAAACTAGTTGACTTGGAGATGTATTGTGCCTTTTTTCTTGTTTTTGTTTAGAATTAAATTTCATGTTTTAGATTTTTAAAAATGGAATTGAATTATTTGTAGCTAAAGCAGTCATGCCATATTTTCACTCCAAAACTTTTAGATTTTCCAGATGTGCCAAAGTCCTTACAGCACAGAGTTGCTTATAAAACATCCAGATTTTAGCTTGGTAATACAGAAAGTGTGTAATTCACACATTTCACTAAATTTTCATAAGTAGTGTGTCTTATAGTTTTTTATAGGTGTGACTCTCCATATAAGAATAAAAATAGGGCCAATTGTTTTTTGTAATCAGGCAATAGATACCTATTCCATGGCACTGTTTAGATAGACTCAAAACCCACAAATACTGACTTCACAGCAAATAAATGTAGCCAAAAATATGATGCAGCTATAAATCGTGAATCCAGTTTATTTAATGTTAAAATACACAAAAACATAATTTAATAAAGGTTAAAAATGGTTATAAACTTTCAATTTTTCTAATGAATCCTGCCCTAGTGGAAGAAGAGATAAAAAGTGTGTACACAAGACCCCACTGCAGAACGTTGGTAAGCAAGCCTCCTCATTGCTTCTAATATTTCATCCAGTGCCTATAAAATGTCAGCTCGAAAACCAGGCTTGTAGTTAGCTTGTCTGTTGAGAAAACTTTATCTTTTAAATCCTTCAGTTTTCTTCAAGTTGAAATCAAATCAGTCATTCCTTTACCTAACTGAATTCCTTTGGGTTTGACTCATGTTATGCCGTATCATGAAAAACTTTAGAACTAAAGGCTAACTTGTAGCCCTAAAAACGGAGTTAATCATTTTGAATTGCACTCAGAAAAAAATAAAACAGCCTATAGAAATCCCATACTCTATTTTGGAGATATTTTCCCCAAAGGAAAGAGGATCAATATATCTTTTCTTTCATTCATTCACACATGTATCCTGTCATTCACTCATTCATTCATCCATGAATTCAACAGACATTTATTAAATACCTACTATTGTTCCAATACTACTTAAGCACTAGGGATACAGCAGTGAGCAAACAAGTTTCTTGCTATCAGGGAACTTACATGTGGGCAGAGAAAGAAAGAAAAATAGATCAATCAATCGTCAGGTGGTAGTAAGTGTTAAGATAAAATAGGATAAGAAATAGAAAGTAGAAGGGAAGGGTGCCATTTTGTGTATGGCAGGAATTTAGACACTTTTGACTAGAGATGTGAGTAAAGTAACAACATAAGCCACAAAAATATTTGAGGGAAAATCATATTAAACAGAGGGAGCAGTTGGCACTAAGCCCCCCAGGGCAGGAGCATGCTTGGTGTGTTCAAAAACAACAATGAATCAGAATGGTTGGAGTACAATACGAGAGTCCAGTGAGAGAGTGATTGTAAGAGCTAAAGTTATAGAACTAAGGACAATATCCTTACAGGCTACAGTGGGAACTTTGGATTTTATTTTTAGTGAGACAGGAAGTTACTGGCTGGTTGTGAGCAGAGGAGTGACAAGCTTTAACTGTATCACTCAGGCTCTTTGTGGTGGAGAGTAGATTAAGATGAGGCAATACGGGAAACTCGGGAGACAAATTAGGAATCCATAGCAATAGTCCAAAAGAGGCATATGTTTTAGCAGTTGCTTTTAAGAAATCTTCAAAGTGGATACCAATCACTGTGCTCCACACTGCCTGAAAACCTCCCTGTGTAATAAAGTATGACTCTTAGAGCCCAGAGTACCTGTGACTGAGAGGTTATATTTCTCTGCAAGCTTAAAAGTTTGTTATCACTGGTAGTGAGGATGGCGGTTCTCTATATTCCAGAGCAACTTCATAAGCAAACAGAAACAATTGAAAATATATTTCACTGAAAAAAAATTTTTTTTTAGTAAAATACATCTTTTAAAAATTGAAGTCACATTGAGGTAGCTGAATCAGTAATGAGGCAGAAGTTAGAAATAAGTCCTATTTTAATGGCTGGTCAAAGTGTATTTATATATATTCTTAACTATATGTTCATTCATAAAGATTTTTTTTTTTTTTTGTCTTTTCAGGGCTCCACCTGCAGCATATGGAGGTTCCCAGGCTAGGGGTCAAATCGGAGCTATAGCCACTGGCCTACACCACAGCCACAGCAATGGGGGATCCAAGCCGCATTTGCAACATATATCACAGCTCACAGCAACACTGGATCCTTGACCCACTGAGTGAGGCCAGAGACTGAACCTGTATCTTCATGGATACTAGCTGGATTTGTTGCCACTGAGTCATGATGGGAACTCCTGTTTTTCATAAAGCTTTACACACAAACTGTGGACTTCTCTGGTGCTTCAGTGGGTTAAGGATCCAATGTTGTCACTGCTGTGGTGTGGGTTTGATCTTGGGCCTGGGAACTTCTGTGTGCTGCAGAAGCAGCCAAAAAAAAATTTTTTTTAAATACATACAAACTGTAATCATAGTCCTACAAGCATTGTAGGTATATGATGGTGTAAATATATGGCTTGGAAAAAAAATACTTTTTATAAATATGAAACATATGAGATATATTTACTAGTGTAAAGTTAATCAGTAAAAATCATTATAAAACCCTCTAATTTAATTTCTATGAAATGTCTAGAACAGGAAAATATAGAGAGGAAAAGATTAGTGCTTGCTTAGGGATGAAAAGAATGGAAGGTTTGAGAGGTGATAACTAGAGGGTACAGGGTTTCTTTTATAGGTTATAAAAATATTCTAAAATTAATGGTGGTAATGGGTGCAGGGCTCTGAATATTTATACATTTGAACATTGCACAACACTGGTTTGAACTGCATGGGTTCATTTAAACATGAATTTATTTTTCTACTTTTAATTTTAATTTTTATGGCCACACTCACAGTGTATGGATGTTCCCTGGCCAGGTACCGAATCTGAGCCACAGCTGTGACCTACACCACAGCTGCAGCAATGCTGGATAATTTAATCCATTGCACAATAGCAGGAACTCCTCTTTTTCTTTTTTTAGTGATGATTTTTTATTGAAGTGTAGTTGATTTACAACACAGATTACTTTCGGTCAGTAGTACAGTACTATACACAATGTGCATCCAGTTGGTTGAATCTGTAGATGCGGAACCAGGAATACAAAGGGCCAATTATAAAGTTATATTCCTATTTTCAGCTGGGCAGTGGGTTGGCCACCCTAGCCCCCATGTTGTCCAAGGGCCAACTGTACTAAAATGATAAAATTATACGGTTTCGATAGGTGAATTGTATAGTGTGAATTATATCTTTTTTTTGTTTTTTTTTTTTTTTTTTTGCTATTTAGTGTTGTACCTGTGGCATATGGAGGTTTCAAGGCCAGGGAGCTACAGCTACTGGCCTATGCCACAGCCACAGCAACGTGGGATCTAAGTTGCATCTGTGACCTACACCATAGCTCATGTCAACACTGGATCCTTAACCCACTGAATGAGTCCAGGGATCGAGCCAGCATCCTCATGGATCCAAGTTGGGTTTGTTAACCCTTGAGCCATAAAGGGAACTCCATGAATTATATCTTAATAAAACCGTTACCCCCAAAATAATGATAAACCTGATAGATGACATTTCATCTATATAAAGCAATGGTCATGTAAATTCATGTTAATTTAAAAAAAAATCTAACATGCCAGTGAGTCAAGGAATTAAAGTGCTTCTATGCTCAGTTTCTTGAGAATGTTTTTAAATTTTCTGTCAACTTTGCCTTTTTGAATGGTTATGTTCATCTATGTATTTTATATTCTGTCTTTGGGAAAACTGGGGAGAAGGCACAGATTAGACATGAACTATTTGGAATGAAAAAACTATCATTAATCACTAATTGACTATCGTTTATCATTAATTAGCTGCTCCAAGGAAATTGTGTTTGACAGAAAATGTTTGTCTTAGATATTTCTAACAGATTGGCTTGAAGTATTCTTAGTGTTCATGGTACATTTCAGGCAAAGAGGCATCAAGAAAGACAAATATGAGTTTCCTTAAATCAAGAAAGGAGATCTATAATGAATGCACACTCCCTGAAGCAACATGGCCTTTCAGAGGCTTAAGAACTCTCATTGTTAGTAATAAATAATCTGTCTGGAGATACTTCCTCACAGAGGCTGCATGCTCTGATGGACATGGTTCTTATATCTACTTCTCTCAGCAATACCTGCCAATCCATGGTTCAAACCAACTACCTACCAAATTACAGTGCTCACTGTGAGTTTCGGTAGTAATAAGGTCAATCCATGTGAGCTATTTGAGTAGATTTGAGGATGCATAAATATTATTTATTAGCCCTTAGTCAAAGAGTGCTGAAGTTGGTGGTATACAAATGACAAAATAACAGGGGTTCTGAACTCTTGGGTTATGCTTAAATTTTGTACAATGAATTAATGGATCTTATACAGTGGTACTTAGAACTGCTTCTTGTGTAAAATACACCTGTACTTATATCCAAACTCCTAGAATATTTCCCTATTGTGAAGCATTTCTATCAGACTGTAATGATACTTCAAATGTGATGAATATGAATCCTAACACCTTTGTTTTTTTGTGGTGTTGAAAAATTACTCTGCATAATAATAAACTCTCTAAATTAACATAATTGCTTTCTCATCCTACTGAAGAGAAGGATGAAGAACCATATTCAGGGCAGTAAAGAAAAGTGTTTGTTGTTGTTGCTGCTGTTTTGTTTTGTTTTGTTTTGTTTTGTTTTAGGTTGCAAAAATACCTAGGCACAATAGTATTTTGTATTGGTTTGAAGCATCAGACGAAAGATGGCCTTGGATTAGGGTACTGTGATGAACTGGTCTCAATCCAAGCTCATAATTCTAGTTGTCATTGGAGTCTAGACATCTCATACAGACTATCACGAGTGAAATGTGGCCAGGCACTCCTGAGAGAGCACCTGGTCCCACCGGATATTATTATGGCAGGAACCTGGTATGCTGATATGGAAGACAGGCAAATGTCCCTGGTCAGTGATTAGCAGTGGAAACCTGGCCTGTTCTCGGTACCCACACAGAATGAGCAGGCTGTAGAGGCTGGAACATGGGTGGACAGTTACTTACTTAGGATTCTGGCTAGAGTACGTTTCTTTTTGTCCTGCCCTGACCAGCAAATATCAGTTCACTATCCTTCCTCTCGTATTCATACTAACATTAAAGTTCCCCGACTTTTCCAAGTGAACAAATCCCCAAATTTCATTTTCTTGACTCTACTCCTGATTCCATTTTCTATCACTGTTTTTATTCTTTTCCAAACTACTTGAATTAATCATATCTTTCAAGGGCTCATATAGGGATGTAATCAATTCTGCAGGGCTCTGTGTATTCGAAGATCAACTCATTTTACAGAAGCAAAAATTGAGAAAGGTGAGTGGGGAAAGTAACTGTGAAGGAAGGAGCCAAAGTGTAAAGTGTGACAACAACTTATTGGTTGGATTTAGGGCTTGAATGGAATTTCACCATCTGACATTTTCTCTCAATAAATTTTAAAATATACAGAATACTTCTTACCCAACATTGATGCCATATACTTACTATGTTCTTTAAAGGTCCTAAACAGGACTCTGGCTGAGAGATTCCTGTATAGACTTTCTTAGCACTTCTGTTCTTAAGAAAAGGAGTGCTTCCTGCATTGTTTTATTATCTGACTATCTGTTTTAACTGATGATCTAGTTCTGTTCCCCGGTCTGTAACCCTGTTGAGAATAGGTGTTATGTGTCATCCACCAGTGTTTCACCTACAGTACCTACCACCATGTTATGTCCCAGTAGGTATTAAGTAAATTTGATGGTTATCAAAAAATAACCATCTTCAGCCAAAATATATTATACTGTATCTACAAATAAATTAATACATTTCACTATTTTATAAACACAATAACCGATGATTTACTATTAAGTCAGAAGTACTGAATTATCAGTAAATTCTCATGAACATTATTTGTCTGGGTGTAATACTACATTAATTGCCAGAAACTCAAGTCTGTGATAAAGCAATAAAGTAGTTGCTATTTGATAAATGTTGTTATTTTTATTTATTTATTTATTTTTGTCTTTTTGCCTTATCTAGGGCCGCACCCGCGGCATATAGAGGTTCCCAGGCTAGGCGTCTAACAGGAGCTGTAGCCGCCGGCCTTCGCCACAGCCACAGCAACGCAGGATCCGAGCCACATCTGCAACCTACACCACAGCTCATGGCAACGCCGGATCCTTAACCCACTGAGCAAGGCCAGGGATCAAACCCGCAATCTCATGGTTCCTAGTCAGATTCGTTAACCACTGAGCCATGACGGGAATTCCTAAATGTTTTTATTTTGATTGGAGATGTCTCCAAAATGTTATTTCTGTTTATTTTCATTACACAGAAGTATAGCTAGTCTGTGACATATGGATAAAAAAATTATACATTGAGGTCAATTCTCATTATTTTTTAAAAATTGCAGTTGTTACAAGACTCATGGATGAGGATTTTATTCAAAAGAGGATACCACCGAATCCTTTAGACCCTTGCCATTTCAGTGTGGTTTGAGTACAGAGAGCATCAATATCAGCTGGAGCTTGCTAGAAATGCAGAATATTTGGCCTCACCCCAGACTACTGAATCAGAAATGTGCATTTAAGCCAGATTCCCAGGTGATTCAAATGCACATTAAAGTTTGAGAGACACTACCTTAGGTCTTTATTTTTGTCATTGGAATTAGAAATGTCATATTTATAGAACTGAAAGAATAAAATCTTGTTGTGTCTGAATTTGATTGGTCCCACAACCTCAATCAGCTTAGTTTGCAGGTGAGCGGCTTAGTAAGGTTTTGAATATTAATACTTCCATACGATCAGAATCATGGAAATATACTGGTCACCTGTATTTTGAAATGGGATAAAACAGTCAGATAAAAGGTAGCATTCAGAGGGTGCTCACTGTGTACAGCGATCTAGGTGAGTTCCCCTGGTCATCACAAATGAATATGTTTCTGGAAGACACATTTCCAAGTACCTATAGTTGAATATAGGAGACATATGTCCTTTTTTTTCAGCTCTATAAATCTTATTTATTTATGCATCAAATCTTTACAGCGTGTTCATTCACCGTCGAAATTCCTTTGTGAGCCTCTCCTCTACCAGGAAGCCTTCACTAACCATGCTAGATCTCAGCGATGCTTTACTCCCCACAACTGCTCTAGCCTTTATTTCCTGTCTTACTTATTTGGAACTTAAAAAGGCATTGCCTTCAAATGCCTTCTGTTTTAGGTTTATATTAAAACTTTTCACTAGGTCTACTTTTGTAAATTATATATGATCGCCCCAATTAAAATATTGCTGAAGGATAGAGACAGTTTCTCCTATATCTTTGTGTTCCTCCAGCACTCGGTGCAAAATAGCCATCAAAACATAATTGTTGATCAAATGCATGCATGAATGAAGGTGTGGCTTTGTGAGAAGCATTCATTAATTCTCCCATCAAACTATACAATGCCTGTTCTGATGAAGCTCATATTCTAATTGGAAAAAGCTCAAATCCTAGTATTTCTGTCACTTGGAAATATTTCATCTAATGCTAACATTTTTTAAAAATAATGTGTGAGGAAATATACATTAACATTTTTTTCCAATGGACTTTGTTTGTAATGTTCACCTGATGTTTATAGTTTATAGAAGATAGTAATCTATAGCCAACTCTTGATTAGCTGATGTGCAGAGTTTCTAAATTTTTCATTAGCACCCTCAACTGTGTTGGAGGATAAAAATCAGTAGTTGATTTCAATGTCTGCTATAAAGAATTGTTGTAAAGTTGATAGTGAGATAAGAAGCCTAGCCCTATTGATTTATGAGACTCTGAGAACATTACCTGAGAACATCATTTATGCATTTGATTCTTGTATCAATAATTATTGGTAACTTGAGAATTGTGTACTATATTTACAGATTCTTGCCAGTAGGTGTGGAATAACAACTTACTCTTTCTCTTGTATCATTTCTGAGTTTAATTATAGGAACCTCAGCTTCTAAAACCTAGAGGTTTGAACATTTTATGTGTTTCAAGATGTGGAGATTGCTATAATTAGAGAATATGAGAACAAATCGCCTATTATTTCCAGCCTTGCTTTACAAAGCTTCTGCTGTACAGTTTATTTAACAGTTGCAGCCACTCAACTCTGCCACCTGAACAAAAATGCATTCGTGGACAATATGAAAATCAATGGGCATGCCTACCTTCCAATAAAATTTGATCTCCTAACACTGAAATTTTAATTTTATATCATTTTCAAGTGTCATGGGGCTTTGGATTCTTAAAAACTGCTTAAAAATCTAAAAAACATTTTTGGCTCAATAGCCATACAAAAACAGGAAGTGGGGAGCCTGGCTGCCTGTTTATTCATTTACATGTTGTTTGTGGCTACTTTTGTGCTACACCTGCAGCAGAATTGAATACTTGCAAGAGAGACCATAAGGTCCACAAGACAAAACTATTCACTACCTGGCCCTTCAAAAGAACTTTGCCAATTCCTGGTTAAGACAGTCATATACTTCCATCAAAAAGCAGTATTCAAATAATGTGCTATATCAAGTAGAATATAAAACAGTTTTTGCCCCCAAAACAACAAACATCCAAATACAGTAACATTTATGTATCAAATAATATGCTTTGAGCAGCTACTACGTTTTAAGCCTATTCGAAGCATCAAAGATACTACAGCCCAGGCAGGAAAATGCGCAGAATCTCTGTCCTCATAGAATTTACATTTTTTTTTGTCTTTTTAGGGCCACACCCACAGCATATGGAGTTTCCCAGACTAGGGGTCCAATCAGAATGTGGCCACCAGCCTATGCCATAGCAACGCCAGATACCAGCCGTGTCTGGGACCTACATCATAGCTCACGCCAACGCCAGATCCTTAACCCACTGAGAAAGGCTTGGGATCGAACCTGTGTCTTCATGGATACTAGTCAGATTCGTTTTCACTGAGCCATGACGGGAACTTTGGAATTTACATTTTTGGATGAGAGCCACATAACATAAACATACACACAATGCGCAAATGTAACATACAGTCAAAATGATTCCGAAAGTACTTCTAGTTTCTAAGCAAAATTCGAAATGATAGAAGCAGTACCAACAATATTCTTTTAGGGTTACCCAGGCCTGATGCTCCCAGCCTGTCCAGTTAAACTCTACTTGGGGTTAATGACTTATGGGGAAAAGCTTAAACCTTATCTTCTCACAAACTACAATAAATCAGGAGAAAAACACAAACTTAAGGTTAAGACAGCCTCAATGTAATTTTTTCTAAACTAGCTTAAGCTATCAAAACCGTCTTAAAGCAAAGACTGTAGATAATGAGATGATATAATTAAAGAAATGTGGGATTCTCTATGGAGTCCCAGAAATAAAGATCTCTAAATATCGTTGCACTTGAAGTTAGTAGAGGATTTATGTCTTTGGAGGAGAAGGTTGGTGGACTATAAAAAAATGAATTGGAAATGATGCCTGGACATAGGGTAAGTGATCCACTTGATGTTCTCAAGGCAAAAAACTTCAATCTAAACTGAGGAAACCTCAGAGGAATTCAATTTATGATACTAGAACAAGAAGAACTAGGAAATATACATGGCTTTAAATAAGAACAGAAAGCTCCAATATGCTTATTCTTATGTTTCAGCAAGACATTGGCTTCCTGATGCAAGAAGTCCGGTGGGCAAGTCCAATGTTGCAGTCATGGTTATGTGACCTCCTAGACATTCCCAAAGAAATGTAACAGATGCTCTATCCAATATTTCTTTGGTGAAAAACCTCAGTCACTGAATTTCCTAGCTTTCTGTTTTAAGAATTGAAAAGGAATGAAAACCAAAAAAAGGAAAAGAAACCATATTATATCTTTACTTTCAAGTTGTCTGTTATATTTTTACATTACTTATTAGATTATCGTTTGTTAAGAATCATCAAAATAACTCAGAAATGAACACAACTATTGTTTTAAAATAGTCAAGACACCTCAGAATTATGCTACTCTAAAGATTTATAAGTATAGAAGACTTTATGTGGCCTTTAGAGCATCTATGACCACATTAGAAGATATTTTTCTCTTTACTAGAAGCCATGCTGCCTCATTTGAGATGAACTCATTGGAAATCATTTCACAGAAAACCGTGAGAAAGAGGAAATAGGAGGCATTTCAAATAAGTTGTGTACCAAATAGATTTCTGTTTAGTTTGTTTTGAGGCGACTGTCTCAGAAAACAGAGCTGGGGAGGTTTTGTGTTGTTTTAGGAGGAAAAAGCTATATTTTCTTAAATGTCATCAAGTAGTGAAACATTTCACAAAATCAGCAGACAAGCTTCTACAATGTGCTCATTATTTTGAGAGAGTAAAATGAATTATTTTTGACAAGATTGACTTTTAGGAGTTGCACACAATATTACTGAGAAGGGGAAATAATTTGAAACTGACATGTTTTACATGGATTATGTCCCTATGACCAATTTAAGTTACTACAAATTTAGTTGGCATGCTTAGACTTTCATTAAAGATGACAATATCAAATGGTTGTATGTTCTTAATAGAAAACCGGTTACTCATATTCCTTTATTCTTTTAATGTAAACTTTTAATCAAAATAGATCAAAAATGTGCATAAATTGTAACTATATGTATAGTGTGATAAATTTTCACACAGGAAATATATCCATACTATTGGCATCCAGATCAAGAAGCACCCCAAAGCCATGGTGTTCCCCTTCTAGTAATTAAACAAATTCCTGAGGAATCACAATGTTAACTTCTAATTGTGGCAATGTTTTAACTTTAATTAAATGGAATCAAATAATATATACTATTTTTCATCTGAAATTTTCTTTCAATATTATGTTTATGGACTGCATTCATAATGTGTGTTAACTGTTGTTCATTCATTCTCACTGATGCGTAAAATTCTATTGTATAAATACACCACAACCTGTTTATCTATTCTTCTGATGGACATTTGCATTGTTTCTAGGCTTGGGCTATTATGAATAACACTACTCTGAACATTCTTATATATAACTTTTGGCAAACATATGTCTTCATTTCTGTAGTTGTACCTAGAAGTGGAATTGCTAGGTCAGAGGGTAGGAATTGCATATGTTCAGCTTAGATGATTTTGTCTAATAGTTCTCTCAAATAGCTGTGACAATCTACACTCTCATCCAAGGGTCTGAGAATGCTGGTTTTTTTTTTTTTTTTTTTTGGCCATGGCTGTGTTTAGGCAGAAGTTCCCAGGCCAGGGATCAGACTGGTACCACAGCAGTGATCCAAGCCACAGCAGAGACAATATCTGATCCTTAACTGCTAGGTCACCAGGGAACTCCTGAGAATGCTTTTTGATACTAGCAAAGTATTGTAGTTTTTTGTCTTTTTCATTTTAGCCATTTTGATAGGTCTGGAGAGGTTTCAAATTGTGATTTTGATCTGCATTTGCCTGATAACTAATGCCAATGAATGTCTTTACATATCTTTATTGGTTATTTGGATATGCTCTTTTGTGAGGTACCTATTCACTTTTTTTACCCATTTTCCTATTGCATGGACTTCCTTGATCTTAATGTTTATAGAAATTTTTAATTTAGTCAAGATACAGGTCCTTTGTTGGTATATATATTATATCATCTAGAAAACTGTGTTTTGTCTTCTTTTTATGATGTATCGTTTTATTGAATAGAGAAATGGTCACTTTTTAATATCTTCAGTTACTATTTTCCTTTTGCTCACCTACTGTAATAAAATATATTGTTTATATGAGTCTTATAAAGCCCCAAATAGGAAGATCTGTTTAATCAACATTCTTAAGCTTGGTCCATATTCCCCAAGTCCATTTAGGAATTTTGTCCCAATGGTATGATTAAAAACTTAGGCTACATAATATGTGTTATACCATTTTAATCATCAAATTAATTTGATCCTAGTGTTCTAGTTTGTAATTAAGTTCATATTAAAAATATGACCTTTTTCTATTGTGAATATAAAGAAAGTCTATTTTCAAAAGAGTTGAAGATCATTGAAAATAAAAATAATGACATTTTACTGGCTTCATGAGTATGAATATCTCATACTCAATATTTCTATGCCACATCCTCCTTATTCATTATGTGGTACTCCTTGGAGTCTGTTATATTTTGCATTATCCTCCTGACTAATATCCCTGTGGTATCTGCGCCACCTCGATGTTATCTACCCTCTTTCCTGTTACCAGAGGTATCTTTATAAATGTACATCGACATAAAACACTTCCCAGGTCAAAACATTAGGATAAATTCAAGACTCTTGGTCCACTACATGCAACCATGAATAAAATGGTCACTTCTCCAATCACCTGACTTTACTTGCAGTTCCTAAAAAACTGCAGGTGGTAGTTACAGCCAGGATGTAGCACCGTTTTGCACATAGAATGACTTTACCCCTGGTTTTTCTATATGCTGAACTTTAAATCTCTGTCCCTACACCTCTAAAAAGCCACCCTCAACCTTCCCAAACACAGTTAGTTCCACCAATTGTGCTCCCCAAATGTTTATCTCCCTGTTTATATATTTTTCTCCCTAAGAGACCATGAAGAGACAAAAGTCTTATTCATTTTTGTGTTCACAATGCCTAGAATGGGCCGAACAAAGTGTCCTGTATAAGTTTATTAAGTGAGTAAATCAATGAACCATTCTTTCCTGTTTTTTTCCCTTTCCAAAATACTTTAACAAATCAATACAGTTTTATCACAGAAATTATATCTTCTACAACAACGAATAACTAAAAGATAAAGAACAAAGGCATATATTTGCTATAGGGACTGGAAGAAGAAAATTTTGAATAAATTTGCATTTTTGATATTTTCACAGGGTTCAATGATAACTCTATGGGAAAGAACAAAATGACCCAAAAGAACAGTATAAACTTTTTTCTTTTGTCCACTTGGCCAAGAGGAGACTTGTTTACTGGTTATTGAAAGGTTATTTAGAAAATGTTGTATTTGGTGCCTTTGGCTAGTGTTGAAAGACTGTTAAAAGGACAGAAGTGAGGCTTAGCAGAGCTTAGAAGAATGAGAGGACTTGCAGTGTCTGCTGAGGAAAAAAAAAAAAGTCATTATTCCTTGTGCCCTGTCAGATAAGAGAAGTCCCTGGGAAGAAGTGGCTGGGAGAGATTAGAGAAGATAATGTAGCATTCCAGAAGCAGAAAACTGAAACCAGCTGATAGGGCAAGATCCCCAATGGATGCAGGGCAGACTTACAACAAATACAGTCTGACAAAAATACAAAGAAGGTTAAGGTGCTCCCCAACTTCGATGTTATTTATATAATTGGTTTCAACTGTACCGCAGTGAACATTCTAAGTTACACAACGAAGAGCTTTCTGGAATCTTTGATTACGATGACAACTGCACAATAAAAGGGCATAAGATAAAAATCTCATTACTTCTCATTTTTTTCCCCTTTCAAGAGGCTTATAATATGGTTTGATGTGTCTTTGTCAAATTTATTTGAGTTGTCAACGAGTAATGTGAGACTGTCACAGAGATAGCCTGAAGGCAGAATTCTCTCATACTTAGTGTACTATTCACATGGAGGTGTCATGTTATAATCCACATCATCCATGAGATGTGGATGTTAGATACGTCATACAGTCAGTAGCTCTTCTCAACTGTACAAATGCTAACCTATATCAAAATTCATATTCAGTATTACAGTATCAAGGCTGGGAGAGGTATAAGAAGGAGGAAATGCAAAATTCTAATCACCCACATGGAAATTTCACAGTTTCACAAAAGAAACTAACCTGATAAGGATCACTATTTATATTGACTAAAACTATATTCAGTCGTTCTTACATTTAAAGTTTTGAACAATCATTATTGTGGAAAAATAAAACAAAACTGCATTCAAGGCTGTTCTTTATTTGGCTAGAAGGGTCATCAAAAACCATCTCTGAATTTTTAAAATTGGAAGATAGGCCTTATTGATAGTATTAATTTTAAAGTAGGTTCTATGAACTATTTTATGCAGTGACAGATAAAAGTATAACTCCATTTTAGGAATTAAACTTAAGAGCTAAACTTTAAGTTCAACTTGTGAAATTATGTGCTAACATCATTTGAGTAGCAACTTCAAGTTTACAGCACAATTCCATGTCTGTTATAGCACTTAATTCTCACAAGTTTTTAAGCAAGCGTTAGTATTTCTCCCACTTTATAGATAGTGGAATTGAGTCTCAGGGAAATGTCATTAAATGGACTTGGGGCTCAACCTGATATTTCAGAACTACATATCCTAAACCACATTATTGAATATGGTCATCTCAACTTGGACTGTCTTTCTTTTTTTTTCTTTCTTTCTTTTTCTTTTTTTTTTTGTCTTTTTGCCTTTATGTAGAGCCGCACCCGCGGCATATGGAGGTTCCCAGGCTAGGGGTCTAAAAGGAGCTGTAGCTGCCGGCCTTCACCACAGCCACAGCAACGCAGGATCCGAGCCTCGTCTGCAACCTACACCACAGCTCACGGCAACGCTGGATACTTAACCCACTGAGCAAGGCCAGGGATGGAACCCGCAACCTCATGGTTCTTAGTCGGATTCGTTAACCACTGCGCCACAAAGGGAACTCCAGGACTGTCTTTCTTTTTTCCTTCTATTTTTGATGAATACAAGCCTTGCATGTAACTTTTTAAAAAATGTTTACTTTATATCTGCTGTTTATTTTCAAATATTTAGGAAATTGTTGGAAATGTTTATAGAATATTAGTTTTTACAATCAAGATATCTTTCTGTCATTAATTCATAGCACAACAAAATCCATGGGATACAAAGGTAGGGTGGGGTATAGTATTTAAATTATAAATACTGTACATAACTAAAATATGAGAAACATTTTCTCAAGAAGGGTTATTAATAAATAATTCTAAAAGTGGACTTAATGCCAACAGTGATTATCTTCGGGTGTTGAAAATATGGGTAACTTTTTTCCTTTATGTTTCTGTATTTTCCAGATAATCTCTAATGATTATGAAATATGTATAGCATTGAAAAATACATGTTTTAAAAGAAAACATGTGGCCTTTTCATGGTCTTCAATGTTTTATAAATTTTTGACCTGTTCTATCTAACCTCTAAGGTATTGAAATTCAGGGAAAAAAATCCTATTCTTACCTCTTCTCCTCTAGACCAAGAATTACTTTTCACTTCTTAGTCAAGTAAACCATTTGGGCACTTGGATGATGCCCCCTCAAGCCCAAAGTACTTCTGGGTTCCCTTAAGTAGGTCAGATCTACTTGTTTAAGATAGGACCTTTGGTAGCAGAAGTTCTCAAATTATTCAAGAATTGTTCTAACAAATGTCTGAGTTTCTTTTCTTTAGCAATGGGGAGGGGGAATGATCCCCAAAGAGAACCACTGGAACCAAGATGTGCCCAATAGTACTACGGATTTCACAGTAGGTGGTACCACTGCTTGTTCTACAGCCTGATTATTGATCTTGAGGCCAATTCTGTGCATATAGTATAGCCAGAGCTCTGTTGTCCTTGAGGAGATTGTGTGAAAACTATGCTACCAGGTTTATAAAAGCAAGAATTTAAATTTCCTCCGAAGAAAGGTATTCTAAATCTGATTATGCTTATTAGAAATATTCAGTAGGAGTTCCTGTCATGGCTCAGTGGAAACGAATCCGACTAGGAACCATGAGGTTGCGGGTTCAAACCCTGGCCTCACTCAGTGGGTTGAGGATCTGGCATTGTCAATGAGCTGTGGTGTAGGCTGCAGATGCAGCTCGGATCTGGCGTTGCTGTGCCTGTGGCTGTGGCATAGGCTGGAAGCTACAACTCTGATTAGACCCCTAGCCTGGGAACTTCTATATGCCGCAGGTGTGGTCCTAAAAGGACAAAAGACAAAATAATAATGATAATAATATTCAGTAATCTTATTCTGTATTCTAGTACATGATCTTGAAAAAAAAAGGTGAGTCCCAATTGTGATTTTATTTTTGAAAATGCAGTCTTCACTAGACTGAATTCAAACATCATGAGGCACTCTCCTATGTTATACCACACATAGCTGTAATTTTATTATGCAGAAAAGTAGTAGTTTCTGATACCTGATCAATTGTGTCAGTTTATAAGCCACCACCAATAATATACACATTCACATACATACACATGATTAGCATGAACTCACTTTATTTCATTCAAGTATCTATTTAGATGGCTAATTCTCCTACCATTGGATTTTCCTAGTCAGATATACAAAGATAATCCTTAATGATGCCACTACACATGAAACTATACAAAATGTCTTTTTTTTAAAACTATAACAAGCTTACTTGTTAAAGTAGCTATCTACATTGCTACAAGGTTCAAAAATAATGTCTGTCTCATAACTAAAGTGTCGAAATTTCTCATTTAATGGTCCAGGTAAGACAGGGGTTTCCACCAAGGCAAGATAAAAAATGTTTCTAAATGTTCTCACCATATGAGAAAATACTTGGTGAAGACGTGATTCTTGGGGAAAACATGGACTTGAGTAGTCCTTAAATCTATGCCCCTGTCTCAAAGTTAAATAAGGGTCACACTGCCCTTTCAGTAGCAACTGTAAAGCCCATTTTGACGGACATACCTCCATGCCTTTTTCCTGGCCATCAGATCTCATTAACACTGCTTACCATTTATCAAATTGTTAAGTTTCAGAGAAATGAAGGTAGTTATTAATGAGAAAAAAATTGGAGCCCATTCATTTAAAACAACTAAGAAAAAGTACACAAAAAGTAATTGAAGGTAATATACAACAGATAATAGTGCTAACTCCAGCAGTGTCACTTGTACTAACAACCTTTATAAAAATACCTACAGCAGATTTATTTCAGTAGCATAAACACTGAAGAGTCCTTTGACTTCCAAGAAGATGAAATAATACGTAGGTCGTGAATGCATACGTTTTATTTCTATAACCGAAGTATTTCACCACTTCAAGAAGTATTTATGAGACAAATTACTGGAATAGTACAGAATTAAATTTAGTTTTATATAGCATCTTTCATACCCCAAGTATCTCAATAGCTTTTTGAAAGTACAGAAATGCAGTGACAATTGGAAACTGAAGAAGCTATTATGCATTTAAGGGCAGATGATATAGGCTTGGATTCAGAGATATGCTTTATGGATTCAGGGAACAGGATATTCTCCTACTCATCCATTACAAGTTCTGTGTCATCTTTATGTTCTACCTGTGCTGCAGCCAAGGACATGCAGTGGAGCTTTAGTGCAGCAACTCCTTTAATCGTCAGGTAACTTGTTCCGGGTTGTAGGGACAGGGTTGCAGGCAATATTGGACAGCTTTGGTTACAGGACTTGAGTTCCTCAAATGTCTGGCATGGTAATGAGTAAGTCATCATACTTGGCATAGAATATTCACTGTAAAATGCCATTCAATTCCCAGGGGATAAAGAAACTCACATTTAATTTCACAGGGAGATAATAGTAACTGGACCAAGCTTTTATGCCAAGATGGTCAAAAAATGGAAAAAAAATCAGAGACAAATCACCTTTTCATGTGGTGGAATTACAGTTTATACCAGGCTGGAGAAAGACCTGAAATAACACCAGCAGCTTTCTCAATAAGACATGGGAGAAAGAAGTACAAACAAGTGCTATTGCCCTCCATGATATTTTATGCAGCAGAACAGTTTGTAACTGGAAAGTATTGTTCATGTCAGAAAGAAATTCCCTGGGAAATGAAAAGCTAATAAGGATCAGCATGAAATCTGGAATGGTTCTGAGCAGATTGTTCACTGATGGGGAACAGTACTAAATGGAGAAAGCCCTACACTCAGTAGAGGAGAGGTTAGAAATCAGAACTGTACACAAAAGAAATAAACTCTGCCTTTTTCCTTTACTCTAAACAAAGCCACAATTATGCTGCAAATGTTAGTCTCACACTTACCCACAAAAACCGGTGGCTGACTGCCCCACTATTTTACTTTTTTTCTTCCCTTCAGCCTTAATTCATGATCTTGCTTTCTTATTTTTAGACTTAAATCTTACCCTATAGACTTATTTTTTCTTGAAAATATCTGTAGTCTCAACTTATACTTGACCACCCTTAACAGCAACTCTCTGTCCATCGCATCAAATGACAATTTTTTTTCTTTTTCTTTTTACAGCTGCACCTGTGACGTATGGCATATGGAGGTTCCCGGGGTAGGGTTTGAGTCAGAGCTGCACCTGCAGGCCTATTCCACAGCCACAGCAAATGCTAGAACTGAGCTTTATCCACAACTATGCCACAACTGTGGCAATGCTAGATCTTTAACCCACTGAGATAGGCCAGGGATCTAAATGCATCCTCATGGATGCTAGTGGAATTTTACTGAGCCACAATGGGGACTCCTCAAATGACAATTCAAATTACTCATTTTTTTTTTACCAACTTTATGCATTTCCTGTGCATTTTTGTGTTTAAGAAATTCTTACATTTCCTGCTTTTCTCTTCTTTAGAGCTTATGATGGTCTATCATCATTAATTCTGGATCCAACTTTTTTTTCTATTCAGTTCAGCTCCTTGTCCCATTACTTGATGAGAACACTCTTAGACATCTATAATACCTTCCACATAGATACTTTTCAAGGCATTATTTCTACTCTCTGGCACTTTCTCATCTTCTGTTATTCAATCACATCTATTTGTTTGGGGAGAAATGGGTCCTCTACAATTTATCCAAATTGCAAGCTTTTCTAGTGGAATTTCTTTTATTTACCCTCCACTCCTACACTGTGGATCTCAGTTGGGTAGAAAATACCAGAGAGGGCGAGGGAAAACAGAAAGAGCATAACATTTATGACCAGAAGATCTAGCTTCAGGTTTTGGCTCTGCCACCTACAGTGCAAGGCTGGATAAATAGCTCCTCTCTATTGTGTTGTCTAGAAAGTGAAGGTACTCATACCACCTAACCGTCCCATACCATGCCACAGGGTGAACTGGGAGATCAAATGTGATAACAAATGTGAAGAGACTTCGTAAGAAACTGTGGTGGATATTGTTTCATCTTGCTCAGCACCCTTTATTAGGACACTATTCCTTTCCTCTCACAACTTGTGGCTTGGGTGGGGATGGCTCTAGCCTCCTTCAGACCTACCCTGGGGGTAGGCATGCCTCCAAGCTTGGCCAGTCAGATCCCATGTCAGTTGCTTCAGGGACAGGCACAGCTGCAAATGAGGCAAAAAGACTGCCTGCCAGGAACTTAAATATCAAATAATAATCGGGAGTGATTTGTTGAATGAGCTCAATGATGACATTCTAAAAAAATCTGTCCATTATTTTGAAGCTATCCATTATTTTTTATGATGTAGATTCCAACAACTGATGTCTGTCCTATTGTGGAGACAAGTTTTTCAACCCTTCCACCATGTCCAGGAGGAATTCAGTATTCAACCCAAAGGATTGTGCTAAGGTCCAGAAGCCTTGCCCTAGAGCCTAATAATAATGCTTGATATATAATACAATTATCCTTTCACTCCTGACACTCGTAGTAAGTATTGACTGAGTGACTAAATTACTGAATAAATGAATGTAGGTGATCAGATGGAACTCTGATATCATTTATAGCTAAGTTCATCCAATTAGCTTTTAGCAAAAGTGGTACTTGAATTACAATCTTCTGTCAGGCTGGTGCTTTTATTTGCATTTTCTTTGTTATCTTTTCATGTCTCTAAACTATAGTTCTTAATGTATGATTCCTCACTGTCAAATCATAAATTTATTTTATTCCTTCCGTTTTCTGTGACTCATAAGCCCAAAGACATGAAACTTCAGGTTTTATATATATGTGTGTGTGTGTGTGTGTCTCTGTGTGTGTGTGTATACACACACACACAGAGACACACACACACACACACACACATATACTTCTTTTCTAGATGATGAAGTGTTTATGTTGTTCCTTAGAAATGCCAGTTGGTTCAGAATATCAAAATACAGATATTCTTCAATTTACAATGGGATTATATCCTGGTAAACCCATCATAATCTGAAAATATTGTAAATTAAAAATGCATTTAATACACCTAATCTACAGAACATCATAGTTTAGCCTCACCTATCTTAAATGAGCTTGGAACACATACATTAGCCTATAGTTGGGCAAAATCACCTAACACAAAGCCTGTTTTATAATAAAATGTTGAATAGCTCATGTAGTTTATTGCATATGGTACCAAAAGTTAAAAACAGGATGGCTGTGTGGGTACAGAATGTTGTAAGTGTATTTGCTGGTTTATTTTTGTGACGATGTGGCTGACTGGGAGCTGTGGCTCACTGTCACTGCTCAGCATCATGAGAGCATATGTACCACATATCCCTGGTCTTGGAAAAATCATAACTCAAAATTTGAAGTATGGCTTCTGCTGAAAGTACATTGCTTTTGCATCACTGTAAAGTCAAAAAGTCATTAAGTTGAGCCATCATATAAATCAAGGATTGAATTATGGGGTAAATTCCCTTAATGATAATAAGCACCTTTTCAACAAAGACATGTACCTTTGTGATTCTCAGAAAATGAGTTTTAAAAAAAAATAATTATGTAAAGCAATATAACCAAAATTCAAAACTGGAATCAAATTAAAAGACTTCTAAGATCCCTTTAAGGTTTAAAAATATAGTTACATACCCGCCCAAGTCCAACATAGAAAAAGATACATTTTGAGGAATTCTAAGAAAAGCACTGTGAAAAATCCGAGCCCAAAAGGGAATCACAGCTTAGGTTTCAGTAAGGGTACTTTCAGTAGAGTGGGGGCTCTGACTGTGGGCCCCTCTTTGTTCAGAGTGCAGGTGAGAGAGCACTATCCAGTGTAATGAGGTATGCACAGATCCATTCACAGGGCCTTGACTGTTCTGGAAGGCAGTAAATGTGCCTTCATTCTTCCCCACAATGGCTGGCTCATAGCAAGTCTTCCTCACCTATTTGTAGGATAGTTCCTAGGCTGCTCTTACACAAAACTGTGGAAACATGAAAGGAATAAGACATCTGTAAAGAGGAATACGGTAAAAGTGGTGGTGACATGTTCATTGGTGCTGCTTGTATTTAGTTGGGCGGCTTAAAAGAAATCTGTATGATTTTCACAATTTCCTTTGCCTCTGAGTCTTCTGTCCTGGGAAGCTCCTCAGATATGGGAAAACTAGGATGGTTGGTGACTCCATCTTAATTCCCTGGTTGGTTTCTATTGGAAACACTAACATCTTTCTTTGGTTTCTAAATGTTCCTATATCTCATCCTTCCCTCTCTCTCCCTTCAGTCACTAGGTCCTGGGATTCTTTATTCACAAGGTCTTACAACTACTCTTTTCTCTCCTTCCCCTCTCTTGGTCTAAGTCCTTCTCACTTCTACCTATTACCTGGATGCTAGAATAATGTTTGTAATATACCACCCCATCACATCACTCCTTTGCTCCAGTGCTTTCAATGATGCTTCACTGCCTACAAGAAAAAGCTAAGATCCAAAGAATAGAATCAGTCTCCTAGTTCAATTTCTAATATTTTGTCTCAGTTTTTTTCTGATGTAAACTCTGCCACACAAATTAGTCCACTCCTGACACTCAAGCCCACTTTTAATGTTCTTAGTCATTCATCATATGTTTATAGTCCCATATGATCCAGGGATTGTGCTGGGCCCTAGGGAAAAGAGGAAGCCAGAGAGACAGGGACTCCATCCTTATAGAGACTGTTGTTTAGCAAGTTTTTCTTATGGCAGATTTAGTGAGGGAATTAACATTTTATACTTGCATACTTGGACCTGGCCTTACCATCTATATGGTTTCCTTGAATTCTCATAATAACTATGTGTAATAGGACCTCATTATTTTTCCTGTTTAATAAGAAAGATAACTAAGGCTTAGAGAAGCAGCATCACTACCCAAAATCATACATCACACAGATATATATGTGTTTTATTTTAGATGTCTTAAGCTTATGCTTTTTTTTTTCATACCAAATTACTACTTTGAGGAACTCATTTATTCATTCTTAGATCATGTGAGATTCTTGGCTAAGCTGGATGCAAATCCAGCTGATCCACAAAGGTGTAGTTTAAGATCTGACTGCCCGGTAACCTCTTACAGTTACCTCTTACAGTCATGTGGTCTTTGAACTTCCATAAACTCTTATTAACTAACTGTATCTGGTCCTTCACCATTAGATTAAAATTGTCTGGCTTTAATCTATTGTGTATCTGTGTTTTGGAAACTCAGACACATTATGGGCTCTTTGATGATGGAACTGAGTTGTTTATTTTGCAATAGCTTCTATAATGCCTACTACAATAGTGTTTACATGTCACAGTAGGTTCTTATTAAATGTATGTGTGTGTGTGTGTGTGTGTGTGTTTCTTTTTCGGCCACATCTGTGCTATATGGAATTCCTGGGCCAGGGATCTAATCCTAGCATCATCTTCAACTTATGCCACAGCTGTGACAATGACAAATCCTTAATCCACTGCACCACAGTGGGAACTCCTAAATATATATATTTTAATTGTCAAATTACATTGCCTGTTATACATAACTTCACTGAGATAAGTCATTTTGATGTCCAATTTTCATATAGCTTTAACCATACCAATAAGGCATAAGTATCTTGAAAGCTGGGACTATACATTCATTGACTTTGTGAGCTCAGTTCCTATCTTGGGGTCTGGCACACATGACACATGATACATATTCCTTAAATGGATGAATGACTGAATTAGGGGGCTCTGACTTCCTCAGGCAACAAGGGACACATTTTTCTAGGTCCTTCTCCAAATGTTAATCAAATACATCTTTGACATGGAATTATATTGGACCTAGAACTTGGCCATTTGTTACCTAAATGACTTTAACTTTTTCTTTAAAGGCTCTCATGCCTCAGTATCCCAGTTTCCATCAGTCCCATATGTCTCTGACAAAGTTATCTCCCCTCTGCCTCTTGGATCATGTCATCCCATTTCTCAAAACTTTTCCCTGACACACAAAAACCAAACCAAGTTACAGACTGCAAGCTTCAAGCTCTTTATCAGTCCTGGCTATTTTTTTTTTCTTGTCTTGTTTATCTTTTCTCATTGCTTTGAGTATCATCTTCTTTCTTTAAGTAAAAATTAAATTCCTCCTCTTCTGTCTTTTAGTCGGTACTTTTTTTTTTTTTTTTTTTTTTTTTTTTTTTTTTTTTTTTTTTTTTTTTTTTTTTTTTTTTTTTTTTTTTTTTTTTTTTTTTTTTTTTTTGTCCTTTTGCCTTTATGTAGAGCTGCACCTGCGGCATGTCGAGTTCCCAGGCTAAGGGTCTAACAGGAGCAGCAGCCACCAGCCTACGCCACAGCCACAGCAATGAGGGATCCGAGCTGCATCTGCAACCTACACCACAGCTCACGGCAACGCCGGATCCTTAACCTACTGAGCAAGGCCAGGGATCGAACCTGCAACCTCATGGTTCTTAGTCGGATTCGTTAACCACTGAGCCACGAAGGGAACTCCAAGTCGGTATTTTGATACTATTCCAACTTGGGGATACCTTTTCTTCCAATTAGCCATTCTTAACTTTAAAAGATTAGCTCTGAAATTTTTCTTTCATAAGTTTTCTCTGACCCTCCTCTAAGAAAAAAAAAAGTCTCTCTTTAGATACCAATTTAATTTCTCAAATGGTTCACTAATATGAGATTAGAGTGATCTCATACCTCAGTTTCCTTTTTTCTCACTAATACAAAGCTGCATTTTGGAATTTTATACTCCAATTATGTTACCTTCCCACTCCATGTTCTTCAAAGACTTTCTGCTGCCCATCAAATTGGGCTGGCATTTAAGACCCTGATGGGCTAGTCCTAGTTTATTCTCCATCATACCCGCCATGCCACTATCCTGGCAAAGCTTTCCTTTTTTTTTCTTTCTTTTTTTAGGGCTGCACCTGTGGCATATGGAGGTTCCCAGGCTAGAAGTCCAATCAGAGCTACAGCTGCCGGCCTCCACCACAGCCACAGCAATGCCAGATCCCAGCCATGTCTGCGACCTACACCACAGCTCACGGCAATGCTGGATCCTTAACCCACTGAGCAAGGCCAGGGATTGAACTCTCAACCTCATGGATCCTAGTCAGGTTCATTAACTTTTGAGCCATGACGGGAACATCTATCCTGGCAAAGCTTTCTTACCTCTGTTTCTTTGCTCTTGATAAATCCTTATGCCAAGAATACTCCCCTTGCCCCATGTATGCATGTCCAAATCCTACCAGTCCAACAACACACAGGATAAATGCCAGCCCTTCCATGGGGCTTGTCCTAACTACCTCCAGCCAGAACCCCCACCCGAGCACTTAAACTGACTTATTTGCACAATTTACCACATTCCTCATTGTATATGAATTACTTATATATGTGTCTTTCCTTACCCATTCCCACGCTTAAAATTTCCATACTCTCCTCTTCCTGCAGTAATTCCCTCAAGCTTTGGCTATCAGCTTGATCATCACATCCTTAGTATCCTTCTAAGAATAACTTCAGCAAGTCAAATATCACTATTATTATTACTATTTTTTGTCTTTTTGCCTTATCTAGGGCCGCACCCGCGGCATATGGAGGTTCGCAGGCTAGGGGTCTAACAGGAGCTGTAGCCGCCGGCCTTCGCCACAGCCACAGCAACGCGGGATCCAAGCCGCGTCTGCAACCTATACCACAGCTCACGGCAACACCGGATCCTTAACCCACTGAGCAAGGCCAGGGATTGAACCTGAATCCTCATGGTTCCTAGTCAGATTCGTTAACCACTGAGCCAAGATGGGAACTCCAAATGGAAGTATTACTGTCATTCATAGCACTGTGGTCTTGTTCATGGTACTTGTCACAGTTGCAATTTACTTTCGGTTGTATGATTATTTCATTATTGTCTGCCTCTCCCTCTAGACCATAAAAGCAAGTCACCATATCTCTTTATGCCCCATCAATTCCTAACAAGGCAGAGTACTTTAATTAATATTAGTTGAATAAATGAATGACACATATTTTAATTATATTAGTTGAATAATTAATATTAGTTGAATAATTAATATTAGTTGAATAAATGAAGGAGTGCCATGTAGTTTAGGCTGAGGATAATATTTCCTAGAAAGAATAATATACTGAAGTGATTTGTCAGTTGAGCAATTCCAACAGTATTTTTGTGTTGGGTAGTGTTGTTCAATGGGCCAAGCATAAGCTCTGGAGCTAGATTACTTCATTTCTATCAAATACTGCTTGAGTAACCATGGGCAGCAAGGCCTGGGCTAGCCAGGTAAACCCAGAGTTAGGGCACAGAATTTAAACAGGTTCTTGCCTCTAGTTCAGAGAGTAAATATTCTCATAAATTTTACTTCCTAAGCACCTCATCCCCTTTACCCTAGTCTCTGAGCTCTGAGGGACAATTTCCTTAACCTCTGTCAGCCTGGTTTTCCCAATTATAAAAAGATCAAAGATTAAAAAAATATGCATCTATCCTATAAGGTTGTTTTGTATATGATATGAGGTAGTAAGATAGTGTACCTGGTATATAGGGCTTCTAAATAGATATTAGCTTTATTACCCATTGTCCCCAAGCTGAAAGTAGACTTGAGGAAAAGAGCTAAGTGGGTTTGGATGGCATGACAAGGTAGGGAAATTATGAAGTTTTCCAGAGAAAGAATTCAGAAAGCACTTCAAATAGCTGGAAGAAATATATAGACACCAGAGTTAAGGAAAACAGGAGAATAAAAATGCCAGAAACAAACACATTTGCTTCACAATTTGCCTAGGCTGGAACAATATATACTAACAGTAAAAACGAATACTAGTGTTTTGCTTTTTGGCAATTCTAGCTGTATAATTTTTCAAAACTTATCACATATCATTGCCTTTTTTTTTTTGAGGCTCGTCGGTGTCTAAACCTGAAGTAAACTTATCTTGACTTGCTCATGGATGATGAATTTTCCACTCAGGGCTTTCTTGTCTTTATGACAGAATAACTGCTGCTTTATTTTCAATGTATGTGTGTTCATCCAGTGTTATCTATTTACAATATCAAGGGTAAAACTCCTTAAAGTATAAAAAAACAAAGCTGTTCACTGCTGTTCTCAAAAAAGGGCAACTGTTCCAAGTCTTTAGCTAAATTAACAAAAATATCATAATTTTTTTCCAGTCTATCATGTCACAAAGTTTCTTTTTTCAAAAAAAACTCATACATTAGCCTAATGCATACTTTTAAAAAGTAAGACAGATCCACTTCTAAATGATTGTCTTTAAGATTTGCTTAATTAGCTAAACTAAATTAACATCCTGAACTTCGTCATGATTGTCAAATTTGAAGGTCTTACTTCAATTTTTGTTGAAGAAGTTTGAATTAATTTTTTCTCTTATAAAACTTGAATGCATAATCAGTTTCTAATTTGACTAAGCAAACAGGCCCACAAAATTTTGCAAATTACTCTAATAAGTTCTCTTGGCATTTCCCACAGAAGGCTGAACAAATGTTGATAGAAGGACACACTGTTTGCTTGTGTCTAATCTTCCCATCTGACTTATATAAATGTCACAAATGAATCTCAGACACATATCCAATGTTAAATATCCATAAGAGAGCCCAGGAAAGAGGCAATCTACACTTAGGACCGATTGGATAAGATGGATGTTCGGCTTGAAAAAAAAAAAAACAGAGAATTGTGGTGCAGAAGTTGAGGAGAGCATGAAAGCATGCGGGGAGCTTTAAAGGAGGGTATGCACTCAGAAATATAGAAAGATGCTGTTGAGAAAGTAAAATCAATGTCATTGTCTCTTTAAATGCTTAATTGATAGGTATTGTTATAAAGACTTTACATAACTTTTCTCATTTAATCTTCATAGGCCCCTTAGCCTATGAGAAGTGGGATCTTAAAGGGACCAAATAACAGCCCAAGCTACCACAGCAGCAGAACAAAACAGCAGAATGGGATTTGAACCCTGTCCGTCTCATTCTTGACTTTTTAACTTTAATCACCAAATCACACAGGAGTTTTACTACATAAACTATTAACCTGCGTCTTTTTTTTCTGTCTTTTTAGGGCCACATGGAAGTTCCCAGGCTAGGGGTTAAATCAGAGCTGCAGCTGCTGGCCTGCACCACAGCCACAGCAATGCCAGATCTGAGCAGCATCTGCAACCTACACCACATCCACAGCAATGCTGGATCCTTAACCCACTGAGCAAGGCCAGGGATCCAACACACATCCCTGTGGATATTACTTGGGTTTGTTTCCACTGAGCCACAAAGGGAACTCCTAATCTGCATCTTTTTAAAACTAGCTGTTTTAGAATAGTTAACTTTATTAGAGTGGTGGATAATTACACACAAAACCTTTAAATAAAATCCACTTATAAGTAAAATCAATGAAGTAATCTAATGCACTGGGGGAAAAGACTCAGAGGTATTAATTAGTCTGAGACTCATAATTGTTCCTTAAGTAGGAATGGCCTAAATTTGTTATTAGGGATTCCTTTTATCCTTCTTTCAGGATAGGATAACTCTTAAAAGATCAAGTAAAGATTAAATAGCTGGTATTTGGGAAATTCAACAGACCCTTTAGAAGAAGGGCCTTTCATAAAATATACCAGTTAGAGAGCCACAGAGATGCCAAGAAAAAATTAAGTACCAATAGGTGCTCTCAAGGTAGCTTACTTTTGTAATGCAAAGCACTGCTTAGAAAGCAAGGCCCTGCCCAGCAGGATGGCCTCCTATCTGTCTGGTGACTGTGAGCACCAGGCCAATCACAGGAGAAGACACTTCAAATGATTTTTACTGTGGGAATGTAGCAAGAGAAGCTTTTGTATTAAACGTCAGAGGTTACACTAGAAGTACAGTTAGACAAGACCTTCAGTCTTAATGAGACCAAAAACCTAACAATTCTTTTATCAGAGATATGAGTAGTACTTTTCATCTTTTTGGGGAAGCTTAAGTAAAAACAATTAACTGATCAATGAGTTCCATTTCTCACTGTGAGTCTCAGAAGGAATAGTTCATTCATGATGGTGAAATTGAGAAGATTTACAAGGTATGGATACACATATCTGTTGAGTGTGTGTGTGTTTACAATAATATTAGATAAAATGTGAGTAATATATGAGGAAACCAGAGGGTGAAACCATGGTAAGAAAATAACACTAAGCTAGGTGTATGCATGCTGTGAGGATCTGTGTGGTTCATTTGTTGTTTTACTCAATACGTAGTTATTGAGTGCCTCTTATGTACCTGACACTCCTCTAGATGCTGAGGAATTTGCAGTGAACAAATAAGATAAAAATTTCTCCGCTCGTGTAATTACAGCATAGGTTGGATGGGGGTAGGAAGGATGGATAAACATAATACCTCTGTAAATTACATGCACTGTGTGTAAAAACGGTGACAAAAACTAATGGAACAAAATTAAGCTGTGAAAGGAGACTGGGGGATGCTGGGAGAGGGAATACCACTGTAAAGAGGGTAGTATTTTAATCGTTGGGAAGATTCACTACATTCTTGTTCATCTCTTCCCAGAAATACAATAGGGCTGTGTTTCCCAGCCCTATTGAATTTTGGCAAGATCTTATCACCCACTTTACCCAATAAAATGTGAACAGAAATTATGCATCACATTTGAACAGAATCTTTTTAAAAAGTTCATGATTCTCCAGGTTCCAGCTTTCCTTGCCCCTATGCTGGTAATCACTGACTAGTTAGCAGAAGTTGCTGCACCCAGGGGTAATGATGAGGATAGAGTAGGATAGTTACAGGTAGTGGTAGAAGTCCCAGGAGAGGACCACAAATAGAGAGGGAAACCTAGGGAACTTTGGGAAACCACTGTATTAACTTATAGTGCATTAACTTAATAATTGCTCAGGAAAACCATCAAAATGTCATGGAATGAAGCAGGCTTGCTTAACTATAAAACCATAAATAAAAGCATGAGCTATGCTTCAGGTCATTAAATGAAAGATAAAATGGGACCTGTATTCAAGTTCAGCAAGATAATGATCCTTAGGACCAAGGACAGGAAATAAGGGAAGGATAACATTCCAAAGTAGGAGACCCTCATTATACAGAAACCTGAGATGATTCAGCATAATTTAGCATATATTGTTACCTTCTGCTGATTTGAATAAGTACCATGACAGTTCTAGTTTGACCTAATAGGGTCAAATACTCTTTACCAGATACAAAAAAGGAGCTAGTGATGTAAGCCTGATGTCTACTTGAAGAATGAAGAAGAAGGTGGTCTTTTCCTACTCCCCGCTTTCCTTGGATTATAAAAACATAGCCCACCTAATCCTGGGGATAGAGCTTCCTTGCCTACCTGCTTATATCCTATCTTAATCTATTTCTTACCTATCACTTTGTCTCTCATTGAATATCTTCTGTGCTGAGACACAAAGAACCTGAACCTCAGTAAGTCCAGATGCCAGGTGAGTGATTCTTAAAACACACACACACACACACAAATGTGGGTTCAGGTCCCAATCTGGGTTTTGGCTGGGTTCGAGTCAGAGGTGTTTCGGTTTCAGCAGGACATGAAGCAGTGCCCTCTGTTAACACTAATGGTCATGTAATGTGAGCAGGAAACAGACAGAGCTGATGGTTGTTTGTTACAGCACTATAACCACCCATTCTGAGAAGTATGGGTCAGAGTTAATTATAAATAGTTGCTAGAACAAGGCTGCCAAGTCGTTCCTCAGGCTAACTGCAGACATTAAATGAAGGGGTTTAACAGGGTTCTATAAACTACAGATCAAATTTGATCTGCCACCTGTTTTATAGGATTTTGACATTAAGAACAATTTTTACATTTTTGAGTAGTTAAAAAAAATCAGAAGATAAATTCTATTTTGTGAACCATAAAAATTTTATATATTGGAACACAGCCACACCCACTCATAATGTATTGCTTATCTCTGCTTTCCTGCCACCACAGCAGAGTAGAGAAGTTGTGATAGGGTTGAGTAGTTGAGTTGAAATTGAAAATCCTAAAATACTACTAGGCTCTTTACAGAAAGTCTTTGCTGAACACTGTTTGCTAGCAGTCACATGGCTCATATTATTTCTCAGAAAATGTAGACTAACTCTTCCTGGGCATGAGACCTCTAGTGTATGAAACTTTTTCTAAAGATTCTCTAACAAAAGAACCTAGGACACACAGTGAAAAAAATTCACTAGGAGTGTTTCTTATCTGCATTTCTTATTGTGGCATAGTGAAAGTAAATTCAATGTACATTAAAAGCAGTTCTAGCTTGGGATGAAATGATGCAACTACATATTTTGTACAAGGCTCTGTGCTAGACTCTTGCCTTAACCCTGAAGGAATTTATAATCTAATTAGAGAGAAAAGGCCCAAAAGAATCCTGGATATAAATAGATGGAGCCATACTAGATGAATTATAAAGCCAGGAATCCAAGGGAGAATTGATCACTCAGAAGTGGGGCATGTCTTCATAGAGGTCAGAGTTAGACTCATCTCTTCCCTGGCCTGCTGTGGCTTTTAAACCCCAGTTGGATTTTGAGACATCTGCAAAGGCTCTACATAGTTAATAAAAGCAGATTAGAGTTAAGTTTTCATCCTCTGTAAACAGCTTGCTTGTCTAGTCTCTTCATTAAAGAAACTAAACAAACAAAACAGAATCTCAGGTCAGCGTCGACCCAGTATTGCATCAAGTCAGGGTTGCAGAACTACCACATCTTACTATTCCTAGGCCATGTACTACTGGTAGCATATACTATTCTGATTGTGTTTAAGTATGCTTCACAATGATTAAAGAATATGGCAAATCTGTTGGATTAGGAAAGACTGCAATGGCTTGTAGTTGTCACTGGTGACATGGTAAATTTAAAAGAGAGAGCAAAATGAACCAAAAATAAAGATAACAAAAGAGCATGCACCAAAGGAAAGGGCTAAGGAAAAGCTAAAGAGCCATGAATGATCCCTAATCAATTATAGCTTTATTCTCATTAGTGCCATTCCCACTTTGATTTAACTTTGCCAAATTAACTAACCCAACATATTTTTTAAAAATCTGGCTCAGTGGGTTAAGGATCTGGCATTGCCATGACCTGTGGTGTAGGTTGCAGATGCAGCTCATATCCTTCGTTGCTGTGGCTGTGGTGTAGGCTGGCAGGTGTAGCTCTGATTTGACCCCTAGCCTGGGAACCTCCATATACTGAGAGTGCAGCCCTAAAAATCAAAAATAAATAAGTAAATAATCTGTCAGAAATGGAAAATGAAAAACTGAGTTTTTATTACAGAGTACTATATCCTCCCAAGGATGAAGTTGTGCTGCAGCCTTGAGTCCATAGAAAACATAGATGTATATAAATTAAAGAGTTTTCTCTGTAGTAGAGTGCAGAAAATGAAGTACACCTATGAACCAATTTGTCTGGGAAAATACATTTCTCATAATTAAATGAAAACACGCTGCCTCAGTCTTGTGCATACTGTTAACTAAATAGAGCGGTTCACACTGCGAACTGCAAGGTTGTGGTGTTGACGAAAGCCTACACAATGGAGTATAACATAATAACAAGCTGAAATGTGATCTCTAGTGGGTGAAACAGGCAGAGGTACATAGTTCTACAGCAGAGAATAGAGCCAGGCCATTCATTCACTCTTCAGAAAATCCATGTCAGATATCTTAAGAAGACAATTATGGATTCAGGACAAGGCACTTCAGATCCTTCCTTCATTGGTAAAGGACCATTCTGGGAACCCTTTGAAGTCATTTCAGACTTTAGAATGTGTACCATTTGTTTCATTAAAGATATCAAGATTCCTGTACCTCTTGCAATGTTACTGCAAATATTGTACATGAAATGAAAAAAAAAAGAATTAAAAAATAGAGTTTCGATGAGAACAGGAGCAATAAAAACAAAGTATTTATTGAGTTTTACTCTATGCCAGTCACTGCAATAGATACTGAACAAATCACAACGAACAGAATAGTCTCTGACCTCATGGGGCTTTCCGTTCTTCCTGGGTGGCCACTGACACAGTCCTTAAGTCAGCTACTTAATTATTTCTGGAGTGGAATGGTACTGCAACCAACTAGTTTTTGTGGTCAGTATTGAAGTGGTTATAATCTGGGTACTGTAATCCCCCCGAGCCTTCTATAACTCAGTTTAACAAGTATGCATGCTGATTTATAGAAAAGGATGGATAGTCTTTTTGAAGACAATGATAGTACGAGGAATATAACCTTTTTAAAACTTGCATATTCATAAACCCATTAAGTTATCTATGGGACTCAACTTTGTCGACCTCTTATACTCATTTCATTACTAGTTTCTTCAAGTCCAGCTTTTTCACTCTGGTAGGAACTGGGGAAGGGAAGCTGAATCAGTGGATAAGCAGAGTCGAGTCATATAGGAAAGAGAATACATACTTCATGGGGACAAACTGGAGGCCTCTGATCAGATTAATAGCACCATTATAGCAATACTTTAGGCTGATTAAACTAGAACAGTGTACAGAATGGACTAGAGTAGAGAGAGTAATATTAGTTAGGAAATTATTCTTAGTTGATGTGATAAATACTAGGTACTTGAGCTAGAGTGTATCAATAAAAGATATTAAGAAAAAAACTATTATCATGACCCACTTTTACCAAGTTGATTTTAGAGATGAGCATTTTATGAATTGTTTAATGGCTAACAGTAAAATCTGTAGATCAACACAGCTGTGTTCTACTTCCTCTATTTCCTACCTGTGTAATCATTTAAATTCTTTGAATCTCAGTCTCCTCGTATAGAAAATGGTAATAGACTATGTAAGTAACAGGGACACTGCACAGAACTGTGATTTGTGTGAAACAGTTAAAGGTGCCTGGCACACAATATGGAAGCCTTAACAAAAGAGGTAATGGTTGTAATAATAGTACTACTGAAATGCTTATCTTTGCATGTAGTCGATGTTCAGGACTTAAAGTGCATGGTTACTATTTTCAGTTCATTCATTCAACAGATGTTTATTGACCACTGACTTTCTGCCAGGTCCTCCCTGCTCAGTGCCCTGGGATATATTTACTTAACAAAACACCCCCAAATTTCTGTCCTCTCAGAGCTTTACTTTAGTGGGAGCAGATAGATTATAAAACAAACATTATAAATAATTAAATGATCAATAGAATATGTGTTATGAAAAATATAGAACATGGTAAGTGAGATGGAGAGTTCTGGAAAGTACAGCGAATCTACATGCATGGTCAGAATTGACCTCAGTGAGAGGGTCATAATTACAGCAACATTTGAAATGAAAGGGAGAGAGAATCATGTGATGTCTGGAGGAAGAAGGCTTCAAGCAGAGGGAACCCAAAGCCCTGAAGTGGAATGTGTCTAGTGTGTAACAATGGTGGCAAGGAGGCCAGTGTACATGGAGTGGTGAGAGGGGAACAGGCATAAATGATCAGTTATGCAGATAACAGCACGGGTGTGAATCCACAGCAGCCCAGGGATCACATTTCCACCACCAGTGGTCTAACTTACTAAGGTTGGAGGAAAATCTAAATCCAGTTCTGTGGAGTAGTATAAAGATTCAAATAGCCTTTCACTGAAGATTGTCCACCCTGAGTTCTTTGGTGGCACAGTGGGTTAAGGATCTGGCATTATCATTGCTGTGGCATGGATTCCATCACTGGCCCAGGAACTTCTGTATACTGTAGACATGGCCAAAAGAGAAGAAAAAAGATTGTCCAGACTTCAGTACAAACTGTGGGTTGCCCTTGAGCCAGAGCTCAAACAAATCTGAAAAGCTGTCTCTTTCAACTTTAACAAATTTTTATTTTGTGGGTCATAGTCAGATTTAGTCCCTACCCATTGTCAACATTTATGTAGTGATTCTAAAAAAAGCATTCATAAAATATTACTTATAAAGTTGATAAAGAGAAAATAAGAGAAAATTAACCTATGTCTTCTCAGAACTCATGCATTTTAATACAAATCTCTAGCCTGCTTGTTTCATTAGGTTAGTCAGTAAGTTAAATTAAGAACTAAAATTATATGAATGAATCCTGAGGCTGTGTTGGTACTTAAGGTACAAGAGAAGAATGCTTGAGGTCTGCTAGTTTGCTCAAGTAGGCGTCATGGTGTAAAGACTGAAAACAAGGTATTAAATGAATGCCCAAAGCATAATCTGCATTGCACTTATCTGTCATTTGTACTTATATTTTAGAGTCAAATCTCAGTACTTCGGTAAGAGTATACTAAAGGACTACTTAATTTTTTTAAGAAAGTAAGAGGTTTTTAACATGAAAGAGAATTTAACTAGTGAACTAATTATTTTAGTTTGATATAATTTTGTTTGCATTTTTGACAATTATTTATGACTATTATAGAAAATTAGGGGTTGTATATTTTTAAGAATACTGTAAACAACATTATAAACATTAGCTGAACCATTAATTTCAACAGAGTATGAAACACTTTATACTTCTGACCTTTTATAAAATATTGTTTGAAAAAAACTGCTTATCAAAATTATAGCTATCTGTCCAATTGATATCTGGCATTGTAAATAAGCTCTTGGTTTTTATATAGTACATTTAAATTCTAAGAATTTGGTGGTAACCATTGATAATTGTGCTCATAAATCAAACTTCACCGGCCTTGTATATTTGAAATGGCACATTTGTAAATAATAAATTGTCATTACCTTCTAGTGAAAAATCCTGTGCTTTTCCAGCATGTTTAGTTATCACTCCTCTTAACATATCTAAGGGTGAAGAACTTAAGTTTCTTATTCCACAGAAAAGAAAAATGGATTCCGCATATACGAATATAATATTATTGAGTTAAGATTATCTATCAGTATCATTTACCTTCTACTTATAATCAAATTAAATAATTTGGGGAAAGAAAATGGTATATATATATATATTTAGATGGTTATTTTGATATTTCGTTGATCATTTCTATTTATTATGTTAGCTTGGACTATGGACTATGGCTGCCACTTACTATTAATGCATTTTCTTACTCATGGAGGAGTCTCCCAAATCTGATGAATCCATTAAATGGATTCAGTAAAGTCTTTACTACCAAAATTGAGCAAATACATTTCCTAAGACCTTATCAACCTTGGCATACAACAGATGAGCAAAAAGCTGAATTGAATTGAAGAAAATATCCCAAGTCGTTAACTGCTAATGATGGAACTTGTAAAGTACAGCATCTCTGGAGAAAGGAACTGACTTGCCTTTTATGCATCATATTTTTATCTGCATTTCAATACTGCTTAAATATGTACTTCATTACAGGGCACAACTGAAATAGAAGGGCACCTGCTAAGTCAGAGCCATAAAACAGATCTACAGCCTGCTGGCATGTGAAATTTCTCTAATTTATATTTTTTATGAAACTATCCTCACATTATGTGGTTGGCAGCATAAATAATAAAGCATGTTACTTAAGCTATTTTACATTTACTGTATTAGTAAGTAAATGCAATGGCCACCCTTATTCTCAAACAATAAAAACTACCCAGCCTTTTCATGAAAGATGATTGCAATTTCCATTGCCCTGTATATGCAATAAAAAACCATAACTCATGGAAATTTTAGCTATTTTCTCTTAAGATAGAAGAGCATTTTGCTTGAACATTGAACATGATATTAAATATTCATGAAATGAATAGAGTTTAAGTACTAAGTAAAACTCAAATTCTCTTCAACTGGATTGAAAGTCTTTTTGAACCAGGTAAAAACCGCCACTAACCTGAAGAGCTGTTCACAAACACCATAAAGAGATTGTATAATATGTTGAAAGTGTTATAGTTATTTGGAATTGATTTTTCTGAAAAGCCTGTTCCTCCTCTGAAATTGATTCATGATAACAGCCTCAATTTGGGTCAAACAGTATTTAACCACTTGTAAATTTTAATTAAATGATTTGTCACTTTGAACACATAGTTTGTCATCTTGCAACTAAATGACGTGTCTTTATCAGAAAATGACTCTGGGGGAAGACATGCATCTAATTTGTCACTTGGACACCCATTAAGATAATTTGGTTGTTGCATAAGGATAAAGTTGAAGATTTGTGAAATAGAGTGCATCACTTTTAGTAAGCAGGATCACATTATAAACTATTAAAAAAAAACATAATTTGCTTTGTAATTAAATTCTAATAAGCACTTTATTCCTGGTCATATTTCATTAGCAGATGTTTAACTTTCTGAGAAGAGAAAAATCCTCCAGTTGAATCTAGTATGTAAAGGAAAATATGAGCTGCACATGAAAAGCAAATAAGCTGAATTAGAATTATTGCGGGGGGGGTGCTTTCATCAGAAGCATTTATATCACTGCAGACCCAGCTGAGACCTTGTCTAAAGCCTGGTTAATATGATCAGAGATAGTCTGGGACAGAGTAAAAGGGACAGCTGAAGAATTATTGAGGAAATAGCATAGATCATGAAATCTTTTTCTAAAGAGAGGTGTATCTGGTGGAAAGGAACTCAAATATATGAGTTTTAGTGTAAAAAAAAAACCCACTTTTTTTCATTAAAAAGTTAGTGTGCATGTATTTGAGGCCTTAACTTCAACAGGCTAAAGTCACTAATCACTTTATATTATAGTGCCTTTGCACATTTTCTGCACTGAAACAGTAGTGATTATACATTGTTAATATTACCCAACAAGGACCAGATGTGTTAGTCAAAATTACAAAATATGTTCAGACATAAATTTATTTTGAAACTAAAAAGTCATCTTTTTAGACCTATTACTCTCAGGAAGTCCTGAATGGCATGGCAATATTACAAGCTTGTATGGAATAAAGGGAAATGGACCTTACCTAGAACATCCTTTTCCAACTAAAGCCTAAGTTCCTTGAAGTCAAAGACCAAGCATTATATGCCAATGTTCCCTGTCAAGATTTATATGTTCACAGTCTATGGACATCATCTGGGAATTTTACAAAAATTCTGATGCCTAGACCCCATGAAGGCAGTTTCATTTGATCTGGAGTATGGGCCAAAGCATTGGTATCTCTATATTCTAATTTGTAACTAGGGTTAAAAATCACTGGACTGATACAGGCAGTGCTCAAGTAAGTAAAGAGTAATTAATGAGGCTATTCTCATAAAGGATATGAGAAAGGTCTGTTTCTATTAATAGGCTCAGTGATCTCAGAGTCATTTAGTTTTAAAATTTAGCACTATCTTGAATTTTTCTCGCTTCCTAATATCCTTGAAATCTTCCCTCATCCCACCACTACCAATCTAACTAACTATTTATTCTTCTTCATCAATTTTCTTTATTTCCTCTTGCCATTTTTTTTCAAATATTCAGGCACATTTATTAATTGCTATTGTAAAGTAATTTTTTTGGTATTTTTTTTAGGGCCG
Source organism: Catagonus wagneri (assembly GCA_004024745.2). Lineage (NCBI taxonomy): Eukaryota > Metazoa > Chordata > Mammalia > Artiodactyla > Tayassuidae > Catagonus > Catagonus wagneri. The sequence continues at coordinate 3,886,893 of PVHT020000066.1, read as the reverse complement.
CACCCATGGCATATGGAGGTTCCCAGGTTATGGGTCGAATCGGAGCTCTAGCCGCTGGCCTACAACACAGCCACAGCAATGCTAGATCCAAGCCACATTTGCAACCTACACCACAGCTCGCAGCAACACTGGATCCTTAATCCACTGAGTGAGGCCACGGATTAAACTTGAGTCCTCATGGATGCTAGTCAGATTCGTTTCCATTGAACCATGACGGGAACTCCAAGAATTTCTTAGCTAATGCTATTTTCTGTCTCTCACATATCATTTCATTTCATACATAAATATTAGAAAAATCTTCATAAAGTACAGCTTTCATTGTTATGCATCTGCTCCATAACCTCCAATGGCTCTGAGAACCAAAACCATCAAAAGCTACATAGTTTACCAGTTACATTAATGTGACCTTACTATGCCATTGTCTTTATTAGCAAAAAAGATTCTTGCCCAATAAATACCCAATATTCCCAATACCTTAAGACTTTTTGAATTCCTCACTTTGAAATTCATAAAATCCTTTCCTTGTTATGCCTACCAATCCTAAACTATTACATTGTGACCTTACACAATCCTAACCAAGTCCCACATGGAAAGACCTATCTTAGACTAAATATCAAGTCTCAAAAAATTCTGGCTTTGCCTCTGCCCCCACCCACCCAGATACTACCAAATCTCTTAAAATAGTTTTCTCAGTTACCTAGATGAGGTAACAAACCGAGCGCTGTTTTATCAACATGTTGTATAAATGACATATGGGAAGCCAATATTTATAGTTTCTCAATCCCAGTAGAACAGTGTCCCAGCATTCCTTTTCAGTCTGGCACTCCAGACCTTCCAGAAACTATCTTTCTGACCTTATCTCTTACTGCTCTCTTTCACCTACTTTATGTTCCAGACCATCTGGGCAAACTTCTGCTCTCTCCAGACATCATAGCCCTTCTTATTACATGCTGTTCCCTCATACGAAAATCTGCCTTCTAGTTTTCACTGGAACTTTTGTGGGAAACTTACAATACAATTAAACAATTAGGACTAGATGAGCTCTATGGTTGCTTCGTCTTCTTTTACTTTAAGAGTTAATCCTTGAGTCTATACCATCAGGGATAGAAGGAAGTGAAAGACAGAAGGGATATTGGCTATGAGAATGGAATGGCTTTGGTTAATGATATAAGCCTGTCTATGACAAAATCACCTGACAAGCTACAATGTTGTTCTAATTTAGAGATATTTCCAGACTTGAGTTTTCACTTCACCTTTCTTCCACTGTTTGTTTGTAAGTCTGCCTAAAGACAGCCTTAATGAAATCTCATATGCAAACTTTCTGACTTTTCACCCTTGAGAGTCCTGATTGTGGTCTGAAAGATGAAATCCAATTGGTGTAGTGAAATGTGTGCTTCATAGAGACGAGTTGATCTTTTAGGTACTTGAAAATGGAAAAGAACTGGATTTATCTGCAGCTCCATTATCTTCCTAGACTCTTGAACCAAGCTGATCAATCTGAGGAAGTCCCCTTGGTCTCTATTTGTTCAGAAAGTATAGCACACTGGAAAATTTTCCTTATACTGTTTGGAAGTTGATGATAGAAAAAAAGCTATATTTGTTTCACTCTGATTCTTGAAAAAAATAGTACATGTATATTCTCTTAGTGAGAATTCAGATCCAGGTATCACTTAGACATGCTTTCAAAAAAAGAAGAAATTGTAAAACGAAAGAGTAGAAATGAAAAAAGTATAAATGTGGAAAACATATTAATGTTCTAAAAGTAAAAAATTAAAACAAAGACTAAAGATGTGGTAATCATTACTTTGGGATAGTGTGAATACAGAAAAAGTGAGCCAGAAGAGAAATTCATAGCCAGAGTGATAAAGTGATTTAAAAATGTGTGTATGTGAATATTTGTATAGTTAAGAAAAACAGAAGGTAAATTGAAGGACTGCAACAATTGTCTGAAATTAATTTCTAATCAGAAGAAAAGAGGGAATAATAGAAAAACAATACTTGATTAAGAAACAGATGAGATTTTTCCAGAATTAAATAAACATATGTGTACTAAGGCTAAAAGTGTTTGTTGAACACTAGTCAAGGCAAAGGAAATTACATACTAAGACACATTATAACATTACAATAAAACTGCAAAGGATAATAATAAAAATATACAGAAGAGCAATAATTAGACTGATAGCAAATTTCTCATTAGCAACTACTGGATGCCAGGATATAATGAATGAAAGCTTCAAAGAACTGAAGGGTAAAAACAAAATTAAACACAGAAAATCCTGTCAACACAGATTTAGGCATCCTATAAAACAACTGAGAGAAAAGGAGTTAACACCAGCACGCAACTCACTCTTTCACTCTTGGGAACCTGGTTCAGAGTGGAAAGTGGGGAATGAATGACCTCCAGCTTCCTACCTTTCTATTGAACATGCTAATGACCTTGAATAGACCTCTTTGCAGTATGATAATGGTGTTTACTACAGATAGGGAGTCTTTAGAAAATGTTTTTCGTAGGGTGTACTTGGTATAAGTAGATTACTTACTGTAAATGAACCTGGGCTTTATGGATTTATGGGGCATGTCTTGCTGGAGAACCAGGTAGTCATCTAATCTTTCCTATATCTCTATAATTATCGGAGTGAAAAACAAAGGGCTCCAAATCCCAAACAGCTTTTTTTTGTGAACAATTTAGCATATATTGCTCAACACTATTCTATCTATCTGAAATGAAAACACAGCCTAAATTAGAGAAAGGAACATTTTTGGAAACTGAATAAGTTGGTTTTGAGTTCCTGTAGGAAATGAATGTTTTGCCTGAGCCAACTGCTTGCCCATATCCTTTGAATCATTAATAAAGAATGCTGCTGGGTAAGATCTGTAATGTGCACGAATATTCTTTGACAATTCAACCCTTTGGGTTAACACAGCTATCATTCAAAAATCCTGAACAAATTCTCACGCATATCTAGGGTGAGAAAGCTTGCCACCCACAGACTCTTCACACTGAAAGAACAACAACAAAAAAAAAGTACTTTAACAAAAAAGTTAACTGAGAGGGAAGGATGACATGAAAGAAACCATGGTGAACACAGAAAGTGGTATACATTTTAGTAAAGTTAATGAACTGTTGAAGAAAAAGAAAACATAAAGAAAATTAGTGGGTTGTGCCCATGCATGTGTGTGTGTGTGTGTGTGTGCACGCGCACATATGTGCACACCTGTTTCGTTGATTAAATAGCAAAATACAAATTTAAAACAGTACTAGGAATATTGTGTGTATTTGCTGGGATGAAAGAGGAGGTTGTTTAGTGAAAAAGTAAACTTTACTCTTTTTAGTCTTGCTTGAGAAAAGATTACTGAATAAATTTGAGCAAATAAGAAAAATTTGTAGTTGACTTATTAAAATGTAAGAGAAACCACTCAAAGAATAAAAATATGAGGAGTTCCCTTCGTGGCTCAGTGGTTAACGAATCCGACTAAGAACCATGAGGTTGCAGGTTCGATCCCTGGCCTTGCTCACTGGGTTAAGGATCCGGCGTTACCGTGAGCTGTGGTGTAGGTCGCAGACGTGGCTCAGATCCCACGTTGCTGTGGCTGTGGCGAAGGCCGGCGGCTATAGCTCCTGTTAGACCCCTAGCCTGGGAACCTCCATATGCCCCAGGTGTGGCTCTACATAAAGGCAAAAAGAGAAAAAAAAAAAAGAATAAAAATATGAAAAACAAAAGTCCAACTGCCAACTTAACAGGAAAAAATGTGATAAAAGAAACATAGACCAGATAAGGAAAAAAAACATTATGTAAAATTTAAAAACACAGTTTCCCAAAATATATTTTTTTTATGGCTGCATGCAAATCTGGTCGGTAAAGATACATCCTAAACTCAGGATGGGGGAAGGGAGAGTACAGGAAAATAAGACAAAGTGGACTTCAACTCTACCATAAACAGATTTGAGGTAAAAAAAAAAAAAGTAGTCATTATATTTTGTTAAGCCTGATGGGTGTGCTCATGGATTTTATATTAATCTCTGTACTTCTCTGATTAATTGAATGATTTATGATTTAAAAAATGAAAGTATATTACTTTCCAACAATGACTAGTAAGTATTTCATACATGTGATGTGAAACGCATTAAGTGATAGGCTCTTCTTCAAAGAAATGAAAAGGAAGCTTGAAAAATATTCTAAGTTTTTGTTATCTAACACAGCTTTTCCAAATAGAAAGGATATATAGAGAATTGGTTATGTTAATCTGAGAATTTTGTGACAAGAATAAAATATACTTGCTGTATCTTAAGGCTAATGATATGCAATTTTGTGCAGTTTTAGGGGGGATATGTAATAAATGTTCTGAATGTTATTTCCCCATGTACACTACTGCTCAAAATTATAGGAGTTAAAAAACAATGACAGTAAAAGACATAGCATTACTCTAGCATGTCTGAGTACAATTTTATATTACTATTATTTTCTTTTTTTGGCCACGCCATAGCCAGGGATAAAATCTGAGCCAGAGCTGCAACTTATGTCACAGCTGTGGCAATGCCGGCCCACTGCTCCGGGCTGGGGATAGAACGGCTGTCCCTGGCTGCTGCAGAGACACTGTAGATCCCATTCCACCACAGCAGGAGTTCCTCTGAGTACAATTTTAAAATTCAGAAGTAGCATAAGAGAGTTCACATTTATTTGCTTAAACAGGAAATAACTAAATAACATCTTATTTTAAAAATATTATTATTATTAATTGTGTCAGAAAAATAAATCTTGGCCTAAAATTTAAAATGCAAGATGTTATCACCAAGCTCAGTTAACCACTTACATCCTCCCTTCCTTTGTGATAAAAAGTTGATATTATCTAATTTATTCCATGTATATTCTAATAATTGAGCATTACATTTTATTTCCACACTTTTTCTCTAGAGAATATAATATCTTCAATTTTTCTCTATTTCTTTCATGTTTACTTGCTCAAGTATTTAGGCTTTAATCTATGAAACTTCACTTAGAATTTCATAGTAATATGCATTTGGTATTTATAAAACCCAATTTCTCCTTTGAGAATTTTGCCCAGAGATTGTAGTAAGATGTTTTTATATTTTTTTCTAGTTCTCTTTAAAATATATTTTTAAAGAATATTTAAACACTTGATATGTGTCATGTTTTATATAAACTCTCATAAAATTTTCCTTATATCAACCTGATCTACCTAGAGAAAATATGAATTACTTGGTTTATAACTGAATGGCAGGGAAAAAAAGACAAAATGGAAGACTCTACTGGTCTTTAATAGCTTTAACAGATTGTGGAGTCCATTTTTGAACCATATCTCCCTTTTCTAGCATTGGATTGTCATTTCTGACAATACAAATAAAATTTAAATATATATATAATATACATATATAGTACATAGATATAACCCCCCTAATATTTTAATTAGGTGTGTAGTAAGGAATTTAACCTCATCAATGACATCTGTCCTTTGCTCCTGGTTTCTGAGAAGAATCTCTAAGCCTTTGGAATGCCATGCTTGACAGGAAGGTCTTTGTTTGCCTGGGGTTCTTGGGCCAGCCTGGGGTTATAACAAAGTGGCATGAGGCTTTGAACCACATCAACAATGTGACTTAGGGTGGGGGCTTTAGTTCATGTGGTATCAGCTCCATCTTCTGAAGAGCTGGAAACTTAGCTCCATCCTGTGGGCAGTCAACTGTGTCTATGTAATGGAGTCCCATCAAAGGCTTTGGACACCAGGGTCTAGGTGAGTTTCCTTGGTTAGCACTACTCAGCACATGTTGTCTCATCTCAAGACCAGGAAAGTAACTTGGTCTTGACTCCATGGGGAGAGGAGAGCAGAAGCTCTACGTTCATAACTTTTCTTGGACTTTGTTGTATATCCTTCCCTTGGCTGAGTTTAGTGTGTATCTTTTAGCTGTTATGAACAGTAATTATGAGTACAACAGCTTTCAATGAATTTTGTGAGTCTTTCTAGTGAATTATTAAAACTAAGGGTGGTTTGGGGAACCCACTAACTAGTAATAGGTAAAATATTAATGCATGTTCTTGCATGCAATTGTAAGTTTATTTCTTTCACCCTAGTGTGTCAATAATGAACGTGTTATTGAGTATCAGCTTGCTGTAAACTGAGAATATTGTCTATGAATCAATTGTTACACTAACCAAGACTATCGGTAAGCATTTCTTATATTAATAAATTACTAGCCTGTAGAGTTTTTAAAAGCTTTAAAAAAAAAAAGGTCTGTCTTGCTTAATATTGATAATATGAGGTAACTGGTGGATATTTCAAAGACTGCTGTTGTATGTGTTTTCACAGCAAATTTTGTTGACTTTCACTGGAAACCCATCTTTAGGGCAGAAAATTTGGCAGATGCTTTTGTTCAGCAGGTTTCTTGACAACCGTGTATGAAAAGCTATTTTTTGCCTTTCACAGGGACTGGTCAAAGGCTGAGGTTTTCTTTTGGTGACATTGCGTTAATTGTCTCCCTTGAGGCTGCCAGAACGCTGAAGGCAAGTTAGCATTTCCTGACTCTTGCCTCCTCTGAGTCCATACTTCTTGCCTTCAAACAGTACTGTTTATGCCTGCAGCATAGCTGGCTGCCGCCCTCTGTGCTTTGCTGGGATTTCCTCTATCACCTTTTACTTTTGCCTGTCTCCTAAATTTATGGGAGAAACTACTCAGTTCCTTTAGTCCAGTTATGTGCACTCGATGCCAGATGGGAGTGGTTTTAGGCAGAAGCAGGGTTAGTAGAAGGTGAAGCCCTTGCTTGAAAATCCAGGACCCTTCTGCGCTTGAGGCATTTTGTTTCCTGTGGTAGATTATAGTGTTTTGTTATGTTTATTTTCAATGTACATTTCGGGTTTTGATCTCATTTGTCTCCCAGAGAGATACAAGAGATATCCCCAAAGTCAGACAGCAATATTTCACTCTGGGAAGTGTTTTTAATTTTTACACATAAAATTAAAGATCAGAACCTATAAGGATCCTGAGGACTTGAGGAATTAAAAAAAATCACAATGATCTTGTACTTTTCTTGTATCCTTTTATCAGTGTTTTCTCTTCACATAAGCTGAGGACTGTCTTTGTTGAATTGGGTGTTTTTTCAGAGGTTCCTTACCAAACGTATGCCTTTATTCTCTGTCCCACTGTACTTTGTTCTCCAGAAACTGACCTCTATCAGACTACTGATTTCTTTTGCTATTAAAAGACACTCGCTGTGGCAAACTCATGATGTGTGTCTGTGTGTACACGTGTGGATATAGTATAAAAATACTCTGACTGTTCTAAAGAAGGTAAAGGCTGAGCATGTTACTACCCTGATTAAAATCCTTCAAAATCTCTGGTAGCAAGGGGAAAGTCTCAACTTCCTTGAAATGGCATTTAAAGTATCTCATGATTTAACCTCATGAAAAATAGTTCACAGTTACAAAGATTATTTATGAATACACTGACACTGCTCACTCTCATGTAAAACATTTTTAGTAATAAATATGTTGAGACTTTAGAAAAGGATTTCTTAGTTGCTTTCCCAGTGTCTGTCTCTTTCTCCTTTGTCCACAATAAGTTAACATTTAGAAACTGCACTCTTCTTCCAGTCTCAGTTTGGGGAGGATTTATCTCTCACTTGATTTAATATATCAACATATCCTATTCCTCTGATAGAGTAAATAGTTATTGAACTATTCAGGGCCACAGAGTGAAAGAAAGTCCCAGAATATATGATGTAGGAACAACTAGAAGAAATCTCTTTTTTTGCCCTCCCTAGATAGTGTTATGTGAGAATGAGAGGTCTATAACTTATGTATCATTTTGCTTCCACAGAGAGAGAATTAGAGTTGTTGGGTGTTAGTGAAGATGCCTGAGAATGAAATTGATATCATGGATGATATAGGTAGGGAGAAAAAGGGGAAAAATAATTTCTCAGTGACACTCTATAAGCAGCTAGATCAAATCTTACCTGAAGCCTACTTTCTTACATTTTCTCCAGCTTTACATATAACATTATGTAAGTTTAAGTTGTACGTGTTTATTTGATACACTTGTATGTTGCAAAATGATTGCCACCATATATCAAACTTTACCTAAAGCTAGTCTTTTATATTTTCAGTTACATGCATCAATATCTTCCTTTCATTAAGCCATTTTAAGTTTCTGACACTTTAAAATATAGCCATAGAGTCCTACAAACCACTGCTTAAAACATATGAAATGTAAAAATCTAGTTATAAAAATTAACAAAATATTTTCCATATAAACTAGGTAGAAATGATCATTTCCTTTACTACTATAAAATAATATAGATCAAAGAAACAGCCTGGGTTTTCTGAGTTTCCAAATCTTAACTCTACTTATGCTAGGGGCCGAATAGCTATGCTGGTGGTTGAATATGCTTTAACCGTTTTCATTGTGTTTCTTTAGTTTGCCTGGATTAACTTCCTACTTTCTTATTCTTGCCTGTTCTCTTCACCTCCTGCATCTCTCTTACTCACTTATGCACGACAGCAATACCCTGACATAGGATGGAAAAACCAGTCAGAAAACCAGCATCCCATTTTAGCTGGTTGGATGTAATCCAGCTAAATTCACTATCCAGTAGAAAAAAATCATTATAAAAGTATGTCTCATTTGTCTTGTCTTCTCTTCTATACAGGCTAAATATTTAATAGAATTTCAAATGTTATTTATTCACTTTTATTAGGTTTCTCTGACACCCAATCCTACATTGTGATGGGCAATTAAACTAAATATACACTTGAGGGAAAAAAAATTTTGCTTCTAAGAAAATATTTTCACACCAAATCCAGTCTAATTGAGTTATGACAAATATCTATGTTTAAAATCTTTAGTTATAGATAGTAGATATATTTTAAACTATTCAAATTCTTCTATCATGAGAGATTCAGAAACTCTGGTAGGGAATCTTTTTTTCCTGCCAATATGTAATTAATATTGTCACTGATTTTGTTATCTACAGTAATGATGTTGCTTATTAAAGTTTCCTAGTATCTTTGTGATTGCTTGCATGTAAATAAACTACAACTGCACAGTTGTTTGGTATGCTTTGAATATCTGTACTACCTTTACATGGATTATCTAAATTTTGCTTGGTTATGAAATTTTACTTGGTTTCTCAAGGTCAGCTCACTTAATATTTTCAAGCTTTTAAAACAGTGAAAATTAGATAATCAGAATGGCCTGAAAACAGTGAAGTTAGCAGACTATGTTTTAGTCAACCCATATAATTGTGGCAGTTATACTTCCCTAATTCCTAATAATAATAATAATAACCAATTCCTACTGAGTGCTTGCTATGTGCCAGGCATTGTTCTAAGTTCTATACAGGGAATAATTCATTTAAGCCTCAAAGCAATTCTATTATTGGCAATATTATTTTGGCAATATTACTTTCCCCATTTTCCAGATGAAGAAACTGAGACCACAGAGGTTAAGTGATTTACTTAAAGTTTTAGGATAAGTAACTATTAAGTAAAATTACAAATCTTCATCTCTTTTACTTTATTCTATTCACTACTCTTCCTTCCTTCCTCTCTTTTCCCCTTTGCTTTCTCTCTTTCTTATATAGATTTTATGCCCTTTTAACATACTGTGTAATTTACTTATTCATTACTTTCTCCCCCCCCCCCCCACTGGAAGGGGAGCTCCATGAGTGCACAAATCTTTGTTTACTGCTATACCCAGGTTTGGAACAGTGATGGCCCATAGTGTATATTTGCTGAATGAATGAAGTTGTAGCACCAGCATTAAAATATAGGGTACATGGCATTAGAGTCCTTGTTTTTATCCACAACCTTATGTTGCCTCAGAACCTACTGGCAGCGAGTGGAACTGTGCTTTCTGGAAAAACAATAAAAGATAAAGTAATAGCTTGTGAGTCCTGGTTATACCAGGAACTGTGCTTAGCATCTTATATCCCTAATGTCTCGAAGAACTTTTAAAAGTAGGAGTACTTATTCCTAGTTTAGAATCAATGAAATAGGGTCTCAGAGAAATCAAATAACTTATCTAAAAGTCACCTGACTAATAAAGATTGGAGCCTGAGTCTGATTTTCTTTTTCTTTCTTTCTTTCTTTCTTTCTTTCTTTTTTACTTCTAAATCAGCCTCCTTCTATTAAAGCTCTAAATCCTTATTTTACATAATAACTAATGCATATTAAAAGATAAGCATTATTTTAAGTGTTTCGCATGCTTTATTCAAGTAATAAATTTCATCTGAGAACTCCACAAGGTAGACTATATTATTAAATCTTCACCAGGGAAGGAAATAGATGTAGCACTTGCTTGCGGACACAAGCTGGTGAGTGGGAAAAGCACTTCAGAAAGCCCAAACCCAGGCCACACTATCCTTCTACTGGAAGTTGCCCCCAGAGCCAGGGTGGACAGTAAGGAAAAAAAAAATAAAGGGATAGAATGGGTAAATAAATTTAGCTTCTATAGACAAATACTTTTGCAAACTGTAATCCTTTCTCTTTACTATAACCGTCTTTCTTCATGTAATAATGACTTTGTGGGACCTAAATCATTTGGATAATTGTAACTCTTTTCTTGGTTTTGTTGACATATATTCAGTAATGTAGATGCCACTCTGCTTCTTTGGGTTTCCTTTTCCAAAATAGCAAAAATGGTAAAAAATGAACAATCTCTGTCAAGTATCAAGATAAAACAAACCTTTTGACTTGATTGGTGTTTCTTGGATTGGTCTTATATGGTCTTATATGAATAGTCTTTAGATATTTCTACCAATGAAGATTTTGGTAACTATTATAATTATCCACTATATGGTCTTTTAAAATAAAACCGGGAGTTCCCATTGTGGCTCAGTGGGTTATGAACCTGACTAGTATCCATGAGTATGCAGATTTGATCCCTGGTCTTGCTCAGTGGGTTAAGGATCCAGCATTGCCATGAGCTGTTGTAGGTTGTAAACAAGTCTTGGATCCCACGTTGCTGTGGCTGTGGTGTAGGCCAGCAGCTGTAGCTCCGATTCGACCTCTAGCCTGGGAACTTGCATATGCTGCAAGTGAGGCCCTAAAAAGCAAAAATAAATAAATAAATAAATAAATAAATAAAACCGCTTTGTTACTGTCATTGATAAGATTTTATATAGAATTGAAGGCACTCATCTTCTTGATCCTCCCCTTCCTATTGTTTTTCCTTTTTAAGTATTTATTTGAGAGATTGCTTTAAAAGTACAAACTTTTATTTATATTGTCTCATATTTCATTTGCTTGTCTGGTGATGAATGCTTTTTAGTCTCTTTGTAGGTAAAAGTATGTTCATGCCTTTGGCTGAAAGTATATTGATTTGCCTTTTTATCCTCTCCTTTTTTTTCTTTTTTTTTCTCTGTGTGTTGGGCTTTTTGTTTGTTTGTTTGTTTACCTGTTTTTTTTTTTTTTTTTGGCCTTGGCTTTGGCATATGGAAGTTCAGAGACCAGGGATCAAACCCGCACCACAGCAACGACCTGAGCCACATCAGTGATAAACTAGATCCTTTACTGCTAGGCCAACAGTAAGCTCCCCTCCAAGTTTTATTTTTCTCACTTTCTCTGTACCTTTATTTTCTGGACACTAGCCTAATCCTGGAGACTAAGCCTAATTTCTATAGCAAATTATAAACCACTGAGCATTAGAACTAATGTACCATATCATTTCCAGCATGAGGTCTTATGATATTGATGAAACACTGAATCAGGAGCAATGAAGATTAAGACCCTGCTTGTTTTCTAAAGCATCATTAACTCTTCACATTGATACCTCTATACGAAATAGCCAAAAGACAGAAACAAAGCCCACACCACAAATAGCTGTTCATCTTCATTGTTGCCAAAGTAGAAACACATTAATATTAAATAACTAGTTTTAGAAACAGTAGCAAAGAGATATTTTGGGCTTAGTCGCTGAGAAACATCTTGTATATACAGAATTTTTTTATAACACAGGAGGAAAAAAAACACGTGCAACAGCTCATCTTTCTAAACAAAATGGAACAAACTGTTAGATGGTAGGAAACAGTGAAAAAATATATTTACCTAATTCACAGGCTCTTATGATTAAAAAATCCTGTGCTTGTCAAGAAAATAATCACTATTTTAAACAAACTCCAGTATCAAATGTTATGACTGGGAAATTTTTAACTTCTTCCTTTCCATTTTTAATATTCATTTCTTTAGTTTTTCACTGGGATTTGTGTTGTTAGAAGATTTTGAGGTTATTTATCATGAAATAAAAAATGTTTTAATATCTATCACTTTTAAGCTACAAATTGCAAGTCTCTAAACTGTAGACAAGTAGAAGCTATGTTTATCAGGATTTTCTCACTCCTTATTTCACATTTGTACTTCTCTGAGTCCTTTTGAGCATAACTATTATTAATTCACTGAGTCATATAGGCATTAATTCAAGAAATAATTGAACTGTATACCATCTTCATTAGGTTCTGGGGATAAAGTTGTGAATAAAGCACTGCCCTGGTGGAAATTTACATTCTAGTTCAGGATGGAGAAAGCAATTAAAAATTACAAAACTGATTCAGTATAAGTAAGATAAAGAAAGGAATTAGTCAGGTAAGGGAAATTGACAATGATAGGGTGGGAATCAATTACAAAAAAGGTGGTCAGGGTAGAACACTCCAAGAGGGGTTATCTGAGCAAAGACTTGAAAAAGTCAGTGAGAACCCAGGTAGATTCTCAGGTAGAGGAAGAGCCACTGGAAAGGCACGTCCTAGCACTAGCTTAGAGGCCAGTCTGATGAAATATGTTGGCTAAAGGAGGGAGAATTAGGAAATGAAGTCAGAGTGCCAGATCATGTAGGGCTATCTTTTAAGGTTTTGAACTTTTATTTCAGGTGAATATGATATTGATGAAATCATTATGTTTTAAGGTTTTGAGCTTTTATTTCAAGTGAAAGGGGCCCTATGGAGAGTTTTGAGAAAGCAATGAGATATGACTCAAGTTTTAAAAGTTGCAAATTGACCACATGGGGGCAGGAGGCAACAGCAATAGCATGGGACCCATTTAGGAGGTTTTGCAACAATCTATAATAAACGATGCTATCAACATTATATCTTACTCTCTAGAGCTGATTGGACTTCAATGAGGTATTTGTTTATACACACACACACACACACACACACACACACACACACACACAGGCACTCCCCTGTGGCTCAGTGGGTTAAGGATCCAGCACTGTCACTGTTGTGATTCTGGTTATAGCTGTTTTAAGGGCTCAATCCTTGGGCTGAGAACTTCCATGTCTGGCCCAGAAACTTATGAATGCCTTGGGTGTGGCAAAAAAAAAAAAAATCTCCCTCTCTCTCTCTCTCTATATATATAAATACACACACACACACACACACACATATACATATACATATATATGTGTAGATCTATGCATATGACTGTATCAGACCTTTAAGGCTTTATCTGCAGTACAAACTCTCATCCACTGGTAGTGCCTGCCAGGTGTGCTGTGATGAGAAAGTCTAAGGCCACGTGGCCATGTCCAGGCTCAGAGGGAAAGAGTCCCACAGTTGTAAGAAGAGGTAAGGCAGCACGATGTTAGGCATGTTCCATCTCAGTTCAAAGGCAACTGTCATTAGTGGATTTTGAATAGCCAAGACTTGCTTTCTTTTGGCTTAAAACACATCAAATAAATGAATGTACTCAGCATTTAACAGTAATTTCCACAACAACAGCATGTAAAAAGGTTTTTAAAATGGCAATTTCACTAAGAATTTCCTTTACCTAGATTTCTATTCCTTAGGACTAAAGAGCAAAAATGTACAGGTCATTTTCTATGTTCTGGAAAATAACCGGTATGCTCCTGCAGAGTATAAACTTGAAAAACATATTGTGTGTTTTTTAGGTAAACTGATCTCATCTATGTTCACATACTTCTTAATATGCCTTGAATTTTGAGCTTTGACTGAGAAATAGCTTTGCTGACATCAGCCCTCCATTTTATTTCAGCTTTTCAAGTAGGCTTTATGTATACCAATTTTCATGGCAATTTGAGCAATCTTAAAGTACTCCATTTGGGCACATGGATAAAATATCAGCTAGATGCTACCCTCTAGTACTACTAGGATACTATTCCCTTCACATAATGTTATATTTTTCATCCTCAGGGTCAACTAACTTTATTTATTGCTACTGCCTGTAACCCTTAAATATATAAGAATCTCCATATACATCTGGACAAAATAAAGCTTTGAAATTATTTCTTCAAAATAGCAATCATTTGCATTTAGCAGGCAGTGCAAATTTATCTTTCTGTATAATGCTGCTACATCTTAAAAAGGCAATATCATAAATGAGATTATCCCTTCAGAAAGCAATTCCAGACTAAAATAAATCAAGATATGAAAACCTTACAAATGCCCTTTAATATATTGGATATTACCAGAAAGTGTGTGCAACTCATATGTTCTAAGACAACAATTTATTGCTGAGTTCTCAATGCAGATTTTTCTTTTATATTATCAGCCTTTACCCAACAGTATTAATAATCTCTCATCTTTTCATAGCTGGGCAAATGGGCAGAGCCTCATACAAACTGAAGTCTTCCAATTTAACTTCGTCTTTATATGGATAGAGAATCTGAGGCCCAGAGAAGATGACTGATGCTCCAAAAGGACGCAGTGAATGACAAAGACAAGAAGCTACTCTTTTCATACTACACTGATTTTATCTAAATTTTTCTTAAATAAAACTCTATCTCCAACTTTCATGAGAAATCAGCCATTAAATCAAACCTTTAATATATGGAGGTGATAATTGGATTATACCACTTTTTTTGACTAATGGAAAAATTCTACAGAGTGTTTTCTAACAGCAATCATGAAAATTACAAATTAAATAACTCTCCAAGACTGAGGTTATTCCAGTGAGATGAGCGATAGGACTCTGACCTTGGTAATCTTAGTTTTTGTTTAGTTAGTAGATAATGGTGGGTGTAGATGGAGTGGAGAAAGGAGAAAAGGTACAGCAGGGTGTGTGTGGGAGAGAAGATGGAGAAAGGAGGAAAGACAAGTTCACTGCATCTCTTTTCCTCCTCCCTTCTGGCCATGTCTGCTATGCTACTTTATAATTTTTATGGTGAAAGAAAAGAAGGCAAAATTCAACCTATGTATTCAGGCCTGAGATGAATGTGAAAGGATTGGCAGGGACCTTTCCTAATAACCCAGCTGATGCTTCAGTTATCTTTAGCATATCCCCAAACAAGGTGACATCCAGACTCAAACATAGCCTACAAGGCACAAAACAGGCCTTGCCCTTTTAGTCTCTGGAACCCTTCTACTGCTAATTCAGTTTCTACTGTTTAAAAAGTTGGTTTTTAATGGAATATTTTTCTGAGGGTATGTTAGGTGAGCCCCATATAGACATTTTAGGGTCTTCCCCCACCTCCGAATACAAACCAAGTAAGAACTAGAGATAAAACATGTATGCTAATTTATGTCAAGTATTTAGCACAATTCCTGGCAACAATCACAAGTCAATATAGGCCATAAATAGTATTAATGATACAAAAAAAAGAAAAATGAGTTCCTGACGTGGTGCAGCAGAAACGAATCTGACTAGTAACCATGAGGTTGCAGGTTTAATCTCTGGCCTCGCTCAGTGGGTTAAGAATCCGGCGTTGCCATGAGCCGTGGTATAGGTCGCAGACGTGACTCGGATCCCACGTTGCTATGGCTGTGGTGTAAGCCAGCAGCCATAGCTCCCATTAGACCCCTAGCCTGGGAACCTCCATATGCCGCAGGTGCAGCCCTAAAAATACAAAAAGCCAAAAATATAAATAATATTAATGATGCTTTAAATTATAATTAATAGTGCTATTGTTCCTCTTTTTATTATATAAAAATAATACCCTCTCTAATATCTTCAGGTGTTTTTTCCCATGATGCTCTATATAACAGTCTTGAGACCCTGGTCAGGCAGAAGAATGTTTTAACTTGATTATCCAAAACAGCAAAGAGATTTAGCAGTTAGAAAGGTGTTGACCACTTCTCCACATAGAGACAGAAAAACGAAAAAGAAGAAACAATTGAAAGTTTTTTGTACTTTTCAATTCTGGTTGGAAATTAGGTGGCTGAAAAACAAAAGATCTATCTTAAAAACATCCAGTCTTTCTTTTATAAGACTACATCACATTTTCAGAGAATAATCCCAGTAATCATTGTGAGAGCTCAGCAGAGCAGAATCAGGAATGTTGTCAATGAAACAGACTACGTAGTAGTTCTTCATCTAATGCCACAGTAACAGCTGAGGAGTCACACTCCTCTTCATCTACCAAAAGGGACTACTTCCTCTTTTCCTCACTGCTGTCTCCCAGGCAGATAATTTTAGTATAATACCTATAACTACTCAAGACCTCTCTGCTGATGTGTATTTTGTTCTCTGAACTCTTTTAGGCTATAGTCCTTCTGATTATTTGGCCTGAGAGTTTCATGCCTTTTACACATTGTTATTCCAAATTCCGCAAGTCACTTACTTGCTCATAATCCAGGTCTTTTAAACTCTTTTGAGTTTGTACACTCTGTTCCATACTATTCACCCTCATTTTTGCGACATTAGCTAAATTGACTAATATGAAACCTGCTCAGGATTGTTCAAAATGAAAATAATGAGCTAGCTGAGGAGTAAATAATACCAAATGACAAAGTTTTGCTCAAAAAACTGCTTATGGTGTAAGTTGTTTGTTTTGATGCCCACATCCCTTAGCAGCCAGTAAAAAAAAAAACAAGCAAACAAACCAACCAACAAAAATACAGTATTTTGGTAAAAATGAACAAGTTTCCCATTGTAATCAAGTGTATTTTGCCTTGAAATTTAAGAAGTCATATTTGCTTATTAATTTTCGTTACAATGTAATAAATTTACAGCAACTAAATTATATTTAAAACACACATTTTCTGGAGTTCCCATCTTGGCGCAGCAGAAATGAATCTGACTAGGAACTATGAGGTTGGGGTTTCGATCCCTGGCCTCGCTCAGTGGGTTAAGGATCTGGTGTTGCCGCGAGCTGTGGTGTAGGTCACAGATGCAGCTCGGATCCCGCGCTGCTGTGGCTCCAATTGGACGCCTAGCCTGGGAAACTCCATATGCCGTGGGTGCAGCCATAAAAGGAGAAAAAGAAAAAAAAACACATATTTTCTGAGACATGTTAAAGATGTGCTAAGCAGAACAGATTAGCTTAGCTGACATTTTTTTCCCAAGAACCTTCTGATGTGTTTTCTTGTGCTGCAGAGGCTGGGAAGCTAAAAATGACATTCTCTTACTCCCTTGGAATTAGGTTTCAAGACTTGATTTATATTCCAAAAAATCAAATGTTTATGCTTAAGACCTAAATTCAGACCTTAATTTAACAGATAGGAAGCAATGGGGTGTGAGTCCCTATTGCTCCTGAGAAACTTAATAGGAATGATGTAGTTCTGAGTTCACGGTGCCAGCTACTGATCGCAAGATTCTAATTAAAGCAGGCTTTTACCAGAGGCAACAATTGTGTGATAGACATCCTGAATTCTCCAGCTTACTGACCTTCCCTGCTGTAGTAGTTTCCTTGGTGGAAAGGTATACAGTGTTCTGGCAGCCAATTCTGGAGGCCAGCCTAGAGCCTGTTATTGCAGCCCCCTCACATAATTTCGTCACCCTAATTCCCTGGAAAAAGTCACTTTCCGCTTCTGAGTCTAGAGCAACTTTTGCAATAGAACTCTCACTGATTCAAGTTTGAGGTCTTGAAATTAGGTTTTGAAGCACTGTATGTTTTTGAATTTTCTCCAATTACCACTCTATTCCTCAGGAGCCATTTTGTTCCTCAAGAGTCTAGTTTTTCCCCAAACTCTGCCAGAATGTTCTACCTTCATTGTCATCCAGTAACTCAGAGAAGCAGACTCTTCATTAATTATTGGCTAAGTTAACCTAAAACTTTTATTTTTTTGCCATCATTTACCTTAAACCACTTGTATCCTTATTATGTTTTGGACAGATTTTACTCATACTAAACACAAATCATTCAGATAATGCATCCCGGATTCCTATATTTGATCAGTGCCTGCAACCAGAAAGATTGGGGAATTACTCCTTCATTGTATGTAGCTTTGTATATGGAAGTAGTAAAAATAAACAGGTTCTACAATATAAGCCAAAGGAGGTAAGTATTACCTTAGTCTGTTTCAGGCTACATAGGAATAAGAACAGTGACCTAAATTCAGTGAATCAGATCTTTCCTGAGATATGAAATCCCACAAGGAGATTGGAAGTTATTCAGTAAGGAGACCAAGATAGCAACAATGAGTCTTGTTACAATGAGACAGTTTCATGCTGAGTTTCCAGTTTTCTAATTCTTGGTCCTCAAGCATATCCTGTTCCTGGTCTATTCTCAGACCTGGTTGCTCACTCTCTTGTTGATTAGCTCCTAAGGTATTTTTTCAATAAATTACTTAAGTTTTTTATCATTCGTTTCTGTTCTTTCCTGTAAAGAATACTGATTGATAGAGTGTTAATTTCCTATTCTATAAAAGATGAAACTAAGCCATAGAAATATTGTGTTACTAATCCAAGGTCACAAAGCTAATAAGTAGTAAAGCCATGATTAAAACCGGGTCTTTCAGAATGCAAAACCCTTGTAAAATCTATTTTTCTGCTTAAACAGAGCTGTCTCACTAAGCCCAAATTTGTCTGTTTTTTTTTTTTTTTTCCTCTGGAATATACCCAGGATGCTCCCATTAAAGCCAAATTGAGTTACTTTAAAGAAGGAAGGGCAGAAAACAAAAGACCATACAGTTGTAAAGGAGGAGTATTTGCTATATTGCTTTCAATTCATCATATCTTGGCACCAGAATGGGATAAAACTGAAATGACTGCACTTGCTGAAGAGAAAAAATAAATAAATAAACAAATAAAAAATAAAAAACAGCTCCTCACCCTCAAATAAAGCAATAGCCTTATGTTAATCCATGATTTAAACTGAATCACATTATCAGTTAGGTACTAATCTATATAATCCACTTAAAATTTAAAAGTATGACTCAGAGTTTGAATAGATGCATGCTATCTATTGTTCTTCATAATGTAGTCTTGGAAATGTCAATGCAATGTCTATTGCTGATACTGACAAATTTCTTGTTCTTAAAGATTATTTTCTAAATGATTCTTATGTAGGACTGTGTTCTTTTTGTTTATAACAAGATTGTATAAAATCCAGCCAAAGGTAACAATGACTATTATGTATTTGTTTCAATTTTTGAAATACAAATTTAGAACATTTGATACCAACCTGACACTGAAATTGCATTATCCTTACTCAAATGGTGTTTGTGGTAATAGGATACAATATGCATGGCCAATGGCATTCTTCCAAAAAAAAGTAAGACACACAGTTTCCTACACTAACCTAAAAGAGCATTGTTTGTCTGACTTTTCATTGATCTGTTTTATCTCCTAAAACATTATAGATACATAATGTAAACCCCCATTAGTCTCAACCAGTCTAAGTGTAAGTGGATAGGTGAGGCGATCCCAGAGAAAGAACCAGGAATGGCTTTCTGGCCAGAAGAGAACCCATCTGGCCCAAGCCATTTTGTGATATAAGCCTCAGTGATAGTCCTTGAACAGGTCTCAGTAGTTAATGACCTTAAGGGAGGGAAGGCAGAAACAAGGGAAGAGCAGTCAAAAAACAATAGTGCAGGTTTAAGGCAGGGTCCTGGTTCCTCAAGGAATATACATAAAAATACACCTTTGAGTTCCTGCCTCTATTCTTATGGAAGGTAGAATACTGATGTTGACCCTCCTGACTTTAATCAGCAAAAGCTTGGACTCTGTTAAACTCAATTCAATGCTGAACACTCCTCTGCTCTAGGCCCCTCGTGAATATGCATGTATCCTTAGCTTAAAAATTCTCGGATTTTGCTCCTCAGAGAAACACTGCTTTGGGAAAGATTCTGGGTCTTCTCCTTACTTGCCACAGGTAATGAATCCTTCTCCCTATCTTTGGTTTGACTGTGTCCATCGGACTGAGAATCCAGTTTTGTGATAAGATTGGTCATGTACATCCCCTTGTGTGATTTCAGGAAGGGATCTGTGACTCAGCTTTGGCAATGATTGAGTTACATCTTAGTGATGACATGTGGAGGGAAGACTGCCATGGGATTTGAGGGAATATTTCCTCACTGAGAAAAAACACAGAAGAAGAAAGGGCTGCTTTTTTTCCTTAAGACTTGGGTTTATCTGCATGAAAAGCCTGGAACTGCAGCAGTCAACCTGTTATGATAACGCCCTTGGCCCAACACAGAGAAGAATTAAAGGGTGGACTCCTTGAGTTATTGAATTGACTAACTCTGGAGCTGCTTTCTTGTTATGTGAAATAACAACGTTTCCTATTGTTTAAGGAATTTTGATTTGGTGTTTTCTTTTACCTACACCCCAAAGTAACTTAGGATACACATAACAAATATTTCACAGAAGATCTCAGCACAATGACTGGCTGACATAGGAAATGTTCAAGCAGTATTTATTAAACCAACAATGAATTCAAGGAAGTTAATGCTCTCTAGGATTTACAGACTTGAGGGAGCATGAAGAAGTCCACAATTTGAGGGCTAAGGATGATAATACAGAGTGACTAAAGGAAATAACGTATATAAAGTAAGTGGTCTGATCGGGGAAAAGACAGGAAAAGGCACATTTTATTTAACTTATTTTTATTTATTTATTTATTTTTGGCCACACCTGTGGTCTGTGGAAGTTTCCGGGCTAGGGATTGAACCTATGCCACACCAGCAGTAGCCAGACACAGCAGTAACAATGCCGGATCCTTAACCTGCTGAGCCACCAGGGAACACTAAAAAGGCGCATTTTAGGACATCTAGTGACCACTTCAGAGCCTGGGCCTTTTTTTCTTGAAGTGAAAACATAAACTCACAGCAGTGTTCTTTCTCACCCTCCATCCTAGTGTGAATGGTATTCAACCCTTTCATGCCAAAGGCTACCCCCTCCACATTTCTAGCCTATAGCCACTGTACTAGCTGACTTTCTCTCATTCTCAAAGGGCTATAGTTTCAAAATGAAAAAAAAAAAAAATAGGACAACCACCAAATGTGTAAACTATAAAACAAAACAGAAGAATATGTTTATTGGCTTTTCCTTCTACCGGCATTCTAGGAGACAGTAACTTGTCTCTTGAAGGCTCATTTAGTTGGACAGGGAGAAAATGCAAACTAAAATGCAAAGAAGAGTTTCAGATGAGGGAGAATGGTACAGAAAACACCAATGAGAAAAGCTGTCTGTCTCTGCAAGTGATCCTGAGGCACAGGGTACATTTTCCTTCTAATGAAAAGTTCTAAACCATTTACAATAGTGTCAGGACGTCTTGAAAATTATCAATTAAACCTTTATTGAGAAAACACAAAAGCATTTTCTCCATTCTCTTAATCAAGACTTCATAATCAGCTAGCCCTTTAATCTTGAAACTCTTACTTTCAAGTATCCATAACAATGCACGACTCTGATCTTTCTCCTGTTTCTCCACCTTCTTGACTCTCAATTCAGCAATTTCCACCTCTTCTCCAAGCATTCAGTACCCTCTTGCTATTTTTTTTCTGTATTGTGAAATAAAATTCATATTTTATGGCAAGACAAGAATTTCTTTTTTTTTAATTTTATGGCCGTATCTATGGCAAATGGACTTCCATATGCCATAGGTACGGCTATAAAATTAAAAAAAAAGAAATTTTTTCTGGGCCAGGGATTGACTGAAAGCTGCAGCTGCAACCTACCTATGCTGTAGCTGATCCTTTAACCCTTTGCACTGTGCTGGGGATGGAACTCACGCCGCCACAGCTACCTAAGCTGCTGCAGTCACTGCGCCACGGCAGAAACTCTAAGACAAAAACAATTTCAACATAAAAATATTCTTTGCTCTCTGGCCTCCTCTCCCCTCACTGTGCATTGTGTATCTGCATATCTGCACTGGGCGTCAACCAAATCTCCCCTAGTGGCAGGAATACCCTCTTAACCATAAAGAGCAACATTCTCCTAGCATCTACAAGAAAACTCCTTAAAGACAACATTCCTTCTTGATTTTGTAAGGGGTCACATGAACTGGATTATGTAAACTTTCAATAATATGTCATTTGATGACAGCCCTCTGTCTCAAAAAACTTATATAACTGTGCCTTGATTTCTAACAGGCAGAATGGTTCTCACAGCTTTCTGAGATGCTCTTCCCAGGTGATATCTTCAAATGTGCCTTGAATAAAATTTTCTTAGATTGACTGATTAAGTTTTTGATGACAAAACAGTTTTTATATTTAAGTAATTTAATGCCAGAATATTTACTCGAAATGTGCAAGACACAAAACTAAGTTTGGTAAAATAAAGGAATATATGAAACTTTGACCCTGTTCTCAAGAATCTCAAAATCAAGTTTAGGAGACAAATAAGTAGTTCTAATATAAGACACACTGTGATAAATGCCTTAACAAAAATCTTTAAGCAATGAAAAATAGAAGTCACTGGCCTCTTATTGGAGTCTAAATGGAAACTGTCTCACCATGTATAAGAAAGAATTCACCATCTTTCTCCAAAAATTGTTCTCCATTGCGATGACTGTTTCTGCTAGCAATTTCACAGTTAGCTCAGTCACTCATGCTTGAAAGATGGGGATTCTTTGCATTTTCCTCAGATTCATGCTCCCCATCTAGCCATTCATGGCGTTCTGTTCATTTCTCTTTTGAAATATCCCTTTTATCCTTCTGTTCCGTGGTCATTACCACCTCCCTAGTCTAAAATTGGATCACTTTATACCTATATTCCTGTAATTTACTAGCAGATGTCTTTGGATCCCGGCCTTCCCTCACCTAATTTTTTCTGTGTATTTTGAAGAACCACAGAATTCTAAAATAGGAAGAGATGCTGACCCCCAATGCAGAAATCACAACAAATTAATGTGGAAATGTAGGTGAGCAGCCATCCACTACCTGAATATTTAGTGATGGAAACACAATTCCTTAAAACATTTTTCATTTAATTCATAAATTACTTTGATTGACAGAAAAGTATCCTTTATATTGCCAAGTCTATATCTTTTTTGCTTTATTTTTCTCCCTTCGATCATAGTTTTGCTTATCTAAAATATGAAATTCCACCAGGTCTTGGAAGAAAGCTGTTTTGCCTAAGTACTGTTTTCGAAAAATTTATAAATAGACCCTCTTTCTATAATTGGGCCAATATAAATTTGATTGCTTTCCTGTTTGTTCATTATAATCGCCAGCATTATTTAAAATGTGGGATCTATAAATAAAGAATTGCTTTATGTGGAGTTTTCATCATTCTACTTATCCCACAAATTCAAGAATCTTAAATATTCCTTTTTTTTTATTGCTTCAAAGCACAACTGCTGAGTTCTATTTCGCTTTTAAGGCCATTCAGAATCTGCGTCCTATATTCTAGCCCAACTTATTCACCTTCAGTTTCCTTTGAAGCATCTCCTGCTTTAGCTCAACTGGGATCCTCACGTTATCATTCCCTTTCATTCATTCACTTATATTTCCAAATCTCTCCTTATATGTATCCTTTGCTTGAAATGACTTATCTCCACTCTACCTACCTTAATCTTCTTTTTCTTTTAAAAATCAATTCCAGACTATGTAGTATGAAATATGGACTCACCCCAAGAGAGGTTTGGACTCCTGGGAGGAGGAACATCCCAGGCCCCTGGAATGTCCTGCCTGATAGGAGTGTCTTTGTTTGCTGAGGGCTTTGGCCACTACTTGACAGTCTAACAACATGATCTGTGACCAGGGCTTTGAGTGCATGCCACAGTTCTGACCTCTGGAAGAATTGATGACTAAAGGTAGCCTGACCTTTGTGAGAGGCTACAGACTGAAAAGCAACCACACGGGCAGGATGTGATTGAGATCTAATAAAAACTGGACAACAAAGGCTGTGAGCATCTCTCGTTGGCAACACTTTGTTATGTTCCCTCCCCTACTTCTACCAGAAGGAAGTAACACCATCCAGGACTCCAGAGGGAGACAGTGGCCAGAAGCTGTGCATTTGGGCCCCTCCCAGACTGCGCCCTACACATTTCTTCCTTCGGCTGATTTTTGGATCCTCTCTCTGTAATAACCATGAGTATAATGGCTTTCATCATAGTGCTTGAATCCCTCTAGTGTATTATCAAACCCAAGGAGGGTCATGGGGATCCCTGAATTTGTGGCCAGCTTGTTTGAAGTGAAGGTGGTCCTGGGGACCCACAAATTTATGGCTTAAGTCAGAAGTGAGGGCAGTCTTACCATGCCCTCAAACTGTACAGTTGGTTATACTCATCGTACATACCCACTTCCTTCTTGAAGTATCCTCTAAGGACTCTCTCTCACACTGATATCCTCTTCCTATAAATTTCTATAGTATTTATATTGAGTGTCATAAAATCTGTCACTAATATATGTCATTGAAGGTAGGTAATAAGCAGACATTATAAGCAAAGGATTTTGGTAACCATGGAAATTTACTAATCTGGTAACTTCTGAAATGAGGTGGAAGTAAAAGAAAGGAAGAAATGACCATCTATACAATGCTATGTAAAAGTGGAAGACAGAGAAGATGGTAGCAACACCCGCCAGATAACATTCACATTTTTCTAAGGAATCATTGCCTTAAAGAAATAGATCAACAGTTCTATCAACATTTATTGAGTACATGCTAGACACTGAAAATGTGCCACCAACTTTCCAGGGATGAATACTTGATGAAGGTACCTGATCATTGTTACAACATTTTAGTTTTGACAGAAAATCATTCCAGAGGTTTCAGGTTTTGGGGATCAATTTCTGCCTCTCCCACATCTTAAAATTTCAGCTGTGCAAAACTCTCTATATGTTCACTGCCATGACTAGTTTGCTCCTTAATTATATATTTTTATATAATTAAAATGTGGGGCTTCTGCCCAGTTTAACAGAAAGAGAGAATTTTAAGTGATGTAATATATCCCCAAATAGAAACAGTCATCATGACCAAGATGCAAGGAGAGCAATATGGAAACAAGGCACAAGAAACCCAGAAGGAACAGAGGAATTAAAGGGCCAGAAGTGGGCTCCATTGGCATCTGTACCTGGTTTAGGGATGATATCTATGGACTCTTAGAAAAGTCCTGAAATCATAAATGGTAAGGGACTGATTCTTGGTTTGAGTACAGCAGCAGGTGGTGAAAGAGATCATGGGAAGAATGAAGGTATTTGTTGGCTAGAAGTTTGATATCCTTGCCTTGTGCAATAATATAATACATCTTGCTTTCCTAGCTTTATTTTTACTTCTCTGAGAACTGTTAAGGGGACAAAGATTCACCTTTCCTAGGGCTTAGATTATGACAGACTATATTTTAATCTAAAGACAAGGATTTTCAGAAAGAAAAACAGAAAATAGGCATCCTGGAGGGTCCTGAAGGACCCTAAATTGGGACAATTCTGTAAAAACAGAATGTTTGATTATCTGCTTGTACTGTTCAAATAACACTACAGATCCTGGCTGAGCCAGGGAGATGTGCAATAGATAAGTAACAAAGCAAGAATTCATTATTTACTTGCTAGAGTCCTATGGTAACCTATCAGAATAAATGTCTAAATCCCTACTTTATAAGCAGTCTTCACATTCCACAAGACCCTTTCATAGATAGTTAAACCACCTGCAGCTTTGCTAACATCCATCCTCAATACTAGAAAATTGATCAATCAAAAGAAGGCATTTGATTTTGATGTGCTTTATATATTTTCTGTTTGAAGCATTAGCTTTTATGAATTAGATAAGCAAAGCAATGTGTGTCCAGTTCCAATAATGCTCTCTGACTCCAATATACTAGAAAGAATTGAGAGAAAACTTATTGATGTTGAAATTTCCAGTAAGAAATGCATGTTTAGTTGAAGTGATATTAGCTAGTACTTTACATACTGGGCTGGTAAATACTGATCAATGACAGCTGGTGCTGTTCTTGAGCAAAGATAAACTATTCTTTCTGGTTGAAAGAGATGCATTTACTCAGCAAACAATATATAACATTTTTGTATTCAAATAGTTTTCTGAACTAATACCATATGTGTATCACGAATATATATGGAAATATCGTCTCACCCTACAAATTGTTTGAAATAGGTATTTCTCTTTTCATTAGAAAAAATTGCTCTTATTTCATAGCTTAAAATTCTTTTTAAATGTGCTTTTCTTAAGATGATTTGAGAACCTTTTTGAAACTGAAGGTCTTTAATATCTTTTATGAGATCAGATGAATAAATTACTTTCAAGTAATCAAGATAGCTGATTTCCCAGAGTAGAATTGTTTTTTTTTCTCTAAATTTTGGTGGTTTAAGAATTAGCATGCTTTTGTTTTAAATGTATAGCCTCTACTTCTTTAAGAATTAAACAGAAAAAAATAAAGAAAAAATATGCACTTGTAAAATACACTGATGTAAACACATGCATCATAGGGAAAGACAGCGATAAGTAGATCAAACAAAACATCTCAGATAAAATAAAACCTAACACTAATGTTTTCTATGACTAGAACCTCCTTTCCCATTTGTTAATATCTGCTTCATTAAGGATAGAATGTTAAATTATATAATTTCTATGTTTCATTCAAAATAGAATGCTAAATGAGATGGGAATTCATCTCATATCTTTTAACATTACAGAAACAAATGTACACTAAATTAAAACTTATGAGCTAACAGACCCCATGGTCCCTAGCACACTACTAAAAAACTCACGAGTTCATTGATAATTATGGAAATGAATACTGTTTCTGTAAGTCTGAGCCTGGGACTGTCTAGTAAACTGTACAACCAAAAAACAGGGAAGGCTCTAATAGCTGAGAGGTAGTGGCCATCTAACAGTTTCCTTGGAATGACGTAGCAGTTCTCTGTATGTGTTCTGATGACGTTTGCTGTATTTGAAATCACAGCAATGTAAAACATGCCTTAATCTCTCTCAAATTCTTCCTTCTGGTAAGTTAGGAAGTATTCTGCAGAAAGATAGCATGATGCAGTAAGATAGCGTGATGGACTAGTTGACTTCCCAAGGTCTATTAATCTACGAAGTGAAAATTAATATCCTTTCATCAGACGAGGCTGGTATCCAATTATCAGCAGAGCAGATGTTGTGCTTTTCTGCTGGGTATAAAGAAAAGGGATGTGCACATCATGCTTCAAGAGGTGTACCAGTATAAGTACATTCTCACTCTGCCTTGCTGCTATCCTGAAGGTAAATTGCCTGAGTGTGCAGCAACCTCCTGCAGTCCCTCCAAATATCAGAAATGAAAAGCACAGCTATGAATGGTCTAGGCTTGGCTCTCTTCATCAGTAAATTATGGGAATGTAACTTATACAGCTGCTCTGGGTACCTGCTGTCTGCCAGATCCCCTTGCTTCCATTTCTTCTGCCCACTGGGGATAGCCAGTCATTTCCAAAAGCTAATTTGCAGTTGATTATGTAACCTGCCAAATCCAATCAATGTACATACTCATGACCACTCGTAAAATTATTTGCCTTAATCATAGGAGACCTTTAGGTCATTACTCCACCACAGAGAAAATATTCTGTAGAGATAGTTGTGGGGTTGCCCACTACCCAGCTGTCTGCCAGCATTCTTGGCTTCCATTATTTCATCTTGTGGATGCAGCCATTTCTAGCCAAAGTCACTTCAAAGGCAAATCCATGCACTATCAGTGAGAAATCCTCTGCCGACTACTGATTTCTGAGGCAGCAGGATAAATACAAAAACCCTGAGGACACTTCAGGATTTGGACTTTATTTTCTCTTTAAAAAAATTGTAACATTAGTTTTCACCAAGAGTTTATTCTCTTTTATGTTAACAAAACAAACTTTCCTTAGGTGTCTAACAGAATGGTGTTCTAAAAGTCAGACCTTTGGTTGGGACTTATTGGGTGTGCAATACTTCTCTATATGTATAAATCATTTTTTGATTTTTTTTGGTATTCATAAAGTTCTTTTGTTAAAGTGGACTGGATCATCATCATACTTCAACACATACACAGGGACTGTGAATTTTAGACCTTAGAAGTATAAAAACACCTAGTGTGGAGAAGGCAAAGATGTACCATGTACATTGCTATTCTCCTTCCACTTTTCTTCACATATTGTGTGTGTATGCATGTGTATGTATATATATGGCACTATGACAGGCACTCAGGATACAACTGAAAACAATGAAGACCAAGTTCCTTCCTTCAGGGTACTTACATTCTAGTGGGAATAGAAACACTGGTACCTTTATCACAGCATCATTTCTTCTTGAGCCCTGACAGAGCCATGACATACTTCCCAAACTTTGCTCCAGACAGTCACTACTAGTCAATGAGAATATGCACAGAATGAGATGTAACAGTCTTCTCTGATCTAGAGCAGTCTATCAGTGGTAGAGAAAAGTTCAGCACCAAAGTTCACAACACATTACATGGAGACACCTGAATCAAAATATTTAAGCCATAATAAATGCCAGATCAATGTACAGGTCATTAAGTATTTAACAAAAAACATTTTCTCAATGATGGATCTTATTAAACTGCCAAATAATGTGATTCTGTTTGTTGATTTAAACTTCAGGTCTACAAATACAACTTAAAACACTTATTATTAACAAATAACAGAGAAACGTTCATGAACAAAAAAAATCAAACATAATGCCGAAAAATCAGTTTTACATTTTCTTCTATATGTAAATATATTTCAAGAAAATGATCTCTGATTAAATTTTAACTCACCATCTCATAGATTAATGTGGCTACAATTGTATTATGTATATTACTGGCAATGACATCTTAGTTTAAGTTCTAGCCCCAGTTATGAGTCGATGTGACTGAGAATACAAAAAAAACATATATGTCAAATTGGTGACTTATAAGATTAATCTAAATGAGGAAATTACAGGGAGTTCCTATCGTGGCTCAGCGGAAACAAATCTGACTATTATCCATGAGGATTCAGGTTCGATCCCTGGCCTCACTCAGCGGGTTAAGGATCTGGTGTTACTGTGCGTTGTGGTGTAGGTCACAGACATGGCTTGGATCTCGCATTGCTGTGGCTGTGGTGTAGGCCGGCGGCTACAGCTCCCATTTGACCCCTGGCCTGGGAACTAACATATACTGTGGGTGAGGCCCTAAAAAGACAAAAGATTAAAAAAAAAATGAAGAAATTACAATAATCACTTTCTTAATTTTATCTTAGTCTCAACCAGGACTCTAGTTTACTTTTTTAATTTTAAGTTTTAATTAATTCATTCATTTTTTTTGGCTGTGGCATGCAGCAGCTTGATGTGGCATCTCAGTTCCCAGACCAGGGGCTGAACCTGGGCCACAATGGTGCAAGCTAGGAGTTCTAAGCACTAGACCACCAGGGAATTCCCCCCTAATTTTATGTCTAAAGTTAAAGCTCATGGGAGTTCCCTTGTGGCACAGCAGGTTAAGGATCCCGCATTGTCACCATTGTCACCGCAATGCATCTGGTTGCTTCTGTGTGTGGTACAGGTTCAGTCCCAGGCCCAGGAACTTTCACATGTCATGGGCACAGAGAAAAAAAAAAAAAAAGGAAAAGAAAAGAAAAGTGAAAGCTCAACTTTTGAGAAGGGCAATATCTTGGTTTTGGAACTGGTCAATTTTCCTTCACATCATAAAGAGGTCCCATCTTATTTGCTTATGTAAATTTTTTCTGAACTTCCAAAGATCGAATGAAGTTCTTATCCTCAGAGTTCTTCATCTTCAATAGACTCTCCTCTAAGATATGTCAGCACTTAATATTTGTAGCAACAATGGTACAGTTTAATATGCTGATTTGAAATGTTATATTTTAACTTTCTTATTTGGCATTTTAAAATTGTCACAGATTTGTCTCAGTAAAACTGGCATTAATATGCAAATGGTACCAAAGAATGAATATAGATTTTCTATGTATTTATTATTATCCCACATATATATTTTCATTTATTTAGTCTCTATATACATGTACTTGCACATATGCACACACATGCATTTCTATTTGTGAGGGACCTAAAAATAGGTTGTTATCTGATAAAGACATAACTTTTTAATTACTTGGCATATATAGATAACTTATTTCTATTCTTATGATGATGAAGGAATACTTTCTTTAAATTAATATATCATCTGTGACACATTAATGATGATTCAATGAATAAAATAAACTTTAACCTTACTATGAAGTAAACATTTTCAACATGATTGTTAATGCAATTTGAGCTCTCAATGATCCCACATCTCTGGAATACTGCTCAAAGTCTCAACCATCCATTTTCTGGGTTTTCACTAAATTGAGAAATATTAAACCTACATTTTGTCATCTGACTCTGCTTTTAAGATCTGCATGACTCTAGATAAGCCATTTAATCTTGAGAAACTAGTTTACCTATAAAATGAAAACTAGGTGATCTTTATGGGCCCTTTACAAGTAAAAAAATAATGTTTCTGTGTTAATACAAACATACTCACCCTCTGGTAATATGTCAAAGAATGCCAAAGTGAGAGTGAAAAGATAACATTCAGAAAATATAAACAGTAAATTTCAATGGGGTCCCGGTTATTTAACACAGGGAGCTGTGTCCGATCTCTTGGGATAGAACATGATAGGAATGATATAAGAAAAAGAATGTATATATATGTTTGACTGGGTCACTTTGCTGTACAGCAGAAATTGGCACATTGTAAATCAACTATAATAAAAAATACATATATAAGGAAAAAATAAATAATAAGAAATTTCATGAAGCCTAAATACTAATGAGGAGGAAACAACATAAGAACCATTAACATATCTGACCTCAGTAGAACTACTAACGGCTATTGTCAATCACACAAAAACCCTTTGTTAAAATAAAACACCTTCATTACATATTTATATGTTAAGGTTATATACTGATCAGCATCTTGCCACATGTACCACATGTAAGAAGTTCTACTGGCTCCTTTGTCCCACGTTCAGAAGGCAGAATATATTGAAATGATCAACAGTGAAGTTAAAAGTGATTCTATTTAAACTTCAAGTTTTTTTTTTTTTTTTGTAAATTTGAATACATAATTAGAATATGCCCTATGGTTATTTGGTCAGAAGCAAATCTTTTGGAAAAGCAAGATACACTCTGCCCTGAAGGTTGCAACACTGAATGAGCACATCATTCTCTCAGGCCGTGACATACCTCTTAAGGCGTATTGTCAGTAAAACTCTTGTGGCCTGAAATGATGTTAAAATGTTCCCTAGGTCTAGTGCTAACTTCTGGGATTGGCTTGATGACTTTACAGATGCAGGTCACAAAGAACTTTCAGAATGTGATTTGGGAAGAGTGAGAAAAATGAAGACACAGCATTTTGACTGCTTTTCAGGCACCTTAACTGCACTCCATAGCATATTCAGCACAATCTGCTATGCAAAGCTGGGTACTGGTTAATACAGAAGGAGGAGTAATATTCCATGATTCTATGAGGTTAGAAAATTCTGAATTAAATAACTCACCAGGTTTGTTTATTGAAAACTTTTTCAGCATCTCTAGTGCGTTTAATATATAATTTGACTCTTCAGGATGATGATATAGTACTCAGAGTCTCCAAAGCCCTTTGACCAGCAGAACCATTTTGTTTCAAAATATGCTGCAAGACTAGCATGGTCAAGTATATAAGTTCCCCTCTATCTTCGAAAGCCTTTGTTTCACTATTACACATTGCGTATATTTCATTTAATTCACCAAAGGCTCAACTTAAGAAAGTGGAAAGAGTTTAGTTTGCAAGAACCCTGAGACTTCCACAGAAATTCCACAGAGCTGAAGCACTTTTATTTATTGATTCCATGTAGATCAGTGCCAAGGTGCACTACAATAAATCATCTGATAGGGAATGTTTCTCTGCTTGTGATGAGATAAGCTGAATCAGAGAGCGATATGTCCTTTTGTTAATATTTTTATGGTCACAAAATACTGGCATCTATATTTGCACTGTGATGATTAATCAAAGACACACAGAGCCAATATTAAATATAACTGATGTGGATAGCCTTGTAGTGTGAATAAACACATAATAAGGCACATCTTTTTTCTTTATATGCAAATTTAAATTGGAGAAATTCTACTTCAGAATTTGCAAAACAAGAAACCTTAAAAAAGCATCCATTTTAGGGTTTCTTATTTTAATATCAACACTATAATTACATTCTGCAGACAAATGTGGATTCATTGATAATAAGTAAAAAATGGAAATTACTGGAATTTTGGATGTATGGAAATTATAAAATGTAATAAATGAGAAACTCCAGAACAGTTTTCTTAATTAAAGTACCATTAATGTTCTTTATGTTCATACCAAAACCAGTATTTCCTTTAAAAACTGAAATATTTCTTCCTGATATGAAATATTTTCCATTGAGATTATTAAAGGTTAAAATCGCTGTTACCATCCCCCATAGTATACTTATAAAATATACCAATAGAAAGTATTTAACATATGCTTTATTACACAAAAGTAGAAATGAAAACACTATTTGTGGTAACTTCACTGTATTTAAGGAAAAATACTCTGTAATCTTTAATGTTTATTTTACCAATATTTTAAATGGTGTGGTATTTAGTTTGAGTACAGTATATGAAAGAATGAAAAATCAATGACCCATAAGATTTGTTTATCTGTTCAGAGAAAAACTATGTATGACACTTCTAAGCTCAGTAATACTTAGAAGGAAACAAACACTACTAAAATTTTTTAAATTGCTTAAGTTATAGTAACAAGGCAGAATAGAAACTATGATTATTAAAAAAACAAGCTTTATTACACATATAAAATGGACAAGAAAAACCACGTACGCATAGTACACTGCAAAATGTAGCAGATTAAATAATTTATCCTGATAGAATTGCAGATACAACTGTATGCACAATTTAGAAAGGATTAATTCAGAAGAGTATTGTAGAAATCACTTGTATTACCTCATAAGTAGACTTTATATAATAACTCAAAAAGCTAAAGTCTGGGACATTTGTTGTGTAAACTGGGAATGCTTAGTTCATGGATTTGATGCATACATTTTCCTACTTGTTTTCTATCTAACTGATACAGAAATGTCCCCATCTCTACCTTCCAAAAAAGTAAGCTTATGAGGAAAAGCACCAGGAGTGGTTATCTTGGTAAATCAATCATTACTTAGGATCTGGTTCTTAGTTTTTTGAGACAAAAAACTTATTATTTACTATGTTGTTTAGCTGATAAAATTGGGTGAAGGAAACTTGCTGCATAAATTTAGAAGCAGCTAATGAAGATATGCCATTCTAGATGTGTATTAAAAACTGTGGTTGATCAGTATTTTTCCCCTGAAAGCAAACCAGTGTTAACACTGATGGTTACTTTTATTAAGCACATTGGAATTTATACATATTTTACTGAAATATCTCAAAGCTCTCATAGGTATACATTGTTACCTTAATTTTACAGAAGAAACTGAGGCTCAGGGAAGTTACGTATTCTCTAGATCACACAGCTAGTACATCCCAAAGTCAAATTCAAACTGCTGTCTTAGCTTATTCTGATACAGTGTTCCCAAATGAGATATGTATAAATTCCTTTTAAAGAGATAATATGATCTTGTAGACCTAAGACGAAAGGCATAGACCTGGAATTTTTAAAACTTGCTCATTATTCACTATAAAGGGAACGTCTTAAAAAAATTTGGTAAAATGACATTAACAATAATCATTAAAAAAAAAACAAAATTTCAAAATTCTCATAGAATTTGTGGGTCCTTAACAGTATGGATGAGAATCTCAGCTAAGAATCTGGTTTAACTTTTCAGATCACAGGACTGGAGTCAGAAAAAGCCTGACCCAGATGGTTCACTCGCTCATTAGCTCTTTCAGTTTCTGTTTCTTCTGTAAATTGGGATGAGAATATCCACTCTTAGTGTTGTCATGAAGGTTAACTGAGATAAAGTATTTAAAATTATTTAACACAGTGTCTGCCACAGTGCAATTGCTTAATGAATTGTAATGACTGTGATTTGGATTTCCACCCCAATGCTGCCCACTAAGGCATGCTGACCTCCTTCCTGGCTATCGTAATGTTGCTCCTTAAGCCTGGAATCAGATTCAGCCCCAAGAATCCATTGTTCCCTGTGAGGCAAACCCAGGTACCTTTGTCTACTGAAAAAACTCTCCTGGACAGGGCATAGAAGGACGTAAACAGTTCTGTCTCACTGATTCCCTTGGCAGGCTACCAATTAACACCCTACACTCTTTAATTAGATGCTTTAAGATCTACAAACTGTTTACAAGGCAGTCAAAGACCAACAGCATTTTGTTCAAAGCAATGTCTAAGCCTTAACTCTTTACTCTCGGAAGGCAGATGTATTTCCACATTCTTGAAGTAGTACTTAATTTTGACTTATCTGTACTACTGACTGTGAAAATTTGCTGGGTGGAAAATATGTAAAACCAACTAATCCATTGCTCTTCTCTGGTGTTACAGAGAAATGCAACAGGCCAGAGCAGAGAGAAAATACGAAGGTGATTTCATAGCTACCTTAAGAAGGTACAAAGTGCCCTGCTTTTATTTGCACTGAGGAGCTTTCTGTCACTCTATCCCAATCTAGCAGACTTTGAAAGGTTCATTGATCTGTGATTAGATAAGCCCACTGGAAATTTTTACATTTGCACACAGCCTACAGTTTTTGCAATCTGCCAGACTGATGCACAAGTTAGATGGACTTGTTACTCTTGAGAATTTTAATTAGTAGCCTAATGAAATGAGTATTTGTAGAGTTGTTTTCTCTCACTTGAGCTTAGTTCCAGGGCTTCTATCTGGGCCAGAGATTTATGTCTGAGTTGAATCTTCCTCATTCTAAATTCCTGGATTCGATGCAGATATTTCCCAACAAACTATATTCACAAAAGTGCTATGTACCCATCTGACTGGGAAATAGTCAATTTAACTAAGCTCATAAGGAACACTAAAGCAATTTCACAGCTGATTTAGACCCATAAACCTTTTATACCCTTTTTATAGGAAAGTCATAGAATTTGAGAGTTGGAAGCAAACTTTAAGAGCAGCTGGCCCAGTCACTCCATTTTATAAAGTCTGTATTCCCAGGGGAATGGGAGTTCCTTGAGGACAGGAACCACAACTTATTCGTCAATATTTTGAATGAGTTGAGACATGCCTGAAATCTTATCTAGTAAGAACATGATTTTGAGGTGTTTATGGATAACTAGCAATGTCCTAATCATTGTGTATATAGCCTAAGTAGGTCATTCTATTTCACTCAGTTCCAAACAAATGAAATATTAAATGCAAATAGATGGTGTGGCATAGTGTGCTTCAGTACCCAGGCAATAAAACTGCATTTCATTTTTCAATTGGCAGTGGGTATGGAAATTTCAATAAGTTGCTCTTAGGTCTATATAAGCAACCTTTGTTCCATGAGTTAGTGCAAATCACATTCTGGTGAATATTACTGTAGGAGGGAAGAAGATGATATCAAATTTCAACACAAATCAGTAGCATATGGAAAAGACACTTTCAGTAGAGACTACAGCACAGAGGCGCCACCTAGTGACTGCATTCTTCTGGCTCTAAATGTGTTAGCATGGAGAATGAGGTTTGGATATATTTCAGGTCATCTTTAAATCCACTATAACACAAAATGTCTATTCCTGATTTGTCCTGCTCTGTCAAATTCAGAAGATAAACTGAGGAATGCTCTGTAAGCCCTTAAAAGCCATGAAAGCAAAACAGAGTAAGATGTTTATCCAAGTGCTCTGCTCCTCATGGGCACACCTATTCTCTCTTCATGTCCAATACACAGAATTTCTAACATACGATGTGATGAAAAAGATAGAATGCATTTCTGCCTCCGCCCTTCTATGTTAGTGTCATCTCCTAAGATTATTATTATTTCATTTAGCGCAGTGTATAGGACAAGTCCTGATAAAGGACTTTGAGTGAATGTATTAATGAGTGGATAACTAAGTGAGTCCTTGAGCTTAAGGAATTTCAAGAGATGACATTGCCTTGGAAAGTAGACAAGCAAGATTTGTCCTATCCAGATGACATGTATTAAGACAGCCATCTAGATATCTGGGTATAATCTCATTTTGAAATCTGAGAAAAACCCTGCAATCAAAGAATTTTGGTGATTCAAGTAGAGGAGAGTGGTAGAAGAAGAGGTAAACCAGAAACAGGCCAAAAGAAGTGCTATAAATGAAACACGAGGATTGGGGAGATGTATCACTATTTCTTTCTACTTGGCAGCAGAAGTAACTTTTTTTTCTTTTCTGGCCACAGCCATGTCATGTGGAAATTTCCAGACCAGGGATTGAATCTGCACCATCACAGCAACCTGAGCCACTGCAGTGACAACACTGGATTCTTAACCCACTGAACCACAAAGGAACTCCAGCTTCTAATAAAATATACTTCTTCATGGTGTGGACCTAGTCAAGTTACCATTATCGGTTGTGAAACAGTATACAAGATGCCTTGTGTCTGTCTCACTTTTTCTCTCTCTCTCTTACACACACACACACACACACACACACACACACACACACACTTCTTAAAAAGTCAAGCCTTTAGGAAAGGCACAGGCTCATATGCTCACATGCGTGGTCGCCTAACAACTGTAATGCCCTGAATTCATTGGTGCTACTCTGATACAATAAAAAGCAGTAAGTAAATGTAATGGGCCTAGATCATGAATCGGAAAGATTTTGATTGCCTAGCTGCATGATCTGGGGCAGAGAGTTCCATTACACCCATGAACCAATCAATAGTTTTTTGAAAACCACTAACATCATCTCTCTTCAAAACCTCTAAAACATGAGATGTGATATTAAAAATGGCATTTGTCTGTTTGATTGTTCAGATAAACAAAACACAGTTGGCACTCTTCAGAAATAAAACTCAGTGGATATTATTAAAAAAAAAAAACCCAAACAGCAGACTCTTGATCTATAATGGCTCAGGTTTGTGATCATCATCAAGGAACCAATCAGCAAATGAATATGGGTTATTAGATTGTTGTTACAATAGGATGAGAATGTAAGTAAAGGGACTTCCTATCATGGCTCAGCAGTAATGAGCCTGACTAATATCCATGAGGATGAGGTTATGATCCCTGGCCTCGCTCAGTGGGTTAAGCGTTGCCATGAGCTGTGGTGTAGGCCATAGTTGGGACTCAGATCCTCTGTTGCTGTGGCTGTGTAGGCCAGCAGCTGCAGCTCTGGTTTGACCCCTAGCCTGGGAACTTCCATGTACTGCAGGTACGGCCCTGAAAAAAGCCAAAAAAAAAAAAAAAAAGGAATGTAAGTAAAGCCCTTAACATTATGCAGGAATACTCCTTACAAAAAAATACTTGCTGAGTTTGTGGGTTTTATTGTAAATATTCTAACGTCCCTGAATTTCATATTCTGTACCTGTAAAATGTTGATCCAAATAATTCAAATATCGCAAGATTATTTTGAGAAGTAGCTGTTTGCTGAAAACACTTTTTAAAACTGTTGTTCACCTCTCAATACGAGTTATGTTTATCACCATCTTCAAACAAGTGCAAAAGAGCCTCATCTATTTGCAAAGTCCCTATTTAGTCTACCTAAGGTAAACGGTGGACAAACATGAAACATCAGATATTACAGCTGATCAGGTGATCAGGCAAAGGCCTGGGATCTGGATCTCTGGCTTACTGATTTATATGCCAATGGAAAAGCTCTTCTGCTTAGTAAAATTCCTTCAATGTGCATGATGGACTTTGGCATTTGCACTGTTAGAAATAATTTAGGGTTAAATAGGCAGCTCCTTTTTAAAACACAGATACCCCTAGGAAGGTGCATATATGAGATCATTTGTCATCAGGACTATCACAGTTCTATGTACTGGTTTAAAAACAGATCTAATAATAACTGGCTGAAATTTATGTTTTTTCTGACTATAGGCATTGCTCTGGATTCCTAGTGCAGTGACAGGAACTAGGGTTGGGAGGACTGACTGAGGATATGGGTGTTCTACAGGTGGCAAGGGGCAGTAATGGGGACATTTCTGCAAAGGTGGTTGAGAAAAGCAGAAATCAGCTAACTTTCAAAGCAATTTTACTCTATTCTCCTAAATGCAAAATCTCCATTAAAACATATTCTTTCCTTTTCACTTTGTTTTTCGTATTTCAGATTTAAAGTCAACTTAAAACATATGCATTCCTACTTAGAAACTAGAAACAAACATTTGCTTGTTGGCTTTTACAGAGTCTTTGTGTCCAAGAACAAAGGAACTGTTTCCTACATGTATTATTGAGAGACTAATCACTTATTGCACCAAAAGTCATTAACTACAATTGTTTCAAGATTTACTAGCATTTCTAATTCTTTCCTGTATAGATTCTTTGTCTAATTGACCAGAGAGCCACCTGGGATTTATCTCTTACATTAAGATCTTTTAGTCTTCTTTTTAGGTGTGTGTATACAATATCAACTCATTTGTTTTATAAAATACTGTAATGATGTTGGCAATAATGTGGCCTGACAAATACAGTCTTTTTAATAGATATTTTACCTCTTCTACAACAAAATATAAAATTCAATGTTTGCATAATTGCTCAAAAAATTCAACATCCCTCCAGATTCTCAAAAACTCATTACCTGAATACTCGAAAAATCCAAAGAGGCTTGATACTTTCTGAGAGAAAATTTCAGATGTAGAGAAAAGGAGTTATTTGATCATTTGATGTGGTAGGCAGAATAATGAACTCCCAATGATGCCTATATCCTTGTTCCTGGAACCTATGACTCTATTACATTACATGGCAGGGGAAATTAAGGTGGCAGATGAATTATGGTGCTAATAAACTGACCTTAAAATAAAGAGATTATTCTGTATTATCTGGATAGGTCCAATATAATCACAGGGTCCCTAAATGTGAAAGAGGGAGGCAGAAGAGTCAAGTCATGGTGATGTAATATGAGGAATACTTGAATGGCCATTGCAGGCTTTGAAGATAAAAGAACAGAAGGAATGGAATGTCGTTAATCTC
Source organism: Catagonus wagneri (assembly GCA_004024745.2). Lineage (NCBI taxonomy): Eukaryota > Metazoa > Chordata > Mammalia > Artiodactyla > Tayassuidae > Catagonus > Catagonus wagneri. The sequence goes on along the minus strand of PVHT020000066.1, from coordinate 3,847,799 downwards.
TAGAAGCTGCAAAAGGCAAGAAGTCAATTTTCCCATAGAGCATTCAGAAAAGACTGCAGTCTTGCTGATACCTTGATTTTAGCCAGTGAACTACATTTTGAACTTCTGACCTCCAGAACTATAATATATTTACTGTTTTAAGCCATTATGTTCCTAGTCATTTGTTAAAGCAGCGGAAGGAAACTAACACAACTTGGAAATCATTCATTCATCCATACATTTGTTCATGCAACAAACTGGTGTCTCAATTTCAAGATGTTGCCACATTGATGTAATAAGGGTTCAGCTGGTAGAGCTGCCTTTTGTTGACTTCTATTTTCTTTCTTTTTACTGGTAAACCAGGAAGGATTAAATGAAGAATAGATTTTCCCTTTTCTTAGGGATTTTGGGAGGAAATTCTATTTTCCATCAGTATTTTGTTCTCTCCATTTTTGAGTGTATATATTATGGGAACATTCTCCTCATGTAAATCTGGGCTTTATATTGGACTTGAAACAATGCATGTTTATTTCTTTTGAAATATAAAATATTCATTTCAATTCTAATTTTTCATCCTGCTAAAATCCTCCTTACATTAGCTCATTGATTCATGTATGCATTCATGCAATAAGTTTTAATGTTCCAGTCACTCTTTCATACATTCTAGGTAGAAAGATTAAAAAAACAAAAAACTGGCCTCCTTCTGTAAAGGAGCTTGCAATCCAGAGGTGTGCCATTTATCTCCAAATACAATGTAAGGCATTAAATGCTTTTATGATTGTGATATAACTCTATAATTTCTTATATACAGTGTACTAATATTTAGTTGGTAAATACTTATTAGGAACTCACATTCATGAGTCTGTTATTTTATATGTATGAAGTAGAATAAGTGGTAATCATTAGTAATTTTAATACTTCTGCTATATATTCATCATTTGATTCAATATACTAAAGGCTTAAGACTTTAACAAGGTGAGGTGTTTGAGGTGTTGATATATATATATTTGGTGGTGCTTTAATCAGAGTCGAGAGTTAGTGAAAGGTCCAGTGGCTTAAAATGATATTCTGAGACACGGCTGAAGATAAATCCAGGATAAAAGGATTGAATAAATAGTGAGAGCAAGGAGTAGAGAACGCCCCACTTTTTTCATCTTTAAGAGCATCAAATTCTAAATTGCATCATAGATTTTCTGCCATACTTTTATCTGGAAATTAATCAACTAATTATGGATAATTATAATTAATATCTGAATTCATTATACTCAGGCATATTAATTAGACTTTGAAATTTATTCTGAGCTGTGTTAAACTCCTTACACTCTAACAATCAGAGAATAATGGAAGCTTGATTGTTTCAAATTAGAAAAAAAACCCCACAAACCTTAAAATACATTTTCAAATAACAGCACAAGTTTGAGAGTTAGCTTGCAGGAACTCATCATCAGCGTAGAGAGATGTTTGTCTCAGCCATTTTTCTAAGAGACAGCACCAAACTTGTAACTAGGGACTGTGCTTTCACAGACTTTGCTTGATGCCTCTTCACTTCCATTCTTACTTTTCTACTTTCATAGAATTATATTTGTAAAACATGTAGTAATATTATTCCCACATTTAAAACGTTGAATCATTTTCCAAACAACAGGATAAAATCTAAACCATTTAGTATGATATTTGGGTTACTTTCTCTGTCTTGGCTGGTGTCTCCACCATCCACAAGGAGAAGTGGAAGTTGTCCTGGCTTGACCCTCTCCTTGTCTGCCAAAGCTTAGCAATAACCAAGCCCTTTTCGACTTTCCTTCTAAATAACTTTTGAATAGATCACATTCTCTCCTGTCTATCACAGCTGTTCTATATCAGGCTTTCATCAACTCTACCCTGATATTATACCCTGATATTAAAATTTTCTGATGCCTTGGTCCTATCAATTAATCCTTCACCCTGACTCTCACAGTTACATGGGAAGCCTAATAACCAGCCCATGTCTTAGGTCCAATAGACCACACTCCCAGACAATGTGTTACACCCTTCAATCTTTCCCTGCCCACCTCCCTAGTCCCATTGTCTTCTCTGCTGCTCAATTTGTACTCCAGAAAATACCTAGAATTGCTCTCAAACACAATATGCTGTTTTATGTCTCTGCTCCTTTGCCATGCTAAGCTGTCTAAAATGGCTTTCTACTTTACCTCTATGTTCAAACTACAAAATTCAGAACTCACATCCTCCAGAAAGCCTTTTCTGACATTCCTCAGGCAAGACTGGAGTTCCCAGAGTGCTTTACACATATCTCTATTACAGCACATACTGCATTGAGTTAATTTTTTTCTGCTTCCATGTCTCTCTCATTATTTGTAATGTGAAATTCTTGACAGACAAGCAGGGGACAATCACTTTTGCATCTCTGATACATGGTAAAGTATCTGACACATTCGGGTGTTCTATAAGCATCTTGCAGTTCTTGATAATTTACAGTAACTTTACAAGCTGACTTATTCTTCCAGTTTCCTCACTTTTGTTTTCTAAAATTTTTTATTATAGTTGATTTACAGTGTTCTGTCAATTTCTGTTGTACAGCAAAGTGACCCAAGTTATACATACATACATACATACATTCTTTTTTTCACATTATCCTCCATCATACTCCATCACAAGTGACTAGATATAGTTCCCCATACTACACAGCGGGATCTCATTGCTTATCCCACTCCAAATGCAATAGTTTGCATCTACTAACCCCAAACTCCCAATCCATCCCAGTCCCTCCCTTCCCCCTCACCTCTCCCAACCCCCTGCAACCACAAGTCTGTTCTCCAAACCCACGAGTTTCTTTTCTGTAGATAGGATCATTTGATATCACTTATATCTCAAATCTAATATCCTCACTTTTCTTATGCTCTAGCCCTATGGACTACATGTAAGTTTACTAGTCACCATCCATCCATCCATGGATAGTCAGGTATATGCCTTTAATATAGGCATTGAGATTTGTGAATTTTCTATTTAATAAACAAATGGATAAATTACCCAGCCTTTTCTTGTTATCATGTAATTACTTGAATTTTGATTGAGTATTTTCACCCCTCTCTATTCCTGAATAAGTTTTACTGAAACACACTGCTATCGTTTATGAGATTCTCTAACCTTGTGGACTACATACAGATTTCTGAACATTCATTCATTTCCTGAGGAAAGATAAGCCCTTGATAAGTGGACTTTTTTTTTTCTATGATAGAACTTGGTGACACAATTAAAAATGAATTTAATATCCTTTCTGAATTACCAGAGGAAGTACCACCATAAAAAGTATTTTTTTTTTTTGTCTTTTTGCCTTATCTAGGGCTGCACCCGTGTCATATGGAGGTTCCCAGGCTAGGGGTCTAACAGGAAGTGTAGCCGCCGGCCTTCACCACAGCCACAGCAACACGGGATCCAAGCCGCGTCTGCAGCCTACACCACAGCTCACGGCAACACCGGATCCTTAACCCACTGGCAAGGCCAGGGATCGAACCCGCAACCTCATCGTTCCTAGTCGGATTCGTTAACCACTGAGCCACGATGGGAACTCCCATAAAAAGTAATTTTTAGGAAACTTTATTATCTACAGACTGGTGCAAGAGAACCAGTTTATGTAGTAGAATTTCAAATGACATTAAATTTGTGGGTTTTATTTTATTACCCTCTTTTTAGATGAGTTTAAAAAAATGGTGAAAGTTAGTTATGACCTAACGTAAACCAAAAGGTGCTATATAGTTAGTCATCAAAAAAATCTCCTAACTTCTGTATTTAATTTTCAGTTCAAATGTTTTGTTAAGTGGTTCAGTTTTCATTGAAACCGTCTGGCACACACAGAATATCTGCTAAGTACCAGGCACAGTAGTAGATAATAAAGATAGAGAAATCAAATCAGATTTTACCCTCAGTTTTCTATACTATCTTTGATTTTTCAAGCATTTCCTTTGCTTGCAGTGGTATCCCTATTCTTTGTCAACTATGCCTAATCTATGAGGACGCTAATAATATATACGATGATTTCCTCCACGCACAATTGTCTGCTTACCTCTCTAGAAAGAAATTATGGAGCATGTTGTCTTAAATAATGATTAGCTACACATATGCTTGTCTTCTTAATAGACTATATGTTTCTTTAAGATAATAACCTTATGTTCCCAGCACTCTGTGTATGATGCAGTTGTTACTCAAAAAATGTTTGCTAAATGATGAAAAATATCCTTCAGAGGAAGATAGGAAATGGGCTTCCTGGGGTAAGTTGAATAAAAGGCATTTTTCTTCTTTGAAAAAGTTAGGGAGCCAACAAAGTGAAAAATTATTTGCAAAGTAGATGAACCAGGAATCATTCAATTTAAAGGGGAATTTCTTTACCTAATGTGGTATGTTCTGGTGAATTTAATTGATTCTGTTTATAAACTCTACATTCTGCTTTTTTTTAAAAAATGATTTCCGTTATTTAAATTGAAGCACACATAGTTTAGGACCAAGTATTGGACATTTTAATTTTGGTTTTGCCATGTACTTGCTGAATGACCTTGGGTAAAACAATTGTTTTGTCTCTAAAATGGAACAAGGCTTGTTGCATGAACTTAAAAATGATCTTAAAACACTGATAAATACAATGTGCTTAACATTTTTAAAATAGCCATTTTTAAAAAGTGAAGTTTTCCAAGTGCAACTGAAGATCGAACTTGCATTGCAGCAGTGACAATGTTGGATCCTTAACCACTATGCCATCCGGGAACTCCCTGAATTTACTTTTTTAACTTGTTTCTAGGTATGAAAAAATCTTATTTTTAAAGCATATTTCTATTTGTCTAAAAATTTATAAATGAAGTCATTTTACCATGAATAACAATGGCATGAACTTAAAAATTAATTTACAAAATAATTTTTAATTGGTCACTTCCAAAGATTATTTTAAGGGACAAAGTAGGATAAATATTAGGTAGGACATCTTGTTAAGCATTAACAAACCCCAGATTCTGCCTATAGACTAAAAAATTTTGCAGAATTAATGTTTGTTATACGTGTGTGTCTGTCTACATGAAGCCAAGTGAATGCTAGTTTGGTTGGATTTTTCACTTTTTGAATAATCACTTTGATGCTATGTAGATGGTTAAAACTAGGAAGTTAACATTATTATGAATTTGATTCTTTACCAGAAATTTCAGCCTTGACTTGCTGGGCTCAAGGTTACAGCAGAGAACACTTGTGTAATATTCTCATTTGCACTTGCAAACCAATTGATAGTTTTTGGTACATTAGTTTGTCTTATTCAAGGTAGACAGACTTCAGCTTTAATCTGCTCTCCACCCTTTAACAAATAAAAGTCAGCTATCAATATTAAAATAGACTTCAAATGTAATCACAAAATGTAATTTAAAAAACTGAATAGAGGTGGTTAAGTTGCTTCAATAGAATGCTGTTGTTACTGGCCTAATGGTACGCATTTTTACACTTGATGAACATTATCTAGAATAGCCTAGAATAGGGTTTAGTATGGCAATTAGAATAAAAGCAGTCTAAGTTTTCAAATTCACTGTATGTTTCATTCATCATGAAAATAATGTCCTTTACCTATCAAACTTTGAGACCCTGAGACTGATTAAAGAAGAGTTTTCTTTTGTTCTTATTACTTACTATATTTCATGGGTTTTTCTTGAATAATGATGTTAATAATTCAATTTCCATTCCCTTCAATTGAAACAGATTCTGACTTGTCAAGGATATATAAAAATATAAGTTATGACTTCAAGACCTTCATTTCTTTAGAACTTGAGGATATAAATGATATAAATCCACTTTCTTCAATATATTTTCAATATGTCCAATATTTTCATAACTATATCCACTTTATCTTTGCTTTAACTCTCTGTCAGTAATATTACAAAATATGAAATCTGTCTGGAGTTATTTTACATTCCTTTTTTCCACTTATGAAGAAGCAATAAATGGATTAGTTTAAAAATCTTACACTTCTTATCCCCAAATACTTTTGTGAGAATTTTCATTTGCTATTTTTATTTGCATAATGTGTTCTTAAAGTTTTGTTTTAAATGACTAGTACTTTTAACATTTTGGTGTTATCCATAGGGTAAATGATTTCCCCATCTACATTTAATTATATTTTGCTCAGAGTTACATATTGCCAAATACTTTTTTTTGTATCTTGCACACTAGAGTGCACACACTTTTAAAAGCTTTGGTTTATCATTTATACCACTCTTTAAATTTCACTATAACCAGTAGCTCTTCAAATCCCTGACCAACCAAACTGTTCTCTGGTGGTCTTTAACAAGTCCGCAATTAATATAGGATGAATTTCATTGAAAGCTGTGTTTGTTCTTCTACCCTTCAATTCAACAAAAAATTTATTAATAGTTCTAAAATAATCTTTTTAAAAGCTAACATTATCTTCTTCAAAGACTGCAGTGCTGAAGAATTCAATTTTTAACTATTTTTCATGAGTTCATAGTTTCAAACTTTTCATGAGTTCACTGATCCTAACAATGAATTGACTAATTGGATGTCAATGGCTGTTTGACCATTTTTCCTCAAAATTTAACCTATGCTTTCTTTATAATTACTATGTATTAAGCACTCTTACATATGCTTTACCAATTTTGACTTAACTCAATTTTTATAAAAACACTATGTGGTAGGTACTATTGTTACCCTATAACCATCTCATTTCACAAAAGAAGAATCTGAGGCAGAGAAGTTAAGTAACTTGATTACATTTATGCATCTAAAAGGTAGCAGATCTAAGATTCAAACCTTGGCAGCTGGTTCCCAAGTCTTGTTGTTAACCCTTATGCTATGCATCGTTTGAAGAAATGCGAATCTTTGTAGGGGTGAGAGTAATTTCTTTGCTAGCTTTATGGTATGTGAATTTTTTGGTAAGAGCTCCTGCCACTGGAAGGGACTTTCAGTGAATTTTGATACAGATGGCCTACTGAAAAAAGAGCTTTTTAATCCGTATCTTTAATAAAATTTCTCCCCAAAACACAAAGGTAGCAAATGCTATGTTACTGAATGCCACCACACATCTTAAAATATTTTGCATTCTTGTCTTATTTACTTGACTAGGTAAGAAAAGTAATCTATGCTTTTAATTTATGGGGACTTCATTTCAATAATTTGGGCAATGGCCTAGGAAGGAAAATAAGTACTTATCTGATCATCACTTCAGTTATCTAGGTGACATAAAATTATGGAAATAATTTAATATCCTCTTTAAAACTGATGGATAAAAAGAGATCAAAAAATTTACTAACAAAATTAATAAATAACTCGAGTTCTCATATGAATCTGAGATTATAGAACTCTGGTATTCACAGCAATCAGAGAGTGAGTTTTTTTTTTTTAAATAAGAGAAAAATCAGATTCAAATGACTGATATTTCTATTTATAGTATCATGCCCCTCAAACCTGGGAGGCTATTAACTCTATTTGTAAAATGGAAAACTGTTATTAATCCTAACTTAAACCTTGTATATATCAACTATAAAATAGACAACTCAAATGTTTTTCAGTTTGAGAGGTGATAAAAATGTATTTTACAATTTGACCAGAAAGTGTTATATTATGAGATTCTTTAAATACATAATCATAGACTTGCTCAAAATTGTTTCATTTGGGGGGTGGGGATAATTCATAATCATCTAAAGTAATTTTAAACATTTTTGATTGATTATAATTTGAGACAGAATTTTTTTAAAATTTCTAAAACACTCAGTTTCTCAGATCAGCAAATCCTCTTTTAGACTAAAATTTAGAGCCATTTCTGGAATGAGAGGAGAAACAACTATTTAACCAACTTATACCTCTTTATGGATCGGCAGCATCAACAAATCCTTTAACTCAGCAGTTATAAGAAATCCCTATGAACTTTTCAAAGCTAAATAACTTTAGCAATTCTACTTTCTTCTTTAAATAGCCAGCAGCCAACATTCAAAATGAACTGCTAAATTCCTATATAACAAGATAAAGTTTGCTTCTAATATCAATAGCTTTTATCTCGAGTTCATGTCACCCAGAAATATTCGCAGTTGAAAACAACGCTTAAAAACACTTATAGCAATGGCCTATCTTTTCAGAGTGAGTATTTGTGGTTGAATTAGGAACTATCTGAAAATGAAAGACAACTGAAATAAATCCTTGGACTTGACAGTTTCAAGAGACCAACTCTTCCACTATAATATTCCAAGAGTGAATGTATAGTTTTCTCCCAGCTGTTATTCCCTTCAGAATCACTAAACGCTGTCCTGTTTCATAATGATTTTATAATAATGAAATACCAAACCAAAGTAAGTAGATTTTTAATAGCTACTCAGAAAACCTTGTAAACACTGTATAGCTCTGTTTGCAAAGATTATCACAGACGCCAATCACCTTGCACTATTCCACAATGTGACACAGATTTACTGTATAAGCCCTAGAGGATGAAGTAAAAGAAGTTAGCTTCAAATCAGGGTCAGATAACAAAATCCAGAGGGAGGACAAATCACAGACAGACGAGGACAAGTAACAGACATCAGAGTGGTGCCGCAAGCATGCGGCCCATATTCAACTTGGTTATTTCTATGACAATGCGGAGGTCTTGTTTAATTGAGAAAGTACCCAGACATACTTTGTGAATGTATGTGGATACTGACCTGGACTTGTGACAGGACTAGAGGTAGTAGGCTCAATAATTTCTACAAAAAGGGAAAAGGAAAGAAAAGAAAAACATTTTGTGTATTAATCGTACATAAAAGACAAACACGCATGAGACAATCAACAGTCATGCAACATATACACAGGTGGTCTTTTATTTGGAGGCTTCCCTGACCATGGAAACCACTGGACAAACTGCAGTCTCTGAGGGGTACATAGCACTGCATCACTGTCTTTGATATTAAGCCAACATTTTGGAGTCATTTCCACATTCTAGGCTATAGCATCAAGTTATGCTGTGCTAAGGGTGAAGAGCCTACACTTAGACAAGCAATAGTTTTCAAGGCTTCCTTCTAGAGAAATACCAACACTTACATGGAGAATGTCTTCTTCTGAGAGAGCTGAGGTCAGCTCCTACAAAGCCATTCAGTCAAGGGCTGCTTTTTAATATGTACTAAAATTTAAAATCATGGGTAAAATTCAAAATGTTCTCAAATAACTTTTTGAAGTAAATCCATATTTTACAAGCATATCTATAGAATGTGGCCCCTTGACCAATTATGTCTGCCTTTATGTCTCTGTGTAAGAAATAAACACATACACGCATACCACATACATATATACAAACAACATGTACATGTTTTGAATGACCTAAAATATATTTGCATGTCTACATGACACTGCTGGCTATAGTTCAGGAAGGCATAATTAAAGGGAAACTTTATCCCTGGTGTATAAATATAATTTTCCAGCAGGTATCTAACAAATAATAGTAAACTCTATGGCATAATATTTATGGCATATGTTTAAATTGTGTGTATTTTTATTTAAGATTTCCATTTTAACTTACTTTTTCATAGGACTGTTTCTTTTTCAAGTGTTAAAGGATGGAGATCATATAAGTAATGGGAATATAAAGATTAAACACCATCACTGGCAATCCTAAAGGATATAAACAATTTTTAACAAAGTAGAATGAAAATATTAGGATAACAGCATTTTTGAGGAACTCTAATAATGTAAGAGCCTGAGAGAATTATTTCAGTATTAATTTCACATAAATAACCTACTTCTCCTCAATGTAGTTAATTAGCAAACCATACAATATTGAAAAACTAACCCAGATTATTAGAAACAAACACAGTGAGTGTGGCTATAAAAGGTAAAGGCATATACCCTCACGGAAAATCTTATCTCTGAGTATAACCTACAGGAAATGCTGCAAAGCCAAAAAAAAAAAAAAAACTCAAACAAAACAAAACTTTCTTTTCTTTCCTCTCTTTTCTTTTTCCCTTTCTTTCTTTCTTTCTTTCTCTTTCTTCCTTCCTTCCTTCCTTCCTTTCTTTCTTTCTTTCCTTCTTTCTTTCTTTCTTTCTCTCTTTTTAATTTGTCTACCTCTTTGGGGCGCTTGCTGTCCTTCACTAATTCTTCAACTGATAATGCTAGGCAATTACTATTTCCATTCATAGTGAACTCACACCTCCTACATATTAGTCTAGTTCAGCTACTGGTTTGAATAATAAAACTCTAGTGAGAGTTATAAAATGGAGCTTCCAAAAAGCATTTTTTTGGGTGTCAATTATTTGGGGGGACTAAAGTCTATACATTTCCTAGTCTGCAGGATTGATTCTCTGAAGAGAGACATTCTCAAGTGGCCAAATAATTAGTCAGATAACAATCTACAATTAAAAATTCAAAAGTCTAGCCATCCATCTGGCAGTGTGATTTGGCATGCTGAGAATAGGAAACTTAGTAAGGCAGCTCTTCATTAGCTTACTTAAAAAATGTGAGGATTTCCTGCGACACAGTGGGTTAAGGATTTGGTGGTGTTGCTGCTGTGGCTCTGGTTACAGCTGTGACATAGGTTCAGTCCCTGGCCTAGCAGCTTCCACATGCTACAGACGTGGCCAAAAAAAATATTTTCTATTTTCTATTTTCCTTTTTCAGGATGGCAATTAAGATTTCAGCTCCTTTTATGTGTTAAGCAATATTCTAGGTAGTGGGATTACAGTGGCTAATTAAACAGTTAAAAATGCCTGCTATCTTGGAGACTATGGATTGTATAATGCAGGGCTTTAAAATATTAAAGCATTCAATCCTTATGTCAAATTCTAGTAATTATAGAAAATTAAAGTTTGGAATATAAAATCATAGAGAAATGCTGCTCTCATTTAGAAACCGTTTTTTCATTAGGCTGGTATAAATCATCACGTACTTTTATGCTATTTTGCTTTTAAATTAGAAATAAAAGCTCTTTCAAAAATAATGAAAATTTATGTTAAACTTAGTTTAATGCTATATAGTAAATCTCATTAATATAGACTAAGATTTGTATATGCAAATAAAAGCATTTTGTAATCAAAAGAGAAATGAAAGCACAAAACGGCTTGAAAGGTAAAAGCTTAATCAGAATATTTATTCACAGGAACACTAAATTCAGTAGGACAGTGAACAGAGTTTTCTATGTTCAGTAATTTGGACATTTTTAACTTTAATTTCTTCAACTGTTTGGCTTCTATTGTCTTGAATTTCTAATACTGATTTGAGAGTTCATTGAAAAAGATGGTGTGGCATACAACTACAACTTCATCTCAATGCGAGGATAGTAAAAACAAATTCCCACCCCACTGAACCGAGCTCTTCATTGTGCTTGCTTATGTAGAGCTAAATTGCTTATGTAAAGCCACATTGTCTCATAGAAAGGGCTTTTAAAAGAATACAGGCATTTAGTGCAGGAAAGATTATGTTACACACAGGATCCACTCCATAATTTCAGATTCACAGTCAAAGCAAGTCTTTTTTTTTTTTTTCCCCCACATAGGCCAAGATATAGTAGAATCTCTAGTGAGGTAATTTTGTGTAAAACAAGATTTGGGACTAGAGAAGTAGTTGAGTTGGAGATTCAGATTATAAAAAGCGAGAGGTTGAACATAGTCATGAAGCAGAGAAACCAGAGTGAGTGAGGTCAAAGGACCAGGGCTGGGAAAAGCTGTTGCTGAGGGTTGTGGAAGAGGAATGAGGGTTACCTAGAATCTTTGACACGATACAGTTCGATGAGTTAGAAAGGACCTCGATAAAACTGGGATCAGATCTCAGACCTGATGTTATTCAGTTGCATGATGGTGAGCAAGTTAATGAACCTTTAACTCCCCAGTGTCCTCATTTATTGAATTTATATACTATATGGTAAACTACAGTTAACATATATTTGACATCTTAACCATTTTTAAGTGTACAGTTCAGTAGTGTTAAGTATATTTGCATTGTTTTGTGACAGATCTCCAGAACTTTTTTAATCTTGCAAAATGGAAACTCTATGCCCATTGAAATAACAACTCACCTTCCATTGTCCCCTCCCCTCAGGTCCTGGTTGCCACCATTCTATTTGTATCTCTAGGACTTTGACTGCTCAAGCACCTTATATAAGTGGAATCCTTGATTGTCCTTTTAAGTCTAGAGCCTAAAGAAAAGCCATTAACCCAGCCAATTTAATGTAATCTCTCCCAAATTAAAGCTGCCACAAGTTAGAGAACCATATACATGCAACATAAGGGTAATAAATTATTTTGTAGGGTTATTGGTAGGATTAAAGATACTTCATGTAAACAACCCAAATGAAAGTGAACAGTGGTAGTTTTTGTTATTGCTTATAGAGGTGAATGGAAAAGTTAGTATCTGAATCAATGAAGAGAAAATTAAGTAGAGTGTTGGTATTTGGGGAGCGATAAATTTTGCCAAGTAGAAGGAAAGATGGGAGAACATCATGAACAATTGAAACTATAAATAACAAAATTCCACCGAGAATGTGGGCATTAATTTTTCCCAAATAAAGGGTTAACATATTATGCTTTGGGGTAATTACTTAGCAGTCACACTGACTTTTGGAGGCAACTATAAAATCCTACATATTTTTAACAGTTCTGATTTAGGCTAAGAGTAGAAATTTATAGATCAAGATCATACGATTTTTGTGAAAGACAAATGCACTTTAATTTTTAAAAAGGACTTTAGTGCCAAAGTGTAGGCATATATTATTAACATAAACAGAGGTACTTAAATTTTAAAATTTCCCCTTTAAAACTCCAAACAAATTAATACGATATTTTTTATTACTTAGGATATATAGGCTGGGTAATAGCTGAAGCTGACTAGATCCAAATCTACTACAGATTTATTTATACTCTGCAGATACCAATGCATTTTTTTTTCTCTTTACAGCTGCACTGATAACAGAGGAAAGTTCCCAGGCCAGGGGTCAAATTGGAGCTGCAGCTGGGTCTTAAACCACAGCCACAGCAACGCAGGACCCAAGCTACATCTGCGGCTTATGCCACAGCCTATGGCAATATCAGATCCTTAAATCCACTAAGCAAGGCCAAGGATTGAACCCTCGTCCTCACAGAGACAATGTTGAGTCCTTAACCCACAGAGCCACAACAGGAGCTTCTCAATTCAATTTTTTATAAACTACTTTTGAACAGCTCTTAGAGCAATAATAATAATTATTATTATATTAACTACACTTGATGACATTTACTGAACACTTACTATGTGCCAGGCACAATTACCTATATGAACTCATTCCCCACTATTATTAATTCCCTTAATTCCCTTTTTGCAGATGAGATAATGGAGCACAGAGAGGCTAACTTTCTCCTAGTCACACAACCAATAAGGAGTAGCGATGGGAGAGAGGATATGCTAGGATATCTTAGGATTTCATTTTTTCCCCTTTCAGAAGAAACACGCTTCTCACTTTTTATTATATCTAATTAGTTAAATGAGATATTCCTATTCAAGAGATCTTCCGACTTCACTAAAACTAGCTTTCTCAACAATAAAGTCTCTCTGTTTGAGGTACCTAACAAATGGCTTCTGTCACCAAAAATGGAAGAAAGGCAAATTCAATATAATTTCTAGAGGCTTCTATAATAGAGGACTCTGCATAGAGAAAAGGATTTATAACACATGATTTTCCAATCTCGTTCTTATTTTTGAAGCCCACGCCAAATATAGTTGTTTGCTTCTATATAAGCCTCGAAGCCATAGAAGGACAGTGCTCCAAATAGCTCAGAGGATGTTATCCTAACTGGATTACACAATCAAATAAGAATCTTGAACTTGTAAACTCCCACTCTGTTAACACAGTAGTTTGACAAGAGATTGCTCAGCTTTCAAGAACTTTGGTTGTTTTGATAAGGGTCAGATTTGAGCTGTTGTTCCATCATCTTAGTAATCAACTCATAAGCTGTGAAATATTCTTCAGGAGGTGCAAAGTGGCTCTCCTGATGAACAACTGTAAAGGTTCTCAGTGCAACTTATGTGTCTCATTATGTGGAGGATCAGAGTGCGCGCTCCAGGGTTAATGGCAAAATATATCATTGTGGTCAACTGCATTTCTGTAGGGAATGGTCTCAGCAAAGGGATGATTTTAATTGTACATAAAACAGAGGTGAAGACAAATTCACCAAGACAGACATTTTGAACAGTTATGTGGAAAAAAGAAGTGTTGTGTAAAACAAAATTTTACTTCATTAGTAAATGCGGTTTTGGCCAGGGCAGGAGAAAATGCTATTATATTAAAACAAGGTACTGAGCACACAGAACAGTGTGATAGAAGGAGCCATTTGTAATGACCCTTTCTATAGAACTCATTAATTATTGTTTCAAAACTCTGCCCACACAATATATTGTTAGAATCGTCAAGTATAACTCTTTCATTTCTACGTATTTTGGAAGGCTATATTTGGCTTCTGGGTTGTTATTTTATCTTTCTGTTATTACACAGCCATGATATGTGTGAGTTATCTCTTAGATCGTTGAGAGATAACATGGTTGTGTGCTGAGACAAGGCAGAAATTAATCCTTTTGGTTGCCATGGTTTCATGTGAAAGCTCTGACTCCTAATCGTTGTGGAGTAGAAGTAATGTTATTTTCATAGCAGAATTAAGAGGTTATTGCCCTGGACAAAAGTTAGTGCTGATGGAAGCCACAAAAGACAGACTGTGAGCTAGTTGGATACCTAAGGCAGAAAAGGTGACCTTTTTACTTTTATGGGGAGGCCCATAAAGTGTATGTCAGGCCTCTTAAGGCACTGGAATACCAGAGACTTTGTTCAGAGAGCTCAATTTAGGCATTACACTTTTGCCTCCAGAAAGGAGACACATGATCTATGAACATTCATGGGACTGGAGCTGTTATTGGTGACTGTGGTATTATTGTCTAATGCAGAAAGCGCTGTCTTGGTAGTCAGAAGACTTATTTTTCATCCCATCTGCCAACCTTAGGTGTGTGATTCTACTCCAAGCTCTGGATTTTACTTTTCTGATGTATAATTTAGAAGTTATAATAGTTGGTTCACATACTTCCCTGGGTTATTTTTGTTCTCATTACATGGCTCTTGTATAAAAGTTAGTTTGGCATAGTAGTTAATAATAGAGGTTCTGGAGGAAACGTACCTAGGACCAAATCTTGAGTCTGACACTAAGAAGCTATTTCCATTCTCTAAGTCTGAAAATTTAAGAAAATGGAGATAATGATAATATCTACCATTCAATATTGTAGTGAGGGTAAATGAGATAAAGCATACAAACCACTTCCCATAGTGACTGACTGGAAAATAAATAATTATGGTTGTATTAAAAACTAACTTATTTTTTACCTGAAATTATGATAAATGACCTTTAGAGCCATTAGCATGCACTGTCAATACTTTGTTATTTTAATTGACCATGACATGATTTAACCTTAACAGTAAATATTTTCCCCTCAGGCAAACCCTTTTTATTAATGAAAATAAGTTATAAAAATATTTCCAAGTGTTTATAAGAGAAAGCCTACATGTTAACATTAGTTGCATTCAACCACCAAAAATTCACTATAACTTCACAAATGCACAAGATTATTCAGCTTTTTTCTGGCAGAAGATTTTGCGCACAGTGTAAGGAATATGCTACATGCAGAGGATTCACAGAGGTGTGAGAATTAGAGAGTTGCATTAAGTATCTTTGTTTGTGTGTATACCTCCAGGGTCCATTTGAAAACAAAACAAAACAAAACAAAAAAAATGCCTGTTAATCATCCTGGTAAATATCCTGAGGCAATATAAATGCTGCTATACTTAATCTTGGTCAAAACTACTTCTTTGAATATAAAAATATCCTCTCCATCGACCTAAAACCTGTTCTGAGTAAGGAGAACATTTTTTATAGTTAACAAAAGCACATTAATGGCAAAAGGTGCGTTCATATGCTTAAAAATATTAATACATAACTTTCTAGACATTCACACTTTTACCAATATATTTTTCCACTGGATGATATTTTGAGAGGACAATTTTGGAAAAATTTTGGTCCATGTTTAGATTACTATTTTTTTTTTCCACACCCGTGTCATGCAGAAGTTCCGGAGCCAGGGCTCAAAGCCATGCCACAGCAGCAGCCCAGCCACAGCAGTGACAATGTTGGAACCTTAATGTGCTGAGCCACCAGGGAACTTGTATTGTTGTTTGGAGGCTTTGAGTTACTATGACTGAAGTGTTTATTCCAGTTTATTTTTTAACAAACTACCAGCTTTTGGTAGTTGTAACATTACTCAAAAGGCCATTGCAGAACTTTGGGTTTTACTGAGTATTTCATATGGCACTCTGATGCTGAAGACTGTGACTTTCATCATGATATTGATAATCTTTGGACGGAATCTGATGAGAGTGTGATGTTATTTCTGAAACATGCCTCCCAATATCAGAGAAGAATAAATGTCCTGGCTTCAGCAAACACACCTGGTCTCCTCTCCAATACAAATTAGAATAAAAATCAAAGTAAAAGGAATATAGTTAAAGATACAACAAGGATCCAAAAGAAGAGTATTAACCACTGATATATTTAGAAAAAGTCCATTTTATTGATGCTGTGCAAGGAAATGCAGGGCCTAGACACCTGGTAATTAATACCTGGACTGTTTATTGTCTTAAATCTAAGAAACTCTAATTATTCCCAAGGATTAAACTGCAACCCGTGTTTTCTTTCCAATTCTTCCTCACACTCACTGGACGGAGGAATGGGTTTTACTGACAGCCTCTGGATTTGTGTTGGTGCAGAGATCCCTCAGGAGTTGCCCAGTGATCAGGTGCTTTATGATGCCCATTTCACTGCATCAGCACATTACTCATCAGTTCGACACGTTGAATTTAAAAGGTGGTTTGGGAGTTAATGCTGTGGTGCAGTGGGTTAAGGATCCAACTGCTGCAGCTTGGGTCCCTGTGGAGGCACTCAGGTTTGATACCTGGCCCCGCACAATGGGTTAAAGGATCCAGCATTGCTGCAGCTGCAGTGTAGGTT
The DNA here is from genome assembly GCA_004024745.2 of Catagonus wagneri. Taxonomy (NCBI): domain Eukaryota; kingdom Metazoa; phylum Chordata; class Mammalia; order Artiodactyla; family Tayassuidae; genus Catagonus; species Catagonus wagneri. The sequence continues at coordinate 3,830,811 of PVHT020000066.1, read as the reverse complement.
GCAGCTGCAGCTTGGATTCAGTCCCTGGCCTGGGAACTTCCATATGCTGTAGATGGAGCCATGGAAAAGATAAAGAAATAAAAGGTGGTTTCATGAATTCAGATCAAGACTAAGACTTAGCCATGTGAACTATGCCTTTCATATGGTTGGAGTCATACAGAAATGGATTCAAATCTCTGCTACCTACTGGCTATGAGATCTTTCACAAGTTAACCATCATAGGTAAGATGGGTTTTTTCAAGATGAATAACCAAGTCACCTAACATAGTGACTGACATATAGTAGGATGATTCCAATTTTTGTACCCTTCCTATCTGGTTAGGATTGAACACTTCTGATATCATAGAAGAAAGATCTTAATCTTTAGCTATTCTTAAGCCTTACTTGGGCACTATATTTGTGAAGACTGAGTGATGAAGAAAAATCCTGAAAACTAGTAATAAAAAGACAGTTTGAGGATGGTGACAAATGTCCTTCAAGTATGGCTCCATTGATTACATATTAAATGACGTTACCTGTTGGCCAGTGTGAAATGGCCTACAATGGTAAGCTCTTTGACAAAGAAGGATGCTCTGGGATATCTGTCACGGGCAGTAAAGTGAGTTGCGGTTGTATTCAGATCTTGTGAGCAGAGTGAGTAAGGACAGGTTCAACATGGAATGGCAGGAACCAGAATAGGCTGGGAGAATACAAGTCACTGAAATCATCTCAATGTTCTGTTTGAAGCCATGTGGCAACGATACAGCTTTCTGGGAAACCAATGCTTGCAGAAAACAAGGCCTGCCAAGGAGCAGCTATGCTATTGGTTCAGCTCAGGAAAAATACCAAAGGCCAAGGGCAAAGCTTTGAGAAGTGATCACAGAAGCTTTCTGGGAAAATATATGTCAGCTATTGCCACAGGGACAAATCAGGTTATTATGAAGTTTTTATTTATTTCCTTTTTCAACACAGCTTAGGAGTATATTCTATTTTGCCAACATTATGCTAGATGTGTTGATATAGTGGTGAAAAAGACAAATTCCTTCTCTGGAAAATATATTGTAGGTGAGACTGACAATAAATAAAACAACAAATAATTACATAATTTACACTGTGGCAAAAATGATGGAAAATAAATACAGGGTACTTTAGGAGCATGTAGCAGAGGAACCTATCATACCTATGCTACCTTGTTAGGGAAAAGATCTCTGAGATCTGATATGCTAAGCTTTAGTGTTCATATTTCAGTTACGTGCTTTCTCCAGGCTGGTGACAGACAACAGAAGGGGATGTCACATTGCTGGTATAAGCCTGCTAACAACAATTTCAGCTACAATACCGCCAGCACTGGGCAATGCTCTCGAGAATATGAGATGTTGAGAGGGCATGACATCCTGTGCTCTTTGAGTAGCACGGTACCAAGTAAGTGATCCCAGTTAGAAGCAAAGGATGTTATAGCCTGAAGAAATCTTAGAGGCTATTGTGATCCCATCTGTTCATCTAACAGATGAGGAAAATGAGACCCAGACAGATACAGTGATGCGCCCAAATCATACAGCTAGTATACCACGGAGATGGAATTAGAGGCCCGGTCCTTTTACTCCCAATCTGGTGATAATCATTAGAAGAGAGAAACCTCCATAGGGCTCTACTAGCAACATTAGTGTAAAAATGCAAAATTGAAGGGAGCCAAGTCTCTTTAGTAATATAGCGGGGCAGGTGGTATCATAATTTCACGTCTGTCATAAAACTTGGTCCTGATAACTCTATGAGGCAAGGAGAGCAAGCAAATGAACATTAAGCACCCTACAACAATACTACTTGATGTCAAAATCTGATCCTACCAATTCTGGAGCACATGTAACTTCAGAAAAATTTTCCATTTTGTCTTAAATTGACTTGGACAAGTGCAAACAAATAACAATAACTCCAACTTACAATGGGGTTTTGTCCCAATAAATCCATCCGGTAAAAAAATCATAAATAAAAAATGCATCAAGTACATTTAACCTACTGAAAACATCAAAGCTTAGCCTTGCCTACCTTAAATGTGTTCAGAACACTTGCATTAGCCTGCAGTTGGGCAAAATCATCTAACACAAAGCCTATTTTATAAGCAAGTGTTGAATATCTTATGTAATTTATCAAATACTGTACTGAAAGTGAAAAATGAATGGTCATATGGGTGTGGAATTGCTATAAGTGTATCAGCTGTTTACTCACGTGATCATGTGACTGACCAGGAGTTTCAGCTTGCTTCTGTTCAACATCGTAAGACAGTACATAATACCAATGGCTAGCCCAGGAAAAGGTGAAAATTTAAAATGCAAAGTACATGGAGTTCCCGTCGTGGCTCAGTGGTTAACGAATCTGACTAGGAACCATGAGGTTGCGGGTTCGATCCCTGGCCTTGCTCAGTGGGTTAAGGCTCCGATGTTGCCATGAGCTGTGGTGTAGGTTACAGATGTGGCTCGAATCCTGCATTGCTGTGGCTGTGGCGTAGGCCAGCAGCTATAGCTCAGATTAGACCCCTAACCTGGGAACCTCCATAGGATGTGAGTGCGGCCCTACAAAAAACAAACAAAAAAAATGGTAAAAATGCAAAGTACAATTTCTACTATGTATCACTTTTGCACTATTGTAAAATCAAACAATTACTAAATTGAACCATTGTATGTTGAGGATTATATGAGCACACATATATACATGCACATAGACATATAAATACATACACGTATGTTTATACACACATGAACATACATGTGTACACACATGCATCTATACATACATATACACACAAACTGTATATATACATGACCTATGATATGAACATGTATGAAATCATAAACATTTTATTTCCTATCTTTCCCAGTAGACCATAAGCAACACAGAAGCAGGAATTTTGCCAGTCTTGGTACTGTATTCTTAATACCTAGAACACAACCTAGCACAGAGTAGATAATAAATATTTACAAAATGATTGAAAGAACGTGTATAATTGCATACATATATGGCTGTGTACATCTGCTCATGTGTGAATGTTCTGATGCGGACATTTGTACACACATACATGTCATGTACATGTGATAACCTCACAAAATCTGGTGGAATAAGAGGACTCATGGACAGTAGTGACTCACAGACTCCAACCAAACATCATAAGGTTACAGTTTGAAGCGGTTCCTGAGATGAGAAGAGTTCAATTTGCTGAGTCCAAATGAAAGTTTCAGGTTTGTTTGCATATAAAATCTTTTCTTAAAAATGTATTTTCTTTTTAATTAGGCAGAATTGAAGCAGTTACTATTCTGCAAATTGAAATAGTAAAGTCTGACCGAGATACTTTCTACACTGATCATATGATAATTTTTTAGTATTTTATTCTCCTGCCATTTAATCACAAAATGTTGAATTATCACAAAGAAAGAAAAGACAGATAATGCAGGAGGAGGGCATAATGAGTTGGACATAAATGTGTCTAATTGCACAATCTACTTTATATACACAAAAGATATATATATAATTCCAGCTAGGTTTGGTTTCGAAGGGCAAACCAATATTAAGTTCAGCACACCTAGGTTTTGGTTGGTCTGTGTCTTCTAGTAGACATTTAACAGACTCAGAAACAATTGAAGTTAAAAAGTTTGAGGAGGATATCAGCTATGACTGACATTTACCCCCAATTACATATTTCAATGAAGCAAGTTATTCTCAGACACACAAAATTAAACTCTTGGGAAATGAATCCAGGATAGAGCACAAGTTGTTTAAGTTGGATAGAACACTTAGCCATTAAAGTTTTACTAGGTTTTTGGCCTTATATAAAGTCAAAGCAGTTTTTTTTATCATTGTTGGTTTTGTTTGACTTTCTTTTCCAGCTGTACTTGAAGAGGATGCTCTCATAGAGACAACTGTCTGGAAACAATCTTATCTATATGCTGCTTGGCCAAATTCAGTAACCTCTCAACCTTCCTCAAACATGTAGGCCCTCCTTTCCCTTCCTGCTCACTCAGTGTTCATACAATCTGTGGAAATAGTATATGTTCCAAGAGACTCTTTGTTTACTGTTCATTCTTCTAGTTTTTTTATTTCAGGGAACAGTCGGTGTAGTCCTCCCTCAGCTCCTCCTTCAGAGCCCTTCCATCTCCCTTTCCATCAGAAAATGCTGTCCTCTCTGCCAAGTTGTGTCTAGAGGCAATGGATGAGAGGAAAAGAAAATCTATGCTGGGAGTCAGGAAACCTGAATTCAGGTACTATCATTGACCAGTTCAATAACTGCGGAAAAGTCATAAATTCCTTGAGCTTCACTTTGTCACCCTTCGAAAATGGGGTATCTCATAGCCATAACGTTGGGTAAGTTTTTTTCTTTTTTTTTTTGCTTTTTAGGGTTTTACTCACGGCATATGAAAGTTCCCAGGCTAGGGGTTGAATCAGAGCTGCAGCCGCTGGTTTACACCACAGCAACGCACGGGATCCGAGCCATGTCTGTGACCTACACCTCAGCTCAGGTCAACGCCGGATCCTTAACCCTAGCGAGGCCAGGGACTAAACCTGCATGTTCATGGATACTAGTTGGATTCATAACCGCTGAGCCATGACAGGAACTCCAACACTGGGTAAATTTAATGACCTTTTTTAGGCTTCAGTTTACCCAGCTGTAGAATGGGGAAAATAATCACTTGCCATATTAAGTGACTATGAAAATTAATTAACATTTCTGTAAAGATTTTAGCATAGTGTTTAGTACATAATAGAAACTGAAGAAAGTAATTATTATTAACATAATGTAAATAGACTACATACGTATTACCTTTTTAAGTATTACAGTTTTTCATCTCTTCTATCTAGTGGAAGACCAGGATAGAAGATTGTTGAGACAGATTGTTAGGAAGCAGTCTGAGTAGCTGTGGTTGGTTTCAGCAGGTAAATTTGCAATCCCATTGAGATTCAGTTTACTTTATAAGAACACAGCAAAGTCGAGTGGAAAGAAGGTAGAGCTGGGGAATCTATCCTGGCTGTGTGGTGAACTCTGCAGCCTAAGGCAACTTCTCTAAGCTCTCTAGGACTGTTTCCTCAATCAAAAAGTGGAGCAGACAGCTGAGAGAGATTTGAAAAAAAAAAAAAATCAGTTGTCACAACGCTGGTTGAGAGCAGAACCGAGCCGAGATCCAGAGATGGGAATTCAGGTTTTCTGCCTGCCATTCAGGTCTGCTCTGGATTTAGCAGCTGATTGGCTGCTGTCTCCATTTGAAACACTCCACTCATTAGCTCATGCTCAAAGATTATTAATTATTATATGTCATGTGCTATGTTAGATGCCAGAGATATAAGTGGGCAGGAAGAGACAGTATCTTTGCCCCATAAAGCCGAATCTAGTTGGGGTCCATCGCTGGATTTAGAGAACCTGGGCTGAGCTCATAACCACAGAGCAGGATCTGTTCCTCTGCCTTTGATCTGCTTACAGAAGGAACAGGGGATACTTTGTACTTATCGTCAAGAGGCATCCTACATCTCTCCCTCACTTTGTAGGGGTTTCTCTTTGAGTTTTGCTGGCTTCCATGGCACCTGACAAAAAGGTTTTGTGGAAAAGAAAAACTCTCCTCAACTATCCCAGCTTGGAGGTGATCAGACTGTTTTGGAAGCCACTGCCCTTTGCTGATTTCAGCTTTTCATTAGATCCCTTTTAAATCCCAATTTAAAAGGGACACTGCCTTCTGTGTCTTCCTTCTGTCTTTCTGTCTCTATCTCTGTTTCTCTCTCGCCATATTTTGCCTTAACTTTTTTCCTTTGTCTTTTAACTGTGTGTGGGCTGTGGCAGTTTCATAGGCATGACTCATCTTGTGACAAATCTCCCACAAATTTCCATTTCCAAAAGATTTGATGAGCGACATGAAGCAGGCAGTCCCTGGCAGCTGCCTCTACAGGAAGAACCAGACTCGTGGGGAGAGGCTCAGGCTATGTGCAGCAAAGTGAGGCATAATTTTAGGGTTGACAAGGATGGAATCTCTCTCATGTATACGTGACTCTTCCCATGTATATATTTTTATATTTTAGGTCCTAATTAACTATGTGATTTTGGCATCATTTGCTTCATTCCTTCTTGTGAAATTAACAATCTGAATATATGGTATCCATGACAGAATCCAACTCAAAGATATTATGATTTTATGGATCAAATGGTTATATCTGTGAAAAGGAATCTGAGTCTGCTAAGCATTTGAGGCATATTACCAAAAGGAAAAGTAATCTTTTATTTAGTTAAAAAAAAAATAAAACAACAGTTCTTCAGTCACTGGTGTCTCTACCAAGTTATTTAACTAGGGTTTGGTTGTTGTCAGGGTAAAGATGAACTGACCAAACTTTTCTTTGATTCAAGTAAGGAATGCCCATGGAACACACAATTTTCAAAAACGTTCATTCATTAAACAGAGGGTAAAATAACAGTTTGACAATGAAGAATAAAATCACTTGATTTATTTGAAATTAATTCATCTATTCAAAAGTTCACTATGTACCTACTCTGTGCCAACTGTTATTCTATGCATTGAGGGTACAAAGATAAAGATATCACTCAATTCCTACTGGAGAAAGAGAAATTGATGTAACATACAATGGAAAACATAAATTGTTACCAAATAACAAAGAGAGAAAATAGATTTTTTTTCTTTCTTTCTTTTTTTTTCCTTATCTAGGGCTGCACCCACAACATAGGAAGGTTCCCAGGCTAGGGGTCCAACAGGAGCTGTAGCTGCTGGCCTTCGCCACAGCCACAGCAATGCGGGATCTGAGCCACGTCTGCAACCTACACCACAGCTCACGGCAACATCGGAGCCTTAACCCACTGAGCAAGGCCAGGGATCGAACCCGCAACCTCATGGTTCCTAGTCAGATTCGTTAACCACTGAGCCACGACGGGAACTCCCCTAGACGTTTAAGTGTTGTGATTTTAGTAGCATATATGCATCAAGTACTTTCTGGGCAATGTTCTAAATGCTTTAAATACATTAACGCTTCTACTCATTACAACCATCCAGGGAAGCAGATAACATTATAACCCTCATTACTAAAAAGAAGGATATTGTAAATTGAGTAATCTCTTTAAGGTGACACAGAAAGTAAGTAGCCTAGCCGGAACTCAAATTCAGAATGTCTGGACTCACTAGAGTCTGTGCCCTTAACAATTAAGACTTAGAAAGTATTGCAGTTCCTAGATAGTATTGGGTAGGGGGTAGCTCTCAGGACTTAAGGAATACATGTAATATAAATTGAGATCTGCATCATCACTTGTGTCAGTTTTCTATATAAAGAAATGCCTCATTGGTTGGTGCCTCTGTAAATCATTTCAAGCTACTAGCTATCAGGGCCATAAATTTAGATGGATCAGAATGAAGTGAAAAACTAGAGGGAGGCTGGCAAATTGGTTTGACATACTAATTTCTGTTAAAGTTGCTTTCATTTTATTTTTAAAACAAATTTGCTGACTATTGTGGCCAATAACTCTGTCTACCAACTTCCTTTTCTTCCAGAATGTTTTTAATGATTTGGATGTTTTCATATAGCTAAAGTTAGAGGTAGAAAATCCTTTATGAATAGGTCTCTTATTCCTCCCATCTAAGTTTCTTTGTTTGAATCTTCATTTCACTGCCAATTCAAAGCAAACGTCCCTTCCCTTGTTGTCTGATAATGTCCATCTAATTTCTTCATTTGTCAAGAGACATAGACAATAGACTGGGAAGTATTTGTTTGGGGATAATTAATTGGAAATGAGAGCACATGTATTTTGCAATTTAGCAAAGTCACTGGAATGGAAAGAGGATAGACTGTTTCTGCCACTCACAGTCTATTCTTGTGTCTTTCATGGGAAGAGATGTTCCAAAAATTGGACTCCTAGCTCTGCAACTTTAAGAATCAAAACAAGAATGGTTACAGACTTTGAAAAACTTATGGTTCCCAAATGAGACAGGTTGGGGGGTAGAGATATGCGCTGGGGGTTTGGGATGGAAATGCTATAAAATTGGGTTGTGATGATCGTTACACAACTATAAATGTAAAAACATTCACTGAATAATAAAAAAAGTGGTCCACCACAGAAAGAGTATATAAAGTGAAAGATACTTAGAAGTGGATAAACATGTTAAAAACAAACATGAGTGATTAATAAATAGTATGGTTTTCCATATCAGTGTGGTCCAAACAAAAGTGGAGATTGCATGCACAGCTCAGACAACCAACCCAGCCAAAGAAAAGAGAAGAGCAGTGAAGAGCACTACTTTGCTGTTTCTGCTACAGCCACAGACCCTGTGGTAGCCAGCCTTCAAGATGTCATCCAATGATCCTGACCTCTGGTATTTATTCACATCACTGTACCAGAGCTGATGTGTCTGACTGACAGCCTGTGCCAGAAGTGATGGTATGTCACTTTGCTCTAAAATGAAAAAAATCTAACACAACTTCTGTCTTGAGTACTTCACCCACTGCTCACCCCTCTGATCAGTAATTTGGGAAAAGGCAGTGCCAAGAACACCTCTATGGAAAAGCCCACATGGAAATGACTGAGGCATCCTGCCAACAACTGCTCTTGGAAGTGAATCTCTTAGGCTCATCAAACCTCAGATGACTGCAGCCTTGGCTGTCACCCCCATTATTGCCTCCTGAGAAACCCTATGCTAGAACCACCTAGCCAAACCACTCCTGGAATCTTGACCCACAGACACTGAGATTATAAATGATTTGTTGTTTTAAGCTAGTAATTTTGGGGTAATTTATTATGCAGCAAAAATAGCCAGGACAGTCCCACCACCTCTCATGACACAGGGCTGGTTCTTCTGTCACGCTGAGCCTTTCTCTAGCTGGCGCTTTTCTGAGCAGCAGCATTCCTGCTGATTTGGGTAAAACACTTCTCTGTGACAGCTTCACACTAAATGAGGTCATTCCATGCTACCATCCAATGGGAGGGACTGCAGTAATGGATTTCATAGGGGTTCAGTCCTCAAGGTCAAAACTGTGCCCTACACATTTCTCAACTTTCAGAAAAGACAAAATTCTTTCAGGCATTGGGCTCCAATCTGGATTTGACTTTAGCTTCTTGTCACTGTTTCAAAGACATCTTACATTCTTGGATATTCTTGACGTTTGAATCATGTGTCAAGATGTTGTTGATTCTAGTGATGGCAAAGTTTCATCTCATATGCATAGCAGATTGTTAAAACATGCCGAGGCTGTGGTGCTCCTTTCCATTCTGCTGTTCCCAATTTTATTGTCACTTCAGAAATAAACTACAACATATAAAGGAGCACTGAGAAGGCGGCTTTAAGAGCCCTGGGGTAGAGCTAAAAGCAGCTCCCTTGATTTTATGTTTGAGCCATCTGGTGCTTACATCAGCTACCACTTGTTTTCAAATATATATTATTTGCGACTTTGTAGAGCTGAATAACATGAGCCCCTTTGGTACAGCAAATATTGTCAACGTACAGTGATTTAAATAAAAGAAGGAGCTAGTCATTTCATATGAGTCTGTGTGGAGAGAAGTTGATAGTTTCCCTGTACTGAGAATAAAAGAGTTCTTATACTAAGAGAAATGTCTAAAACTTCAACCTCCTGGACACCAAGAAAATAAACTAAATATTTTCAGAGAAACCATCTGTGTCTGGATTGAAGGCTAGCATTTATTGTTTACTATATCCCAGGCATTGGGCTAAGCACTTCAAATGCTTTATCTAATGTAGAATAAATTAGGCAATACTGCAGTATTGCAATTTTAAAATCTCAAGGAATTAGAATAGCAAATGTTGATTGCCTTACTACATATGCCCCAGAGATCAGGTTAATTTTCATGTTACTGTACCATATGGAAAGAACAAAATTTCTCCTTGGTCAACTTGAGAGGAAAAGCTATATACATTGGTTCTTCTTTGCTCTGACATGGAAAAGTCACATATGATAGTTCAAAATCTCACTGGTTGGAACAAGTCACATGATCCTGCCTAAAATGTTCTCATATGCCTGGAAAAAGAGAATGGAATCTAGGTTCTCCTGATAGAATTCTCTAAAATACTTTCCTTTAAAGCATATTTTATATGCACAGAAACCAGGACACAAAGAGGTAATGTGATTTTTCAAGGCCATTTACCAGTAAGTGGTGGAACTGGGTAAATTTAAACCTGGATCTGTTAAAACCCAAAGCTCATACTCTTGAGCACTACATATGGGGAAGTGAATCCCTGGCCTAGAGCAGCACTAATTGAAGGGAGGTAGAAGGACATAATGTGTCTATTCCGGCTGCATAAGATTCTTTCATGGATTCTTTCAAACATTCATTCTGTATTCCCTAAGTGAATGAGGGCAGGGACTATGTCAGCATTTGAGCACTACCGACAACCTAAGTTCCCAGTGTAGTGCCAGGCACATAGCAAGTGTTCAGTAAATTTTGGTTGAAATCTATCTAATTTGTGACATGCATCACTCAGTACTATATATAACAGGGTCCAGAGAGCACACTTGGTGCTGCTTTAGGAATAGCAAGGAAGTTTCCAAGGAGCTATACTTCCCGCCTCATTTATATAGGAAAATAGTAAAATTAAAGTATATTATACATTGCTACTCCTCCATAAATGTAGTAGCATTAAGGACAATCACGTCTAATGTCAAAGGCCAAATGATCAAGTATTCAGTTAGTATTTGAGTTTTCTGACTTTTCCATCTTCTACCAGCAACCACATGCTGCCTGGAACTCCCAAGTTCAGCACATATTAACTTCTCCACCTATGGTCATCCTCATTCTCCTTCTCGTTGGCATATTACCTTTCGAGCTCTTCACAGTTTTTTTTTTTTTTTCCCCTCACTCTTGCTATACTATAACTGGTATAACATTTTACTTTTGAAACTGTTTGGACCTTGCTGGCCTATGTCTTTAAGAGCTTCTTCCTCTACTAGGTGCTGGAGTTGTTATTTCCCAGAAATACCATTGCTTCAAGAGATCTTTTTGGGTTCTAACTCACACTTGCTCCTGATAGGATCCTGAAGCTGACTTTTTGACTCAAACTGATTTTTTTTTTCCTCTGTCTACTGCTGTGGACATGACTTTTTTCGAATTCTCTGTGACCACAGATATGAAAGATCCACACTCCCATCCAAGCCTGAGATACATGGCTCTCAAAATCTTACTTCCATATGTAAAAAACCCTTTATCCAAGGTCAGCCACTGCCCTAACTCCTGAGACAGCTAGTGTCTGAGGGATACTTCCTACCATCCACTTTCGGCTCCTTCTCCAAATCACCTGGTAGAAGAGATTGGACCATGCTTTCCATGGTATAGGAAAATCTACTTGTAGTACTGAGGGCAGCACTTAGCTTGTGGGAAAAGATTTAGTGAATTTTGTTTCCTTTCTCGGATCCTGATATATACCATGTAGGTAAACTATGAAGTCAGCCCTGCCTATATAATCACCATTTTAAGTGTATAATACATCTCTCTGAGTATAACTTAGAACACCTACATCATAGTTATTATGTTGTTGCAGAGACCAGGGTTATAAAAGAAATTTACTATTCCATAGCATGGGACTCTACATTTTATGCCCTTAGGAATTTTTAGGTATTATTTGTAAGTACTTAATTAAATAATATTGCAAACTCCATCAGGATTGCCAATAGAATTTCTCCTACCTTAACACAAAACTGTAAGAATTTCTCCTCTACAATATATAAGCATTTTTTTTTTTTTTTTGGCCACACTTGCAGCATCTGAAAGTTCCCAGGCCAGGAATCAAACCCATGCCACCAGTAGCAACTCCAGCTGCTGCAGTGACAGTGCCAGATCCTTAACTTGTTGTACCATGAGAGAACTCCACAAGGATTATTCTTTTACAGTGATCTTTACTTCTTTAAAAAACGTAATCATTGAAAGTTTCTGGAAATAGATCATCCCATTTCAGACAATCATGAAGGAAAAAAATCAATCATAATTTAATTTAATTGAGGGAGTTTTAATCATATGTTTTCCTATTTTCAAATAAATAACGAGAGAGAGAAGTTGAGAGATACATTTCCTGCTAAGCCACTTGTATTGAGTGTTTCAAAGTCATCGTCATAAAGCTATAAACACATGTACACATGTAGATGTTTATAGCATATGAATATGTACATAAAGAATAGATTATATATTATTCAGTCTAATATTTAAAAAAAAAAGACTAGAAATCCAGAGACTGGAGGTCTTATCTTTTCCTGCTCTTACTCATGTTTAAGATCTTAAGCAAATTACTTAACTTTGTTTAGCCAGCTATAGAATGAAATTTTTAAATTAAAAAAAAAAAGGTATGTTAGTTTTCTCTGTCCCATACATCTTAGACAGACACGGCTTATTGATCAGGGCATTCATTTCAGCTGGCAAGAATGGCAGTTGCAAAATCCTTTCCAATACTAGGTTCCAGGCAGCTCCTCCAACTGGCATGATTTTACACCTGATATAAAGTTCATTGGTCATACTGGGCAGAGGACCTTAAATATTCCTTCTTTTTTTTGAAATACAAATAGAAATATGTTTTTACAAATATATTGTCTATCTTAACTAAAAGGACTTGGAGCCTGAAAAGAACTCATGTTCAGGTTCATGTGAATAATAGAAAAACAAGTGCTGAAAGTGTGAAAACTTCTATGCCTTTAATCACAGATATTCTTTCTTCTCTTGCTCCTCCTCCTTTTTCTCCTTTCTTGCTCTTCTTCTCCATCCCCTTTCCTTTCTCCTTCTTCTCCTCCCGGCTTCCTCTACCTTCTTCTTAGAATACATTGTATATAAATAGGCAAAAATAGACTTTACTTTTTGCAGAATATTCTCCAGAGAATTCAACAATTGAAATTGCCCAGTTCCTCTGCAACACAAAAAACTGGCATTGGCAGAAAAAAATATTTCTTTGCATTTGACCTAAATATAGAGACATACATTTCTTTTTTCATTTTTTTTTTTTTTTTGTCTTTTTGCCTTTATGTAGAGCCGCACCCGCGGCATATGGAGGTTCCCAGGCTAGGGGTCTAACAGGAACTGTAGTTGCCGGCCTTCGCCACAGCCACAGCAACGCGGGATCCGAGCCACGTCTGTAAACTACACCACAGCTCACGGTAACACCGGATCCTTAACCCACTGAGCAAGGCCAGGGATTGAACCTGCAACCTCATGGTTCTTAGTCGGATTTGTTAACCACTGAGCCACGAAGGGAACTCCTAGAGACATACATTTCTATTCTTAACTTGTTGTAACAGATTTTTGTCTACAAAATTCCATATCCTTCCACAAAAGAACAGTCATCTTGAAAATTACTTATACTGATGATGCAATTTCCTGCTTTTTTTCTCCCTATTATTAAATATCTACTGAGAATATACTTTCTAGAAATGAGATTACATTTTAAACTACATTCCTTCCCATAGGATGTTTTTTAACACATATACCATTGTATCTTATAATTTATACTTATCCTCTTTTAAAGTGACCAATATCATCTGCAAATTTTCCTACGTCTTTAAATAATGAGGCTATTTCCAGCATTTCAGAATGAGTAATTAATTGCCTAGCCTGGAATCCATCTGATATCAAAGTATTAATGCCTGAATTAATTTTCAACTTATAACTGTTTTCATTTACACCTACTTCTTTGGTAGTTATTTAAGGCAATTTCATCTTCCCTGTCTGTGACTTATATGTTAATGTACTTCATTTTAATGAACACACTTTAAGCCATAGAAGTAGGCCAGATGCTATCAGAATGTATCATAAGAGGAGAAATCTGACTCATAGATAAGCCTCTCAGATGAAAAGGTTTAAAAGGAATGGTACGTGGAAATATTTTTAAGTCATCGCTAAGACATAAGTCATATGAAATATATTGCTATAACAGGTTCTGTCCTTTTCTAGGAATTGAATATGGACGAGGATTCACATCTGTTTGTGTACAGTTTCAAAAAATTTTACCCGAGACTGGATGTACATACATGCCAATACAACAAAAAAAGTTTAATAGCTAATGACTTTCAAAATAACTTATGTGATTGAACTCAAATCTGAATGTGTAGATATAGCCCAAGTGTCTTTATATTATTAGCATACTGCTAACAATTACATTTAATTAGGTACAAAATGTCTTTCTCTCTTTAACATATTTCCTTTTGTTAGTATCAAATATCTTCATCACAGGACATTTTAAAACTAAGATTTAATAGTAAATTTGGCTTACAGAAAAGGACTTTTATTGCAATAACCAAGTCAGCATCCTAAATGAAGATTCACTGCTTTAATTAATACTTTTGAGAATTAACAAAAGTCATTTTGTTGTTTGGCTTTCATCTTTATGCTTTTCAGACATATTAGATGCAAGAGTAGGCAAATAACATGGTTTATCATTATATAAATAACTACTTAACTTTTAACCCTAAAAACATCTCTCTTTTAGAATACTGGTTTTTCTATCATTGAAAAACTGGGCATTAGTCAGGAATAAATGAGACAGGTGTCAATCAAGTGCTAATTGCAGGTCATATTATTTTGCTAATTAGACAATATTAAGTTGCTAATTAGAGATAACATTCTTAAAGAATGGAATACTAATATAAAGATCCAAGCAATCATATTATTATTTTAGTGCTTCAGTTAGCAGAGGCCACTCAATTATTCGAGGGCGTTGTTTAGTTTCCAAGATAGAGAAGTTCTGTATTAAGGAAGGAATGAGTCACTTAATTGTTCAAAAGGTGAAGAGTTTGCAGCCAGAAAATCATCTGTTATATTGGGGTTTCTGACTCTCTGCATTCTATTATGGCTCTCAAGTTCCAAGAAACACAACACAGGTTATTAAATCTCTATTCTGGGATAGGACTTCTTTGCAGAGCCCCACTTTCTTCCTGGCAAAAAGGTTTGGACAACCTAGAAGAAAAACTTGAGGCCCAAATTTCTTATTTCTCCTAATAAAGAGAACCATTTTGAGCATCAAGTTCTTGGATTATTTCCCCCTCTGGATTTCATCATTTAGGTTACCAGAACCAACAATGTCCTGCATGTAGAGCCTGCTACAAGGGTGAAATGAAAGCAGTTCAAGTATTTAAAGAATAAATTTCAGAGCACCAGAGTCACAGGAAACCAAGAGCCTTAAACCCAAGATCCTTTTAGTGTCTCCAATGAAAAACACTAAGAAGTTCCTTAAAAGTGCTCAACAATTTTATTTTTCTCCATCCCTCCTGAAAGTACAACTATTCCCAAGGAATCCACTTTTTCTCCAGTAGATAGGGAGCAGCCATTTGGAGTTTAGGTTGAGAAAGTGTTAGCCTTCCAAGTAATGATATGAGAAGCCCTGGCTGGATATTGCTGTTCTGTACCCTGCTCACTCCCAAATTATAGATCACATATATTTTACATCATTTCCCAGTTTAAACAACCAGGCACTCTCAAACATCTCTAAGCAAATAGGTATTTCTTACATGCCAATTATGACTTCTTGGTGGTGGATATTTGGAGGCTGCAGTTAGCTAAGTAACAAAAAGGAGCAAGGCTGATTAGCAATGGCTCCCTAGGGTGATGAGAGGAAATATACCAGCATGCCAGGTTACCCTCCCTGCCTTAGAGAGAGACGAGAGAATTTCCTTTCTGAATTTTGGTTCATAATATTACTGGATACATAAGGATAGACAATTTTAGAATGTTCACTACCTGCAAAAGATAGGTAGATAAAGAGGACATATATGTATTCTCTGTCCATAAGGAAAGAGAAAATTAACCTGCTACTCTAAGTAGAGACTAGGAGTCCAGTTAACTATATACAGTACATGGGACTAGCCATTCAGTGTTTGAAGTTTCATATTTTGACAAATTCTCTTCCTTTCATAGATAATTTAAGAAAATGAGTCAATAAGGATCAGTTAAAAGAAAATAAACAATCTCTGGTTAAAAGAAAATAAATAAGTATTCAAGACCTTTTGCACTCCATCATTGAATTCATGGAAATCACTTCTGGTGCCCTTTTGCTGCTCTCTGTAACCCCAGGGATGGAGAATATCTTCAAATGTCCTTCAGCCTCACCGGGGCATTAGTAATACCTAGGTTTGAGCAAAGATCCTTGGGAAACTCTTTCAGATTTTTGTTAAGTTTCTAGCCAATAATGTTCTTAAATGCCAGCCAGTAAATTTAGTGAAAGGTATTTTCTATGAAGTTATATAATCAAAGAAAATATGAATATAGATAGATCTCATATGTGATATGACTAGATTCTACAAGATGGTACAAAGTCCTGAACTTGACATACCTACATGGAGAATATTATTGAATGTATTATAAGATATCATTTACTAAACCTCTTTTCTTTAAATGCAAATAAAATAGCTCTTAGATGAATTCTGAGAGCCCAAATTCATCAAACTTTAATGCACAATAGCGGTATCTATAGCGCACTGAAACCTGGGGTTTCCCTGATGGATTTTAGCATTTGAAGCACAGAAATCATATTTTCATATAATATGTCTGGAAGTCTTTTTCCTTCTGTGTCTGAGACAATCTGCTCATTACTGAGTCAAGAGATTGGCCAGACAGAAAGTGGGAAGTATTTCCTGAAGAGAGAGGTGCAAATTCTATTAGTGAGTGGTAAAGAATTTCTCTACTGTCTGAAGAATTAATACAGTGTGGCCAATGACAAATTAAATGCCATAGTTTACTTAGTAGTTCCAGAAGCATTTACTTTGATAATGTATAAATGCTGGTGCATTTATCATGCATTATCTTGGATATACACGACATTCTAAGAAAAATCATCAATGTGTAACAATTCACTATTTTATCCTCTCAGTGACAATGTTTTAATGAATTTTCATCCATTTCCTAATTACACACACAAGACAACAGACATAAAAACTCATACTCTCACAACCACATTCAGGGAAAATGAAACAAAGGAAGAGAGAGTTATGTTCCCAAAGTGCAAACATGGAAGGGAGGGGTATGTATTCTGTTTTGAAGGTAGGCATAAACGTTCAATTAACCTATTTCTCAGGTCTTTTTTATGACTACATATGGTGGCAAATCTTCCTAATATGAAGGGTCACAGAACAACAGATGCATAAAATAGAAAAATGAAAACACCTCAACAGATGTATAATTTTTATTTTGCATGAAATGAATAGGGATATGGAAAACACATTTGGCAAAGCATGAAAAGCCCTTAAATTAGGAAGGCTATGAGTTGGAATGGTTTTAGAAATATTCTGTGGATTGAAGAATTCGGGAAAGACCTTCTATACTGCAGACACCCACATACTGTAAAGCCTGATAGCTTGTAGTTAAAGATACAGTTAATCTCCCATATTTCTTTTCGGAAAATGCAAATGCCATTTGGAGGACACATCCGAGAAACAACCACCTCAAGAACTGCACAAAATAGCTTGGGAGATCGTGGAGAGATACGAAGGTATCAGAGTCTTAAATACAGAGTTGGTGTGTGAGAGCTTGGAATTGCTGATGTTTGAGTATGATAAAGCCTGGGAAATTTGGCTGTGCTCCAGACAAGTGTTAGCTGGAAGTGGTGTGGGAGATGGAGAATGTCAGGTTCAAAATGCTTTGAAAATTATATCAGACACTTGGAGAAAATAAATCAAAATGAGGAAGAAAGCAAATATTGACAACATATTTCTAATTAACTCCGTTGGACTAAAGTTGTTCATCATTTTAATAAGGCCAAGTCTTTCCTTTGATATAATTTTTTAACTTTTTATTTTCAAATAATTTTAGACTTAATAAAGGAGTTGTAATGATAGGAGAGAGTACCCATGTAATTTTCATCCAGTTTCTTCCAACACTAATCTTATATAACCAAGAGACAAGGATCAAATACCAATTATCAGTAATCAGTACAATTAGCATTACTGGGAAAGTAATATTGGTACAATATTGTTATTTAGAGATTGTACTCAGATTTTCCCCAGTTTTCCCACTAACATCGTTTTCCTATCCCAGGATCCAATCCAGAGTGCCATACTGCATTTAGTTATCATGTCTCTTTAGTCTCCTCCGGTTTGTGATATTTATTTTGTGTCTTTCACACAAAACCCTTGACACTTTGAAAAGTATCAATAGGTATTTTGCAGAATACACTTTGAAAAGTATTGGTTGGTATTTTGCAGAACGCTCTTCAGTTTGGATATCTCTTATGTTTTCTCATGATTAGACCTAATTTATATATTCTGGGGAAGAAAGTCACAGAGCTGATGTGTCCTTATGTTTCAATCATATCAGGGGTACATTATATCAATATGTCTTATTATTGGTGATGTTAACCATAATTGTTTGGTATCACAGTTTCTGTGATATTTCTCTACTGTAAAGATACTATTTTTTATTTTCATACTCTAACCATAAACTGTGAGTCATTAAGTCCAGTCCATAGTAAAGGGGAGAGGAATTGCTCCACCTCTGGAGGGTGGAATAGCAAAGAATATGTGGACATATGTTAAAATCACCACAGTAGTTAATACATATTTGGGGGGAGATAGTTTGAGGATATGCAAGTAACTTGCTTCTATTTTAAAAATTTCCATTTATTTTAATATACATCAGTAGTTCATAGCTGCAGCAATTACTTAGGTGTTCTGACAGTGGTTTTCTACCTCTCTTATTCCTAAATTTATTAATTGGAATTTTTCTGTAAGAAAGGATAGCTTCTTATCTATGTATTAAATCATTTACTTATATCAATATGGACTCATGGATAGTCCTTTTATTCTTTGAGTTATAATCCAGTACTATCAATATTTATCTTATAGCTCAAACTGTTCCAGTTTTGTTCTTTGAAGCTCTTTTGGCAAATTCCTGCATTCTTCTGACATGTCCCTCATTCTTTATTTTTTTCACTTCCTTACATCTTGGCATCATGGAATGTTCCAAGCCCATCTTTTGCTTTACTTGCCCTAGAATCAGCCATTTGTCCAAGGATACCTGGTTTTTTTATTGGAGAGCTATATTAGAAACCAAGATCTGCGTGCTAGATGGCTCATCATTAATGGGGTATCAGTGCCTCTAGATTTCTCAGCAGACAGTGTTAGTTGTGTATTAACTAATGCACAATATCTATATTTCTTTATCTCTTTGCATATATATTAAAATCAACATAAGTTCATATTGATATCTCTAATTCCAATAAAGCATTACATGATTAATTCTATCAGTTTGCCTTTGCTTATTTGTAATTCCTTTCTTAGACAAGGGGGAAGCTGATCCTCATTATCTATAATATATTTTCTTATTTGTTCAACCCTATTATATATGTAATATTTGTTTCAGAATTTCTAACCATAATCTTATGAGAAATAAATCTACCAGCTGGAGTACAGTCCATTTTTATCTTTAGCCTTACAGTACCAAATCAAAAGACAATTTTACAAAGTTCCTTAGATCAGCTCCTTTCCACCTCTCCTGTTTCAGTGTGGTTATATGACTCATTTGTTATACAGTTAGGTTCATTTGTCACAGTCTGCATTCTATCTTGGGTTTTCTCAACATCCTGTTTGATTTTTAAAATCTGCATACAATAAACTTCACTTGTTACGGTGTACATTTTTATGTGTTTTGACAAAGGCATAGAATTGTGTATCCACTATCCTAGTACCATGCAGAATAGTGCCATCATCACAAAAATTCCCAGCAAAGTATTTTGAAACAAACAAAATAATGACAACACATCAAGCTTTTAATCAAATTTCTAAAATATGTTTTCGAAGTGCTTGCGAGGTTGAACTCTGATCAGCTACGGTGGATCTCACTATTTGCAGGGAATCTAATACCCAGAAAAATACCATCTGCTAGATCACACTGGATTTTTGTTAAGGTGATTAGAATTACCTTTAGGTCTCAAAACCAATATTTTGTGTCTCATGGGAATTAACATTCTGTGTCTCATGAAGGACCAGCGAAGATCCTATTAGCAGCTGAGGAAGGATTTGAGGCTATGTAAAAAGGTGAGCTTGCTATCCATTCTCTTCTCTCAAGTGGGAAAAATTCTCCTAACTGTTGCCTCCTCATCTCATACACCTTGGATGTAAAGGGAAAAATTCTCCAGAGCTTTAAAAAAGAGTACAGATTTGCTAGCTAGCTAGAAGTGGGTTTGACTCAGGTTCCACTTTACACTAGCTATGTGGAGCTGGTAAAGTTATTTAATGTCTCTGAAGCTCAATTTTATGTTCTACAAATTTGGGAGACTATGTCATAATGTCATTGTAAGGAATACATAACACACCATCCATAAAATCCTTAGCACATCCTGTCCATCGCCAGTGAGATCAGGTCTTAGGGCAACTATTGATCTCACTAAGTCATTCGTCAGCCCCACCTTCCTATTAGCCAGTAAAGTGAGCAAGTTTAAGAAGTTTACCATAACACAATAAAAGCAAGCCTTTAACACAGATTGACAGTCCTATTAATTCTGATTCAGCATTTATATTCCAGTTTTTCCCATAGCTAGTATGACTATATGATTTGCCTGGGACAATTCTTATATGATTTTTAATAGAACCTTCTTTTACTCGCAAAAGTTTCCCAACTTGGATGATAACATATATGGTCACACTACTCAAAAGGCTTTATTTTATTTTGTTTTTGTTTTTCCTAATTCTGCACTCACTAGCCCCAATGTCTTGTACTCCATAAGATTAAACAGAAGAGACTTTCTGAACTAGATAAAATTATGTGCTCACATGAAATTATAAAATACCAACCTTAAGCAAAATTTGAATAACTCTAAACATTCTGCATCATCAAAATAAAGAAGGTATTAAAACAACATTTGAAAAAGAAATGTTTAGGTTCTCAAATTCTGATATCACTGTTTCTCCATACGCTTTGGTGCTCAAATAGCTAAAGGCAACTGTGAATTTTGAAAGCACAGACCATCAGAGTCCTGTGTGGCCAATCGTGTTGAGTTCTAGAGTTTTCAGATGAACAGATGGCTTAGGTGTCATTTTAGTATCTGTTCTGCCTACATCAAAAGGAGAAAAAAGTGACAAAGTATTCTTTTTATGTCCTTCTTTCATGAATATGCATAAATATAGCATTCATGAATCACTGAGATGTAGGAGACTGTTAAATTGCATTTTTGCTAGATTTTAAAAAAACATATGCTTAACCATACTTTTGACTCTGAGTAATTACACTTCCTTATTTAGAGGTCATTTTTTGAATCTGTTCCACTGCTGGCTTGCGGGCTGAAGTGAAACGAAGGCACAAAGATACACTTATGATGAATTATTAAAGTTCTTTTCATTCCTTTGTGGCAAAAATCTTTCTAGTTATAGCGTAGGTACCAAAAGTTTGATTCAGATTATTATGAAAAAATCATATAATTTGGCAAAATAATATTCAAAATAATAATTAAAAAATATAGTAAATAATAGCCATAATAAACTTTCTCATTAGATCTTATTTTGCCTTGTTACCCTTTCTGTTGTCATCTTGACATCCATTCGACAGCAAGCATTTTCTCTAGAAACCAGGGAAATCTTATTTCCTTCTTTAAAATACTGCATATAAATGCTCAGGTTTACCTTATATTTTTCCTGGTTCTAGAACAAGGATAGTAAACATTGTGGTGCTTATAACTACTCCCATCACAAACCTGTGAATATTAATTATCTGTTTTTTTTTTCCCATACACACCTTACAGTCATTTTCATCCCAAGCATTCAAGACAGGCACTTCTGAGGAAGCAGCACTAGAATTCAGATGAAATCTGTATATCTTTCTTAGTACAGATTTCCTAGGACACAAGGCAGAATGTGACCTTCAAGTACTCACTAACCTTTAAAAATTGCTATGAAAAATTATGCGACTCTTTAGCTCTTTTTAAATTCATGGTTGAGGGGTTTCATTCTCCTTTCCTTTAAGTCACTTGTGTAGGTGTAATGGCACTGCTCCGGTCATTGTTTGCTAGGTTATGCTACGGTAACAGTCTTAAAATCTCAGTGACCCCAACAGCAACATTTATTTCTTGCCCATGTGACTCTAAGTCAATGGCAATCCTGCTCCTTCTCTGTGTCTTTGTTTTAGGACCAGATTCAAGGAATATCTTTTACCTGGCTCTTGACCTTCTCATGGCAGAGGGCCTGAGACAGAACTACTGGTGGTTCTTGGGGCTTCTATTTAGAAGTGGAGTACACCACTTCTGCTATTTCATTGGCTAAAGCAAGTCACATAGTTACTAATGCCAACAGGAGGGACCCTCTGCATGTTCTTTAGAAACTGGTAGAGACGTATAATCCTCTTACAGGGAGGGGAGAGATCATTTGTGAAAAATAATAGACTCTTCCATATGTATATTCTCTTTGCTATGTGTGTTTTAGAGAACTATTGCTCAATGTAATATATTGAGGCAGGAAGAGATATGACTACCTTCTATTTAAGTCCAGCAAGAGAAAATTTCAAGTTTCCTGCTGACTCTGGGAGATACTTAATCTCCTGGAAAGACATATCTAAAACATTTGCCTAGGAGCTGGTAGATAAACTGGCCAGTGTGTGAACCCCAGATATGGCTGATTTTTCTCTCAGTGTTTTTATGCTGCTTTGCATCTGGATTCTATAAGCTAGATCAGAGAAAGCCCACAGAGCATTTTTGCAGAATAATGTCCTAAATGCCCACATAATTTTAATTACAGACCCAGCGTAAATGGACAATTTAAAATATGTTCCAATCATACAGAGGGTGAGTAAATTATCTTCTATTATTTACCAAAAGACATAGGAAAGACAACTAAATGGTTGCTAGGCCTTTTGCTATCACTTGGAAAAATAGAAAAGTATAAAATATGGTAAAACCACAAGCCTGAAAGGGCATGAAATTTTTTTGTTGTTACATTTTTTTAACAGAGGGAAGTTTGAAATAAGTGAAGGCAAAGAATTTCACTGAGAACACTGTCTTTCTAAGTGTAAAGGAGAGCAACAGCTTTTAATAGATAAATTTTAGCATTTGAGAGCTCGCAGTAGTGGCTGAAAGAAAGAAAGAATCACAGAACTGAGTGAAAGTTTGGGGAACTTGTCTCAGCAGGTTGACAAGAGATGACTTGAAAATGATACACTGTTGGTATCTTTTGTCCTGACTATAAGTGCTGGATGACTTTGATATAAAACAGTCATACTGATCAGAAAAAAACTAAAACTAAAAACCACAACCAACTTTCTAATCTGTCATTTCAAAGTAAATAAGTACTTATTCTTGAAGGGTGAAAGATGAGGGGCCAAGACTCTCTGTGTTTACTAGATGTCTGTACCTTTGCTACTCAAAGCTTTGGTGTTATCTGGGAGCTATTAGAAATGCAGACACAGTCTTAAACCCTAGATTAGACCTATGGAATAAGAACCTAGGTTTTAAACAAGAATCCCAGGTGATCTGTGTGAATTTACAGTTTGAGAAGCACTGCTTTAGGATGACCAGCTCCTTGCTAGGGAATGAATGTACATCATCTTACACAATCATCACCACACAGTCATAACTTTCATTTCCAAAAGTTAAGAATTAGCAAATCTGTATCAGGTCTTATAAATCAGCAAGATCACATGGTAACCAGTGAGTCTACTACTTCCTTTTTTTTTTTCAAGGCCACACCTGCGGCACATGGAGGTTCCCAGGCTAGGGGTCGAATTGGAGCTATAGCTGCCGGCCTATGCCACAGCAACAGCACTGCGGTATCCAAGCCACATCTGTGACCTACATTACAGCTCATGGCCACGTCGGATCCTTAGCTCACTGAGTGAGGCCAGGGATCAAACCCACCACCTCATGGATACTAGTTGGGTTTGTTACTGCTGAGCCTCAATGGGAACGCTAAGAATCTACTACTTTTTATTTCCTCCACTCTTCAATCTTTTTTTTTTTTGCTCTGAAAACAGAGAATAATACAAACTGTTTCTTTAGCACCTCAGCTTCCCATAATTCAATACCCAGCAACCCCTCTGTATCTTGCTCTCCTCGCTTAGTACTCACAGGTATAAAGCTGTATTCAAAGCACAGAAACAAAAACAAAGCAAAATCAAAAAGCCCTCAAAAATTTGATCACAATTTTCTTTTGTAGTTCAAAGTAAAAAGGAAAGTTTTATGAATAACTGTTTTATCAATTTTGGATAACAATAGTCCTCATAAAACTGCTAAGGCAACAGATAATATGTGGCTATGATAGACTATTTATAACTATGTCTCACAAGGATAAAACTGGAACTCACAGATCATGCAATCATTGACTCAGAGCTAGAAAGGGATTTAGAGATAATCTTATCCCACACCCTGAGACCTTAAGGTGACTTTCCAAGCTTCCTACTGCAAAGCTGTGGTGAAAATTCAGGTCTTCTGACTCCCAGTTTTGGGTTCATCCATCTCTACTATATATCACACTGCTTCTAAGGATAAGCTAAGAGTACCTGTCAATTCAAAATCATTAAGGAATCACATAAATTTTTCATGGTAATTTCAGGGGAAGCACCAGTACTGAGATCTTCTCACACCAGCCAAGAGCCCATTTATTGAAAGGTAACCCGGTAGAATAACATGGTCATAAAGAAAACACTCCCTGATGGTTCCTGGGAGGAAGCCATACTTCCCCTGCTTTGTGGCTTTGTATGAATTCTATCCAGAAGCAGGACTGGATCAGATTCCCACTGAGATACTACTTGATTTAATCCTTGACTTTGGGGTTACTAAAGAAGGCATATTCAAAAGAAAAGAAAAAAAATTAAAATAAGCAGCTGGAGTTTGTGTGCTTGTGCATGCTTCTATGTACATATATACAATAGTTTGAGCCTAAGACTTTTATGATTCATATCATTTCTTGCATACAACTTCATCTCTGCTCTTAGTGGTTTTCGGTAATAAGTGATTTGCTTAGCGGGGAAAATAAGTGTTTCTCCCTATGATTGCCAACACTGTACTGGTCTCTGTGCAGAACGTATTTCTTCATCAAGACCTCAGACCTTCTAAACAGGACAGAGCAATAAGTATTGGCATGCAGACAGGAACATGCTGAGAGCACCAGATCACTTCAGTTTCTTCACCAAGTACGCAGAGATACAGAAAAAAGAACAGCATATAAGTTTGAGGGAAGCTTATGATGGAAAATGAATATGATGGGTGAAGTGGAAGTTGAAGATACTGAAAATGAGAGAATACTATTGGAGGCAGTGAGGGGAACAAATTACCTAGAAAAGATGTGTTCTTAGAAACACTTTGGGAGTTGGCAAAGAATGGTTATGGGAGATGGAGAGGAATGTTTAGGAAATGTCAGGAGAGTGGACCCTGGAGATACAACAGTAAAGGACAAGGTTAGATGGACCAGGGACTAACCTGGAGATGCCTTCTTGCTAGTGGAGAGCCCTGTCTTCAAAATACTTGCAACCTGGGCATAAGCCAGGTGATCTACTGTACTGCTTGCAGGAGGCAAGCCTGTGTTGTCTTTCCTATGGCACAGCATGACTGATCCCAGATGGAGTAAGTGATGTCTATGTCCCTTCTGGACTCTTTTTACCTCATGTTGGTGCCACATCATTATACTGACAAGCTGTCTGGTAGGATCAGAGGAGGCCATGGACTAGTCTCCTACATTTGATGTTACAGGGGGTAGAATGCACAGTCATGACACTCCTGAGCAAGGAAATGTTTACTGATGCTCCCTTGTTAATATCCTGAAGCTGTGGCACAGCCCTTATTTCTTTTAGATCAGATTTTAAAATTTTAAATGTAAAATAATCTATCACATAAAACATTTTTAATTGACATTGACACAGAGACTACAGTAAAATACGCAATAAAAGGATTAAACATTAGCAGTCTTAAAAGAAGCTTTCTGATTCCCTCAGGCCAGTTTGAGAATAAAATAAAGAAAAGAAAGAGATGGCTAACTTTTGTTTAGGATAATGCAGACCAATCAACATTGCTTTCTTTGCTTTTTGTTGTGCTTTTTTTCCCCTCCCTTTTGTCCCTATTTCCATCATATCCCCAAACTAATTGCTTGAGATAAAATTTATTAGGCATTGCAGAGTTTGGGGCATTTCAAAGTGTGTTTCTTATTTATATTTTGCTGTGAATGTACTGACTGAGTTTTAGAGAAATGATTTGAGGGAAGATAGTTCTAAAAATAATATTTCTAGGAAAACAGAAATGATATAGGAATTGATAAGCATTTGCTATTACCTATACTTTAATCGCCTATGATTTCTGTGAACAGTTACTTATGTATTCTGATAATGCTTGTTTATATGTAGTTGCTTTTTTGCTTTTTAGATACTCAGAATAAAATACATGTAAATTGTGCAATTACTATCTTTGATTTTCACATAATGGAGACGTAGAAATTCACGGTTTTCTGTGCTATTCATTCTAGATTTCATATTGTAATTGATTTCTGTCATTTCTCTTCCACAAAAAAGTATACCAGCATATACCATGTATATATAAGTTTAAAGGTGCAAAAAATGATAGCATTTCTATCCCACCATCCAATCACACGGTGTACCAAGAGAAAAGGCAC
Source organism: Catagonus wagneri (assembly GCA_004024745.2). Taxonomy (NCBI): domain Eukaryota; kingdom Metazoa; phylum Chordata; class Mammalia; order Artiodactyla; family Tayassuidae; genus Catagonus; species Catagonus wagneri. Next base: position 3,804,309 of record PVHT020000066.1, on the reverse strand, counting down.
TTTTATTTACTGTCTAATTGTTTTCAGGGAGTCATTTTATTAACTTGTTTATGAAGTGAGCCTCTTCAAGCTTCCTTGACAGGGAATATGCATTCTACAGTTGAGAGCCCAAAGACCCCACAGTGTGATGAGCTCTGGTAAAGAATCATTTCTGCTAGTTGTCTAGACTTTACATTGCTGATTCTATTCTTTTACCCCTGAGGGATAAAAGAATAGAGACCTGAGGAGAAAATCTGGGAGAGCAGGAACAGGGTAGGCTCCCAGGAGTCAGGAGTAGTTTAGAGGTCATTCATATATTACAGATGAGTAAACTCAGAAAAAAAGGCATTTGTTCATTGCTAGTCAAATAATTACATACTGAAATTACTGTGTGATAAGTCCTGTACTGGGAATGAACACTCTGAAGTAAATTAAATAAATTTGGTTATATATATTGTATGTGTTATATGTACATATTTGTGCATGCATCTATATATGTGTACATGTAGCATATGAAATAAAATTTAAGAATTACATATTATCTCACATGTGTAGGTATGGGTATAAATATATATATATATATATATATATATACACATATATATATATATACATAACATTTATACATAATATTTCTCAGGAGCAAGGGTCCTTTGTTATCTCTTGTTAGAGGTATTGTATGGATTTTAGAATTTTAGCTAAATCAGTCACTTCACATAAGAAAGAAACCAAGAAAGAAAAATTAATAGTCTGACGGTGAAAGGAGGGGATGAATAAAAGGGAAAGAGGGAGAAAGACTGTGAACCAGCACAGCTTAAGCTTGTAAGAGAGACAGAGGAAAACTATATTTAAGCAGTTAACATGAGGTTTAGTGTGTTTCAGAGAGAAATAAAGAGATTTATGATTATTGCTGTTGGAATAATTTGGTTACTTGCCCACATTCTTAAGAATATTTTCAGTAATGATATAGATTACTGTTTAGAGATTTTTACAGTCACATTTACTTATTTATTTAATTTTAAAATGAGATAACTCAGTTTTATTGGGGTTGCACATGGTTCTTGCCCTCACTGGGTGCAAAGTTAAGATAATATGTATCTGGTGCGTGGCCTTTATTTGGATTACTTGGAGAGAGCTGCAGTGTGTCTCCTTGGCCAAAAGAGAGAGAAAGCATCATTATATGTGACATCACTGAGGGATTTTCTTCCCAGTTGAGCTATAAACTGGCGACTTGAATCATGTTTTGGGTGACCTTCCAAACATTTCAGACACACATGTTGCTCACCAATGAGGTCATTCCATTTTCCTGATTCTTGCTTAGCACTGGCTATTTCTTCTCCAGTGGAAGCAGTTACAGTGTAATAAGTACTAATTTTCACAAAACTAGGTTCTAGCTTCCTAACTGCCACTAATTATTTCTGACACTTTGGACTACTTAATCTCTTCATGCCCCAGTTTTCTGAAAAGCTGGGGGAAAAAAAAGAAGTTCCCATGCAAGAAAATTTTGAGGACCAGATGAAGTGTTTTTAAGTCCTTACTGCAATTTGGAAAATGCTCTCTATTGCTGTTTTTCCTAATCTATTGACACACATAATTTTCCAAGGGTAAGCTGTGTTTTAAAGGGGTTCAGGGAAAGTACAGTTTAATAGTTTCTATGTCTTTTAAAACAAGAAGCTGTTTCTAATCTGTTACTGTTACAAACTTGGATTTTTTAAATCTATGTTTGACAAGTGGCACATTTGTACCCCAAAGCCACTTGTATTCTCATTGAACTTTATGTTTGCTCTCCCTGCCTTACACTGTACATAACTCATTAAGGGTTTGAATATACCGTTTTATCCACTAGTTCTCAAATATTAACCTGAATAATACACTGGACCCGTATGACCTTACAAGTAATAAAATTACCTACATTTAAACATTGGAAAGTGACATATATAACTACTACCCAGTAATTACATGTACCTTTCAGGTAAAAAATACCATTTGAAATCTTTGTGTTATACTTTTCTTACTTGTAAATGCATTCTTCCAGTGGTCAAATTATTTTATGCTGCACAGTAAAAATTTTCCTTACTAAGACTTATAAAACTTTGTTTATACTGGGTATTTACTATTATTATTATTATTACTATTATTATTATTATTATTACTTTTTAAAGAAAAGTGTTCTGAAATACTACTGTATGACTCTAGCTACCTCTTTCTTTTTAATGTATGCAGGCATAACAATTAAATTTTATAGGACAAATCATCATAGTCCCAGAGGAAAACTAGCTAACATGTCCATAAGCTTTTAACCAAGTGGAAAGACTAGAGTTAATAAAACATTTCCTTCGTAGCTGATGGCTTAGTCCAAAACTTTTGTAACTGTTGTAGTTATTGTTGTGCTTCTGTGGGTTTTGTTTATCTTTTTTACATTCATGGAAAAAGACAGTTTTCTGATGTCCATCTTTGATTCCAGGTATGTTAGTTAATTGCCAAATTCAACTGATGTGTGTCAAGAAGTAAAAGAAGTTTTACTTTTGAACTTGAATTAAACAAATTAATACATTAATGGCTAAAGATCTCATATACCGTGTGAAAATTCACAAGAGAGAGTGGGATACTTTTTAGCACAAAATAGCATTTTATGATTACTTCCTTCCTAGCCTTAAATATATTTTGGGACAGACTTATCTAAAGTTTTATGAAAGTCAAGACGGAGGAGCTGCCATGTGTTCAGTTATCTAATAAAACATATTTGGGAAAGATGCCATCACATTATTTAATCAATATAGGCCGATTCTCATAATTCCCTGAAGCACAAATATATCTATTGTTAATCACAGTCCGAGCCAGCATCATGAATTTACCATTTCTTAAAATAAATAGTTGTTTTCTGTATGACTGACCAAATTGATTTTGTCATGATCCAGGTCAAACCCAATAATTGGCCAAAACATGCAAGATTAATAGCAATGAAATCAATAAAAATATTTTAAAATCTTAAAAATTTAAAGACAAAGCTGGTACCTTCAAGGTACACTTTTTAGAACATAACATTTTTCAAAAGTCAAGGGTGTAAAACTGTTACAAACAAATGTGCCTTGCCTATGTCATAGCTAATTTTCACAGGATCTCCAGTAAAAGCCTAGAGTGAACAAAGGTGACAGATAGTTCCTTGCACTGTAAATTCATACTATGTTTGGCCCGTGTAAATTCCTAGGCTATACTTTGGAGCTTTAATTTTTCATATTAAGTCTGGGCATCAGCCTTTGTTTCTATATTAGAATACTGATGATTTCTGTATTTAAATAGACTTTATTTAGCTGTTGCAAGTTATTCTTTAGAGTTTATAACTCTAACAAGCCACCTAAGCATTTGTGACCTCTCTGATCTCCATTTCTTATTCTTAATCACTACTACTGAGAATCCCCGTTAGGTTTGTGACATACAGCAAGTCTAAACAAAAGCAGTCTGCTAAGGTTCTGGGAAATTCTAATTGCTCCTAGGGAAGAGGACAAGCAAACAACTGCAACACATGGCTCTGTTCACACCAAGACCACTTATTCATCATTGCTATTTCAAAGGGCTTTCCTGTCTGAGGTGAGGACAAGCTCATAACACACTTTCAGGATTCTGAACAAGAGAAAATATGCTCAATACCAATACCCTGTACATCAACTCCTTTCTCACTATTGAGAAAAGCAATGCATCTGGTGCTGCTAATTGCAGAGCATTTTATAGCACTGCAAACCCCTGCTTAAGCATTGATTTCCAACATAGGTGCCAGACATGTACACTTGAGGTCTAGAAGCTTTAAATAGCGGACATATATGTTCAATTAAATACATCTCTGTGTTCAAGGTTATTTTGCAAATGTGTAAGTATATTAATCTGCTTGAGGTGGGAGTCATTGCTATGGAAACAGCACCAGTTAATAAATGCCTGGCTGCAGGTATCATTGTGCTGGATCCTAGTAAATGAGTAGACGTGGCACCTTGCTTCTGGTTTATAACATCCTCAAAGGGAGCCAGCCCTGAAGGAGTGATCAATGAACACTTGAAAAATGATGACTGTTTAGACTGGCTTGATAATATTATCTTAAAAGCAATTTTCAGTTCCTGGATGACTAGCAAAGAAAGTGTCCCTGGGGGAGCCTGGACCTAAAGGAAGCTTCTAGAGGCCAAGTTCTTATAGCAGGTGACGGTTTTGTGGAGAATTCTCATTTGCTGGAAATATCCCCTTCCCACATATAAAGTTACATGGTGACACTACCTTTGGTTTAGGAACCTTGTGGGTTTGTTTAAAAGGGTATGGGTTACTGTGTATTAAGAATAAAGTAATACTCAATGGAGAAAAGCTGAAAGCATTCCCACTAAAATCCGGAACAAGACAGGGGTGCCCACTCTCACCACTATTACTCAACATAGTATTGGAGGTCCTCGCTACAGCAATCAGACAAACAAAAGAAATAAAAGGCATCCAAATAGGAAGAGAAGAGATAAAACTGTCACTCTATGCAGATGACATGATACTTTATATAGAAAACCCCAAGGACTCAACTCCAAAATTACTTGAACTTATAGACAAATTCAGCAAAGTGGCAGGATATAAGGTTAACCTTCAGAAATCAATAGCATTTCTGTATACCAGTGAAATATTAGAAAAAGAATACCAAAATACTTTACCTTTTAAAATAGCACCCCAAAAAATCAAATACCTGGGAATAAGCTTGACCAAGGAGGTGAAAGACTTATATGCAGAAAACTACAAAACATTAATCAAGGAGATCAAAGAAGATACAAAGAAATGGAAAGATATTCCATGCTCATGGGCCAGAAAAATAAATATTGTAAAAATGGCTATACTACCCAAAGCAATTTACAGATTTGATGCAATCCCTATCAAATTACCCAAGACATTCTTCACAGAACTAGAACAAACAATGCAAAATTTCATATGGAACCACAAGAGACCCAGAATCACCAAAGCAATTCTAAAGAACAAAAAACAAGCAGGAGGCATAACTCTTCCAGACTTCAGGCAATATTACAGGGCCACAGTAATCAAGACAGTGTGGTACTGGTACCAAAACAGACATGTGGACCAATGCAACAGAACAGAGAACCCAGAAATAAACCCAGATGCCTATGGTCAACTGATTTTTGACAAAGGAGGCAAGAACATAAAATGGGAAAAAGACAGTCTGTTCAGTAAGCATTGCTGGGAAACCTGGTCAGCTGCATGCAAATCAATGGAACTAGAACACACTCTCACACCATGCACAAAAATAAACTCTAAATGGCTTAAAGACTTAAATATAAGACAAGATACCATTAAACTCCTGGAAGAAAACATAGGTAAAACATTCTCTGACATCAACCTTACAAATGTTTTCTCAGGTCAGTCTCTCAAAGCAACAGAAATAAAAGCAAAGATCAACCAATGGGACCTAATCGAGCTGACAAGCTTTTGCACAGCAAAGGAAACCAAAAAGAAAACAAAAAGACAACTTAGAGAATGGGAGAAAATAGTGTCAAATGATGCAACTGACAGGGGCTTAATCTCAAAAATATATAAACAACTTATGCAGCTCAACAGCAAAAAAAACAACAACCCCATTGAAAAATGGGCAAAGGACCTAAATAGACAGTTCTCCAAAGACGAGATGTAGATGGCCAACAAGCACATGAAAAAATACTCAACATCTCTGATTAATTAGAGAAATGCAAATCAAAACTACCACGAGATACCACCTCACACCAGTCAGAACGGCCATCATTAACAAGTTCACAAACAGCAATTGCTGGAGGGGATGTGGAGAAAAGGGATCTCTCCTGCACTGTTGGTGGGAATGTAAGCTGGTACAATCACTATGGAAAACAGTACGGAGGTACCTTAGAAAACTATACATAGAACTACCATATGACCCAGCAATCCCACTCTTGGGCATATACCCGGACAAAACTTTCCTTGAAAAAGACACCTGCACACACATGTTCATTGCAGCACTATTCACAATAGCCAAGACATGGAAACAACCCAAATGCCCATCGACAGATGATTGGATTAGCAAGATGTGGTACATATACACAATGGAATACTACTCAGCCATAAAAAAGAATAAAATAACGTCATTTACAGCAACGTGGATGGAATTAGAGACCCTCATACTGAGTGAAGTAAGTCAGAAGGAGAAAGACAGATACCATACGATATCACTAATAACTGGAATCTAACATACTGCACAAATGAACCTTTATGCAGAAAAGAAAATCAAGGACTTGGAGAACAGACTTGTGGTTGCCAAAAGGGTGGGGGAGGGAATGGGATGGTAGGGGTGTCTGGGGTTAATAGCTGTAGATTGTTGCCCCTGGGCTGGAAAAGCAAGGAGATACCACTGTATAGCACTGGGAACTATGTCTAACCACCTGTGATGTGTAACCCTGTCACCACACTGTACAGCTGGGTATAATGTAAAAAATAAAAAAAAAAAAAGCTTTACATTATATACATTTTATGTATAAAAAATAAAATAAAATGCTAGGTTCATTATGAATCAAATACAATATCTATTAAGAAGAAAAAAATAAAAGTAGTTTGAGGTTGAAATTAGGAAGTTTGTTGAACTAGACAGATGTATAAGAAATAAAACATGAGTTTTTCTTTGCATTCCACATAAGAAGATGTGAAGAGAGCACTCTCTAGAAATAAACAATTTTCTCTATGAAAGTGAGACCTAGATAGATCCTAATTACAAGAACAGATAGAGCTGCTGTGTGGAGGGAAAGGAGCTCGGACATTAGGATATTCATGCTCCATATCTTCCTGGTAGCAATTTGAAAGGTTAAAAGATTTAGCCAAGGCCTCTGCAGCTATCTGCTTACCAGCCAATGACATTCAGAGCTAAGAGATGCACTGTGTAAACCAGAAAGCCTGCCAGACCCATCTGTTTTTATCTGCCTCTGTATCTCTGCCCTATGCCTCACTGTCTCTCCTGGGTAAAGGCGTAAGTGTGCCAGGAGGGAGCGAAATATCCACTTAGGGGTCTGAGCCTACTTTTTACTTCCTGATGGACTTCTGGGCAAAAAGCTACAATAATCAGAGGAACTTATTTAGTTCATTGAAATTTTAAAGACTAAATATATTTATTTAATTCCACCCTGTTTCATGAAGAAAGAAAATGAATTTCATAGACATGGGGTGACTTGCTCAAAGTCACAGATCAAGGAAATGGCTAAACCAGGCAAAGAAGCAAGCTCTTCTGAATCCCAGGTTAGATCTCTGATTTTAGACTTTAAGAGCTGATTCTGTTGGGACAGCAATGGGTGGGCCCAACTCAAAGGCAAACTACACTTTCTAGCCTTTCTTATAAATGGAGCGGTTATGTGACATATTTCAGGCAGAGAAATATGGGTAGAAATCACTGAATACAACTTTTGGGAAAGTTCCTCAAAAATAGCAGATTCAGACATCCTATGCCCTTCCCTTCTCACTTGGAACACCATTGTGATGTTGGAGTGCTGTGTCCCCTCATACGCAAATGAGGTAACAAGAATACGCTAAGGGAGGTTGAAGGGATAGATTGTTTTAACCCTGTTTGCACTGTGTTGCCAATGTCAGGGACTAGTTACGCATTTCTAGATTTTTAATCACACAAGGAAAACAAACACAAAGAAAACAAAGCCACTAATTTGTTTAAGACACTGTCTATCTGAGACATCTTTTACTTGCAATGGAACTTAATTCCTAATTGATATACACAAAGATATATAAACATACATGTGTTCACATAAGAACATGCTAGTTAAAGTCTCTGAGTCTAATGCATACCGCTATGAATGCATATTATCTTAAATTAGAACTCTGAATACTATTGTACAAACTATGCCTAACAGAGCAGACACATTCTCTTGTATAATTAAGCCTATCCTTGAGGCAACGTATGTAGGGAGAATCAGGTGATGTGGCTTCTTGTCTGGGTTCTACCACTAACCCTCAAGGAAATGTTGGACTAGTGACTGGGCATCAGTTTCCCTAATTAACATATTAGGTGTTAGGAGTTCCCGGCAGAACGAATCTGACTAGGAACCATGAGGTTGCAGGTTTGATCCCTGGCCTTGCTCAGTGGGTTAAGGATCTAGCATTGCGGTGAACTGTGGTGTAGGTCGCAGATGCAGACTGGATCTGGAGTTGCTGTGGCTGTGGCAAAGGCTGGCAGCTGTAGCTCCGGTTAGACCCCTAGCCTAGGAACCTCCGTATGCCGCAAGTGTGGCCCTAAAAAAGCAAAAACAAACAAACAAACAAGCAAAAAAACATATTAGGTGTTAGATACAATGACCTTTTAAGAACTCTTATGGCCTTTATACCTAAGATTCAACAACTAAATCTTTTCCCTTCTCTCTATCTGATTCCACTTTAAGTAATTTACGGGTTAAATAGACTTTTGTGAACCTGTCTGGGAAACAGTCTCCTTCACCTTGGGAAATTATACATAGTTTCATCTAGTCTCTCATTTTTACCTCATTTTTCAGGTCTAGACTACAAAACAATTCCTTCAGAAAGTCATGCCTGACACTTAAGTATCATATTTGTCTGATAATATGTTTATATTGACTATAGATAATACATATCTTGAAGATCAGCACTATATCTGCCTGGCTGCTGTTGTATTCCAGAAACTGATGTACTTACTGGCTCAGAGTCCATATTTAGTAATGCAAAGGTGAATGAATGCATGAGAGAACATTCTGTAGAGAAGAGATATTTAGATTTTCTAATAGTGGGCTAATTAATAATGTCCAATGGAACATGGTTTAGTTGTGTGTAGATATAGTCTGGCTATGGTTGATATCTATATCTATATCTACACCTATATCTATACAAAGATTGAAGCCTTTTCATAATATCAGGTTTTAGATAAATTTCTAAGTACATACAGGCTCTGGATGGATTAGCTATAGAAATTTCATAGAACTATTGCACAAATGTTTGATGTGATTTGAACAGTGGTAGGATAATTCATTCACATGGCCTTCAGTGGCAACTTTCTTAAAAGCGTTCAAGAAGGAAAAGCTCATTTAAATATTATTTGAGAATATTTGTTTATTCTCACAGGGTCTCCATATAATCTGCTGAAGAAATAAGCAATAATATAATTGGTTGGACTTCTACTGAATTGCCTTTTGGATGGGCTATGCCTACACCTCACCTGCAGAATTGAAAATGAGGAAAATTAGCCTATTTTCTGAGGGTTAAGCTATGAGATCAAACAGGTATATGCAAAATTATCTTTTAAAAGCAACAACAAAAAAGACTATACAGCAAACAGAACTTGACAGAAAGCTGATTGAATGTATTAATGCACCTAAGCAAAGAATATATTACTCTAAGGGGAAGGAAGTAGAGATCTAGGTCTTGGTCAGCTGCCTGCATAGACAACAATAAGTCAGTGGAGGTAAACTGGGATTTGGGAGTTGGGGGAAGATTCGGAGGTGGATGAGATGTATGTACCACTCAAGAGAGCAGTGAGCCAGAATTATTGAACTTTATGCATATTTTGTCCCACTGGTAAAATTGCCATTTTTTGGTGAGGTGAATTAAGCAATGTTGATTTTAGACTAATGCCTTTTACTGTTTGATTTATTTATCTCCCCTTGTTCTGAGTATATGCTTACCAAACAACTGTTAATTGTGATTTGATGTCCTATGCAGGTCTGGCTACAGAGAGAGAGAGTGGCTGATCTTAACAGACTTTAAGTAGTATCCTCAGACAGTGATTTCTCATGAAGGATTCATAAAATAATTTCTGATAATGATGAGGCTTCTAATATAACTACATTTTAGGAACAGGATGAGCTGATCATGCCAATGTACACATTATAATCCAAGTCAGTCTCTTTTTGTAGATTGACAAATCAGTATCCAGGGTCTACCCAGAGTATACGTTGCAGTCTCCTACATTTTTTAGTGTCAGCTTAGCATTCCCTCACAGTCTGCTAAGTCCTAGGCAGTGGACCAGAAAGACTCTCTAAGGCCTTTGAAATAGAAGGCCAGAATCTAGACTATGATGACCTAAATCATCCATTCTCAGACCCAACCTGGAGCTGGCTATTTAATGGTGTGTGGTCCCTGGACTGACAGATTAGCACCCCTGGGAAATGGAACAAACTGAGAACCTCAGCCTCTTTTCAAGAATCGCTGAATCAGTCTGCATTGTACCAAGGTCCTTAGCATATTTGTGTGCATAATACAATTTGAGAAGTGTTGCTTTTTCTTTTTTATTTATTTATTTTTTTTTGTCTTTTTAGGGCTGTAACTTCAGTATATGGAGGTTCCCAGGCTAGGGGTTGAATCAGAGCTGTAGCCGTTGGCCACAACAACACCAGATCTGATATGCCACTGCGACCTACACCACGGCTCACAGCAACGCTTGATCCTTAACCCACTGAGTGAGGCCAGGGATTGAACCTGTGTCCTCATGGATACTAGTCAGATTCGTTTCTGCTGAGCCATGATGGGAACTCATGGCTCAGTGTTGTTTTTGGGGATAAGCCCATCATTTTTATCTTTCTATCTCTACAGGTTGTTGGGAGACACTCCAGGGATATTTCACACTGCTGCTTATCATTTTGTTGGGAATGGTAAGAATGCTACACTTCAGTAAAGAATAAAGAGAATGTGCTCTTTATTCAGGTCGCTTGTTATGGGATGAAGTAATGCCTCCTTCTGAGCAGTCTTGCTTACTGGCTGCTTTAAAACACTGGGTTCCCAAAGCTCAGTGTTCTTCTCTTTTAAGAGAAGACACCACATGTGCTAGCATCCATGTAGGTCATCCATGTTGCTCCCACTTGGGGCTTAGGGAAATGGATGCAAACATGCTGACTCACGGGCTATTGCTTTTGCTCTGAGTAATAAAATCCTACATCTCTGATCCAGGAGTCTTGTGTTTTCTGCCAGCATCCACAATTCTACTAACATTATTAGCTTATAAGTAGAGTAAAACCTCAGACACCTCACAGTTATTGCCACAGCCTTTTAAAATACAGTTACCAAAAGCAAAGTGCTAGGAGAACTGGGTTCTTACCCAGGTTTTAGTTACAAGTTATGCAAAAGAATATTTACTACCTCTCCTCTCTGGAATGACTTCTTCATGAATAACAAAAGAGGAGGTAGGAGAAGGATAAAGTAGTTCATGAGAGTTTGTAGATTGTTAGTTCCTCAGCATAGGGTCCACAACGTAAGAATTCTTTTTGATCAGTCTCCCCGCTAAGAATCAGCACATTTCTTTGAATATTGGTGATAGCAATAAATACATGCTCTGTTTTGGCCACAGAGTCTCTGAGGCTTTCTTTGAGTGTCTCTAAGAAGCCCTATTAAGTTATTTTCCTTACGTACTTTAATTCTTTATTAAAGGATGTGCCTATGTTCTATGCATACCTTATTTGGTGAAGACAATTGGTTTTTCATTGAACTCAGAATACACGAATGGTTTTGATTATCTCTGGCTCAGCACAATGTCAATCATTTTCAGGTCCCTATTCATTTGGGGTATTCTGGAATGAGGACATCTTTTAAAGAACAACTATTTGTTCAACATACAATGCAAAAGTCTTCTGAGACTAAACCTACAGATAAGATGATCTGAAAGGAATAGACAACAATGGGAAAACTGAGAAGGCTAAGTGTGTTGCCTGCATTGTGCCACTTTCAGAGTCCTCTATTCGACATAGTGCGAACTGATCTTACAGAGATGGGAGGGGATATACTGCCGCTAAAGGAGGATCTTGCTGTACCCTCCAATCTAAATTGATGGAGAGTCTGGTAACTTATATCTTGCAACCCTGAAAAAGCCAATAGCTTCTGTTTCCAATGAAAACAATAAAGTAGCTACAAAGCATTAGTCTTAACATGAAGACTAACGCCCTGCCTTGGGAAGTCTGAGAGCTTTGAGGGGACAGACAAGACTACAATTATTTCCCTTCCAACCAAACCCACTATTTCAGTGCCTATGTAGCTGCTCACTGATTGAGGGAGAAGAGAGTTGATAGAAAGTAAAAGATTGATGCCATTAGTATTCAAATCTCTTTATATGAAAAACATTTTTTAAAATTTGCTAACAAACAAAATTAACTAGGCTGGAAGCCTATTAAGTTTTTGAGCAAATTGTTTTGTCTAAGAAGCCACAAGCTGGTCTACAATTATAGTTGTTGCCTCTTAAAGAGAGTTCTCTGTCACCATTCTATGTCAGTACAAAGTGGCCCACACAGGCTATTCTGCCCTTAGTGCTTTCTTCAGTGGTATTCATGGAGTCTAGTGTCCAAGGACTTTCCAGAGGAAAAAGACTAAGGCCTCAGAGAACAAGGGACTTTGGGGTTCTTACCAGGACAAGAATGAGTAGCTGCCCTATCTGAGAAACACACAGTACTGTCAGAAAAGGGAGTCTGGATTCTTTGAACCAGCAGGATCTAATCATTGCTGTGGAGGAGTGGCTGCTGTGACCTTCCCTTTCTCCCCTTCTCAGAATGGGAGTGCCACTACAGTGTTCTGGTTTGTATGCCACCAGAGCATATTGGGCTTGCGTGTGGCAGAAAACATTTCTTTTAATCTCAAGGTTAGCTGACCATGACACGTCACACTCAGGCTAACAGAGGAGACTATACATCACACAGAGATCCTGGACCTCAGCTAGAGTCAGTATGTGATGGAGCACTAGGGTCTTTTACCTTTGATAGGAATTGCTATGTTCTCTACACAGGAAGAAGGGTGTGCCAGGATATTTGTGTCACAAAGAGATAGACTGTGGTAAAGACTGCTGGCTCATTGTCCCTCAATATCCTTTGTATCCTTGGGAGGGGATATACTGCTTATATCCTATAAGAAAGAACCACAGTTTTTGGCAGAGCAACCAGCTGTCACTGACATAAGCCCCTATGCTAAGTGAAATAAGCCAGGTAGAAAAAAAAATGTTATGATCCCACTTATACGTGGAATTTAAAAAAGTCAAATACACAGAAGCAGAGAGGAGAACAGTGGTTTTCAGGGGCAAGGAGAAATAGATGTTGGCCAAAGGGTACATAGGTACAGTTATGTAAGATCAATGTCTAAAGATCAGCTGTACAGCATGATGACTGTAGTTAATAATCCTGTGTTGAAAACTGGAAATTTGCTATGAGAGTAGATTTCAGGTTCTCTCCTTACATACACACAAAATGGTAACTATGTGAGAATATATGATAAATAGCTTGACTGTTGTAATCATTTCACTGTATATATATAAGACTGTCATGTTGTATACCTTAAATATAGTTACTAAAAATTAAAAAAACACCTTTACATGCAAAGAAGTGTAAGCAGTATGCACAGATTTGGGGAAGTATTTATAAGAGAGGAGCCTTCTCCTTCTGCCTATTCTTCCTACAGCTTGAGGTATAGACATGATGCTGAGAACTGGAGGGGACACCTTAAACCACCAAGTAAGCTGAAAATGGATGCTACAAAGTAGAACAAAATCACACAGGCTTATATTCTGAATATTATCATGCTATCCTAGTCCTGGCCTGTCTATTGCAGGGTTCCATGGGAGACAGAAAATTCTCTTTTGCTTAAGTCATTATTTTGGGTTTTGTCACTCACAACGGTTCCTAATCCTAACTAGCACAGATGCTTTAGAAAAAATATCTGGAAAGTTATTTACAGATTCTAAAATTTCTGTGGAGGTTCTTTAAAGTCTCAGAGGATTTTAACACTAATGAGTACAAAATGATAAGTTAGTTTCTGGAATACTGCCCTTCTGATAGAAGGTCTCTAAACACTTTGGTTCAACAGAATTTTAATCGTAAAATAGAATGTAGATAAAATAATCTGCTTTTTGTTCCTAGACCTTTGTTGCAAACATTTCACTTTCAAAGGTCATTTTAACTTACAAGTGTTAGAATTTTATTTCTTTAAAGGATCACCTATGAAGAGGCCTATGGCATGGCTGTAACCATAAATGAACTATCAGCAATGCTGGAGGAACAAGCAAGCTCCTTTGAAGGGATAAACATAAACAAGTACTTAAATGATGATGTGTCTGATGGTGTTTTAGCATGGGTAGGTTATAAACAATACACAGATTGATGCTCATGGAGAAATGAAATCAATATTAGGTGATTTTTAGTCTAGCTCTGCACGCACATACTGTTAAAAGAATCATTTCCATAAAAAGGGAATACACACACACACACACACACACATATATATGTATATACATATGTGTGTATATATATATATATATATATGTATATATATATATATATATATACACACATATATGGTTGGGTCACTTTGCTGAACTGCAGAAATTTGCACAACATTGCACAACATTATAAATCAACTGTACTTTTTTTTTTTTTAGGGCCACATCCACGGCATATGGAGGTTCCCAGGCTAGGGGTTGAATCGGATCTTTAGTGTCTGGTCCACACCACAGCCCCAGCAATGCCAGATCTGAGCCGCGTCTGTGACAGCTCACGGCAAAGCCAGATCCTTAACCCACTGAGAGAGGCCAGGAATCAACCTGTGCCCTCATGGATACTAGTCAGATTCATTTCTGCTAAGCCATGATGAGAACTCCTCAACCATACTTTAATTTAAAAACTATTTAAAAAAAAAATTTCTGTACATTATAATAAGTTCCACATTTTTTTATTTTCCATCTAGGTGGTAATTAACCCAACTGCCAGTCTGAAATTGTTGTCTGTCTAAGCTTTTCACTTACCTGTATTTCCCCGTATAAATAACAACAGTAACAATAATATAATGTGGTAGATTTCAAAACTGTTGAAAGTTAGGCCTCTGTCACATTGAATTCAACTATTTTAAGTCATGAAAGATAATACTGTTGTCCTTTGTATTTGAGGATAATGATTCTGAACCACCATCAGCGGAATGCTTGCTTAGAGCTTTTTTTTTTTCCAAATGCCTTGATATTCTCTCAAAGCCACGATTATCTTATCTAGATATAGCTCTGATTATATTTTGCCTTTCCTCATTCTCTCATTGAGTCTAGATACTAAGTTTGATCAGAAACACCAGTCATACTACACAAATATGTTATACTTCTAATACTTCTCTTTCACAATATCTTTACCCTCCAACAATTAGTAGAGTGTGATATATGTAGGTATCTATATTTACTTGCCGATTAATATTAGTGTTAGATTTGTGCTAAATTATCTCAGCTCTCTCACCTGGTTCCTATCATAATCAATTGCAAGGTAGTGGTCTGGGACTAGAGATACAGGTTATTAAAAACTAAAGCAAAACAAAACATTAAAAAAAAAAAAGGATTGCTAAGGCAAGTTTCCCTAGAGAGTTTAACTCTTCTTTGGTCTGGGACTGGGGAAAGTATAGACTGTGCCAGATATTTCTTTGGATAAAAGAGATTGTCACTAAATTGGTAAAACCATCTTTACTTTTATGGCCTGTTTTACAGGAGGTAGAAATAATCTTTAACATCTAGCCATCAGCTGTTACTGTGATGTTACTGGCTATTACTAGTCAAGTGATTCTATAATCAAAAGACAAAGTGTTACAAATATATATAGGAGAGTTGTCTATGGGCTACTTCAGAGGCAAGAGTATTTAACTTTTTAAAATTTTTTTTATTTTTTTATTTTGTCTTTTGAGGGCCATACCCGTGGCATATGGAGGTTCCCAGGCTAGGGTCTAATCGGAGCTGTAGCTGCCGGCCTACGCCACAGTCATAGCAATGCCACATCCGAGCTGTGTCTGTGACCTACACCACAGATCACAGCAACGCTGAATCCTTAAGCCACTGAGTGAGGACAGGGACCGAACCTGCAACCTCATGGTTCCTAGTCGGATTCATTTCCTCTGTGCCACGACGGGAACTCCAACAGTATTTAACTTTATTGCAGTGTTCAGAGATGAAGATTTCGCTCCAAAGTATCTTTGGCGAGTTTTCTTGCAACATGCCATATAATCGGAAGGAAAAAGATACTAGATCGAACAATTATAGAACACTTTATTGAATAGATTAACAATGTGCTAGGAAAAATTAGGGAAGAATATGTTAGAAAAATGTTAAACATCTCATTAAATGGTTCAATATTAATTCTTTTACTATTTGATCAGCATAATAGATCAACAGAGTGAAGTAACTGTTCTTCCTTGAACTAAAATCGGCACAAGCATATATGGTTTTCTAGAAACATACAAGGAGGTGATAAATAAGTATTATATATGCCTGAGGAGTGCCAAAAGTGACAGAGGAATTAATGCTCAAACCAAAAGTCGTCTTTATCTTAGTAACTGAGGTTGTTTCACATGCATTATGAGGCATCTTAAGAATCACTATGCTAAGTATCACTATGTTCTAGCAATAAGTATTTGTCTTTTATGTCACTCACATTTTAAAAGCTATCAGTAGTATATGAAAATATGCTTTTGGCTGATGACATCTCTGTAACATGCTAAAGAAGGCAACATTTGCTTACAAGGCCATTCACAAGCTAACATCTGCCTTTCGTTCCCTCCTCATTTCTTTCCATTTTTCCTTTAATTGTCCTCTGTGCTCCAGCCATATGGGGTTTCTTTTATCTATTCATATTTGTCACTCACTCTCTCTCATTTCTAGAAATTGAACATATTATTTGGAACTTCTTGAGTTCCCAACTTCCCCTTTAAAAATAACAGTCTTCAAAAGGTTAGAAATAAAAAAATAGGAATCTTATTAGCTCACCTTTGTATTTCCAGCATAGCATGGGAGTAGGCATTTAGATGGCAAATAAATTGACAAATGAATAAATACTGAAGTTTTAAAATTACGGCATTACTAGTTAATCTCAGGTCCCAAAGTATGTATCCTACAAACTACAGTCTTTTTGCTCTAAACAGGTAAGAATGAGTAAACAAACCATTTTAAGATATTTTGGGAAGGGAGGTAATATGGAAGGGAACTGACTTCATCTACTTTAAAGCAACTTCAAATATCTTTTCCTCCTCCCCTGACTTTAGCCAGGTTTAAGGAGAGATAACATTGAATCTGGAACCTATTGTGATGTTAATACAAGGCACTGAAAACTTTTTTGGCCGGGTAATATGTTTTTCTCTCTGGCTTCATACGATTAAAATGCTACAAGATAAGCATTCCCTGAAGCCTCACAAATTTATAAAACGTTGCTTAAAAAACTAGTGCGGGGTGAGAATGAAGCATAATGACAGTCCATTTTAAGAGGAGATGCTTTATGTTGCAGCAAATGTAAACAAGAAATTCTGCATGCGTGGAAATTCAGATATGCATGAGCTTATCATAGAGACAGAATAAAATCCAACAGCATCAGGGTCATTATGTGGATTTGAAGGGACTTAATCAAATCATCCCTTCTTCAGAGTAAAGTTAAGAAATTTATAGATATTATGGGGGAATGAAGTTATTTAAGAGGGAAAGGAAAGATGACTAATGTATGAATTGCTACCATGGATCAAATGGTTTATTATTATCTTCTTTAATATAAGATACACTTATCCCTCAGTATCTGTGGGGGATTGGCTCCAGGACCCACCACAGATACCCAAACCCACAGATGTTCAAGTTCCTTGTATAAAATTGTATAGTATTTGCATATAACCTACACACATCCTCCCATATACTTTAACTCATCTCTAGATTAATACATACTAAAATATAAATGTTATGTGAACAGTTGCTGGTTGCATGACAAATTCAAGTTCTGTAGTTTTGGAATTTTCTGGAATTAAAAATTTTTTTTTCAATTCATGGTTGGTTGAATGTGTGGATATGGAACCTATGGATATGAAGGGTTGATCCTACTTCCACCTCCACATGAGCTGGTATTACTAATTCCATTGTACAATGGTGCCTTAGAATTTATGTAATTTGCCTAGGATTATGCCGTTTGTATATGGAGAAGCCATATTTTTCTTTATATTTACTCAGGTAGATAGCTGCGTGCTGAAAATGGCTTGTGCCAGGCCATGAGAGCCAAATGTTAAATTCGAAAGAACTCTGCAAGCAGTTTATTAACATGGCCATTGTTAATATTAAATTACATAAACTTAAAATTAAATTATATTAAAAACAGATGTAATCATTACTTAAAACTCATTATTTCAAAAGTATTTCACTGTATTTTTACTGTTATCCATGATCTTAAGGTTTTCTACATTATGCCTCAATGATGAAAATATTATACAGTGGTATACATATTTTCCCAACTCTGCATTCAGTAACATCACTTGGTAGCTTGAAATCTGCCACAATGGGAATATTGCCACCGTAGGAATTGGCAAGCACCCCAAAATAGGGGTTGGTTTTGTTGTTGTTGTTGTCTAGATTTAAGGAAATAATCAAGATTAAACATAAAATATTACATTGTGAAAGGTACAAAGAAATTAAGAGAATTTTCTTTCAAGACTCCAAAACTATTCTGTTTCAACAAAGAAGTTACTTTCATTTTATTCATTACCATAAATAAAAATACCAACCCATCTTCATGACAGAATAATCCTTAGAGTTGGAATATAATCCCATTTGTCAAGTCATGGTTGAACTGCAACCATAGGTTAGGCAAAGCTACATGATTTTGGCAATAATCAATGAAAGTGTCCTATGAGAAGAAATTGGTTAGATGGAATTTATAATACAGTATATTCTAGGTTTTATTGCTATTTGTAAATTTTGTGATACACATTCACTTCAGTTAGATATTTACCAACACATCACTAAACATATAAATAGTGAAGCCACCAAAATATTATTTAGTAAGTCTGAATAAAAACATGGGGGAGTTTTGGCAAGGTATAAAACTAAATCTATCATATAATTATAAATAAGTGAAATAAATACATAGAGATAGTAAAGTTTATGTGAAATTAAAAGGAGTTTTGTGAGGAAGGGAGATGCGATACAATTAGTAGACAGTATAAGGAGGTAAATACAAAAAACAAAAATGCATAACAAAAGTCTGTTATTCCCTAGAATAGTATCTATAATGTTTTTTGTCCCACTCTTATGAAGTATTTTAGAAAGGAAGGGTGGGAGGTGTTGTCACAGAATACAATTCTATGAAAAAGGTTCTTTTGGTTCCATCGCCGTAAAATCTTTGGTTTTTAACTTCTGCTTCTAGAATTACAAAACACACTGTGACATTTCATTTTATTTAATAGCAGAATATTATATTGCTTTATTTTTACCTAATTAATTTTTCATTTCCCCTAAACTTTCACACACTTGCGATGAGTTTAGTACACAAACTCATCTTTTCAAAGTCAGCTGGGATTCTTCGGGAGAAGCAAGGTTTTCTCAAATTAAAACAAACACGAAAACAAATAAAATATCCTTTGGGCAGCCCATTCTGTGACTAAGGATGTTTTTAAAAAGTAAACCTGCTTTTTCCCAGGAACGTATGAGAAAAATCTTCCTGCAAATTTCAAGCACAACCAAGTTGCTTCCCAAATTGGCCATTTGCACTCCAGGGCTAAAGCTGAAAGTGCACAAAATTGCCTGAGTAATTCGATTGCAGGCGGAATCGATGCAAGTGTGAATGTTGCCCTGGTCAAAGGTTGGCCCTTAGGCTGCAACTTAAATCAATTTGGGGTGAGCTAAGTTTGATTACATTTTCAGTGATGAAGCTTTCGAAAGCAATTTTGAGCTTGCCTATTCAGAGGATGTTTGGTTCTATCTGGAACCTATATTCCCAGTTAGAGAAGCATCTACCTATCTGTTTTGGAGATGATTAAGTCCCGGGGCTGAGGAACAATGAGAGAAAGGAAGAGGAAAAACAAGAGGGGATGATCCAGAAAGTAAAAAATAAGCAGATGAGAGCCTATCACTACTTATATGTGAGTCAGTAGCAGTTTTTAAAATCTTTCTTAAAATTACATAAGAATAAGAGGGAGAACCAGGGAGTATGCTAACAAGGAAAAGTAAATAATAGATGGAACGTTAGGATAATGATATGTGGTAGTCTAAGAATATTTTGGCATATGAGACGTTGTTTCAGGTGCTGCTGGTAGGAGGGCTCTTGAGGAAGCACAGGTGGCTTGAAGTATGAAGCAAAATGGGTGTAAGAAAGGATGTCAAATATAGACTCCAACAGGCAATGTGCTGGCTTGAGAGAAATGAACTCTTTCAATTTATCTTTTTCCAGCAGAGCCACGGCTGCAGAGTTGTGCATCCAGAGCTTTTGCAAGTCTTCCTAGAAAATGTGTTTACTCAGTTAAATAGTTTGATTATAGATCTTATCTATATTTGCGTAAGCATGTTATTATATCATAAACTGTAGTGCTCCCAAGCAGTTGTGCTTTCTTTTTTTTTTTTAAATATAATTTCCCTTCAGGTAGGATCACTGATTCTTAAAACATAGGTTATCATCCTGCCAGTCTTAGGAAAATATGTTGTCTTATGAAGTATTTTAGATAACTTGTCATTCTTTCTAAGTGGACTGAGTGGTGACTCTAACGGTTCTTTGACAAGAATTATGATCTGCCTCACTAATTAGGCTGCTCCGCATATGCACTAATTGGATTGATTTAAAAAAAATCAAAGAAAGGAAACTGAAGAGCATGTGATTATCTAATACTGCATTTTAGAGCTGGATAACTCAAATTACTTCTTTGCCTTAAAACCATTGAAAGAGAAAGCTTATTTTTATAACAAAAAGTATAAAACTGGAAAAAATCCTACCTACTAAAAATTTCTGGCCATGCCATAGGTGAAACAATATTTCCATACCAGCAAGCCTTGCTTGAATTATTCAAACCGTAATTAAATGTATACTGGGCAGATACCTGATTAGCGTCTCTGGAGAGAAATACCAGTTGAATTATATTTATAAGTAAGGAAATCTGGCCTATGCTGAATAGACACATTCAATGAGGACATGTGATTTTCAGTCCCTTCCCCAGCAGTTTTATGGCCACTAAAATGGAATTTATAGTGCTTTAGAGAAAGCGTGGCCCATTGAAATATCATTGCTTTCACAATTAATTCTTCCTCTTTTTCTCTTTATCTAGAACATCAAAACAGGAAAAAAAAGCCAATTTCACTTTACTTTTCCTTTTGGTGATGTATTCTACTAACTATGCTTCACATTGCCTGAGGAGAAATGGTAAGCTTAATAATAATGGCACTTGGCACTTCGTAATTATCTTTTTCTTCACACATATCCCTGGATCTTATATAAGGGCCACACAGAAATTTTTCGGAAAAAGAAATCACAGTTCAGAAGTGGAGGTGGGAGAGCAGCTCAGACAGCTACCTTATCATGTGCTCAAACCATTAGATCATGCTTCAAATCTAGTCACTGCCTCGGGGGAAACAGTGCATTCTGGGTAAATATTCTCTAAGAGACTTAGAAATAATGGGAAGGAATCTCTCATAGTACCTTCAGTATGTTCTGTCAGAGAAAGTCACTGGTGAAGGTAGAGGCTGCTATATGTTTTCTTTAGGCTGGAAATGTCGGCATGTTCTCATTTTTACAAAGTCTTAATAGTGACAACACCCATTACACGGAGGGTCACATTTTGGCCTAAGTTGTTATAGGGTTAGAGCTCTGTGAAATAAAATAGCAAGCAAGGAGGTTTATTCTAGTGCCTTTTCACAGGTTATTGGCCAACAGAATTGAAACTGTGAACATAAAGGAAATTTCCCCGGAGAGTAAAACTCTTTGTAGAGATGACAAAATGATCAGGCCAGCAGTGCCATTAGCTAAACTTTATGGAAACTCACCGAAGAGCAAAACATATTAAAATACAATTTTTTCTGTCAATAAAAAAATAATTTCAAGTTCAATGACAAAAAAATATACAGAAGGGAAAAATATTGACAGCATTTCTACTTTGTTAAGGAGTAAGTGTAACTGTTTTTTAATAATAATCCATACATAAATATTACTTTTCAAGAGCATATAAAGATTTCTTAGAATCTTAAAGCATTACAGCTAAAAGAGAACTCGGAGATTAGAGATTCTATTCTCCTCATTTACAAATGAAGAAACTGAGACCAGAGAGTTAAACGATTAGCCTAAGGACCTCTCCAAGCAACGGCCAGACCTTAAACTGTCTGAATCTTAGTCAAGAGCTCCTAATAACATTTTGTGGTTAAATTTGAAATTCCCTTTGATCTTTTTTTTCAGTACCAAATTTCTGCAAGCCAGGCTATATTTTAAGGCTCATCACTGACAACAGCAAATACCAAAGCTCCTTTCTCCCTCTGGCATTTACTGACCCTTTGTCAGCTATAGGGATGTATATGCCACTTCAGTAGCTTGAGGATACAGCTGTCAAACTGCCTCTTAACCTGAGAGAAACACATCAGTAGAGTAATTAATCTTGTACAACCCTCTCTATCAACCTACCACTCCCCCCCCATCATTACAAGTGAATGCTTATGCACATGGCTGATTTAATAATTCTAATAAAAAAGACACTATCATAGCAATTTACATAAATCCATTAATAAATGCATCAAAAAACTAATGCTGTTCTTGGATATCCAATGATACCAAATTACAGAGTTCCTGAGGATATGCAGATCTGAGCCTCTCTTGGTTTACCCTTCAACATTTGGATTGCACATGATAGAGAGGAAAGAAAAGATAACATTTAGTGAGCGCTTTCTCTGGATTAAGTTCTAGATATTCTATTTTATATATCCTATCACAGTTAATCACTACCAGAACCCTATAAAAACAAGTTGTTTTCCTTATTTTATAGGTGAGGCAACTGAGACTTAAAGTTGAGCTTGAGAGAACTGTCCAGAATACTGCATATCTGCAGGACTGTGATTTCAACTCAGTTTGATTCCAAAGTTTTTGGTGGTTGGCCTGGAGAGTGGAAAGAACATGGATAAAGTAGGAGACACTAAGTAAGTTCTAGCTCTAGACCTGCTGTGACAATGTATAACTCTGGGTTCTCAATCACCTTCTTTGGGTCTCAATTCCTTCACCTCCAAAGCAAAAGATTGGATCTAGACTGAGAGTGTTCGAATCTAATTTTCTGGAACTCCATGGCTTTTTTACAGACCTCTGGATTACTAGGCAGTATGACATGAAGGAAGAAAGGATTTTCCAGCTTTACCTCTAAAAAGCCAAATGAACTCCAATTTTTATCTTCATCATATATTTAACATTTGCATAAGGTTTTATTTGGGGAAAGAAAACAATCCATTGCTCTAAAAGGTTTGAAAAAAATTTGACTAGGTAATATCTGAGACCTACTCTAGCTCTAAAGTTTTGTCATTTGACACGGATGATTAAATCTCTGTTAGCATATGTATTTGGTTCTCAATTGTGGCAATTTGGTGACTGGAAACCATGGGTTTCAACAATTATTCTAACTGCTTCAACTGGTGGGCAGGCATTTGGTTTTGTCCAAAATGTCCATAAGACATTGGTCCATGGCAAAATGTCTGATTATTTGGTCCCATCCAAAACTATTTGGCATGGACCAAATATACACATGGATGTTTTGAACAGGACCAAATTTCAAGGCCCTTTTAGTGTAGACCAATTGTTTTGTGGTTACTCTGTACAGGACCAAATTTCCTGTAAGTCTTCAAACTATTGGATATCACCCCTCATGTATGGCCATGAATGACCATTTGGGGTCTAGCCTCTTGAGAATACACACAGGATCTAGATATAAGGTCAGGGAGCAAAAAACTCCTTTTGCTTCACTCATACTCTGTTTTGGAAAATTTGTATACATCCATTATTCATGTAACTATTAGGACTGTGCATGCATATTTGAGTATAGTAGAGTGCCATCTGATAAGTTGATTTAGCTATATCAACATCTATCTATACCTGCAAACTTAATTTTTGTCAACTATTTATTACTAGAGCATCTAGGAAAAGGTGTCCATTAACATCATAAAGCTGTGAGAATAAAGCAAGTTGGCTCACATATCATGCTGTCTTCAATAATCACCAAGTCTAAATTTGTTACTGCTTCTTTCAACCAAACCTCTTTCAGGTTGCAAGAGGGAAGATCAACTTCAGTCTAAAATATGGATCATTCAAATTTGTGGTATCATCTTTCACATGGAATCAGGCTTCATTATAATAGGCAAAAGTAACAGAGAGCCCATACAGTTGCTTAGTGGCATGTGGGGACATTTGAAGTAAGCAGAGAGCTGAAATATTACTTTCAAGGGCACAGCTGGTTTCACATTCAACAAATCAGTCAAAAAATAAAGTTTGCCTGCATCAGTCAGATCTAAACAGGGAAAAACTGTTGTGCTACCCACATTCTTACTTTCTCCAATAGCCTCTCCCATTTCCCTTTGGATACAGCTACTGACTTTTTTTTTTTTTAATCTCAAAGAGGAGGTGTCCATCAAATTAAATAGACTGGGAATAAATATTCTGTAAAATGAGAGAAGATTTTCTAGAAAGTTAAATAGCTCTTGATTGTATAAAGCATTTAAAATTGGAACTTTATTATTGTCTCTAAGGTTGCTAAGGCAGGAAAAAGTTTTGGTAAGTCCTTTGAATATCTCATATGTAATATTTCTGAGGCAAATACTTTGTTATTTGAATAAATGAGTGTGCATATGCATGTGTGTTTATGCGTGCACATACACACACACATACACACACACACAAGAAAAGGAGAGAAGTCCCTATAGCATCGTTAGAACCTAAATTCTAGCAAAATATTTGATACCATAATTTGGGGAACACATTAAAGGGTGGTTTGGCAAACATACATAGTAGCAATATTATTGTTATCTATTTGGAACTGAAAGAAAAGATTCTGTTAATATTAAAGCTTGAATTGTCCCAAATATTTTCATATATTAGGTCTCATAAGAAGATTGTATTAAACCAAAGCTAATTTTATGCACTTTGTTTATAGATTTCTAAGATTTCTTCCTTCTTAATTATCTTTATTTTCTTTCAGATCATGAATCTTTTAATATGTGTACTATAATGAGTATCTTTTTTAGAGAAAGTCGGAAATAAAGTATATACATGTTTTATTTATGAAAAATACTTTTATTGATTACTAAATTACTGCTCAAATGAGGATGTACATTTGATGAATTGGGCCCATAGATGGCAGGATGGGACCATTCAATTCATGTTCTTTAAGGAGAAGACTTAGAGGAATCATCTCTTTCATTTGCTCATTTTCAAGAAGCAAAAAACACAATTGAAAAATAATAATAAAATCCCCAATAATTCTGACTCCTAAATTTTTTACTTAATAAGGAATTTTGCTATGAATAGTTGACACGCTGTCATCCACTATTAAGATTGTTAAAGCATTGTTCCCTAAGGCTGATTTACAGTGATCTGCAGAATATTGTGTGTGTGTGTGCGTGCGTGTGTGTGTGTGTGTGTGTGTGTGTCTTTGTCTCTTTCCCTACCTCTCTCTCACAAAGAGACTTTTTTAATGCAGACATAGATCAGAAATTGCTGGAGAGGTAATCTAGAGGATGAGGGATTCATTGTATACTAGTTTTCCTTAGTTTTTCCACCATACATTTTGCTTTCCCCTTACTTGATAAAGTATATACTATTTATCTGAAGTAATTCTACTGATTACATTACTAGTAGCTCTGCTTAGAATTACAGGTCCTCTTACAATTATAGTCTAAAACCTATAGCCCGTGGAAGGCAAACAAATTTAAGGCGACATCATATTAAATCAAAGCCCTTTCTTGCTTCTCTGGGACCCAAGAAAGATGTAAGGAAAGGGGCTAAGAAATTAGAAGGAGGGAGGCTTGTACAAAAGCACAGAACATGGGAACTATCATTCATCAAGGACTGGGGTGCAGCACCTTTGCAGGTGAGAGAGTTGGTTGATATACACTTGGCCTGTTAATCAGAAAAGAAACCCATATCAGGCCAGCTGCTGAGGCATCAAGGCAGATCGTGAGCCTGTGCTCTTCCTTTCTGAGCCTAGCCTATAGAAAGCATAGTTTACTACCCATGTCTCTCTTCTTTCATCTACCTATTAAATTTAATTAATTAATTTAAATTTAATCTGGCTTCTATCCCAGTTTTCTGCAGAATCTGCTTTGACAAAAATCACCAATAGCTGCCAATTGTCAGAGATGGGGTTGATTTTCAGACTTTCTCTGGCTCGATGTAACACTGGACACTATGGACCCTCTCTCTTTGGACAGAGGGTGTGGCTTCCGTGGCACTGATCCTCCTCTGGTATCTTCACCCAGCAGAATCTACATGCTCCTACAGAATCCGTCCCTTCCTCTGCTCACTCGTCAATGATGATTTTACTAGGATTTCAGTTTTTGATCATCTTTTCACTCTACATGCCTTTATAAGAAATCTATTCACTCTCATAGTAGAAACCACCACATCCATGCTGAACGCTTCTAAATCATATCTCCATTCTGGACTTTATAAAGTACAGCTACCTACTAGACATTGCCTGCAACTGAGCATGTCTAACATTAAACTCACTTCTCTCTTTCAATCTCTACCTTCCTCAATTCTCCTCTCATGATCTATCCTGGTTAATATCACCCAAACTAAACATTTAGAGTTATCTAGAGTCCTACAATTCTCTTTCCATTCTCTTTAGAGTTAGTCTTTAACTCCTCTGTCCTAATTATCTTTCTCATCCCTGATCTTTTCATACAATTATCTTCTTGTAAGTCTACTATCCAGGCTTAGCCTTCCACATTGCCTAAGGACTTATTTCAGAAACTAAATCTGTTTATATCCTTCTTTTATTAAAATGCTTCAATGGCTCTCTAAAACCAGAATAAAAAGTCCAAACTTACCTGAAGAACTATCTGTCCTAATACCATCAACCTATCCAGACTCATCTTCTCAACACTCTCTTCTCCCACCTTTTACTTTAACCATATGAAAATACCATCTTGTCTTTCAGTGTATCAGATTGTTTCATGCTGCCATGTCTTTACACGAACTGCTTTATACAGGAGTATTTCTCTCTCTCCCATTCCCACAACCAGGTTCAACCCAATCACATCCTTATCTCAAGGGCCATCTCCTCTAGAGCTTGCCTTGAGTCATTAAGACTGAGTGTCTCATTTGTTCATTTGTACCACTTCACACTGGACTCATAATTGTTAATGAATAAACTCTCATGATTGTTATTGAATAAACTCTGCAAAGTTATGCCTCTGAAACTAAGACACTGATAACTATAACAGTATTTTGAGTTGTAGCTTAGGTATAATTCATATAGTCATATTACTTACTCTAGATGACAGTCCTTTCATGGCACTCAAACTGGATTAAGAATTTCAGCCCTCACATGCCAGTGTTGACTATACTGCATCATAGTTATCAGCTTCTTGTACCACTCCTCTTATGCATCTGAAAACTCTTAAAGGATGAAATTCTCATTCTATTAATACCTTTTTTTTGTATTTTTGTCTTTTTAGGGCCACATCTGTGACATATGGATGTTCCCAGGCTACGGATCAAGTCGGAGCTGTAGCTGCCAGCCCACGCCACAGCCACAGCAATGCGGGATCTGAGCCGCATCTACGACCTACACCACAGCTCATGGTAATGATAGAGCCTTAATCCACTGAGTGATCGAACTTGCAACCTCATGGTTACTAGCTGGGCTTGTTAACCACTGAGCCATGATGGGAACGCCTCATTCTATTAATACGTTTCTTTCCAACATCTAGCATACGGCTTTGTACACTTTGGGAAAAACATATAACTAATTGTATATATATATATATAAAACTATTGAATAAATTCAATATGAATATTGCTATTGAATAAATTATCAGAACCTCATAATGAAACAATTGTTTTACTTCTGCCTTTACTCTTCAAATCTCCTAGATGTCTGAACTTCTATGCTGCAAGCATCGTATTTAATCTAGAATTAGTGCCACAAAATCTGGTTCATGAACTGGGCAAGGAATGAGTTTAACTTATGAGCTAGAGTTAGGACATTATCTCAAATTTTCCTGCCTTCTCCCTGGTTTGCCAATGATAATTTGCCATCTAAACACTCAGTAAAGTACTGGGCAGTCGATCATCAAATAAGTTCAGCCATCTACATATATATAGTTTTTAAAAGGAATTGAACTGAATGTTCATGGGAGATATGACATAATAACAATGGCTGACATTTATTAAATGCTTGCTTTGATCCAGGCTAAGTGTTAAGTACTTTACATGCATCATCCCATTTAAGTTTTATGCTGCAGGTGGGAGCTATTATCATCCTCATTTTATAAATGAATTAACTGAAGCTTTGGTACTTAGGTAACTTACACAAAATCCCATTACTGTATCTGGTAAAACTATGATTCAAGTAAGACCTGATTGACTCCTTTTACGTGAAACCCACAAATATTTACACACTGAGAAGTGCTGCATTCCTTTTTGGATGATCTTAGTTATGGTAAGGCTCTAAACTACAGTGTCTTGTCTTTTATCTTCTTGGTGACCCGTAAAATGTAGATTATTACAAATCAGGAGTGGACTGTAATAGAATCAGAATCAAGGTTTATCCTAAATAGTTATGTGCGGGGGCCTAATTATCAGGGGTTAACACTCTACTGGAGTGCTATCATTTCTGGTTACCCTGTCTTTGAACATATTAACTATTCATGAATACAGATCATGGCATAGTCCACATACCATGTACACAAGTGGCAGACCCTTTGGAGTCTTGATTTCTGTCTCTTGGATAAGAAAATAGGTGAGTTTTATACACTCTCCTGATCATAGGAAAGGCTGATTTTCAATAACAGATTTTAAAAATTTCTTTAGGATGCTATAGGCCAATATTAAATCAGCTAAGGACCAGTCACTAGTCTGGGATCAGTTTAGAAGACCCTCCCATCCACAGACCTGGTGATGATATGGCAGGAACTCTTATCAAGGGACAGACTGCTTTCCCTCCAACTCACTTCATATGAACTTTAAGAAAGCTGTTTTTTCCCATGTATAATTTAAAGATTCACAATGACTATTTTGGATAACTGTATCATTCCAAAGAGTTTTCAGATCCCATAAGTATGTCTCTGAGTTTCATTTTGGTCTAATTTTTTCAGTCAAATCTTAATGCCATTCATATTTCATATATTAAATTTTATATCTGGTATATGTTGCTTATCTCTAAGCATTTTTTTTTAAAAAGAGTTTTTATGTATTTAAGAATAGCACCCTAGGTGTTCCTGTTGTGGCTCAGTAGTAACAAACCTCACTAGTATCCATGAGGGCGCAGGTTTGGCCTTAGCCCTGTGCAGTGGGTTAAGAATCCTGCATTGCTGTGGCTGTGCTGTAGGTTGGCAGCTACAGCTCTGATTTGACCCTAGCCTGGGAGCTTCCATATGCCATGGATGTGGCCCTAAAAAGACCAAAAAAAAAAATAGCACCCTAAATTTAAGTTCATAAAAACCTTAAGAATGGCAAACATGTCACACACAGAGGTTTATCTTTCAAAAATATGTTGCAAATGATATAATTTATTTCCATTGATGGCTTTATGTTCATAGTGAGAGACAGCGAAACACAGAAGTTAAAAA
Organism: Catagonus wagneri; assembly: GCA_004024745.2. Lineage (NCBI taxonomy): Eukaryota > Metazoa > Chordata > Mammalia > Artiodactyla > Tayassuidae > Catagonus > Catagonus wagneri. Next base: position 3,774,815 of record PVHT020000066.1, on the reverse strand, counting down.
GCTGTGCCTGGAGGAATCAGCCTCCCTGACTTCAGACTCTACTACAAAGCTACAGTCATCAAAACTGTATGGTACTGGCACAAAGACAGAAATATAGATCAGTGGAACAGGATAGAAAGCCCAGAATTAAATCCACGCATCTATAGTCAACTAATCTATGACAAAGGAGGCCAGAACATACATTAGACAAAAGACAGCCTCTTCAATAAGTGGTGCTGGGAAAACTGGACAGCCACATGTAAAAAAATGAAACTAGAACACTTCCTAACACCATGCACAAAAATAAACTCAAAATGGATTAAAGATCTAGATATAAGACCAGAAACTATAAAACTCTTAGAGGAAAACATAGGCCAAACACTCTCTGACGTAAATGATAGCAACATCTTCTCAGATCCATGTGTCAGAGTAAGGACAATAAAAAGAGAAATAAACAAATGGGACTTACTTAAACTTCAAAGTTTCTGCACAGCTAAGGAAACCCTAAACAAAACGAAAAGACAACCCACAGAATGGGGGAAAATATTTGCAAATGAATCAACTGACAAGGGATTAATCTGCAAAATTTACAAACACCTCCTACAGCTCAATACCAAAGAAACAAACAACCCCATCAAAAAATGGGCAGAGGACCTAGGCAGACAATCCTCCAAAGAAGACATACAGATGGCAAATAAACACATGAAAAGATGTTCAACATCGCTCCTCATTAGAGAAATGCAAATCAAAACCACTATGAGGTACCACCTTACACCAGCCAGAATGGCCATCATCAAAAAGTCTACAAACAATAAGTGCTGGAGAGGGTGTGGAGAAAAAGGATCCCTCTTTCACTGTTGGTCGGAATGCAAATTGGTGCAACCACTGTGGAAAACAGTATGGAGATTCCTCAGAAAACTCAAAAGAGAATTACCATTTGATCCAGCAATCCCACTCCTGGGCATCTATCCAGAGGAAAGCATGACTCGAAAAGACACATGTACTCAAGTGTTCATTGCAGCACTCTATGCAGTAGCCAGGTCATGGAAACAACCTAAATGCCCATTGACAGAGGAGTGGATATGGAAGATATGGTACATACACACAACGGAACATTACTCAGCCATTAAAAGGAACGAATTACCAACATTTATAGCAACGTGGACGGACCTAGAAATTTTCATGTGAAGTGAAACCAGTCAGACAATTAGACAGCATCACCCAATACTACCGCTTACATGTGGAAACTAAGAAGACACAATGAACTGCTTTGCAGAACAGACAATGACTCACAGACTTTGGAAAACCTTGGTTTTTCAAATAAGACAATCTGGGGGGTAGGGGGATGCACTGTGGGTTTGGGACACAAAATCTATAAAACTGACTTGTGATAAAAAAAACTAAAAATAATTATTTCTTTCATTTAAAAAAAAACAGAAAAAAAATAAAACCTGTTTCAATTAAAAAAAAAAAAAAAAAGCTGGGCCTCTTAAACCAGATGCTGGGATGCAGGTTTTTGCTTTGTCAGTTATTAACCATTTGACTTTGGCCAAGCTTATGATCTCTCTTCATCTTAGTTTCCTCAACTGTAAGAACAGAATTATAGAATTTACCTTTTTGCATTGTATGAGAGTTAAAAGAACAAATTCACATAAAGAGATCAGAATAGGATCTGGTCACAGTAAGTGTTGTTACCCCTGTGATGTTGCTGTATATATTCTAGAGAATATAAATACACATTCTGCAGCTAAAATCCAGTCCATTCATTCATTTATTCCTTATCCATTCAATCACTTATTTAATATTTAACTAGTTCACTTAATCACTAAAGATTTACTGATTATCTATTAAATAGTAGATACTGTGCTTAGTGATATGAGAAATAAAATAATCAGAAAGTGATCGTATCTTCTCAACAAACATAACTTGGTGGAGAGATAAAAACTATACAAAAATAATTGTTGTACAGAATAGAAATGCTTAGTGCAATAAGAGCTTCATGTGAGGTCATATAAGAGTTGCGAATATTTAGGCATTTCTTCAAACTTCCAGGGCTGTATTCAAAATTACAGATGAGATTTGCATTTTACATGTTTCTTAACGAATTAATCAAATTGCTCCAGTATTTCCTAACACTTTTGCATACAGGGAGCCAGTGGGAAAGGAAGACCATTAGAGTCCATTCTGAAGATACCACATTTAGAAGCATTTTCAGCAGTGTATTATATCCAGATGATTGTGCTAAGGTTGCCAGAGTAAAACAAACTTAAATAAGTGACATTTGTTCCTAATTTGTCACATTCATTAGTGCTTCAGATTTGAAAATCAGAACACGATTTATAAAATTAAATAGCAAAAAGTTAATATGTCATTAAGCCTTAAATTTTTCTTTACTTTGTCTAATTCATTTACTCTTTCAGGTTCTTGAATATTTAAACCATTTAAAATATTAATAACATACCAAAAGAAGTATCAATATTTATAGTAAATCAGAACTCATACTGCTCTAACATATTTTCAGTGATTTATATTATTCATAATTACACTAAATAAATCATCCTCATGGAAGAAACTTAGGCAAGTATATTATACTATGACTATTGCACAGCAAGCAATGCTTGCATTTCAGAGTGGAGGATACCAATAAATGACGTGATGTTTTAAAAGTGTATTTGGGACAATTCTTTTTCAAATGATTATTTTCTATTAACAACAAACTGATACATTTTACTTAAGAACAGAGGTTCTTAAATCATGGTAATTCAAAGTTCATAAATCACAAAACTTTTTATCCTATCATGTTTTTAAGTAGTAGGAATATTATATTCCGATTCCCCATTTCTGTGAAGTATAAATGACCACGTCTATCATGAATTCACAATATTCACATTTTTCAAAGACGGTTTACCATCACATGATGGTAATATAAGTATACATATGTCAGGTTATCACAAAAATATAAACTATAAAAGATAAAGATGATTCAAATGACTTTGTGGAAGTGGAGAGACAGTATATTCTCCATAGCCATCTTTGAACATTTTGGGAAACACTCCACGTCAATATCAGGGATATTTTGTGATTATAACAATTAGCTGGTTGATATTCAGCTTCTAAAAAGCACCAAAAACTAATTGCAAGAGAAGACATCAGCATAGATTTCTCCCCCTTCCACTAATCTTTGTGTTTGTTCTTTTATTATTTCTAGTCCTTAGAACTAAGATACATTAGAAATACGGTATTTATTTTAGTAAAACCTTAAGTTGTATTTAAAAATAGAGTTTTGAGTGAAAATGCTATCTATATTGACAAAACATTTTGTCCATGATATTTGCTTAATATATCATTTTGTTTATGGTATGTGAAATTCTCACTATTTCAAGATAAATATCTAAAGAAAACCAACCAAGAGTAAATTCAATCCAAATTAATCTATGCTTAAAGATAACACAACACATTTTTTTAAAAGGCAAAACAAAACCAAAATCCCACCAAACCAACTGTCTTCAGTCAGAAGACATTTTTACTGGATCCTATTATTTATGTTGTTTTTTCCACCTTTTCTCAGCTCTAAGATATTTTTCTCGAAACACGTTTAGCATTCTATAGGAGTTACAGAATTCTCCAACACTGAGATTATTTGGGGGTCAAGTTTCTTCTGTGTAAGGAACATGTCACATCAGGCTGAACTCTAAAAAGAACATTCTCTGTTCTTAGGTTTTATCTCTTCTGATGGATAAGAGCCAAAAAGCCCCTGGGAGCATTCTGGCAACACTGTATTACTTACGGTTGAGAGGCAGGCTCGCATTGGTTGTGCCTAGCTTGTTGGCAGCCACACAGGTATAGTTGCCGAAGTGCTCCTGTGTCACATTGGTAACAGTGAGAATGGATCTTGTGCTAAAATTTTGAATAATAATCCCTTGTTGGCCATTGAAGAGCCTAAAAGACAAAATAAACTCTAGGTAAATATGCATTGTGAATACTGTTTTCTTTTTTATCTTCCATGGGGTTGTCATGGCAACCCATAGACAGCTGTGACCATGTTGGTGTTAGCATATAACATGAAAATGGAGCAGTTATATTTTCCTTACAGTAGTAGATATTAGGGAAGAAAAGCTATATGACAGCTGTGGACTGTTCCCATGGGATTATTTGTGTGATATAACAAACTGAGCTTAGATAACCATATGTCCTATTTATTCATTGATTTGTATTTTATAAAATTAAACACAGTACAGCAATGGCATCTCAAATGTTAAAGACAAAAACAAAGTAAAAGGAATTCAATAGAACAATTCCATTAAAAATACAAACTGATGGTTTCAAAAAAGTTGGCTAGAATGTGTTGAGGTCATTTCAGATGATATTATTGAATAACTCCACAAAAGTTAAGCCTAAAACTGTGCTGGTATGCCTCTGAGTCCAGGGTCAACACCACTTTACTGTTACTAGGTATATACAACCCAGACAGATGACTTGCTTTTAAGCCTAGAAAAAGGCTACAGTATAGTACTGAGGATAGCATTTAGAATTTTAGAAATGTGCTTAGGAAAGTCCTTTCACCTTCTGGGCCTCAGTGTAGGATTCCGTTTTACCTGATTCCACTCTGACCATGCAACATTCTCCCTCCAGACGTAGCAGAAGAGGCTCTTACTCTCAAGTAGGCTTTACTGTTTTCAACACTTGCCCCCGCTTGCTTCTGCTTCACTCTTTTCCTGAATTCTCACCCAATGGTCACCACTCCCTTTTACTTCTGACAGCCAAATTCTTCCTTCCTATGGCCTATCTCTGTTACGCTACCGCTCCTTAAATGACTTTCTCTCCTTCCTTTCCACCCCATTTACCTTGCTCTCCATGTTCCTTTCCAAATTGTTATAGGATTTATAAAACCAAAACCACATTATTGCATTGATCTCTCTGGCAGTTTCCATACACATATGTCTACCCAAATATACTGAATTGTTTTCAATTTCTCATAAGTTAGGGCCATATGGATATACATTCTATTTGAGTTATACATGGCACTTAATAGTGGTATCCTAGGTACAAAATAACCTAGTTTATTGGTCAATAGAGTTCAGGTGACATCCTACAACACAGGGATTGTTAAGTCCCCTTCCATGGCTCCTTCAAGAAATTCTCTAAATATGAATTTTGCTATAATGAGATCAAAACCAAATAATAACTTATCCCTAACTAACCCCAAAGTTTATTGTGAAAAAGATTTGCTGATCACAGTATGAGACATGTAAGCTCACAGCTCAAATGACATGCTAGTTTTTCCTCTTTAATGTGATCAAGTCTTGGTACAAAATATTTCTTTAATCATGAAGATGCTAATAAATGGCATTCCCCTGACAGTTTAGGTTGAATTCCTTTGCATTATGTGACTTGCATCTGAATTTAGCTGTAGTTAAATGGAGATTAAAATAAGCAACGATGCTTGATTACTCTAGGAATTACTTATATTTCATGTAATAGCTACACTTGGCTTATCCAAAACTCAAAGTCTAATCAGTTAATAAAACTTTGAGTTGAATAAATATTGAAAAATTCTAACCTGAGCAATAAAGCTAATAATCTCCAACCTGACACAAGAAAACAGGACACAAAAAAATCAAGGATATGGCAGTTTTCACTCCTCTGTCTCATACTGCAAATTTATCAATATTTATGCTAAAATCCCATATGATTATTGCATAATTTTTTCTGCATCATATCAATAACTTTATTTTTAACCAATTAGTATAAGTTACAAATGAAAATTCACAGTTTCATTGTCCTGCAAGTGGCAGCATTATGACTTAAATCAGTTTGCCCATGTTTATGCTATGGCTTCATTCTCCAGAGGACTCTGTAATCCCGTACACTACTAAATCCCTTTTGTGCCCCATCTACCAAAACCAAGATTCATTTTGCTGCTAAAAAACTGAGAAGAGATTAGTCAGCATCTTCATTTGGCTAGACTCTGGGAAGAACACCCCAAGGGCATCAGTTACTTCATGGCATTGTTTGCTTATGTTCCTTATGGCTCTTGTTCTGAGTTGGGTTCCAATTCTTGGCCCTTCAATATATCTGAAGGCAAAGCCCCAGATGTTGCTAACTGACACAGCGTATCCACACTCGTATGTGCAGGCCCACTTCTGGCCCCTGGCCAGCTATGCTATGTGCATTCTTACCAGAGTGGCACATTAGTGGCACTTTAGCAGCAGCGACTCCTGCTGCTCCCATCAGCCTGGCAGGTGATTATAGCCAATAAAAAAGAAAAGCATCTTCCCTGAGGGGATTTTCTTCCTTCTAAAGGAAGCTACCTCTTTTAAGATGACTGGAAAAGCCCAAAGCTTACTTTCCTGTATTTGGGAGTTTTAGAAGTGTTGACTCCTCAAGCACCATTTAAGAACCTATCTTGGCCTGGCAGATGACTGGGACAGCCTTTCCAAAGCTGACCCTGAGGGAGAGTGACTTCTGAGATGCTGGATATCTCTGGAGCGTTGACTTCTGTGATTTTCCTACAGGGATCCTGGAAGGAGTGGTGCATGGAGGCTTTCTTAGTTATTTAAATCAATTCTGAAAATAGTCATTACTTACTAAAGATGAGTTCTATACCAGGTAATTAGGGGTTATGCTGGACAACTAGCATAACCTTTGAAGATCTTTCAAGAAGAATCAGACATAAACAGATGTTTACAACAGACAGTATTTTGTTCACAGTGGGGGCCCCATTTAAGATGATACATCTATGCTTGCTTACAAGATACAAAGAATTTGAACCACACTGAGAAGTCAGGTCATATACAACCCTAATGTAATCTCACTCCTTGACTGAAAACAGATCATAAAAGAGCTCTTTAACTTGTAACACTTTTTTATGAAACATATTTCTTCTAATATCTTTGATTATAATTATATTTTCTGGAAAAATAATCATTTTTTAAAAATCAAACATGTTTGACAAATTGAATTTTTATTCTGTGTTAAAGAAAATCCTTAGTAGGCTTCAAGAATGCACACCTGAGCTTGTTCTCAGGATTACCCTGGCTCCACTGGAGCTTTCATCTTCATCTCAGATTTGTTTGGAACCAAACTTCCTTGCATTAGCCATGTGAAAGCTGAAAGTGAACAATTCAAGCAATAGTTCATAATTCACCTTGCAATAAAACCAAAAGACAAAATCCAGAATACTGCCTTTTCAGGAGTTCTTTCTCTCTTTTCGTAAAATCTTAACACTTTCAAGTTCAAAGAGAATCATTCTTGTTCTGACTTAGATGATAGAAGGAGAAATATTTTCTCATTGCCTCTCCCCGCAAAATGAGAGAAACAAACTCTGTCGAGCTAGAAATTAAATATGGCATTCCTTTCCTCAGCAAGAGATCGACAGCATATAGGGCACGATTAGAAATGCCTGCTCATTTTTATTTTTTGCATTTTTACCTTGCAGTGCACCCTAGGTACATGATTCTTTCTATTGCTGCGGATGCTGCTGCCCTCTAATAGGAGGATAACAAGAGGAGTTAGTTCACCAACAGGAATTTGTTTCAGACCACCGTGATCTGACGGTGTCCTCCCCAAATTCATATATTGAAATCCTAAGTCCCAAAGATGATGTATTAGTAGGTGGGGGTCTTTAGGACGTGCTTAAAAGTTATGAAGGTGGAACCTTCATGGTTGAGGTAAGTACCTCATAAAAGAGGCTCCAAAGAGACATTCCAGATGAGGATACAGTAAGTCTGAGACCCAGAAGAGGACCCTTACCAAAGGATGCTGGCACCCTGATTGTGGATTTCCAGCCTCCATAAATGTGACATACATTTCTTTTGTTTTATAAGCTATCCAGGCTATGATATTTTGTTATAGCAGCTCAGATGGACTAAGACACAAAGCAAGGGTCATTGCCCTCCCTCTTTTTCCTTCTGTCTTTTGTTAATGCCTCATAAATCTGTGAACTTCAGGCTATCTGCTTTGCCAGCAGATGCTGCCAGCTAGAAAGTGGCACAACCTAACCAACCAACCAGTTCTGAATAGTTTTTTATATTTTCAAGTGTAAATGAACTAAACTCCAATAAAATTCAATTTAAAAAAAAAGAAGCGGTGCATGGAACATATGCTAATAACTATAGAACTTCTATTTCTCACTCATGAAATGTTTGCAAACTTTCTAACAGTAACCTCTCTTAAGCAGGAGCTATCTAGGATGGCCAGAAGAGCCCAGAGCAATATCACAACAGCAAAACTGACCACATAGCCTTTGGCACTGATTGTTAAGTTTGCAAAAATAAATAGAGCAGTTATACCTGACCTCATTCATTTCATATATAAATCCAGCCTCACTACACTTTTGGGTCTATTGTTTATTATCTGCTTTCTAGGTCAGGAGTAATGATAAATATTTCTAGAGAAACAAATTTTCAGGTGCAAATAGTCACTGAAAGACTTTGTTACTAGATAGGAAACATATATGAGAGTGTCAAACAACAACACTTAAAATACTAAAATAACTTGAAGTAGTGGGAAAGGTATGCTCAAATGATAATAGATGTTTTATCAGCCTATAATTATAAAAGTCTATGATAATATATCATGTTTTGTAACTGACTAAGATGAATACAGTCAGATTAACTGATTTTTGGGTGGTAGCATAGGAAAAATGGGAGATGGGAGGGGAAGGTAGGTAGCTCTGGAATCATAAGGGTTAAATTTCCACAGAAAAGGAATTTTACTTCCAACAATGGGTTTCAGGCTTGTGCAGTCCCAAGGCATAGTATGATCTAAAGATATAACTCAAAAAAAGAACACTAGGAAAGGTCATGGGTGATGGCAGAACTCTCATATGGTCTTAACTGAAATGAAGTTTTATTGGTCATCGAATGATAATTAAATGCCTCCTATGCTCCTACTGATTTAGAAACTGAAGGAAAAAAGACAAATATGACACAGTTGCCATCTAAAGGACTGAAACTACACCTGAAAATCTGAAGATGACACAGAGATGGAATATAGGCCCTTGCATAGCACACCTTATAGATGGCTCTCTCAATGACAAATTTCCAGCTTTTACATATATATATATATATATATATATATATATATATATATATATGGCTCTGAATTCATGATTGCATTTCTAGTCTTTTCAATGTGAGCAAGAATGCTTTATGTATGGTATGTGGAAAATGTTAGCTGTTCTCAACACGTTTATAAGTGATCTTATCTAACATTAAAAAATTTCAACACTGTACGAAAAAAGTTTAGTGTTAAGAGTGTGGGAAATTGACATTCAAAAAACATTTACGCATTTTCAAATGTATATCAACTGTTCTTCATAGCCATCCTAGGAGGTGAACATTGTTAGTCCATTTTGCAGATAAAAAAAAGTTTATTTTTCACCATTTTATAAGTGGTAGAAGCAAAATTCGAATCCAGGTTTTCTGCCTATTAGTATCCTTTTAAAGTAGAGCTTGATATATTCAAATCACTAAGTAGAAACCAAGATACTATATTTGAGTTTGAAGAGACAATTCAGCAATAATGAGTGGTTCAAGGAAATCAAGTTAAACCAGGTAATAAAAACAAAGGAGCTAAATAACCAAGTGTTCTGTGGCATTCATTCACAGCATTTACCATGAGGTGAATCTAATGGGGTAGGGTCCAGTTCAGCTGGCTGTGTGGAGGGTATCTCTGGATTAGAGGTCTCTTAACTATTATGAGCTTAGTTTAGTTATGTCCATCAGTGCAGCCTCTTACAATAGCAGCCGTCTTTAGCCACCAATGGAGTCAGCCTTTCAGGCCACTCACGGTCCCAAGATGAAAAGCACAAAATAGGATTTCATCTCCCTCCTCAAACTACTTCCCTTGACACATACACAGGTTTAGCATGGTTTGTTTTCCTTCCTCTATATTTCCCTATATTTGGATGGTAGTACAGCTTTCCTCATAATGTAAAAGTATGATATATCAAGAGTGACAGAAAAAATAGAACCTAGAAGAGTGGTGAGAATTCAGTAATTTAAGTTAAGTCCAGAATTCTCTCTAAAGTCCGAAATCTAGTGATGCTATGGAGTTAGTGTATTCTCTCTGACTTGGTGAAATCATCATCCTAACATCAGCTATGTCTCTTTGTAACACAATTTCAATTTTAAGTTTTCATATATTTGTGTGATTTTAGTTTACATTCCATGTTCCACATTCCTCATTAGAGTGTAACTCTACTTGGGCAAGGATCCTGGCTGGTTTTGTTACTATATTCTAGGCATGTAGTAGAGTGCTGGACAATTAATAGTTACACAGTAAGTAATTATGGCATGCTTGACTGAATGGATTATATTTTCATATTTTTGTGATGCTTAGTATTAAAATCTGTGAAATGGGAAAAATGAAGCCAATCTCAAAGCTCCGATGTAAGAATTTTTTAAACATATAAAATGTAATATCTATACATATATTAAATTGCAGTAGGCACTAGATATATGATAGGTGTTATTGTTCAATGACAGGGTTTGTTTCTTAGACAGAACAGATACATTTCCTCTCAGATGGCAACACAATATTAAATATTGAGCATACAGGAAATTACTTTTAAAGAAAAGATCTAAAAGAGTGACTGAAAAGATCTTGGCATCATGATTTCAAGATGTGCCAAACTCTGTATCAATTACATGCACATTATCAACCTCATCTAGGTTTTTCACAGATGTGCAGGGTAGATAAAAAAAAAAGTAAAAAGAGGGAGGAGTAGAACTGCTAGCAACCAGAGAGAAATGAAAATTTATGTGAACATGCTGCTATAGCAACCTATTGGTTTACTGTATTGCTTAGTACTTAAGGCTCAAAAATAATATATCATTTATTCCCAGGAACAGACTGAAGAATATCATGCATCACTGTTTTAGCCCCAAGAGGTATCTATCTTTAGTTGCATAGTTGAATAAATTAATGTTATTATAATATATTAGGACATTTTAATGATTTTAGACTTTATTAGACTATTTAAAATGTATATCTTGTTTACTTTATTAATTTTAATGAAATTAGTAATTTTAGATTAGAGACCTTTGGGCTGCCTTATGTGTGATAGCCTGATTTGCACAGGGAGGATATTGCCTTTTAACCCTACAACAAATAAACAAAGGCTACAGTGCAGGTGTCAGTCCTCCCCTGACTGCAGTGTGTATTGTATCCCTGACAGCCTGGCCTATGACTAGATTTCTCCCCTCTGCTTGAACTGCTTTTCTAATATCCATGCACCGTGATTTTAATGTCAGATTTCATTCCACAATATACCAACACAACCACTTTGCAGAGACCACATTCACAAAGAAGAAATCCTGGGTAGTCAGAACTGAGCAAGAGAAACCAGCTTCCTCCTATAGGGTTTTTAAGTGTCTTTCAATCCAAGGTGACAAGATGAATTTCTACTAATATTCTCTAAATAATCTGAAAGTATATCAAAATAAGAATGGCTTTCCTTTATCATTATTAAAAGGTCAAAACTCATTCTTGAGGCACAGTTTGTTCCAATGTTTGATGTTGGGAAACAATGGTTAACACGGCAGAACTCTCACTTCTTGGTAGATTATAGATTAGGAGGAGAGACAGACCAGTAGAAATTTGTGTATAGTTTAAAAAGTGCTTTGATAGACACGAACATACAGGAGTACATCTGGAGACCCTTCTCTTCCAATAAAAAGGGCTCCAGGTATTTTTCTGAGAGAAGGTGACATCTGAATTGAAACTAAAGGACTAGTGGAAGGCAACCATAGCCTGTCAAAGGTAGCCAGGGTATGGGGATGTGTAGAAGGGGTTTATGAGCAAAGTGGAACAATATATGAAGAGGCTTGAAAGACAGAAATCATGTCACAGTTTGGGAATTAAATATTTCAAGATATCTACAGCCCCTGCTGTGATGGTAGAATGATAAGATTCATAGCCAGAGAGGTAAACAGGGGCTAGAACATGGAGGCCTCCCATACAGTGCTGTGTAGTCAGGACTTTATTCCAGGGACAATCAGAAACCACTGAAGGATTCAAGTACGAGGTGATAAGGTCAAATATTTATTTTGAAAATATCACTATAACTTTTAAGAGCACAACTCCAATCCTGCTGTTGGCTGGTGGACTGTGTATTCAGTATTAACTCCTCAGTATCATTATGGCCCAAACCAAACCCAGCGTGATCTCATCCAAATCTCTTTTCCTGTGTTCCCAGCCTCACCTACTGACTTCAGCATTCAACCTTCTTATTGATATAGAAAACTTGGAATTGCCTTCAAACTGTCCTTTCCTTGTATTGAATCAGACTTTGAAATACATAAATACTATCTTTTCTCTCTCTGGCTTTTTAATTGTGCAACCAATACCACAGTGTAAGTCATATTTGATATTTTCCCCTTCCATTCCTCCTAACTGCTCCCGGAGACATTTTGTGAAGATGGGGAGCTGATCATTTTACTGCTCTTAAAAAGCCCTCCAGTGGCTTCGTGATGCTTATGGAATCAAGTCCAAATGTCTTATCAAGACATTTAAGATCCCTAAAGTCTTTCCCTAAGGGGCCTTTCTAAACTTCTTATTATGCCAGATTTCAAATCTTATACTCCAAAGCATAAAAAACTCTTCACACAATGCTCATATGAATTGGCCATGTTCTTTTCTTGCTTGTGATTATTCTTAACCCCTTGCAATGTCTGCAAATAGTGTTCATCATTTGGTATCCAGCACAAAAGCTATCTTTTCTCTCAAGCATATGTTAATGATCTGATCTAAGTTGAATGGATCCTTGCTGTGGACTTTCAGACTTGACTCCAGGTTCCCTTAGGATCTTCTTACTTAGTACTTATTTTAGCTTGGTATATTTTATGACAAGTCATAAACCCTAAGTCAGGAAATGCAAACTAAAGTTGGTCTGCTTTCAACCTTGGCCCAAAGTTTTCAAAATAATAATATGTACTTTTGTCTTACCTGGACATGTAGGTGAAATACTCCTATTTGTTTCACATATTTACCCTTTATTAATCTGGCCTCGGATGACAAAAACATCACAGGGGTGGTGGAGTTGTACTGATAAGACTTTGGTTATAAAAAGGACTGAAATATCATCAGGATGAAATAAATAAAATCATAAATTTTATGTGAGCAAATAAATAATAATGAGATAACATTAGAAATGCAAGTTCATTGATGTAGGAACTTATTTCCTTTTCAAATTTTGCAAATTATTTCACAGATAAGTCCCCAATGAGAAGAAGTAAAATCTCAGATCAGCAGGGGAGATTATTTTCGATATGGGGTGGTAATGAAGTTATTTCCAGTACCCTTTTAAATCAAAATATGTAAACGTCTTACTCTTGTATGAATGGCGCTGCAAATGAGAGGATGCTAGGGTGGTGGGTGGGGTGTGTGCGTTTAGATAATTAACTCAGTTCTAGTCTTTTCTGAACAATATAAATAGTGGGCAAAATCTAGAAGAGAGATGTATTGACACAAGAGTCAGGAAATTAGGGTTTTCTTTTGTTTTTGTTTTTTAAATCACTTTATCAAGGTATAAGTGATATTTATAAAGCTGTACATACTTAATATATACAACTCACTAAATTTGAGAATAAGTATACCCCACCTTTGTAACCATCAATACCAAAGCCATAAATATATCCATCACTTCCCAAGTTTTCCCTGAAAATGGATTTTACTTCCTATTCTGTACTTTCCTTTGACAAGTCATTTCACTTTTATGAGATAGTTTTTCTCAGACACAACCTAATTAGAATTATGCAAGGACCAGGTGAGTTAGCACACAGTGAGTTAATATGTATTATAAGACTGCAAAGTCAGCATACAGGGTAGAAGTTGCATGTTATTAAAATGCAACTCGAAAATTTCATAAACTTCCTTAGTTTAACATACTTTACAGGAGTCTCCAAAATGGAGGGGAAGTACCTCAAGATGGATACAAAGTGATCTCTTTTAGCATGAGAAAAAAATAATAGAATATCCATTTATGTAACATCTGTATCTCATCTTCTAAATTTTATCTGGTATAGGCCATTTATATGCATGTAATATACTAGTTCTGAAGTGCCTATGCATAATATGCAAATGAGTATGTACATATTGGTAGTTTTTGCTAAGTCTTAAACTTTACTTACAGGGATATAACTTCAAAAAATACTGTGGACCCCTGCTTTACATCATTCTACATGGTTGAGCACTGGATGAAACAGCTGGTTTTTGTTTTAGAACCATGTTAGACACATAGGTAACCTGAGAATCTTACTTCACATGGAGCAATACACTATCAGATGTAAATGAGAATGAAGACCAATTGACAGAATAGCAAAGAAAATGTCTTCCATTGTATATCTCTTGGAAACTTACATATTGAATAGAGCAGTAAGTCTATGCTATTTAACTTGTTACTATTATATATTTCTCCCTCTTTTTGTGATGTTTTTTATTACTTAATGAGTTTTATTACATTTATAGGTGTACAACAATCATCACTTCTCTTTTTCTCTCTCATGTAGTACCTAAAGCTTGAGGAATTGACTCAGTTGTAAGCGAAATGTAAAAACGTGCACATTTTGCTAAACTACATATATAAAAATGCTTTGAAAATCATAGTGTTTTATACAAATGTGATATATTCATAGCTTTGACACACATAAGTTACATGAAAAACAACAAAGAGAAAAGAATCACTGAAGATACAGGAGATATTTTAACTCATTTTTCTGGTTCCCTTGAAATAAAAGGGAAGAAGACCCTCCCTCTCACATTCTTTCATCAAAGTGAATAACTCAGATGAAATTTATGGCCTGTCTAGATGATCCAGTAATAAATAATCTAGAATAGGAAAAGGAGAGGAAAGGTCACTTCTCTTCATTATGATTTCTCAAGTTCATCTCACCTCTGTAAAGCCAACAATAAAAAATCATCATTTTCTAAAGTGAAAACCTAACCTGATTGAAAAAGGTCATTATACTTCTGAGTAATGTGAACATGGCCACCTCTCCATAGGTGGCTTTAGGCATTCTCCTGTCCTTTCAGTGGTACCTCTATACATTTTGTAACATGTGTATGCATACTTTATGCACATAGATAATAAATCATTTACAACAGGCAATAAGGTAATGCTCATCACATCTCCTCTGAAGTAGTGGTGTGGATGGAACAATTAACAGGATTCAGAAGGGAGGTGTGCTGATGTGGTATTTGTTTTAAAAAAAATGACTTAAAAACTCCTAGACTAAATTTGAAATTCTTTGCTTAAAAAGTCAAAAAATAATAGGTTCTCATCATCGAATGCAAAATATTCATTTTTTTAGGTACACACTTGTTTTTGAACTGCTGTACTGATAATTTTTAATGTTTTACAACATATTCATTTTCCATTCATGGATGTAACTTGTATTTACCTTATTTGTAAATTTGTATCCCTATCTTTTATTATGATAGAGAATTAAGAAAGAAACCCTGTTGCGATTAAAGAATTCCAAAAAACACTGCTATAATTGATCATTTGCCTGGAAACAGGCAAAGTGAATAAAGTATGCTCTATTGTAAAAAATTGTTGAGTCCCTAAACTCATCATAATATACTGGAAGGCATGCCTTTTTAGACTACAGGCTTGGATTTGAGGAAATCTTAAAAAAAAAGGAGGGGATTCAACTAATAACTAAAATTCTGATCAAAGACAAGATGGTACTACCATCTCCACAAGATGATACAAAACTATGCTTTTGAAATATATATTTAAATATTAGTCTATTACAATTTAGTTCATATTTTTAGTCAATCCTAAGTGAATGTTCTCAAGATGAATTTAATTTCATGTCATTCAAGTCATTATTTGCTTAACAGTAACTAGCCTGTTCTGAAAGTACCCTTTCACTGCATGTCAGGAGTGTATTTCTTCTTGTCAATCCTCTCTATTGTTAAGAAAAAAAAATTAAAATTTTTGGCTCTCTATGTAAATGAACTCTGAACTCTAATTTTCCCAATCATTAAATATATATGGAATAAAATTTAGCCTGTTAGAATTGTCCCTGCTAGGTATCTGAGTTAAAAAATGACCATTTTATACAAAGGGATAATATTTTAATAACAAGTATGTAACTTTAGCCATTCTCATGATTCTTACTAAACAATATAATACACTACAGGTATGATGGCTAATATTTCTAATATAAAAATAATTACACTATTCATGAGGGAGACAGTGTGACAGCTGTCTTTGAAGATGGCATCTGATCCTTCTCTCTTGAAATTTATGTTCCCTGTTACTTTGTCTTTTTAATTTTTTTATTGCAGTATAATCGATTTACAGCATTGTATTAGTTTCAGGAGTACAGCAAAGTGATTCAGTTACATATACATATAATATCTATCTTTTTTTCAGATTATTTTCCTGTATAGGTTATTTCAAAATACTGAATAGAGTTCCCTGTGCTATACAGCAGGTCCTTGTTGGTTACTATTTTATATGTAGTAGTGTATATTTTGTAAACAATAATGTATTGCAGAAATTGACAGAGCATGACTTCTGAGACTAGGTCATAAACAACTTCTACCATGCTTTCTGGAGTCACTGGTTCCGGGGAGAGTACACTGCCTTGTTATGTAGGTGTCAAGCAGCCCTATTTAGAGGTCCATGTGGTAACTAAAAGAGGCCTTCTGCCAACAACAGGCACCAACTTGCAGGGCATATGAGCTCCCTTGGAAGCAGCAGGTCCCCTCGCCCCAGTCAAGCCTTCAGAGGTCAGCACCAGGTGACACTTGACAGGAACCTAATGAAAGGCCCTGAGCCATATCCTGCTAAACTGCTCCTGGATTCCTGACCCATGGACACTGTTTGATTTGCGGGTTTAGGAAATTTTTTTTGTTTTTGTTCTGTTTGTTTTGGCTATGCTACAGCATGCAGAAATTCCAGGGCCGGGAATTGAACCCTTTCCACAGCAGTGACCTGAGCCACAGCAGTGACAATGCCAGATCCTTAATCCACTGAGCTACCAGGGAACTGCAGACACTGAGAAAATAAATGCTTACTGTTGTAAGCTGATAAATTTGGGGTCAATTAGTTATTTAGCAATAGATGACCAATAATGGCAACATATACAAGGAAAAGAACAGGGGCTGAGAGGCTAACAGATCTAAAATGTGCCAAGGCAGCATCTTTTAAGTGAGCCCTCTTGGACAGGTTAAGTCTCTTGTGTTTTGGTTTTTGTCTTCGGTAAACTGAGGATAATAAATCATACCTCACAGTGGTCTGAAGAATAAATAGGGACAGAATTTAAAGGCCTTGGAAAGTGATTTATCCTCAGTATTTGTTTCTTCCTTTTCTTTACATTATGTTTAATTTTGCAGACTTTTTTTTTATTTTAAAGTTTTCAAGCAGATTATGCTCAGTGCATAGAAATGGATTTTATAGGCTGTGGAATAACCGTAGGCAGAGATAAGACTAGGCATAGTCAGATACCTCCTCTTTTTTATCTGTTTGTGTTTTTAGTTTCTATTTACTTGAATGAAAATCTGGTTTTGAAGATTTTGATTTAAGAGAGATGAATTTTTATAAACATTCCCTTAACTAGAAATGAAGAGAGTAGGTTATTTCTGAATATTTTTTGTAAGCCCCAAGTATAAAAGATTTCTAGGAAATAAAACTTTTCCAAATACTGTAAAAACTCTGCTCCATTTTGACAGAGTTTCTGACAGTCTCATGCTCGTGTTAATGACCTTAAGGTTAAGAAAAAAACCTTGAAAATATGCTGTATTTGTTTCTTCTCTGTCTGGTTACCTTGATTCCATTATTTCTGTGTCTTTGTCTAAATATACTGGGAAATTATATGTGAGTGCTTGTATGTGCAATCTTTCATTTTGCTAATGTATAAATTACCTGCAATGATTTTACCCTGGCATTTAACATTGATATTTCAAATTATTTTTGATAGACTCTGAGATCCCATGAACAATACTAGGTGCCAGAGTAGAGGGGTTAAATCCACTGACTGCATGAATATTTGCAAGATTTCCTGGGTTCAAATCCCAGCTCTGTCACTAACTACAGACTTGTGCAAATTACTTAAAACCATTGTACTTTGGTTTTCCTTCAGCAAAAGATAAGAATAATAATAGTACCTATCTTACAGGTTTGGTGAGAAAATAAAATGGGTTAATGTTAAATAGCAGGTACTCATTACACAGTTTTTCATTTTGATGAAATAAATATTTATGAGACTGATGCACTGCCCACTATGCTAAGAAGGCACTTGAAATAAATATTTAAATGGATCCACTCAGTGAGTATAACAACAATCACGCAGCAACCAGAATCTTTCTCCCTCTTCCTTCCTGCATACACTCCAGTTTGCTTTTCTATAATTTTGAGAGGACTTTACATATTACAGAGGTATTTTAGAATTTGGGTATTTCCTCAAATACAACACTAACAAAAGATGTGTATACTTCACTCTGAAATGAAAATGTTTGCCTTTGACAAGTGCATTTGATTTTCACAGCTGCTAGATTTTTTCCATGAGGGTGAGTGTATGGGGACGGGAACTGATTGAGGAGAATCAATCTATGTTTTTTTAGCAGTGATTCTAAATTCCTTTAGAAATCTAAGAAAAGCTATAGTCTATCTCCCCAACAGGAAAAAAAAAATCACTGAAGCTATTACTGTGGACACCAATTAGCTCTGCTATATTTGCTATAGGCCAAGAAGGTGGACTGGATTATTGTCACTTTTTTCTGACAATGGTTGCTGAATTTAGGAGATGGTGAGAGAGGGAGATGGCAAAGGAAATATTAGAAACCAAATGGACTTCAACAAAGGAACTCTCACTTGTGCTGCTAGGAATAATTCTATTTTTTAGCTTTTAAGAAAGATGTGACAGTTTCAAAAGTGACTTAGAAAGGTATATAAAATAATTTAAATCATTTTTCAAACTGTGATTTCTTGGGAACCAAGGATTGGGAGGGGAGGGGCTGCAAGGATATCCAAACCAAAGGCAGGGTTCTGAGCAGGTGGCTTAGGGCTCTCTTTTCCCCTACTTTCACAGATATTACTTATTGGGCTCCAAATAAGATTGTATTTGTAAAAAGGGTTTCATAACTTCCAAAGGATTGAGAATCACTCTCCTAGATGTTTCTCTATATAGATTATCATAAACTGAAAACTTCCCAACATGAATTCTCAGCACCTGAGAAAGGTTATACTGCCAGACATATAATTTTGTAAGGTGGGATGAGCGTGAACACAGCCCAGTGTATCTAATTCTAGGTATGTGAAAATAGGGGGACTTCCATGAAGCTGCAAAGATGCAGGTTTAGAATTAGTAAAAGCATGAATTAATTATTAAAGAAAATTAGCAAATTGAACAGCCCAAATTGTAGAAGAGGTTGCATATAAAATACCTGTACAAAATTTTAGGTAAAAACTACTGTCAGTAACCAAAGCAAATGAGAGAGTTATGGGGATATCTTTCAATTGTTAAGGCTGATGTTGAAAAAGGAGACTATCTTCCACAAATTCTCTTCTGATTTTAATTTAAGAAACAAAGTGCCTGCTTAGGTCCATTCTCATCTACTGTGGCAATATCTAGGTTCTTAGACATTGATTTCACCTGTTTCCTCTGCAGACATTTAGCCTACATTAGTTACGAGCCATGACTCAAGTAAATAAACCCTATATGTATATGTTGGGATTGCCAATATATAACTTTGACTGAAAAAAAAGGCAATTTCATATGATCCAGTGTAACGTTTTTTGGAATACATCCCTCCCTAGTTTTAAAGCAACAACATGTATTATAGATAAAATGCTCCCCTCTGCATTACACCTCCAATCTAACCCACAGGGGTCCCACTCTTCTCTAATGGCCTGATAAGAGCAGCTGAAGAGGTCTGACGGAGCCTGCTGGTTGAAATAAAACGTAAAGTCCTGTCTTCCTTCTCTTGTTCAATAGCTCTTGCGAAGGTGTTCTGAAGTTCCTCAAGGGGACAATCATACATAGTAGCCCTAAAATCTGATTGCTTAGTCCTT
The DNA here is from genome assembly GCA_004024745.2 of Catagonus wagneri. Taxonomy (NCBI): domain Eukaryota; kingdom Metazoa; phylum Chordata; class Mammalia; order Artiodactyla; family Tayassuidae; genus Catagonus; species Catagonus wagneri. The sequence continues at coordinate 3,754,807 of PVHT020000066.1, read as the reverse complement.
CATGTATTTTATCCCTCTACAGCCCCTTTAGTGACAGAATACCTAAAATGCTGTGTTCTATAAAATAAAATATTAAAGTATCTTGCGGGGAAGGGAGGTAGGTAAAAGGGTTGGGACCTATTAGGGAATCTAGGCAGAGTCAGCAGCTTCAATTGCTTTTGGAGGCCTTTCGCAGAAGCTTTGCCCAAGTCCTTTAAGAGTTGGTTTATTTCCCAAGTAAACGTGGTTGCCAGCAAAAGCAATGGTGTGCTGGTTCAGAAGAGAGGGTAAGAAATGAAAAGTATCAGCGATGGGGGATTTTCAGGCATTTCTGAGATCATATAAACCAAAGTGGACATTTCTTCTGGATGCTATTAGCTCATCCCTCCCACGCGGCCCTCTCCAGTTTGCCTGCCTGCGAGGAGGCTGCTGAGATTCATTCAAGCCAGTTAAAGAAATTGCTTAAAGTAAGTATCTGAAACACAAACACATTAGCTCAAAGTGCTTGAAACAGAGTAATAAGCACAAAGTCCTTACTTCTTCTCTCCTTTGTACCATTCAAAGGCCGGAGGCGGCACACCTGCACCTTCGCATCTTATCAATCCGCTGCGTCCGGGGACCACTGTGCCAGATTTAATTTCCTGAATCGTAGGAGCAACTGAAAAAGAAACAAAGAAAGAAAAAAACTGGTGGGTAAGTTAAAAACAATCTCCCACAGAAATATAGCACACACATGTTTTTATTCCTTCTATATTCAAAGGAATCCTATGCCTGATAGGCCAATGCATCACATTTTCAGTACTTTATGCTTCTAATACGAGACTAGTCATTTTCAGCTTCATTTTTCAAGTTGGACAATAGATGAATGTTCCCACAGACTGCAGAGTAAATGCAATACATTCTGGCCTTGCTTCCTATTGGAAAAATGGCACTGTTGAGGAGAACACTTCATCTGTACTCCAGTCAAACTATACTCCAATAATAGTTCTCACTTATTGAGTGATGGCTGGGGGCAAGTCTCTGGGCTAGGTACTTTAAGCTTGATGGTATTATGCCAATTTTACAAATGTGAAAACTGAAACTCAGAGAGGCTAAATAGTTTGTCTAAGGTCACACAGCTTCGTTGACCCAAAGACTGAGTTCATTGCATATTCTGTCTTTTTCCCTACTCTCTATGCTTTAGCACTTCAGTGATTTTTTCAATGTGGTTCTTTCTACCTTGAATGCTAGTCCCCATTTCCACAGATTCAAAGGCCCAACCTAAAGATAATCATCACCATACACTTTCCTGTTGCTCTGGTTGGAAATAGCTTTCCCTTCTCTGAGTAGTTTGTCTAAATTTTTCACACCATATGCTTTCTCTCTTATAATTATATGAATATGCTAGACTTCCTTGTCAGCTACCTGAAGGCAGGGTAAATATCTGATTTCATCTTTGCATATTTAGAGACCAAGGCACAGTGCCTGGCACAAAGTGATGCTTAAAAATCTTTCTTGTAGCATAGGCATTGCTTTTATTCATCAAATAGTTATTTAGCCAACCATACATAGCAGGCCTTTCTCAAGGCACTAGCAGTTAAACTCCCCTGACAGATTACATTTTAAACAGGTGAGGGATGTGGAGACAGACTATAAGCAGTAAATCAATTAAGTAATTTAAAGAAAATGTTAAGTTTTTGTTTGCTTGTTGTTTTTTGGGTTTTTGGTTTTTTTGGCTGCACCATGGCAAGTGGAAGTTCCCAGTCCAGGGATCAAACCCACATTATACTTGCAGCCTGAACCACAGATGTGGCAATATCAGATCCTTAACCTGTTGCATCACATGGGAACTTCCTAAACAAAATATTAAAGAGTGATAAACAATATGGTAAAAAGAAAATTAGTGTAAGGTAAGAGGAATTAGAGCAAGAAACGGGTTGCAATTTTTATGAAGGGTAATGGGAGTAGGATTCATTCAAAAGTTATTAAGCAAGGATGATGCAGAGGAGTGAGTTTGCTATGTGAATATCTGGAGGAAGAGACTTCTCTGTGGAGGGAACAGTCTGCAGTAAGGTCTTGAGGCTGAAGCAAGGTTGGTTCGTTTGAGAAATATCAAGATCAATGTGGCTGAAGAAAAGAGAAAGAAGGGAGAGCAGCAGGAGACCAAGTGTGACGGTTAATTTTGTGTCGATCTAACTGGGTCGCAGTGTGACCACATATTTCTAAACAGTTATTTCTAGGTGAGACTGTGAGGGTATTTTTAATGTGATCAGCATTTGAATCAGTGGACTCAGCAGCATACTGCCCTTGCAAGGTGGGTGCACTTCAATCCACTTGAGGCCAAATAGAAAAGGCAGAGGGAAGGGGAATTTGCCTCTTCTCTGCAAAGACTGCTTGAGCTAATTTATCAGTCTTCTGCTCTCAGTGAGATTTACACAACTGGCTCCCCTGGTTCTCAGGCCCTCAGACTCAGAATGAACTTCACCACTGACTTTGCTGGGTCTCCAGCTGGAAGAAGGAGTTGTGGGACTTCTCAGTCAGCTAAGAAGTGAGCCATTTCCTCATAATCTCTCTCTGTCTCTTTTTCCTCGCTGTCTCTCTAGGCATCGTATATATACATATATGACACACATATGTGTATATATGATATACATCACACATCTGTGTATATATGATATCTATCATATTATATGTGTATACTGATATATATCACATACTATATATGTGTATATATGAAATAGATCACATATTATACACATGCATATATAATACATATCACCTATTATGATATATATATATTAATATATCTGTATACATGATATACATCACATATTAATTATGTGTATACAGGTATTCGTATATGTGTTTATATACACACACACACATACATTATTAGTTTTGTTTCTCTGCAGAATCCTGAATAATATATGGAGCTAAAGGATTGAAGATCAGATATGACCTTGGGGGCATTTTAAGAACTTGGCTTTTGCTCTGAGTGAAGTGATGAACCACCACAAAGAAGGGATATAGTCTGACTTTTGTTTAAAAGTATCATATCACTCAGGCTGCTGTGTTGAGAAAAGACCATTGCAAGGTCAGGATGAAAGCTATTGTTGTAAGCAAGACAAGTGATGTTGGCAGCTCATACTAGGATGGTAACACCTGAGGTAGTGAAAAGTGACTGGCTTTGGGGGTCTGTTGTGAAGTTGGAGTCAATAGGATTTCTTCACAGAAGCATAAAACAAAACAAAAAAAGTGGTCAATTACATTTGGCTTAAATAGATTAGAAATATCCATTGACTCGTTGGGTTAAATTGTAAGTAGATGAGTTTTGGAGGGAAACATTGAGTTGTATGTATGTGTCATTTTTGGTAACAGACTCCTTTTTAGAGTAGTTTTAAGTTTACACAAAATTGAGCAGAAGATGCAGAGATTTCCCATGTACTCCTTGCCCCAGCAACAGGCTATCTTCTGCCAGAATGGTACATTTGTTATAAGTGATGAACGTACACGGAAACATCATAATGGATTTAAGTCCATAATTTACATTAGGGTTCACACTTGGTGTAGTACAATCTATGGATTTGGACAAAAGCAAATACATAACTATGACACATACAAAGTATTTTCACTGCTGTTAAGATCCTCCTATTCCTAAACCCTCCTAAACCTCCCTTTTAATTTTTACTACCCGACCACCTTTGGCAACCACTGATTTTTTTTTTTTGTCTTTTTGCCTTTATGTAGAGCTGCACCCACAGCATATGGAGGTTCCCAGGCTAGGGGTCTAACAGGAGCTGTGGTTGCCGGCCTTCGCCACAGCCACAGCAACGCGGGATCTGAGCCACGTCTGCAAACTTCACCACAGCTCATGGCAACACCGGATCCTTAACCCACTGAGCAAGGCCAGGGATCGAACCCGCAACCTCATGGTTCCTAGTCGGATTCGTTAACCACTGAGCCACGATGGGAACTCCCACTGATTTTTTAATTTCCTCCATAATTTTGAATTTTCCAGTTTGTTCTATGGTTGGGGTCATATAGCATGCAGCATTTTCAGTTGGCTTCTTTCACTTAGTAATATGGATTTAGGTTTTATCCGTGTCTTTTCATGGATTGACAGCCCATTTCTTTCTAGCACTAAATAATTTTCCATTGTCTGTGTGTACCACAGTTTATTTATCTTGTCCACCTGCTGAAGAACTTCTTGGTTCTTCCAAGCATTGACAATCATATGTAAAGCTGGACATATACTTTTTGTGTGGACACAAGTTTTTAACTCCTTTGAGTAAATACCAGGAAGTGACACTGCTGGATTGTATGGTAAAATTATGTTTAGTTTTGTTAAAAAATGACTATCTTCCGAACTGACTGTACCATTTTGTGTTTCCACCAGCAATGAATGAGAGTTCCTGTTACTCCATGTCCTCAGTAGCATTTGGAATTGTCAGTGTTCAAGGTGTGGGTCATTCTAATAGGTGTGTAGTGGTATCTCATTGTTTTAAATTGCATTTCACTGGTGACATGGTATAAATTATCTTTTCATATGCTTATTCTCTATTCATATTCAGTCTTTAGCTTACTTTAAGGAGGTTGTTTATATTATTTTTATTGTTTTAACTGTTCTTTGTATATTTTGGATAACAGTACTTTATCAGAGGTGGCTTTTGCAAATATTTCCTCTCAGTCTGTGACTTGTCTTTTCATTTTCTTGATGGCATATTTCATAGAGCCAAAACTTCTCATTTTAATGAAGTCTAGCTTATCGACTATTTCTTCCGTGACTTGTGCCTTTGGTGTTGTATCTCAAAAGTTATCACCAAATCCAAGGTCATCTATATTTTATCTTATGTTACCTTCTGGTTTTATATGCACGTCTTTTTTCATAAATGTTTTCTTTTCTAAAAAAATTTTAAACACTGTACATATTTCAAATAAAACTGTGGGAAAAAGTTTAATACAACAGCTACCTGGAAGGTGGAAATACTAATTCATTCAGACAAATGACCTGAGTAAGTGTGCACTTTGGATATATTTTAAGTTTCTTTAGAAAGCAATTAAAAAGTGCAGAGTTTAATGATTTTCCAATATGCGGAAATTATGAAAACTACAACATTCTTACATAGAACACTGCCTTTCCTTTCAAGGCATATTAATCATTTTCTGTTAAGGGTGATACTTCACTTTGAAATTATAGCACCTTATTTCTTTGCGGTATTTTTACTCTTGATAGTAATAGTAAAGCTATTTTAATTCTTAATAACTAGTGTTTTTTGGGAAAAAAACTAGCAAATAAGTATTTTTATAAAAGCACATGCTAACAAGTTGGTAAAAAATAATAAAGAATGTTTACCAAAAATTTTTGAAAAAGAAAGTGTTATGAACTAATATATGTACATGCAGTGTTAGATACACACAAATACACATATTTTCTAATTCAATATAAGGAATCACTTAATAAATTTTAACTTTGTTAAGCAAAGATTTATATCCCCTCTTATAAGGCAATAAAATTATGAAAGACATCTAAAAATAAAAACCACTTATTGTCAATTATTATGGCACTGTTTTGCTTGAGTGAGGTATAGGTAAGACTGTATTTTCACTCTTGTTCTCATAGGCTTTCATCTCTCTTTCTCTCCCTGTCACACTAAGAGGCCATAATCTTTTATGATATCCAACTATTATTGAGGATGAAATAATATATGCAACAAGAGATCCATCACAAACTTCTATTGATAACCTGGTTAGTTTAATTACTCTCTTGTTTGTCAAGGGGGCCATGACTCATTACAAACAAAACCATGAAATCCGGAGCATTGCCTGAAAACCCAGGCGTAATGAACCGAAATAAAAATCTAATTTGTCATTAAAAGGCTTTTATGCAGTGCAGTGTGCATATGGCTTAGCACTAGGTAACCACACAAGTTAAAGGGACATGACTGTGTTGTCTAGGGGGCTCACTGGCTTCTGTGATGGACACTGAGAATGGAGAGATACCTAAAAGCCTCAAAAAAAAATGAAATGAGGATTAACATTGTGAATAAGAAAAAGTCCTAAGAGCATTTTATGTGTTAGAGAATTAAAGGGTTACGAACTATGAGAATTCAATATGGAGAAGGGAGTCTCAAGTAGATTTCATTTTGAGACTAAAATTATAAACTTGAACTTGAAGGTTATACTGATTTTCTTGGGGACATGAATGAACCCTTATGCATATTATTCTACCTCTTTTGAGAATGTTTAAGAGGAAGAGGATTCATCCTATTCTTCATTCCTTCATCAGTTCAACAAATATTTTTATTGGGGACCATGATAATGACAATATAACATTCCTGACCTCAAAGGGCTAATATCGGGAAAGAGAGAGAAAAAGAGTGAGAGAGTGAGAGAGAGTGTGTGTATACATGCATGTGCAAACAGTAAATAAATAAATAAATAAATAAATAAATAAATAAATAAATAGGATCCATATTAACTAAGCTAGACACTGAGCAGGGTAAAAGCAAAATGAATGCAAAGTGGGTTATTTTATATGGGGTGGCCACAGAGCTCCTTATTGATAAGTCAATAAGCAAACAGAAAATTAAATGATATGAGGAAAATAATCATGTAGTTATCTGTAGAGGAAATTAACAGAGGAGACAGAAAAGTTAAAGGCCCTGAGCTGAGAGTTCTGAGGTGGAAACATACTTAACAAGTTTGAGGAGCAGAAAAATAGTCACTGTGGCTTGAACAGGTAAGTGAGAAGAAAAAACAAAACAAAAACAGAAGAGAAGGTTGGGTAGGCAGCTGGAACTCAGATTCAGAGGATCTGGTAGCCCATGTTAAAAGGCTTTGAATTTTATTCCAAGAAGATGAGGTTTTGTAGACTCTGAGCAGAGAAGCTACATGATTTAATCAATATTTTATACAGACTTTTTGGCCACTATGAGGGGCATGGTCTTCAGAGGCAGGAGGGATAACAGGAAACTGTTGTGGTAATCTTTAGAATGATGAGAAAATCATTGACCAATCCGTATAAAAGGCAGGAACTGAGAGAAATTGTAATTAAATAGATCATTGGTCACATTGGATCTGAGTCAACCTCATTTTAGTTAACTGGCAGTAAGAAGACATTTTCAGTGAAATTCCAAGTTTACACCATTTTGAACCCTATCACTTCGTATGAATAAAAGAGTTCTATGGCCACTGAAAGGTCTGGTTAAACCAAAGAGGTTTGTTTTCTAGAGCCCATCTCAGAGACTGTGATGCCTTTATAAGAATCTCACAGTGTAGAACTTTTCCCAAACTTATGACACCACGGAGTTGCAGAAAATTTTATATTGTAGGTCCTGTGGCCCTAATATTTTTTAGGGCATATTCTGGGTATGTTGGATAGTTGAGCCAGTAGAAGTCTGAGGTCTAGTCCACATTATACGTTATGTCATACATGAATTTTCAGGTTAACAATCATCACTGATTCAACAGGCTTCTATGTGCTCATGAACTATAATGTACTAATGAATATTATGTGAAGAGAAGGCCTCACTTATTTGCATCAGAAGAATACTCTCACTGGTTTGCCAGAAACATCTACCTCACAACAGTTAGGACTAATTAAATCTCCAACTGGAGCTATAACAGTGAATTTTAAGTATGCTTGGTTAAGTTGTACAAAACACTCATTTTCCACTACAGCGTTCCATATTTTAAGAAAGCATATTGGGCCCTTCCTAGAAAAGACAATCAAATGGTCAAACCTGAGTGGTTGCTCCCAGAGCCTATTTCTCTCACCATTACACTCCACTGCACTGTGAATTTTGGTCCTGGCACATCAGTGTTAAGCTGTTATTACTGGAAATAGGAGAGTAAATATGTGCATCTACATTCATTTTTATTTCTGGAATTGCTTTTCTTTCCATGGAGGTAGTTTTTCATTCTACTGAGATGTAATTTCTTTTAATTACACCAAAGCAGTAAAGAAGGTGATTTCTTGGACCCCTCAAATTCATAAGTACAATGGCATCTTTGGAATAGACTGATTTATGTGCAATGCTGAAGTTTAGGTATCCTGCCCTTCTGTCAAATTGTATATAGCTGTGAGCTGAAGCAATTGCACAGTGAAAAAAATCAATTTCAGAGGAATGATATTAGACAGATGTGGGGAACAGCAAAGAACAGATGTTGGGGAAGGCCAGCAGTGAAAGGGTCAAGAAAGGGGTATTTAACACCTGTGTGATTAGATGCTCATAAAAAAGGAGTTTTCCCTTTTCATTTACTCAGTTGGATTATTTCCTTTCATTGTTTAGCCAGTCATTTCAGGATGAAGATAATTAAAGGTTCTTCATCCAAAACACCAGGCTGTGCAGGTGCAAGCGACAGAATCTCTGCACTTGGCATCCAACAAGCCTAATCAAGATTCAAGTTGTCTTAGTTACATGACAATAGCCACAAAGACCTTCTTCCTCTCTTGCCATCCTCTATGGGAGCTTTGGTTTGTACATTCTTATGAGTGAATCAGAAAATCACTTTAATAGTTTTAGCAAATTGATATAGTTTCAACAAAACTTTGGAATTTCAGTGGCAAAAGATTTGACTACCACCCTAACTCCTCAAAATGATGGACAATGATAAAGGTATCATGTTAAATAATTAAAATAATAAGAGTGAGGAATATAAATGAGAAGTAAATCATGAAGAAATCCATCCCACAGAAACTGAATTGGAAAACACTGTGGTAAATAAGCATGTTGACTTTGGTCTAGATTCTGAAACTTGTGAGCTACACCAAGGCAGCCTTGGTCAAATGGACCATTTCTAAAAAAATGAAACTTAAGGTTTCCAGCACCTACCAGAGAATATATCATATAAGATGTGCTCCATACACCATTGTTACAGATGAGGATAATGATAGTTGAAGAATTTCTTCCTTGAAGACAGGTTGCAATATAGGGTGAGGAATATATGAAAATCTTTCCAAGGTTGTCATAGATCACACACAAATGGATCACAAAGTCAATAAACCCTTTCCATGAAGCAAGTATGTTCTTACATTGTAGACTAATTTGATTTTAAAGACAACTAAGAATTTCATGTTGTTGCTAAGAAAAATTTTTCAAAAATAATCTAGTCAGATGTTTGTTTAAGGAAAACTACTGAAATTTAGTTCAATCATAATCTTCATGACATAAAGGATTTTCACATGAATTACAGCTCTGGTCAGCTTTCACAGGGAATGAAAATAATCCAGCTTGTAATGTACTTCCTGCCTCACCAAGACCTTAAATATTTACATGGTGGCAAAATAGTGTAGTAAAATGTCCTTGCTTTGCAGTCAAGCAAAAGTAGTTCTAACATTCACTATCTGAATTACTTAACCCTTCTAAACTCCAGTTTTTGCATCTGTAAAGTAAATAGTGCCCACTTCATAGAATTACTGTAGAGGCAACATAAAACCCTTCAGGAAAGTGCTTACCCTAGTGCTTTGCACTGAGTTATCAGTCAATAAAAACTTTAGCTATTATTAAACAGGAATTATTACAAGTAAATAGGGTACCGCAGCTATGTTCCCATTTAAGAGCACGGAAACTTTACAAAATATGGATAGGAAAGGAAACTGAATTTTTAAAAAAAATTCCTTTTCTTGGTACTGCAAACATGTGATTAATTTAATTCAAAGGTATATTAGTATATCACTTTTTACTCTCCCAGAATTCCATCAATATACTGCTCTTTTAGTATAGCAGATCAAGAAATTTTTTTTCACTAAGGCATTTGTGGTGGACCTTGTCTTATGTCTCATTGACCAAGAAGTTAAGAGGCTTGGATTCAACAATATAACAGAACATGCAAGGTGTATGGAGGGAGTTCCTGCTGTGATGCAGTGGTTTAAGAATTCGACTGCAGTGGCTCGGGTTGCTGTGAAGGCACGGCACAGTGGGTTAAAGGACTGGGCATTGCATAGTTTGCAACTGTGGCTTGGATTTAGTCCCTGGTGGGCACTTCCACATGCCATGGGTCTGACCATTAAAAAAAAAAAAAAAAGTGTAGGGAACACAAGCGTGTCCCTTTCTAGAAAAATGTGCAATTGTGGAGGGACATCACGTTAGGGCATGTACAAGATCAGTCTTAAGTTAAGCATATGATTCTGTTAAGAATATGCTGAAATCATTTTCTCTTTCACAAGAATGACAATGATAAGAATTCCACGTGTAAACTGGACTTCAGTATTCAATATCCATTATGACAGTGTACTAAGCTGTGAGCTCTGATTCCCTTATGTTCACACAGGTGTATAAAAAGGAAAATATTTTGTAAAAAATTTCGGAGCTAAGGTATATAACTGCATATGAATTCTGATTTTAGGGGCTTTAGTGACCTAGCACCATCCCCCTGAGCCCTCAAAAAAAAATCTGTTTATTGTTTAAAATTACGGCAAAAGATTCTTTCCCTAAACTCATAGTTTAACACCATTATAATATTTAACCCTTTCAAGGGAGTTAAATATCCTTAACTTTTTATTAGTCATGTATCTCATGGTATGAATGAGCTGATACTGTGTTGATGAGTGTGCATCTGTGAGAAGCTATATAAACATGGATGTGTTATCCATGACTCATAAAGAAGTAGAGAAAAGACAGGCAAGAAAGGGTTATGTGATGAGGAGCCTTTTGGTGATTAGGCAGAATTCATTCATATCATGCTTTTGGCAAGGGTCAGCACTACTGAAATTACAGCTTGAAGTGGCTGTCCCCTATAGTCAGCAGTGCTCATTCCAGTGATGCATTCACTGTAAAATATGTCTGAGATTTATTGGGCCACTAGCTGTATCAATAGGATTAAATGGTTCACTGTTTTCCTTGCTCTTCACAAAACTTTCTTTCTTTAGACTTTATTCATGATTTGATCTCTTCTTTGTTGTCAGTCATACTGAATTATAGCCGTATGTGATTGATTTATATGCATTGTACAAATTTGTGAGAATGGTGAATTTGGGAATTCTACCCAAGCATCTCTTTTCTCAGTCTTGTAAGAAAAGTTGCCCATCTATACAAACCTTCAAATTCTTCAACATTTGAGTGCATTCTTTTCATATTGAAGCTATTATACATTTCCGGATATAAAAATTATTTTTTAGTGAATCCTCCTAAAATAAAGATTAGAAAAATTCAGATGCTTTCTTTAGATTACCTGTAAAACATGAAAATATTCTTGGGACTATTTTTCTCATGGAGAAAATTTTCTAGTTGTATTAATCAGTAGAGATATGTCGTTTAAGCTTCTATTATATTTATTGTGATGTTTTAAGTCACAGTATATTTTTAAAGCTTAATATTGATCTCTCAGAATGTGAATAAACTAGACTTTTATAAATTTAAGATTTTCACAGTTCAATCAATGTGGAAAAAAATGATAGCAATAAAGATATACTCAGTAATACATGGGGATAACACTGGTGGAATCTTTCCTTAGGCTAATTTTTAATCTGATCATGTTTCCCTCTGGCCTCAGGGCCAGCTTCCTCCAAGGACCTACTGGTAAATCTGAAGGCACCAGGGAATCTTTGGCTGGTATGACTTCTGCCCTCTGCAGAATAATCACTGGATCAAATTTCTTAGTTGACTGAGTGGTTTATTATTTCTCCTTTTTCTGTGGTCTTCAATAATCTTAAAATAGCACATTAAAAAGTTGATTAAAATTCAGTTATTAAAATTGTTTAATTCTGAGAAATGAATAATTCATATTGCTAATACATTCAAAGAATTACTTTCCAAACACACTGTCTTAGAGAAGGAGAAAAGAAAGCCTTTGGGTTGCTAGGGGAAAAAAAGGGAAATTAAAGAAAAAAGTAAGATTTATGTTACAGAAATTCCGTTGTAAACTAATTTCTCCCTGTGCACTGCCCTTAAATGCATGAGGGAGAATGGAAGTCTAGCAAGACTATAGGAAATATGTTAAGTGAATGACATTTTCCAAAACTATATACGCACAGGTTCTCTAGTAAGAATGTGAACATTCATCTGAACCACTTCTACCTTTCCATTTATTTTGAAGTGTCAATCAGATGTGTGCTTAGACCTGTATCCTGAAGGTTGTACCATTATAGTATTTCTACATGGTTCAAAGAGTAAAGCCACAGAAGTCATGACTATGAATGGATGTGCTTTATCCATAGCCTTGCCATGGACTTATGAACAAGCAGAAAAACAGCCTAGCAGGAAGTGATACTAGTTGTAGGACTGAAAGGTAATTTTTCTTCCTATTTGAGAAACAGAATCTTGGACACTTCTATTTATGGAGAATGAAAGCTAAATCAGCAAACACAGTAAGTAGTAACTAAGACCAAAAAGAAAAAGAGGACATAAAGTGGGAGAGACATTTTACCTACAAATAGTGTATCTTAAAGAAACTGAAAGATGTAGGAGGAGAGGTGGTAGAAAAACTGTAATTTTCAGAAACAATAGTATGGGTTTATTTGGGACTAAGAATGTTTTACAAGGGGAAAAATATCATCCTTCTTGAAATGGTTAAATAAAAAGTGGTTTGAGAAAACTCTGCCTAACAGCAAAAGCAATTTGACAACTGATGGGTTTGTCAAGAAAGGAAAAGTCTGACTAACAAATAAGAAATTCCATGTCAGCAACAGCAGCACATGAATAAATTATTAGAGAAAACATTTGGGCTCTTTCCTCTTCGGCTCAGAAATAAAATATATATATATATGCAGCTGATACCCTCCTTATAATCTCAATCTTATGTAGTGCCCCTTAAGTCAAAATCACTAGATTCCTCTCTATTTACTGCTCTCATCGTGCAAAGCTTATCTGTGCATTTGATCAACGGCTACTATTACCAGTTCATCATGTTATTACAAAACATTTCCAAGTCCTGAGAGACTCAATAATTTTGTAAGTTCTCCCATTAAAAATGCATTTTACCAGTCCTCACAAGCCCATAAATATCATGCTAATATTACGTCTTTTTTGGAATAATTGCAAGTCTCCTAACTGGACCCCCCAGTTCTACCCTTGCTCTCTCCATAGGCCATTCTCACTATAGCTTATGTTTTTTTCATCCCTTTACACTTAAATGAGTATATATGTATATATAATACATAATACATTATTAATATAAATAAAAATACATGTTGAATATATTTATTATTTATAAATATGTTTATATTTGAAATTAAATTTAATATATTCCTTAGAGTTATTAGATGCTATTTGGAACAAAACATCTGAAATTAAATGCTTAACTTTAGCATTTCCTTTTTATATATCATATAATAGCACATATAGCACCATATAACTCAGCATTAAGATAATATATATCTGCGAAGCAGAGTTCTAAAAAAAAAATTCAAGTAGTATTTGTCTATGGCTTCCACCAATACATGGGAACTCGGAAAGTAATCACAGATAACCTTTAGGCTCATGCCATGTTTCAGTCAGCTATTGTTACTGTGTAACAAATCACCACTTTATCTTGGTGACATGTAACAATCAACATTTATTTCTCACTCATGTATCTACTCTGTCATGACTGTAATATCCATTAATGAAAGCAGACATGTGATCAAGTCTGTCGTTAATGGAGTTGGGAAACAATATTCCATCTATATTTGGAAGGGAATGGGAATCAATATTGCCAAGGAAAATCTAGACTCTTACTTGTAGGTAGAATTTTCCAAAGCCATTCAGGCTCAGTGTCTTCCACACTGACGCCAAAAAGAGCTCTATGGGTTTGCCTTGAAAAAGAAAGTATCTTACCTTCTGTTAAGAAAATGGAGTGTCTGAAACAAATTAGGAATTTCAGAATGCATTAATATAAGGAATATCTGGCTGAAGATATACCATAGGGAACAGAGCTGCCATGGAAACCAAAAGAATAGCAAGTGCTTTGCAATGCAACTATTGTGGACAGCTATTGTGTCAGGAAGGTGTTGTTGGAGCACTCCAGAAAGGCTGATGAGGACACACCTTAGGAAGACTCCCTGCTTCTTCTGCTACTACATTGAAATGCATTTGAAAATTGGGAGATTTTCCATGTTTTATGTCATGTACTGACTCAATATTTCTTCATGGGTTATTATCTGTCCTCTTAATCATTTATTTACCCAGTATTATTGGCCAAGAATAGATTTAAATGATTCTTGCTTTAGAGAAGCTCAGGGCTCTAGTGGAATTAAAAGCTAGACGGTAATGTGTCATAATTTTCTGTGTTTCTTTAAGACCTAGCCCAGTATCAGTGTAGTGGACACATTAGAACTGTCTGTTGAATTAGTGAATGTGATGAATGATTATTTCTATAAAATATTATAATTTTATGATCTTGCTATAATTCACTCTCACTTTTTATGTTAATACAGTTAATTCTAATGAGTTAGATTCAGTGTTGATGGGTTTATCACATTCATGTAAAATGTAATTAATAATTAAATATATTTGCATTGTATTGCCAAATATTGACATCAGTGCCATTTATTAGTAATGCATATTTATTTTCCTTTTTTTTTCTTTTTTTTCGCCTTTTATGGCTACTGGGCGTATGGAGGTTCCCAGGCTAGGGGTCAAATCAGAGCTGTAGCTGCTGGCCTATGCCACAGCTACAGCAACGCAGGATCCGAGCCGTGTCTGCAACCTACACTCAGCTCATGGCAAAGCTGAATCCTTAACCCACTAAACAAGGCCAGGGATTGAACCTGCATCCTCACGGATGCTAGTCAGATTCATTACCTGCTGAGCCAAGATGGGAACTCCAGTAATGCATATTTCTTAAAGAATTTTTTTAATAAAGAAATTGTACTGAGTCAGGATATGGAAATAACAGAATTTGGGGGCATATTTCACCTGAAATGTAACCTAAAGCTAGAAATTTTTCTGGAGTTCCTATTGTGGCTCGGCAGGTTGAGAAACTGACATACTGTCTGTGAGGATGAGGGTTTGATCCCTCCCTTAGTGGGTTAAAGATCTGGTGTTGCTGCAAGCAGCAGCGTAGGCCACATATGTGGCTTGGATCTGGTGGTGCATGACTGTGGTATAGGCCACAGCTGCAGTTCTGATTCAGCCCCTAGCCTGGGAACTTCCAAATGCCACAGGTATGACCATAAAAAGAAAAATATAATAAATTTCTCTGAAAAACTTACACATTCCAGGAATAAAGGGTTGTATGTTGGTCCAATAAATGGATATGGTTGCTTAGGAGACCAGTATTTATTGTGACTAGAAATCATTGTTATTAGTTGATCTGAAACATATTTATGAGTCCAAATAATGTATTCACTTTGTGTTTAAGTTGCAAGATATGATTGTAGACCAGAAAGTTGATCTGTGTATACCAGGCATATAAGAAGCAATTTATGTACTGTGTATAAGAGACACAGGATCCATGATTTCAGAACAATATTAGAAGCAATATGTCCTGCTTCTGTTATCATTTTATTTAAACACTCAATTTAGGGATTTCTGCCTGAATTTTATTTCACCATTTTTTAAAAATGAAAATTCACAGTAGAAGGTGAGTATGACAATAATGTCAAAAGTGTAAAGGCTGGTCAAGATAATGTTCCCCATTGATTCTGTTTTCTTCAGGCTTTTTTCAGTTTGCTGCACTGTGTGCCCCGTGAAATAACGGTCCATTATGGTTTTATGTTCTTCTTACTGAAGTAATCCTATGAGTGATCTAGTAAGAGCATCAGATAAACTATTTCAGTGTGGTTTTATGTGTGTGCTTGTATGTGTATGTTGTGTTTGCTCTGCTTCTTCCAAAATGGAAATAAGCCTGTTTTCGGTAACTAAACCAAATGTTTCCAGAGCACTTTAAATGCATAATTCATAAAAACCAAAAATGGTAAAACAATGTACGGACTCTACTGGCATTCATTTAGCTACAGAAAATATGCAAAACGCTAGGTAGAACAGGTTTTGTCTTTTAACATTTTAATGAGCTTTGGGACTTTCGTGCATATTAGTTATGTTGCCCTAATTACTCATTATAATTCTAATGTGCATTTTATATTTAATTACAATGCTTATAAAGATTTGGTATGGACAGTAAATTATTATAACTAGCATGTGCATAATGATTATGAACTGAATTTATTAACTTTTATACCAGCATTCAGTGTTGGTAACTTTCAGTTTCACCTTGGTGATTAACCACATTGTCTGATTAAACAAATATTTGTGTGGAATTAATTGTAAATGCCAAAAGTAGAGTCTACTTCTTTGCTTTTTGATAATTTTCATTAAATTTTATTCTTAGTTTCCTTAGCTTATCTCATTACTAGACAAGCTCATTTCAAAATATTACAGTATTATTAATTTTCTTAATTATTTAAAAGACTTGTTTAGACATTTCAATGGGGAGCCCAGTGTCAGATGATTAGAAGCCTTCTGCTAGGGTAGGTAAAACTACTTAAGTGTTTTTCTGAGATTTATTTATATCCTAAACACAAAGATATACAATTGAAAAAATAATTCCCATATTTTATTAACATTAAGAAGAGTTGGCGTCTATCAAAGACTTTCTCTTTCCATTTGGCATAGTGCATTTCCACAAGTCTTAGATGTTAATTTTTTGTCAAATTATTCATGTTAAAAAATACAAATAGCTCCAGATTCATTTTCCATTCTTTAAATTTGGTACAGTGCTCTGTATCGAGTGGGCAGTCAATACGTGTTAATTGATAATTAGAATAGTTAAAAAAGAAACTGTAAAATTTATACTCACTTCCATAGAAAAAACAACTAGAAGTTGAATGTGAATTAGACCATATATTTGTCAGAGAAGTCTACATTTTTTCACTCCAGATAGTCTTATTACTGACCCAAGTAATATTTTTCTTCAGTAAACAAATGAGGGTATGAAAGACAGATTACATAAGAATTAGCAAGGAGGTTTTATCTGAAAATTTCCTAAATATAAACATCCATATAGTGTATCATTAAGGATTCAGTTAGGATCTTAGCTTATGGTTAGTTACTAGTTGTGGGATGCTGGGCAAATACGGTGATATTTAAACATTTTAATTCCTGTTGATGTGATACAGGGATGATCTAAGCTATCTCAAAGGCTTGTTGTGGCAATTCAGTGAGAAGCTGTATATGAGGGATGAGCATAAGGAAGGCTAGATGCAATGAACATTTGAAAATTTGCTTTCATACAAATACTCTTGCCACCCTGATTCAAAGTGATTATTTATTTGGCAGAGCAATGTAGGCAGCTTAACATTCACCTTCCTCAAATCCTCCAGTATAATCTATCCATTGAGAAATGTGGTATGTGTATATGTCCACATATGATGTATGCATACATACATTATATATTCATTTATATGTTATAGGTACATCAATATATGCACATATTTGCATAAATTTTTCATTTCAAACAATTTACCATCAGTTGACTGCTTAAGATAGAGATATAATAATCTCAGATACTATTCCCTTGTTTACTGTGTACATGAATTCCTAGTTCAATTTTTGCATTATGCTTATGAAAACCATCACCTATATAGATTTATGCATGGTATTAAATTATACTGTTGAATTCTATGATAGCAGTATCATAGCTTTAATGATAAAGCCATTATATATAACTATTATATTACTTTATTCAAATTATAGAAAATATTATAGAGATATATACAGTTGCATAGTAATTATTATAACATCACTATTCATAATGTTATTATCTAATAATGCTATATTATTTAACATAACTGCATAAGTCTTTTAAAGTATTTCTAACAAGATTTAATTCTAAAAACTTAAATTACTTTGAAATTGAGCTTGTGCCAAACTGTTTATTATTTATGCTAATTTATGCAGAGCAATATGAGAGTAAATAAAAATATTTTTGTTTACTAATTTGTTTGTCATCCATGTATTGACTCCAACATGCCCAATCTTACTGCTTTCATAACTGAACAGTCTGTACATTTTCTATACTTGAAGCTCCCTGCAATAAGTGGATGCTATGGGGATTCTTTGTCATCTCTTCAGTAATTGGCTATTACAGTTTTTTGGCAGTCAGTTATCTAATGTTTACACTTCTTAACATCACTGAATGATTTCAAAGGCCATCGCTTATATGGTTGGTAATTATTCTGTGGTGCAAAGTTGAATCTTGTGTAATTATATTGTGGATAAGGTGGAGAAGAGGAGTTTGAACCTAAAAGTGAAAAGAAACAGCCCAGTTTACTTCAGAGTCAAGAGCTAAACTACAGAAGTTTCAACAAGAATGGAAAGTAACTCAATGTGGGAGCTGGGGAGAAATGTTCTAGGATATGGGAGGGATTTAAATTAAATATATTTAATATTTATTTATTAAATATTTACTTATAAAATTTATTAAATATATGTTTAATATATTTAAATTTAATATATTTGGCTTATCTCTCCCCTCTTGTTCACTCCCACCCAAACAGGGAACAACTGATATTTGCAAGTGTAGAAGCGGAATGGCTGTGTAGAGACTGACCACTTCTCTCTTTTCAGTCTTGGGTAACTAGCTCCCAGCAGGACATAAACATTCTGGTCAATGACTCAGGGAGGAGTTTTTCAAAAGCAGGCACCCCATGTGGGGAGGCCTGTGTTTTCTAGTTTTGTCTGTAACTGGAAGTTAAGTTCACTTCTCGTGAATGCTACAGTCTGGCGCACTGGACCAGAATCCTTGGGGAACAGACAGGAGAGGGATTTAAGGAGCAAAATAAGCATTCAGAGATAGAGATTTTTGAAGGGGCCAGGATGTTTAGGACTTGGAACTACAGGTACTCTGTAGGTAATTTTTATAGTCCTATGGCTCTTCGAAGTGCTCTAAGAATGCAGCTTTAGGTCTTAGGTGTGAGCCTTATGGAATTTTCACACTAGCTTGTGGGTCCTTGCCCTGCATCTCTGTCCTGGGAGAATTGAATTTTATGATATAGGGGAACAGAAACAAGCTATTTTAAACACAAGTGGCCTGAGCAAGCAGGTGGGCCATGCCTGACTTTAAGCAAAGAACAGGTGGGCCCAGTTGGTGGCCTCAGCAAAACACTGGAACAATAAGTGAGGCCAAGTATGGCAGACATAGGCAGACGAGGGTGGCTTGGCAGGCACCAGCCAAGCTGGCTTTAATGTGTAGGCTGCCGAAGCTTAACTTGGAACTCTACTGGCACATAGAACCTGGTAATGTAGATATGGTGGGAATTTTCCACATTTTTATTGTGTTTTTCACCCAGGTCTGTATGATGAAAGCCCAGAACCTTTTAACAGCAAAGCGTTTCCAAGTAGGTAGAAACTGTAAGTTCAGCCCCCACAAATTTAGTTTCTCTTTTCTATGATTTGAATTTGTATCAGGACTGAATGAGAAGATTCTGAAAGGCCTAACCATGGAAATACAAGGTTTGTCCACACAAGGCTCTGAAGGGTCAGTCCTTAGCATTGTGGTGTCAGGTTGGGTCTGGATTTATTAATGACACAGGCTTAGGAAATAGCTTTTGATTGCTGAGATCCAAACTGTGGCCTTATTCACAGGGAAGTCTTACATTTTATTAATAAATAAAAAAGATTAAGGACGCTTATTATAAGGAGAATATTCCATCTTTCTTGAGTGGAGGCAGATAAACAATTCAATAATATTGCTTCAGATTCAAACAATAAAAAGGCAGTTTTTACACTGCCTGGGTAGAAGTGAGGAATTGAGCTTGTTCGGAAACTTAAGGAAGACATAGAAAGATACACATTATATGCTTTGGTCATAACTGAAAGCAGTGGATGAATCAAAACATAAAAGAGGAATCCAGACTAATTAAATGATAAAAGAAGGAGAGGTTCTTGACAAAACAATTAAAATCTTAGTATTCAGTCCGGATAGCTATTAAGGGGAACAGGGCATGTTAAAAACCTGAAGGTGGTGATACATACGGAAAAAGAATTACGTGGTTTCAACTGCTTTCAATCAAGGTATCAGAAAAGAGACATATGCATTAGCTATATACTAGCTCAAAACAAAATGAGCAATCCCCCCCATAACACAAATAAGACAAGCTATCACTTTGGCTGAAGGGTGAATCTAATATTGGAGGAGAGACAGAGAGGATGAGAGAGAGTCAGGAGCAAGTTGTAGCAATCAAGGTCCAGGTATAGAGGTAGAGTCACAGCAGTAGAGACGTAAGATAAGAAAGGATCTGGGAGAATTATTTAAGGCAAAATGGATAGGATTGGTTATAGACTGGATATGAGGGGAGAGGAAGGTGGGAATGTTAAAAATTACTCCATAAGATTCTATCAGATTGGAAAGTTTTTGGTTAGCACAATTGGGTGGGTGATCATGGTAGCAGAAAATAATGTAAGTAGTTAATGAAGAAGGTCACTAGGAATCCTAAATTTGATCTGGGAATACACTGAGTTTGAGATACTCTTGAGACATCCAAGAATCAATATCTAATGAAGAAATGGCTAGAAACATCTAGAGTCTAGAGGAGAAGTCTAGCCAAGGTTACAAATGAGTCACCTGTGCAAAAGTGTTAATTGATGTCATAGGCATGAGACTGCAGGACTGAGAGAGAGCTTTTAAAAAACTGGTGTGTCCTATTTTGTTATTACGTGCTTTAAAAATCCTTAGGAGTTCCCGCTGTGGCATAGTAGGTTAAGGATCTGCTATTGCTGGCAGCTGTGGCATAGGTCACAGCTGCGGTTCGGATTTGATTCTTGGCCCAGGAATTTCCATATCCTGTGGGTGTGGACAAAAAAAAAAGTCCTTATATCGTCTAAGTCATGCTAGTGATATGGCATTCTGATTACCAATAAATATATTAAGTTCTTTCTCTGGGACAATTAACACTGTACAAAAGCAGAGAGTGTTAAAATAAAGCAAACGAATAAAGATAAACTCGGTCAAAGACAGAGGTAATTGGTATCTCAAAAATGCCTTTTATCTTTCTCATGTACATACAATGATCTGTATTATACAAATATAGATTAATTTTTCATATTTTTAAAATATTTTCTGAATAGAAATTCTTAGGGTGGCAGTATTATGGTAGCCCTAGAAATAACTAAATATTTTGTTTAAAAATATAGTGAGTTCTGAGAAAGACTATCATTGGCCTTTTCAAAAATAAAGTGAATAAGAAAGGAATAAAAATTTCAAGAGACACTGAAAAAATAATTGCTAACTCTTGTTTCAGGGAAATTAATAATCTGAAAGTTTTCTACTTATATTTCATATGTTCCTAAACCATTTAATTTTTATTTCTTTTAGTTTTTATCTTATTATCAAAATAATGGAAATGTTTTTTGATAGGTAAAGGTATATAGACTTCCACGTGATGAGTAAAACTGCAAAAGATTAGAATTACTATCAGGGCGAGATTTATCATGGAATGGTAGATTAAGAACTAGCACAGAATGATTACCACCTAAAGGGAAGCTTCTTAAGAGATTCCATAAGATTCTATCAGATTTGAAAGTTTTCTAAGAGATATTTTCAAACAATATTTTCCAAGTCTACATGGCATATTTATATTTAGTTTACAGAATGCCTATACTATTTTGAGTAGCCTACTATATTGTCTGCCATTTTTTAAAATTGTTGAAACACATCCCATAACTGAATGTTATTCAGTGGAGACTGTAGTAATAACTGTAAAAGGTATGTCTTCCATTTAGCAAGAACTAGATGATATTTATAAATGTGCTTCGAGCTCTTTAGAGAAATCTTTCCCCAGCAACCCAAGGTTCTGATTCTGTAAGAGTAGCCCAGTCCTTTGAAGTCAGGGAAAGAACTAGAGTAAATACAGGTCCTTACATACATTTTTGTGGGGAAAAGGAGTAGGGTGAGTAAGGAAAAATATACTGTATGAAATGTATGGTGTGAAGTGTACCAGCAGATATGTGCTACATCTCCCTTTTTATGATTGAGAGGAGAAGGTCATTCTTAACAATATTCCCCACAGTCATGGGGTCTAGTTATATAGTGTGTGAATCTCCACACATACTGTTGCTGTGAACTGCTTTGATACATCCTCCTTCATATACACCTGACTAAACAAACCAAACATCCCAGGGGTTATTATATATTGTCAAGCTCCAAGTTTTTCTTAGAAACACATACTTTTTTTTTTTCTTTGTCTTTTTAGGGCCACACCTGTGGCATATGGTAGTTCCAAGTCTAGGGGTTGAATTGCAGCTGTAGCTGCTGGGTCGAATTGGAACCGTAGCTGTAGCTGTGCACCATAGCCACAGCAAAGCAGGATCCAAGCCATGTCTGTGACCTACACACCAGATCCCCAACTGACTCAGCAAGGCCAGGGATTGAAACACATCCTCATGGGTACTAGTCAGATTCACTTCTGCTGCGCCACAATGGGAAGTCCCTAGAAACATATATTCTTTAAATAACTTATATGTCCTAGAACTTCAGGATATTTACAGATTAATAAAACAAATTCCTCTAATTTCAAAGACTTATGCTTTCCCCATATTATTGTTTGATGATTTGTTCAATTATATATGATTACACAAAAGCAGAATATCCTAGTATCAAATTAAAGGAGTGCTTAGTTTAACTAAAAGGGGCTTTAGAGTGATTATTATCTGCAGATACATAACTTAGTATTATGTAATTCGATTTCTATAGATGACAAAGTAGTAATAATAAGAGAAGTCTAAATGTTCACTGCTCATAGAAATTATATAAAAATCTATATGAAGCTTTTTATATACTCTATAATTATAATCATAATGAAGGTAGAATAAGAAAGCAGTCCCATTGATATTACTATAGTTAATCAAAATTTACTAAATATATCTTTCTCTAGTAGGACTAGAAGAAACAGGAGAAGAAGAAAGGGAAGAAGAGGAAGAGGATGACAGCAAAGAGGAAGAAATAGAAGAATCATCTGAGTAACAGGGTTGGTAGAAACTTACAGAGGTCACTTAACCCATGTTAAACCCAATCTCTCCTCATTCACAGAGTCCCTAGCCAAATGCTTTCAGTTCATTATAAAATAATTAATGTAAACTAAGCATATAGCATATGTCAGAAACAGCAAAATTCCTTAAAGGCACTCTCTCATTTAAGAACCACATGTTCATGCCGTATAGCACTGGGAAGTATAACCAGTCACTTATGGTAAGGATAATGTGAGAAAAAGAATGTATATATGTATATGTGACTGGGTCACTTTGCTGTACAGTAGAAAATTGACAGAACACTGTAAACCAGCTATAATGGAAAAAATGTCATTAAAATTAATTAATAAAAAGGAACCACATGTATCTGGTGCTATTTTATCTTCTTAAAGATTTAAAGGCTGAAGTTAGAGAGGTTAAATAACTTTCCCAAGTTCACTTCGCTGACAAATTAGATTCAAATCCAGATCTGTCTCACTTAGAAATTCTCCTTATATAGATAAACACATATTATTCCACTAGCGGTTTGATCATGTATATAGCTGCTCAATTCATTTTGTCACAAGAGAATATGATTTTCATCTCAACTAAAATACCACCTCTTCCTTGAAGCCCAACTCAATCTTTCCAGTAAAACACCCTCACTCCCTCCAGTGTGTTCTCGTCTTAGGATGGCACGTTAGCATGGCAGCACAGTATAGCTCTGGAGTGAATGTAAATTCTGTAGAAGTCTTTGAGCATGTTCTCTAACCTCCATAACACTGTCTGCTCATTGGTTAAATGGGAATAGTGCCTTCCTTGTAGAGTGTTGTAAAAACTAGATCATGAAAATAAAGCATTTAGCAAGTGTCTTATTCAAGAAAGGAACTCGAAAGCAAGATTTTTTTCTTTGATTTTCTACGTAGAATACAAGCTACACAGTGATAACAGCACAGTCATTCTTTATATCCTCAAAAGTATCCAGAGAATCAGTACATGTGAGTATAGACTTTAAGAATTTGGCTATTTAAATCCTGTCCCAATGAATGACAAGGTTCATGACAAAATCTAACAGGGACTGAATATTCTATGCCAGGAATGATTCTAAGCACACTTCAGGTGCTGATATATTTAACTTTCACAACCATTCTGTAAGTATTGCTATGATTTCCTTTTCACAACTAAGGCTAAGAGTGTAAGGTGTCTGAGATTGAACTCTTAAGCATCACTGTCCTGTGTACGATAAACCTTTGCATTTAATAACCCTTCATTCTCTCAGAGAGAGCCATTACTAGCATACTATGGCATGTCCCATGTTGCACATGTGGTTAGCTATTAGTATTTTCCATATCTTTTAAGAATCCTTCTGTTCCCCATTTTCAGAATCTTTCACTGAATGATACCAAAGTGTCTAAATGCTGAGGGGAAGAAATGACCCAACTTTTAACAGCTATACTCATATTCATTTCATCTGTTATAAGGGGAAGGAATAAAAAAAAGATACAATGAGTGAGAATAAACCCATATCCCAAATTCACATCCTCACACCACAGCTGAATCTTTTTCTGTGCAGGTACCACTGTGTTAAAGAAAATGCACATTCATTTTCTCTGCCACATCTGCCAGTGCTCAGAGTACAGTGGGAGTAAACAGATAAACAGATCATCTTTGCATGGAATGCTTTTGTACATTGGGGATGAATATAGGTGCAGGGGAAAAGAAACAGGGCACAAAGCATGTTCTCCATCAACTGGGTGAGTTTACGCTCTATGATTTTCATCAGCAAAAAAAAAAAAAATTGCAATTACTGAGCATTTTCACAATGCTTCAGTGCGCAGCTACAAAGAATTGGCTCAACAAAGCCCCTTTTCGTAACAAAGGTTCATGCTCCTATTTCTTTTGTTGCTGCTCTTGCTGAAGACATTTTGTCAATATTTTCTCAGTCTCTGTGTTTCTGGTGATATGTGGGTTAGTGTGTATAATGGTCTGGTAGGATGGTAGAAGAATGCGAGTGGTGTGTGTGTGTGTGTGTGTGTGTGTGTGTGTGTGTGTGTGTGTTATGTGTGTATGTGCTCACAAAGAAGTTGAAAGGTGAGACACTGTCCTCAGACATTATTGTATTAAAAGCTTTTCTCAGAGCAAATATTGCACTGCTGGTGAAGGAGGAAATCAGAGTCACCAACCATTACTCAGTTGTGTTTGGGCTCCAGGCATTTGTGGGCTGCCAAGTAATGTCATGTGGGCCCAACAAGTTGTGTTATTAATGCACCTGAGTACCAGAGGCAGCATGAATGGAGATATACATTTCATCTTCATTGTCTTTGTGATGTATTAGTAGACAAGTGGAGGAAAGGGATGGGACAACACAGAGCCAATCAGGACTCTCCAAGGAGGAAAATTTAGGTCACTTGCCTTGGCATACACCTCATCTTGGTCCTAAATTTGCTACTCTTTTTGCAAACATCCATGGATCAAAGCAGAACTGCTCTGATTCTTTTCTGGAAGTGGTCTGTTCCAGATTTACATATTACCTGCCCTCCCAAGTCACACTTTCATTACCACAATTATAGGGCTACTGTAGATCCTCTGTTATTATGCCCTAAGTGCAAGTAATGTTTATAACGTGAATGAACTTCTGTTCGGTCAAAAGTTTCCAGTATGGGTTACCTTGTGCTAGAGTACGTGTTAAAAGCAGTTCAAAGCAGGATTCTCTCCTGGCTGATTTGTGGCTGCACTGCTATAACAATGACAGTGAAAACCTTGGCTGTGGAGGGAGCTGGGTGGTGTGCAAAATTTGGTTCTGGAGTGACTCTAACCTTCTTGAACATGAGGCCCCCTTGGAACTGAAATAATGCTCTTGGCTTCAAGTGATACAGCAGAGGAGAAGATGTTTCAAAGTGTCAAACTGAATTATCCCCCTTTACACCCTTCTCCATGCTCCCCTAGTGATTCAAGCCAGGGAAACAACATAAATGGAGTATCCTGGCTCCTATTTATGGTAGGAAGTTCCTCTCTTAACAAAAGTGATAGAGTCTGATGAATAGTTGGTAAAGTTTCAGTCTTTGGAATTGAATATTCCCACCAATCTAAATTTCTCCCAAGGAGACAAGAACTTGAAAAATAAACTTCTTCATTAATAATTCAGTTTTGACTAGAGGAAATTATTTCAATAACTGAATATATAAGAGCTTAAATATTCAACCTCAGATTGTAAAATTAAGAAGTCATTTATTATTTACTAAAATTGAGAGTTTCTGCCTAGAACATAATGTCTAACCACTTGGAGTGACCAGAGATCTGCTTTATTAATAGAGTGAAACAAATATGTTAAAAAAAGACCTTATTCTTATATTTTTAATATTCCCAATACGAAGAGTGACAGACACACATTTAAAAAACTCAGTGGATACTTATGGATGGATGGTGAATGATTTTTCACTCTTGGACAATTAACCAAAACTTCCGAAACAAAGAAACTCCTTCAAAATCTTTGCAGAAAACCAGCTGCTAATTCTGCTGGTGTTGATTTTGCAGAACCCACACAACAAAGTATGTAAATCCACTAACTCAAATTGTGTTTCTGAGGACACTGCTCATTACGACTGTATAATAAATGGAAGTGCACAAGTCACCATTAGCACAGAACAGATTGTTTGGGTAGCAAAGACAGCAGCTGTCACAGTTTGACAGCTTTCTTGTTAGTGAATCAGCTTTACTGACAGCCTATTTGATTGAAAACCACTGTTCACTGACAGTGTGTTATAGCTGATACACATATGTATCTCATGAAAAATGAGACAGTCGCTGAATACCCATGAAAGGTTGAGAAGCTACAGCTCTATGAACTATACTAAAAAAGAATGAATTTATTATAAAGAAGGTCTATTATTGTATAAAAATATTCTGGTTACAGTAAAACACATACCAGCAAAAGTACATGTGAAAGCATGACAGGTGACCCAGAGGAAGGTTTTCTGTGCATTGTTTAAATTAGTCTTCCTGTCATAGGAATTTTATTTGCAACCAAATGAGGCCAATGTGAAAACAGAACCTTTGGGAGAAGCACATTCATTCTACTTCTTAAGTCTTGGGCCTGTCAGGAACGAATGTCAGGAGTGGGAGGAGGTCCCCTCTCAGGTTTGAACTGAGGTAAAAGAACCATGAGCAGAGTGAGGATGACATCAGTAAGTGGAAATGGTCATATATAATGCAGGCAAGTGTGGTATGTGCCATCTAGCATAGACTTGATGGTGTACTTCAAAGTTGAGAAGCTTCTGTTTCAGCAATACAGGGCCTCTGCATGAGAAGTCATGTGGGGATAAGAATAGTTCAGATATCCTGGGGTTATTTGAAAAGTGATAAGAATGACATCTTCCTGGAACAGGAAGCACAAGATTCACTCATTTGGACTTTTCTGTGAGGTTTATTTATTTATGTTCCCTAAGCTCTTCCTAAGAATGATCCATATGCTTGGGGTCTTAGGAAGTATGGTGAGTTAATGCATTTACCTGAGAGCTTTGTCCAAGTTCTCATTTGTCATCATCACATAACTTGGCAGAGTTTCTGGCCTCTATACAAGTGAGGGACAGGATCAGAATAAGCAACATGCCTGCTGGTCAGGAGAGCAGTGCAGCTACACTCAGACACTGATTAGGGTAGGCTGGCAGGGCTGTGCCTCTCACTACTGACAAACAAAACCCAACACTTCTTGATGCGGGTGCTGCTAATAATGAGAGGAAACATGGCTGGAAAATAAGTGCTTGAACCAATGGTGAAATGTTTAAACCACAGAATAAAGACAAAACATAAAGTTGGTCATGCTAGAAAAAAAAAGGGAGGATAGTAAGCTGTTAATTTGGTGATGTGATAAAGAAAAGAGAGAGAAGGAGAAAGAAAAAAGATAAATAAAAATTAATGAAAGAGATAATCTGTGTACAAATATTTTTTAAATGGTTGTGAGTCACCAATTAGGGAAGCAGATTTTTTGTTGCTTTAATTTGTTCATTCATTCATTCATTCCCCATATTAATTAGAACTAATAAAGCACATTGTTCTTGTGTTAGGAAAGCTATAAATGTTTATTATAGCTTAAAGTAGGCAATTTATAAATATCTGCTCTATAAAAGATGAATATTTCTCCCTCATGTCTTTTGATATTTCTTTTTCTGAGAACCTATAGCAGCAAAAGTCCTAGGCAGATAGACAGTCACTGTTTTATCTAGGACTAGGCTTGTGAGTATTACTGGAACTTTTAGGCAGAGCTAAATATAATCATGAGTGAATAAGGAAAGTTAAAAATAAATAAGAAAAGTAAAAGAGACCAGATAAAGGAGTGAAAGGATAAATTTGATGTTGCAAATTCCTTCAAATGGAAACAGTTGCTATTCTGTTTCCGGCAACCAGGGCATTCTCTTCTGTAGTAAAACATAAGGTGTATAAAACCACAGATACCCTCAAATATTTGCCCTTACCTTTCCTTGACCTGACCCTAATTCTCCCCATGATGTTAGGCTTGTCAACAAGTCTATAGAATACATTTGCCAAAGTACACTAATGCAACTTTGGGGGCAAGAGACCTTATGTTTTAGGTAACATGTCTTTTGAGTGATGATAGTGATATTGGTAATAGATTGTAGGAGTATTTTAGGCCATAAAGAATGAATCATTAGAAAACTGGTGGTTAAATTTGGGAATACATTGCCAAGTCAAGCAGCAAAGGTTGCCCTGGAAACATATTTCCATGATTTTTCAAGTGTATTGGACCAAAGTTACCTAAAAAACTACATAGCCTGGAGTTCCCATCATGGCGCAGTGATTAATGAATCCTACTAGGAGCCATGAGGTTGCGGGTTCCAATCCCTGGCCTTGCTCAGTGGGTTAACGATCCGGCGTTGCCGTGAGCTGTGGTGTAGGTCTCAGATGTGGCTCGGATCTGGCATTGCTGTGGCTGTGGTGTAGGCCGGTAGCTATAGCTCCGAGTCGACCCCTAGCCTGGGAAACTCCATATGCCGCAGGTGTAGCCCTAAAAAGCAAACAAAACAAAACAACTACATAGCCTGTTATGTTGTCTCGAAATTCTTATGATACTGCTCTTAGGAAGCAGGATGGGTAGAGCAGAGAATCAGCATTCAGAAAAGAGAAGGGAGAATATTGTCATTCTTAAAACTGCCATTATTCCTTTCATGATCCAAACACAAATGTACATGCATATGGCTGCCTGCTACAATTTATAAACTCCAAGCTTCTTCAAATTCTGGCTCAGAAATAGGGTAATTTTCCTAAATCCAATCCAGACTCATTTAGCGGTAAATAGAATGCCTTCAGGACTGGTATTTGATATGATTTGGAATCATAAACAGTCAATAGAAATCATTAATTAGCTTTCTTCATGGATTTTGCAAAAATGGAATCAAATTGAAATGAACAATAAACAATTGATGGCAGTTTTTATTACTTATAGAAAATATGATGTTTCCTGTGGCAAAACAATAATCTGCCACAGGGAAGCAAACCCAGGGTAATGGAGCATTCTTTCCTTGCCCAGTTTATAGCTCCCTCCACATGGCTGATAGTGCCAGAGATCCTAGCTCCACTTTTCACTGGGAGCAAAAGCCAAAACCACTACAATGGCCCTTTTGGTCACATGTGTTGACCCATGTGACTCTGAATGCCTCTTCTCTTCTTTGATTGAATTCACCCTCTTTGGTTGCACTGATTTCCCTTTCAGGCCTCTAGTTTTTCCTGGGGCTGGATGCTCTTCCCTAGATAGCCTCCTGGCTCACTTGCTTCAAGCCCCTTCTCAAATGTCACCTTCTCATTGAGGCTTACACGGAGAGCTCCATCAAACACACAACTTCCAACATCCAATCTCTCTTCCCCTTTTCCATTTTAAAAATTTTTCCAAAGTGCTATTAGTTTCCAATATAAAATTTACTTTTGCTGTTTTGTTTTTAATGCCAGTTGCTTGTTTGTCTTTGGCTCAAGTGTAAGCTTCATAAAGCCAATTTCTGATTTATCTACACTTGTATTCCAAGAATCTAAGACAGTGTCTGGCATGCACTAAGTACTCAATAAATAGTTGCTCAATGAATATAATAGGTGTGAGATCTTGGGAAAAGTACTTGAAATGTATGCCTCAATGTCTACATCTTTTAATGGAAACACTCTGCATTGTGGTGAGGATTAAGTGGGAGAGGTGCCAAAGTGCTTATAATTAAGTTTGATACAACATTTGTAAAGTGAAACATCCTTATTACTAACATTAAAAGGGTCTTCTACATTCTCTTGTGCTACTTCCTGTACCAGGTGATCCTTTTCTAGGGGCTTTTCTAACTTTCCCATTCAGGTGTTTGTTCAGATATTGCAAACGAAGGATTCAGAAGTCTACTAGAAAGAACTAATCCCCCACCCCACCCCACAACATACATACGGCTTTCTTCTTCAGTCATTTTCCTACTGGCTTTTCCTATGAGCTGTTCTTATACCATTTATACATTTATTCAACTCTATATCTTAATACAATTTTGCTACCCTGACAAGATATATTAAGACTTTTTCTTATGCACCCCACCCTTCAAACTCAAATTAGGAACAAACTCATGTAGTAAGTCAGGTTTGCATCATGCCCTTTCAGCACTGCTTTTTTCAATTCTAGCAGAAATCTTAGATTATGTTCCAGTTTGGAGTTATTTTTAGCGAAAACACACATCTTCTGACTTTTGAAAAATGCAAGCATTTTAGAGAGCTTTGCACATAGTATATATGGAGCACATATTTGTTGAACACTAGGTAAATCAAGTTTTATAATATATTTTGAGAATAACAGGTCAATATGAGGTAGGCTGGGACCTGGGACCCTTTGCAGCGATGCTTGCACCTGGACAAATGTCTCCTTGAGCAATAAAGTATAAAGAAACTTTAAGAGACTAAAAATAACTACATGCATGCACAGTTGGGGCAAGTTATGAACAAGATACAAAAGACCAAAAACCCAACTGCCACTTCTGAGGTATCATGGGTAAAATCAGGGTACTGCACATGATCCCTGCCTACAGCACCACCAAGGAGATGGGCAGACCACCCAAGCCACCCCTCTGGCCATATTCCTGGACCCACCCCTATCCTCACTCCTTTTAAGGAACAAGTTCATGATCCCTCAGGGAGCTCCCAAGGGAAACTGTTACTTGTTTTCACTCCCTCGTGCTGCAGCACAAGTCCTAGTAAAACCTTGCCTGAATTTCTCCTCTGGCCTCTTATCAATTTCTTTAGAGTCCAAGAACCCGAGTTGGTAACAGATACTAAATATGCAGGGAAGCACTGTCCCCTCAAAACTTTAATCCTTGAATGCAGAAAGAAATGTAAGTACTTAACAATAGTGTTACTTATCATAGATTGTTTTATTTATATAACTTAGTATTTTTTTTTTAGGGCCACACCCACAGCATATGGAAGTTCCCAGGCTAGGGGTCAAATTGAACCTGGAGCTGCAGGCCTATGCCACAGCTGCAGCAATGCAGGATCTGAGCCACATTTGTGACCTACACCACAGCTCACAACAACACTGGACCCTTAATTCATTGAATGAGGCCAGGGATCACACCTGTGTCCTCACGGATACTGGTCTGGTTCATTACTGTTGAGATACGACAGGAACTTCTATATGACTTAGTTTTATGATACAACATATTCCTGAATTAGGTGTTTTTCTCATTCCCAAAGCAGCAAACAATAGTAGTCTCTCAATAATGATTTTTTATAATGAAATGACAAATGAGTGAAATAAATCATTACCTTAGGATTTTTTTATGCTTTTTAAAATATTCAGTAGAACCATTTTTGAAGCCCATGGTAAGATATAATTTCTTTTACAGGAAATGACTAAGCCTGAAGTGTCTAGACATTTGAAGAATGTACCGGAAGTAAGAGGCTAACATTTATCTCCATATTGTCTGTAGTTCTTTGTCAGACTAGATAGAATAGGAAAAATGGGTATTAAATTTCAATCAGCGCTAATCAGCAGACACACATTGGGCTGGTAAGAAGTTGAGTAATGATTAGAAAGTTCCATATTTAATCATTGGTTGGCTGCTTTGCCCTGCATAGGTCATGCACTCTTGGCAGGTATTTTTGGATTATAGTACTCTAAAGAAAGAAAAATTACTTCTCAGAATGTTATTGCGTCCCTCTGCTTCTGCTCGCTTTACCTTAGAGAAGTGGAAATAGTATTGACATTTGCCCCAAAACGTAAAGTTTATAAATGCAGTATGTTGGACTCTGAATACCATGATAAAATCTTTGCATTTCCAACCACGTGTGTGTAAACATGTGTGTGCGTGTGCATGTCCATATATATGTATACGAATGATACAAACTAATTTTTAAGTGGTATTTCATTTTCTTTTCTGTGCTATTTTAAGGGTTTAGTGCATCTGATTGATAGAGCATCGTTCTAAACTAGCATAATATTTCTTCTTGAAAAGGAATATCCTAGGAATTTAACTATAACTCACCTGAACTCTCATTACTTAAGAAAATCTGCCAGAAATACCCAGAAATGAACGAATTTTATCTTTTTCCTGGGCACTATAGAATATGACGATTAAGACCTAACACATTTGAATTCCCGTTGTGGCTCAGCGGTTAACGAATCCGACTAGAAACCATGAGGTTGCGGGTTCGATCCCTGGCCTTGCTCAGTGGGTTAAGGATCCAGAGTTGCCGTGAGCTGTGGTGTAGGTTGCAGATGCAGCTCGGATCCCGCGTTGCTGTGGCTGTGGCGAAGGCTGGCAGCTACAGCTCCTGTTAGACCCCTAGCCTGGGAACCTCCATATGCCGCGGGTGTGGCCCAAATAAGGCAAAAAGACACACACACACAAAAAAAACAACCTAACACATTGGTTCATCTTGGCCCTCCCAGAGGGCAAGGCAATCTGTGTATGAGTATAGTTAATGAGAACTATGCATTTGAAGAATGGCTTCTCTCTGCATGTTTAAAAATACACAAATATTTCAAAGTAAGGCATAACCAAGCCTGTTTCTCTTTGACCAGAGGTAACATCTAAGTGTCAGAGGGAAAACTGATTTGTGTGCTGTTAACATTGCTGAGAAATATTGAAAGGATATGAATGAAACCAAAAAACAACAATTTGTATACTATTGAATTAATATGTCTACCAAAAATATTGTCCATATTTTAATCTCCATATATTAATCTTTCTACTGATTATTATTACAGATGTACCTCGTGAGTGACTATGGTAAGCAGCTAGCTAGCTATGGATATGGTTTTTCACTTTAAGGAAAAATAATGTTCATATTTATAACGTGTTAACTCTACTCATGTCAAATTAGCTTTATATAAACAGGTATGCTAAAGGAATAAGCTTCTGTATCTAATAAAAGCAAAACCAACAATTCTCTACATTGTACCAAATGTGTTCAGAACTCAGTTCAAGCCTATTCATTCTTCATATGCTATATCCAGTCGTAAGTCTAAGCTATGGGAATGTTTCTTTTCTGTTTTCTGTCTTTGAGAACCAACTGGGTCCCTTGATTCATTTGGAAGGGTTTCTAAATACTTGCCTGCAATAATCCCTCTTTTCTGTCCCAGGGGTCCATTAACAACCTTATAAAATATGTTCAGAAATTTGATCAGAAAAATTCCACTGAATCTACAGAATTTGCATGGGCCTCACCCCTGGTACGAAAGGCGAGACATGCATTTTCCCCACATTTTATTTACAACACTATTGGTGAAGAGATAGTCGTTTGTTCACAATAAGAATTTGAGGAGTCCCCACCACGGCTCAGCAGGTTAAGAACCTGACTAGTATCCCTGAGGGTTCGATCCCTGGCCCAGTTCAGTGGGTTAAAGATCCAGCATTGGCGGGAGCTGTGGTGTAGGTCGATGTGACTTGGATCCCATGTTGCTGTGGCTGTGGTATAGGCTGGCAGCTCTAGCTCTGATTTGACCCATAGCCTGGGAACCTCTATATGCTGTGAATGTGGCCCTAAAAAGCAAACAAAACAAAAAAACCCCAAACAACACAAACATTTAAGACCACAAATACATACTTTGGTTATGTGTTGGTAGATGAACTACCTATAAGCCATTATCCTTTTTACTTCCTCCTCCCTCCTACAAGCTCCAGTGACCATTCAGTGATTCACGTGTGAGCTTTTGTTCCTTTGTTTCCCTCCAGTAGTGAAAGATTTATACTGAGTTCTCTACACTTTCTTCTTTATTCACACTTACAACTCTGTTATTACATGCAGTTATGGGTGAAAACGAACCAAAGAATAGGAACTGAATGTACTATCTCAGCCTTATTAGTACCATACACTGATCTGTGGCTGTCACTTCATACCAACAAAGGTCAAGATGGCTTGTGACTGTGTCTACAATTCACACTACGCACATGACCATGCCACAAATATATTTCCATGAAAATCAAATTATATCATGGCTATTTTGAAATACCACCCATGAAAGCATAAACAGCTAAGAAAAAAATGTAAAAATATATATATGGTGAAAAGCAATGGAGGACTCCAATTAGAATAAAAAATAATATTTAATACATCTTGCTAGTTTTTCTTAAGCCAGAACAAATATGTAGTCAACTAGCACTGTCCTTATTCACAGTTGTTTATAACTTTCTTAAAATAATGCTTTGGGGGCTAAAATATATTATAAATCATCTTGGCCAAGAAACAATTTTGTTCAGAAAATTCAATTTAAAACAGAAAACCAGAGCAGTTTCTGAATTACCTGACTACAGGGAAGAAGAAAGCAGTTCAACTATCTAGAAATGTATATGCAGGGAAACCTTTTTTTTTTTTAAGATTAGTATGGCTTAGAAAACCATAACACTTTAGTGTCAGATATAAGCAGGTAAAATCCAATGAATTTTGATAAAAGCTAAGAGTGTTGATATTCATTTGGTCCTGTCTTCTCACTTTAAAGATGAGGAAACTGAGTTTCATAGAAGTTAAATGATTCAGTCAAGGAACAAACATGACAGTACAACTCTCTTTGCATGAAGATCTTTTAGTCCTGTAAAATTGCTCAGAGAGCATTCAGCTGAGAATGATGAGGCCTGAATTCTATTTCTGGCTCCTCGAACAAGATGAGACCCTAGGCAAAGCACTTAACTGCTCAGTTCTCTCATGTGGAAATGGCAGTTGAGCTAGCATTACTCCAGAAGTTCCTTCCAATTCTGAAGAACCAGTATTCAGCCATGGAAATTGCTAGACTGTTTATCTTTCCTTTACTTTGTCTTTCCCTGAGCCTTTAATGGTGTCCTGACCACAACTGTTCCTGTCAATTACTCACAGGACTGGTAACAGAAACTTTTACTTGTCGTTCTCTGACTTGTTCATTATGTCTCAGCCATGTTCCATTTTCACCATTACCTTTCTTCAATGACAGATATCTTTTTCACACTTTCTGAAATTTTTTTTCCATTCAGTTCCACACCTCGAACTGACTTCCCAATGACCCTTTCTAGATCCTAATGGGTTCTTGATATCTCAGCTGAAACTGATCATTCATTTCCTTATGTACAGTTTCGTAATTTTACCTCTCTCTCTGTCTCTCTGTCTCTCTGTCTCTCTGTCTCTCTGTCTCTCTCTCTCTCTCTCTCTATATATATATATATATATGGAGAAATGTTCAAGAAGCATGTGAAGTGTCCAATTTTACTTTTGATCAATGAAAATTAAAACTGATTCCATATTTTATCTATCAAACATGAAATTATTAGGAAATGATAATCAGCATTAGTTGTATACACATTAAAACAAAACTTTCATATTCAGAGAGTATAATTGTAAACTGGTATGCCTTTTCATAAGGATATTTGGCAACACGTGCCAGAAGGCTTAGGACCTTATGACCCAAGAAATCCAATTAAAATAATATCCTAAGGACATAAACAAAAATGTATAAAAGAGCAGTGTACAGTGATTATTATTGTAGTATTATTAAATAAGCAAATTAGAAGCAACCTATCGAACAACAAAATGCTGTTTTAAATTTTGGTACACCTAGATAAGATAGCATGCTGTCATTAAAAAGCATCTTCATAAAGACTGATAATAACCTAGAAATAGGATAAAATATATTAAAATGGGAAGGACACAAAATTGTATGTACAAAACATATAGAAACATAAAATACAAAAATAACAGTGATTATTTTTGGATGAATATTCCTTTTCTCTTTATTCTCTGATTTGTAAAATCTGTGATCTCATTATTACATAATAATGAGAGGCCAGATATGCTATGTTTTCTCTGGCAAGGTTTCCAGGCATAATCAGTTTGAACACAGAGGTGAACACTTGTTGGGAACTCAGGTCTGTGGCTTTACTCTTATGTCTCCTATGTGTGAGCAGAAGGCAGGTAGACAACTTTTTTGGCCTTCAGTCTCCACATTTCTAAAATGTTGTCAGTGGGAAAGGATGATCTCTTTCATATTCCTAATATCTACTTATTCTGTAAGTCCATTAAATACTTACTTTATGACAGAGAAAGGATTGCTATACTCTTTTAAACAAAGCATGAAACAAAAATGAGTAAACATAAAGTACACAATGAGGAGTTGGTGAGAAACGATGATATTTTATCCTTCAGTCTGACACTTCAGATTTTTGTCTTCCGAATAAAAGTAAATGAATGGATGCAGGCAGAAAAAAACTTATTTCTCCCTATTCATTTATTGGTGTAAAAGTTCTACACAACTGCATCAGCCCATATGGAAAAGCTTTGATGTTGAACAGAAACTTCAGTGACCCTTGCAGAACAGGATCTGTGATTGCCAGTTCCTTTCTGGTTTGAACTGGAAGTTACAGCTTACACTATTTATGGTGTAATGACTCTATACAGATGGGGAAATCAGATCAAGTGGAATCAGAACTTTGGGTTCTAATTAGATCCAGCTGTTCCATGGAAACTGAATCTTTATCTCTAGACCTTAAAACTGGTAAGCACAAGTTTCACATTTTAAAGAGCATTTTGAACCTGTAAATATATAAATGCAGAAATAAAAATTTTTGAAATATAGATTGTGTCTGTCTTATTATAAACAGATTCTGTATTTTTACTGCTGTTACTGAGAGAAGGTCATATAAGCGTTCTGCCTGCTGTTTGCTTATGAGTACATACTTTTCTTTTTGGCGTGAATATTTCAAGACAACTTTTTACCAATGAATCTTTATTCTTAACTTGTATTTTCCTAAATTTTGATTAAAATAAATACAATGTCATTACCACATTCATTAAAAGAATTGTGATTTTTTTAGTGTAAAAAGGAAAAAAAACAAATTTAAAAGTAAATATCAGCGAATACAAAACATATGGAGATCTCATCTTGTTTTCTAGTAACTTCAAAACATCAGATTTTTCACATCTGAGAATTAGAGTGATAATTAGATAACAAATGACCATGTACTTTCCTCTGATGGGAATAGTAACAGTATTTTCATAATATATCCTTACTTAACTTAAAAATAATTTTCAAAATATAAAAAACAAACAAACCAAAACTCATAACCTGCGGTAAAAATATTTACCTGTTTTCTTTACTCATGTATGGTACCCCTTAGAATAGTGACTGGCACATGGTAGGCATTCAAAAGTATTTTTTTGAATGAAGGAGGAAATGAAATTCGAAGATATAATTATTTTCAATTAATGAATGAAATATGATATAAAAATATTTATCACCTCAAAGAGTAAAAACTGACTTACATATGGGTATTAAATTTCTAATAAACTCCACTTGCTTTTAGAGAGTTTGTATAACAGACTGGCAATAACACTGACTTTGGCAGAAAAATGATCTGAGTTCAATTCCAGGACAAGCATGTTACTTGTATGACCTTGGGAAAGTCATCAAATCTTTTGATTCCAAATTGCTTTTCTACAAAATATGTATAATAACATCCAGCACACAGGTTGCTTTGAGGTCTGAATAAGAAATGAGCAGATTCAATAAACAGTATCATATTAAGTTACTACCTTAATGCACATGCTTATCAAATCCCTGCTTTTTTTCTTTGCTGTCATCCTTTGTTTTATCTTCAATACCTTTCAGCTCCTCTAATTGAAATACAATTCATTCTGCCCAGGCAGCTCAAATGTCATTTCTCTATGAATCCTTTTTTGATCCCCCAATCAGATGTGACTTCTATATCTTTGTCACAGCATTTGTCATATTCCTTCCTGAACATTTTTAACTCACTGATGAATGTATCTCTTGTACATTACAGTATTTAATAATAATTACAACAATAACAGTAGGAGTAGCATCAACTGAACATTTACTAGGTGCCAAGCATTGTGCTGAGTATATAAGTGTTTTTATACATCATTTTATTTAATCCTCACAATTTTATATAAGGTAATATTATCTTTTTTCCAGCTTTCTCTGTTGAAGTTTAAGTTACCCAACAAGTAAATAATTACCTGTAAATTCCCTGAGTGCATTTACTGCCTTCCAGGGACTGTATCAAGTACTTTAAGTTCTTTTGCTTATGATATAGGATTTATCTGTACTTTATAAATGGGGAAATTAAGGCTCAAAAAGTTAAGAAACATATCCAAGATCATATAACTCATAAGCTGACAGTTAAGATTAATCACAACATATAAGATATATCCAGTTCCAAACCCCCCCATTCTTCTTTTGCCAACAAATAGCAGTCTTGTTTCTAGCAAAAGCTACATAAATATTTCTTTTAAAAAACTATTTTTTTTTTTTGGTCTTTTTAGGGCTGGTCCTGTGGCATATGGAGGTTCCCAAGCTTGGGATCAAATTGGAGCTATAGGCTCTGGCCTATGCCACAGCCACAGCAACACAGGATCCAAGCCTTGTCTGTGACCTACATACACCGCAGTTCACCATAACGCTGGAGCCTTAACCCACTGAGAGAGGCCAGGGATCGAACCTGCATCCTCATGGATGCTAGTCAGATTCGTTTCCACTGAGCCACAATGAGAACTCCAAAAAACTGTATTTCTTCTCACATATAGAATCATTCATTATTTAACAATGTCATAATTTGAAAACGTATCTTTCTTTACCCAATCTGGGAATATTTGGTAAAAAACAGTTTGATTAGTCATTATGGTCTGTAATCTGAATAAAATATTTTCAAGTTAATTCCATATTTTCTCATTTTCTAACCCAAATGTTTGCAAACTAGGGTCAAACCCAGCTATTTGATGATATCCATAAACAAATTTTTATTGAAACATAGAATACTCATCTGTTTATATATTAACTGTGGCTACTTGCACATTCAAATATCAGAGTTGAGTAGTTGCAATAGAGATCATAGGGCCCACAAAGCCCAAATTACTTACTTGGTCCTTCACAAAAAAAGTTTGCCAGTTCTCATCCTAAATCATCATGTGTTCTATCCTACAGTCTTCAGTAAATGATCTACTTTTTTCTTTTTCTTTTTACCACCACACCTGTGGCATTTGGAATTCCCTAGACTTGTGGTTGAATCAGAGCTGCAACTGAGACCTATGCCACAGCCACGGCAGCACCAGATCTGAGCTTCATTTGTGACCTATGCCATAGTTTGCAGCAATGCCAGATCGTTAACCCACTAAGTGAGGCCAGAGATTGAATCCACATCCTCACAATGTTGGGACCTTAACCTGCTGAGCCTCAATAGGAATTTCATCTCCTTGTCTTTGAACTCAATATTTTATTTTATTTTACATTTATTTATTTATCTTTTTGCCTTTTCTAGGACCACACTCGCAGCATATGGAAGTTCCCAGGCTAGGGGTCTAATCAGAGCTGTAGCTGCTGGCATACACCACAGCCACAGCAACACAGGATCCGAGTCGCGTCTGCAACCTACACCACAGCTCACGGCAATGCCGGTTCCTTGACCCACTGAACAAGGCCAGGGATCGAACCCACAACCTCATGGCTCCTAGTCGGATTCATTTCTGCTGTGCCACGATGGGAACTCCCTGAACTCAATATTTTAAATTATCTTGGCAGAAGTAAAAAATTCACTCCCTACTGCTTCAGAGTAGGTTCCAGTTCTCAAGGCCAGGTCTTGGAATTCAAAGTTTTGTCTTAGATGTTTCAAATACAAAGAAAATAATTTCATTTCTTTAATTTTTTTGTTTATAACATCTCAAATATTTTTAGGCTCATAAATTTTTATAATCTTAATAAAAGCCTGAGGAATAACGAGTGACAATGGTGGCTACCTGTAAGCATAGATACTCCAGAAATCCGTGATTCTTGATTTCCCACCCCACTTTTTTTGTTTGATTTTTTAGGGCTGCACCTGTAGCATATGAAAGTTCCTGGGCTAGGGTCGAATCTGAGCTATAGCTGCTGGCTACAGCAACGTGGGATCTGAGCTGCATCTGTGATTACACCACAGCTCATGGCAAAGCTGGATCCCAGACCCACTGAGCAAGGCCAGGAATGGAACTTGCCTATTCATGGGTACTAGTTGGATCCATTTCCACTGTGCTACAACGGGAACTCCCTTAATTCTCCTTTTATCCTACAGTCTTTGATTCAAATATAGCATTTCTTCAGAGTATTTATGAAGACATATTATATACTACACTTAGTAAATATGAAACGACTTTAAAATATTCGGAAGGGACCTAACATTAATATGAAATAGTTTTTTCCTGAAACTAAATAATTACACTGAAAATTAAAAAGGTTTCCATGCCCAAAATTCCTATCCAACTAGATGCATTAAGTAGGAAGTCTTTAATGTGCATTGCCTATTATTCTGTATTAGATTGAAGCCTATTATTTTTCATGTATTATATATTTTTCATTTGCCTTATCTGATTGCTATTCATTATACTAATCTATCTGTATTTATAAAATAAGTGATTTTATTAAAGGAAGCATTTATCACTGAGAAGGGAATGTTGTTTTATGCCATACACATTACTCCTAATTCCTTGACCATCACAGCTGCTGTGCCTGCTGCTGCTGACATGACCAGGTGCTATGCTATGATGCTATGTTCTATTTCTTATCATGACCATTTCAAGGTAGATACTGGTATTTTCATTTGAGAGATGGCAAACTGTGGTTCTGAGGTTTTTAGTAAACTAGGCTCACAACTAAAACATACAAAGCTACTTTTAAAATCCATGGTTACAGGCTACAATCTTAGCTTTTCCCCTACATGACACCTTAAATAACCTCCATTGTTCCTGGAAAACAGTCATTATATAAAAATGACTAGGTATTATTTAGGCACTTTGAGTTATCAAGACTTAAAAAAATATTCGCCCCCCCCCCCTTTTTTTTTTTCATCTTAGGGCCACATATGTAAGTTCCCAGGCTTGGGGTTGAATCACACCCATGGTGGCTGACTTGTGCCTCAGCCACAGCAATGCTGGATCCGAGCTGCCTCTGCGACCTACACTGAAGCTTGTGGCAATTCTGGATCTTTAACCCACTGAGCAAGGCCAGGGATTGAAACTGCATCTTCGTGGATACTAGTTGGGTTCTTAACCCACTGAGCCACAATGGGAACTCCCATGGAGCAAACTTAAATGCATATTGTGAAGTGAAAGAGGCCAGTCTGAAAAGACTACATATGGCATGATTTTGACTGAAAACATTCTGGAAACATCAAAACTATGGCAAACAGTAGAAAGATCAGTAATTTCCAAGGGTTTGTGGGAAGGAGAAAAGGATGAATAAAAGGAGCCTGGGGAGTTTTTAGGGCAGCGAAACTATTCTGTGTTGTTTTGTAATTATAGATACATGACATTATGTACTTGTCAAAACCCACACAATGTATAATATCAAGCATAAACCCTAAACTATAGATCTGTTTATATCAATGTATCAGTATTGGTTCATCAGTTGTAACAAATGTACTGCACTAATGCAAGATGTTAACAACAGAGTAAACTGCTGGTGGGGGAGGCAGAGGGGATAAATGGAACTCTA
Source organism: Catagonus wagneri (assembly GCA_004024745.2). NCBI lineage: Eukaryota > Metazoa > Chordata > Mammalia > Artiodactyla > Tayassuidae > Catagonus > Catagonus wagneri. The sequence continues at coordinate 3,713,017 of PVHT020000066.1, read as the reverse complement.
TATTTGCTGCTCAGTTTTTCTCTAAACATAACACTGGTTTGAAAAAATAAAGTCTAGGACTTCCAGTTTCCAGTTCTGCATATAAGGAGCTTGGATGTCTTCTCTCAGCTCTAAAAATGAGTAAAAAGCTGAACAGACTGAAAAATCAAAACTCTTCTTAGATTTTTTTTTTTTTTTGATTTTGCTTTTTAGGGCTGCACCCACGGCATATGGAGGTTCCCAGGCTAGGGGCCCAATCTGAGCTACAACTGCCAGTCTATTCCACAGTCATAGCAACGAAGGATCTGAGCCCTCTCTGTGACCTACACCACAGCTCATGGCAATGCCAGATCCTTAACCCACTGAGCAACACCAGGGATTGAATGCAAAAATCTCATGGTTTCTTGTCAGTTTCATTTCTGCTATGCCATGACGGGAACTCCTCTTCTTAGATCTTAAGAAAGGGGAAAACTACTAGACTCAAGATTGGAAAGGCAAGTGAATACAGTGATTCATGGTTTATATGAGCAGAAACTGACCAGAAAGTCAGTGCTGGGGAAGGAAAATCTGAACTATAATTGGTGAATGGCTGGAAGCTCAGCAGAAAAGCTCTGAGGATTAAAAACTCTGGGAGGACTTAAGGACCATCACGATATTTAAGATTTATCTCTAGGAGGTTTCCCATAGTAAATATCTGAGAAAAATCCCTTCAGGCTTCTAGCAGGGGTTGGGGGAGATGAATCATTCTGAACTAGAGATATACCAATAGAATCTTTGAAACATGAAAATCAAGAGAACAGAGACTGAAAAAAACAGAACAGAATAATCAAGGACTGTGGGACAACTGCAAACGTGTAACATATGTATAATGGGGCTATCAGAAGGAGACGAACGAAACACAAGAAATATTTGAAACAATAATAACCAAAATTTTTCTCAGACTAATGTTGGGTACCAAGTCACTGATCCAGGAAATTTGGAGAACACCAAGTATGATAACTGCAACAAGACAAAATAAAACAAGCCCCCATATAAGCGTATCATTTACAAGTTACAGAAAATCAAACATAAAGAAAAAAAGTCCCAAAAGAAGCCAGGGGGTAGAGGGAAACACCTTACCTACAGGGAATAAAAACAAGAATAACATCTGACTTCTCCTAGGAAACCAGGCAAGCAGAAAGAGAGGAGAATGAACTATTTAAAGTGCTAAGAGAAAAAAAAAAAGCAATGTAGAAATCTGTACTCTCTGAAATTTCTTTCAAACACTCCTTTCAATATTATACTGGAAGTCCTTGCCAACACAATAAAGCAAATAAAGGAAATAAAATGTTTACAGATTGGTAAGAAAGATATAAACCTGTCTTTATTCATAGATTATGATTATTTATATGGAAAAATGCAGAAGAATCAATAAGGAAACTTCTGGAACTAATAAGTGATTACAGCAAAGTCATGGGATACAAAGTTAAAATAGAAAAGTCAATTGTTTTCCTATACTCCAAAAATGAAAAATCAAATTTGAAATCATAAACAGAATACCATTCACGTTAGTACTTCCCAAAATGAAATACTTAGGTAATGATAAAACTCTGATAAATAATTTCAAAGAACTACATAAATGGTGAGATATCCCATACTCATGGATAGTAGGACCCAATATTATAAAGCTGTCAGGTCTTCTTCACTTTGTGAATTCAGTGCAATCCAGTCAAAAGGCTAAGAAGTTATTTTATGGAAATCAACAATGTGATTCTAAATTTTATATGGATAGGCAGAAGACTCAGAATAGCCAAATGTAACAGTGAAGGAGAAGAAAAGAGTTGGACTTTTACCAGACTTCAAGATATAAGATGATAGTAGTCAAGACTGTGGTATTAGCACAAGAATAAACAAATAAATCAATGGAACAGATAGAGAGCTAATAAATAGGCCCCACAAATATAGTCAACTGCTCTTTGACAAAGAAGCAAAAGCAAAAAACTGAAGCAAAGACAGTCTCTTCAACAAATAGTGCCACTGGACATCCACATGTAAAATCACACACACCACCAACAAATTTGACAACCTAGAAGAAATGGAAAACTTTCTAGAGATGTACAGCCCACCATTCAAAAAGAAATAGATCAACTGAACAGACTGATCACGAGAAATGAAATTGAATATGTAATAAAAACACTCCTTACAAATAAAAGTCCAGGACCAGATGGTTTCATAGGTGAATTCTACCAAACATAGAAGAAATTATATCCATTCTTCTTAAACTTTTCCAAAAGGTTGAAGAGGGAACACTCCCAAAGATTCTATGAAGCCACCATCACCTTAATAGCAAAACAAGAAAAAGATACCACCAAAAAAGAAAATTATAGGCCAATATCTTTGATGAATATAGACACAAAAATTCTCAACAAAAGTTTAGCCAACTGAATCCAACAACATATAAAAAAGATCATACACCATGACCAAGTGGGATGCATCACAGGTTCATGAGGATGGTTCAACATACGCAAATCAATCAACGTCATACACCACATGATCATCTCAAAAGATGCAGAAAAAGCATTTGACAAAGTCCAACATCCATTCATGATAAAAACTCTTACCAAAGTGGGTGTAGAGGGAACATACCTTAGTATAATAAAAGCCACTTATGACAAACCCACAGCAAATATAACACTTAATGGAGAAAAGCTGAAAGCCTTCCCACTAAAATCTGGAACAAAACAAGGATGCCCACTCTCACCACTGTTATTCAACATACTATTGGAAGTCCTAGCCACAGCAAAAGACAAACAAAAGAAATAAAAGTTATCCAAATTGGAAAAGAAGAGGTAAAACTGTTACTTTACGCAGATGACGTGATACTATATATAGAAAACCCTAAGGACTCCACACAAAAACTACTCAAACTGATCAACGAATTCAGCAAAATAGCAGTATACAAGATTAACATTCAGGGAGTTCCCATTGGGGCTCAGTGGTAATGAACATGACTAGGATGAGGACAAAGGTTTGATCCCTGGCCTAGTTCAGTGAGTTAAGGATCCAACATTGCTATGAGCTGTGGTGTAGGTTACACATGTGGCCCTGATCCCACATTGCCTTGGCTGTGGTGCAGGCCAGCAGCTGTAGCTCTGATCTGACCCCTACCCTGGGAACTTCCATATGCCATGGGTATAGCCCTAAAAAAAAAAAAAAGGATAAAGAAAAAAAAAGAAAAGACTAACATTCAGAAATCGGTTGAATTTCTGTATACTAAAAATGAAATAGTAGAAAAGGAATATAAAAATACAGTGCATTTTAAAATTAAACCCCCAAAATGTAAATGCCTAAGAATAAACCTGACCAAGAAGGTGAAAGACTTACAGGCTGAGAACTATAAAAATTAATCAGGGAAATTAAAGAGGGTTCAAAGAAATGAAAGATATTCCATGCTCCTAGGTTCGAAGAATTACTATGTAAAAATGGTCACACTGCCAAAGCAATCTTGGGATTCAATATAATCCCTATCAAATTACCCATGACATTTTTCACAGAACTAGAACAAACAATCCAAAAATTGATATGGAACCATAAAAGACCCAGAATTGCCAAAGCATTCCTGAGGGAAAAAAAAAAAACAAGCAGAATGCATAACTGTGCCAGCCTTCAGACAATATTACAAAGCCACAGTAATCAAGGCGTGTGGTACTGGTACCAAAACAGACATACAGACCAATGGAACAGAATAGAGAACCCAGAAATAAACCAGACAATCTTTGACAAAGGAAGCAAGAATATAAAATGGGAAAAAAAAGTCTTTTCAGCAAGTGGTGCTGGTAAAACTGGACAGCTGCATGTAAATCAATGAAATTGGAACACACCCTCACACCATGTAAACTCAAAATAGCTTCCATACTTAAACATAGGACAAAACACCATCAAACTCCTAGAAGAGAACATAGGCAAAACATTCTCTGAGATCAGCCTTACAAATATTTTTCAGGTCAGTCTCCCAAGGCAACAGAAATGAAGGCAAAAGTAAGCCAATGGGACCTAATTAAACTGACAAGCTTTTGCAGAGCAAAGGAAACCATAAAAAAAAAAAGACAAATTACAAAATGGGAGAAAATAGTTTCAAATGATGCAACTGACAAGGGCTTAAGCTCTAAAATATACAAATAGCTTATACAACTCAACAGCAAAAAACAACAACAACCCAACTGAAAAGTGGGCAAAAGACCTGAATAGACATTTCTCCAAAGAAGATATACAGATGGCCAATAAGCACATGAAAAATGCTCCAGATCACTGATTATTAGAGAAATGCAAATCAAAACTACTATGAGGTACCACCTCACACCAGTCAGAACAGCCATCATTAAGAAGTCAACAAATAACAAATGCTGGAGAGGATGTGGAGAAAAGGGAACTCTTCTGCACTGTTGGTGGGAATGTAAACTGGCACAACCACTATGGAAAACAGTATGGAGGTACCGCAGAAAACTAAAAATAGAACTACCATATGACCTGGCAATCCCATTCTTGGGCATATATCTGGACAAAAGTTTCCTTGAAAAGGACACATGCACCTTCAGATTCATTGCAGCACTATTCACAATAGCCAAGACAGGAAAAAAATCTAAATGTCCATTGACAGATGAATGGATTAAGAAGATGTGGTACACATACACAATGGAATACTACTCAGCCATAAAAAAGAACAAAATAATGCCATTTGCAGCAACATGGATGGAACTAGAGATCCTCATACTAAGTGAAGTAAGTCAGAAAGATAAAGACAAATACCAAATGATATCACTTATATCTGGAATTTAATATAATGCACAAATGAACCTTTCCACAGAAAAGAAACCCATGGACTTGGAGAACAGACTTGTGGTTGCCAATGGGGAGGGAGAGGGAATGGGATGGACTGGGAGTTTGAGGTTAATAGATGCAATCTATTGCATTTGAAGTGGGTAAGCAATGAGATCCTGCTGTATAGCACTGGGAACTATATCTAGTCACTTGTGATGGAACGTGATGGAGGGTAATGGGAGAAAAAGAATATGTATGTATATGTATGACTGGGTCACTTTGCTCTACAGTAGAAATTGACAGAACATTGAAAATCAACTATAACAGAAAAATAAAAATCACAAAAAAATGACAGACTTTACACCTTTCAAAAATTAAGTCAAAATTGATATTTGAACAAAATGTAAAACATAAAACAATAAAGTTTTTAGAAGATAATACAGTAGAAAATCCTGAAGACTTTGGATATGGTGATAACTTTTATTTTTTAGACTTTCATGATAATAATACCTGACTTTATTGATTTTTTTAAAAAGCTGAAATATAGTAGATTTACAATGTTGTGTTATTTTCAGGTATACAGAAAAGCTCTTCAGAATCCATATCCATTCTTTTTCAAATTCTTTTTCTTTATAGATTATTATAAAATATAGAGTATAGTTCCCTATGCTTGCTCTTGCTGGTTATTTATTTTATGTACAGTGGTGTGTATACGTTAATCTCAAACTCCTAAATTATCCCTTCCCCACTTTTTCCCCTTTGGTAACCATAAGTGTTTGTTTTCAATGTCTGTGGGTGTATTTCTGTTCATATAGAAGTTCAACTATATCTTTTTTTTTTTTTCAGATCCCACATATAAGCATATCATAAGATATTTGTCTTTGGCTTACTTTACTTAGATGATGTCTTAGATACAATAACAAAGATACAATGAATGCAAGAAAAAATGATAAGCTGAACTTCATTACAATTAAAAATTGTAGCTCTGTCAAAGGTAATGACAGCAGAATAAGAACATCAGCCACAGGTTGGGTGAAAATATTTGCAGAAGTTATATCTGATAAAGAACTATTATCCAAATGCCAAAAAGAGAAACCCTTAAAACTCAACAATAAGAAAACAATCACATTTAATGGGCCAAAGATCTTAACAGACACCTCACAAAAAAATATACACAGTTTTAGCATGGGAAAAGATGTTCTTCTACATTATATGACATCACGGCTGTACAAATGAAAACAGTGATAAGATATCATTATATTCCCATTAGAATGGCCAAAATCCAAAACACTGACATCACCAAAAGCTGGTGAAAATGTGTAGCAACAGGAAATCTTTTACATTGTTAGAGGGAATGCATAATTATACAGCCAGTTTGAAAGGCAGTTTGGTGCTTTCTTACAAAACTAAATTTTTACCATAAGATCCAGCAAATATAGTCAACTGCTCTTTGACAAAGGAGCGAAGGCAAAACACTGAAGCAGTTTTTTCCAGAAATATGCTCCTTGGTGCTTCCTGAAGGAATTGAAAATTTATGTCCACACAAAAACCTGCGGGTAGATGTTTTTGGCAGCTTTATGTATAATTGCCAAAACTTGGAAGCAAACAAGCTACCCTTCACTAGGTGAATAAATAAATAAGCTGTGGCAATTGAGACAATAGAATAATACTCAGTGCTAAAAAAGAAATGAACTATCAAGCCGTGAAAACATATTGAGGAACTTTAAATGCATATTGCTAAGTTAAAGAAGTCAGTCTGGAAAGGCCTTACACTGTATGATTTTAATGATATGTCAATCTTGAAAAGGGAAATCTATAGATAAGATAAAAAAAGATCAAAGGTGTGAACAGACATAACACAGAGGATTTTTAGAAAAGTGAAAATACTTTGTATGATATTATAATGATGGGCATATGTCATTATACATTTTTTGTCCAAATCCATAGAATGTACAATATCAAGAGTGAATTCTGGTCAGCGTGAGGGTGCCGGTCCTCCCACCTCACATGCACATGGGAGCGTGGAGGGCGGAGAGGGGGTACCTACGCGCACCTTCCGCGCGTCCATACGGCTCCGCAGAGCAGATTAACTTGTTTTTATTTATTTTATCGTCTGGTTTTATTGCATAAATATATATATATTTTAACTGTAATTTACCAAATAATGAAAGCATAAGGAAATTGAGGTTAGAGGGAGGTACTTAAAGAGAGGTTAGAGGATGAACGGTTTAATTCTGAAGAGGTTAAGGTGCAATAAGAAGGGCTGAATTTAGGTGATGGGTCATCGGAAGGTGTCTGGTGTGTGTGAGGTTTGTGCGTTGCCTCTTAACAATTTCCTTCAGAATGAAAACTCTGAAGGTTAAGAATTTCTCAGAAAAGTCATGTGCCTGTATAAAGACGCTACTAGTTGCCTCTGGAACTTTTTTAAGATTATACTGTAGTATTACTTGAAATCTAGGATTATTACTTAGATGGGCATTGTAGTTAATGGTTGACGGGTTCTAATTTGGGATAGAGTCCAGAGAAGGGACGGTTATTTCGAGAAGTCCTCTCTCCCCTCACTGGACCAGGCAACTTCTTCCTCTTGTAGTAAACTCACTCTATTTTATTATTATTATTATAGAAAAAAAAGAAAAAAAAAAGAGTGAATTCTAAGGTAAATTATGGAATATGGGTGATTATGATGTGTCAATATAGGGTTTGTCCTTGCTAAAAAATGTGCTATTCTGATGAATGACATTGATAATGGGAAAGATATGCATGTGTTTGGGGCAGGGGTATATGAGAAATCTCTATACTTTCCTCTCAATATTGTTATAAACCTAAAAATTCTCTAAAAAATAAAATCCTTCAAAAAATAAAGCCTACTAAAGAATAAAATAACTAAATTGTAAATATTTTTGTGACTACACTCACAATTAACTCTATTCTTCTACGCATTATCAGATTTTCAAAGTGCATAGTCTGTACTCTGAACATATTCAGAGGAGTGTAGAAAGGCAGTGAGATAAGACGCAAGATTTATTGTAGGTTAATATCAAATAGGTCAAGTGATAGATAATTCCTGAACTCATTCTGACAGAAATGACAAGTGACACTTTTAACGCAAGTAGATACATTCAAAGCATAAAGTTTTGACATTATGGGGTGCTGGTTTTCAATGAATACATAAATTTAGGCAGTTACTTTCTAACACATGAGTTCAATGATGGAATACTAAGTATTTTCCCATTGACCAAAAAAAAATTGTAGATAAAAGGTGATGGAGAAACACAGGCACATTTCATATTGTGAGATTCAGCGTTTAAGCTGCAGGAAAATTGCGCATCACACATTTGAGTTTACACGTTTGTTGAACTGAATTTTCAGTCCTGCTTTTGGCTATGTTCAGTTGAAACTCCTCGTGTGGAGTCAAAACTACACACTTTTAATTTCATTCAGAGGAGGATTTATTGTGCTTGTATTAGTTTATTCAAGAAGCATTTATTAAGTATCTCAATTTCAGCAGAGTCCAGAACTAATTGCTGAGGTGGAAGGTTTAAAAGAGATTATATTATATTAATGATTCTAAACCATTGAGAGGTTTACAAAATGTTGAAGAGCTGTCTCAAGCAATGGAAATGATAGCATTTTAGGGCCCTGTGTATTAACATACCTGAAGTAAGGACATGATCAGAAGAAATGTACTAAACAGGCAGGGATCCCTGTGACAATAACACCACCTACAGCCTAAAGCCTTAAGATAAAAGAATCGATTCCTTGAATACAAATTGCATAGTTCTACTTTTAAACCAATATATTTGCATTTAAGTTTAGGGAATTCAGGATTATAGTAAATAATCCCTTAGTATTGGTAATGTCCTAGCATTAATGTTTCCAAACACAAAATATGTTTTGCATAGGTAACAACCAGAATAGCTGTATCACAAAGCAGTCTAAAGACCCTAAAGGACAGGAATACCTGGTAAAGTATGAGTTTTTGTGTTCCCAGCTGCTTGGAAAGGTCTCACACCAAACTGGTTAAAATTCCTCACTTCTTTTTGTTTTGGGAGGACATAGCTTTGAAGTTATGAACCAGAGCACAGACTTCAGAAGACCCACTTCTCTCCATCATCCTCTTCTCCACACTTTCTCTACTATGTCAGAGCTTGAAAAACAGGATTGTTTGGGAGTCTGGGATTAACAAATGCAAACTATTATATATAAAATGGATAACAACAAGGTCCTACTATATGGCACAGGGAACTATATTCAACATTGTGTAATAAACCATAGAGGGAAAGAATATATATGTATAACTGAGTCACTTTGCTATACACCAGAAACTAACACAACATTATGTGTTAAAATTTTTTAAAAAGAAAAGCAGGATAGCCTTATATATTGCCTGTTTTCCAGGCACTGTGCTAGTTACTTGTAGAATAGAATGGTGAGCAAGACAGCTCTGTTCTTGTCCTTCTACAGATATAGAAGCAAGTGAGAAAATCATGACACAAATGACAAAGTTGTGAAATACCACAGAGAAATAGTAAAAACTGCAGTAATGGTCTATTACAAAGCACTGTAACTTAATTCTTACCACAAAGTCTCCAGAGCAGTGACCCTAGCAAGCTTCAGCTTAGTAACATAAAGCACAATTATTATTACACACATTAACATTATTACCCCTTTGAAGTAAATACTCTGCCGATTCTAAGCTAGACACACTGTATATAGTACATTATGTAACTCTACACACAACCCAATGGACTATCCCCTGATTTAGAAGTGAAGAAAGGGCATGAAGCTTGTCCAGCTTCAAAATGTTTAAGAATAAGAAGTGAGTTCTCGCTCAAGCCTGATTGGTTCTAAAGTCAATTCTAATACTTCATGCCCCCAATCAGCCACATTGCCTGTTTTAAACATCTATTGCATTGGCATAGAAATGGATTCATTATCATTAAACCCTAAAGTTGTGGTGAAAAGGCAGAATTTCCCATTAGAAGGCAGAACAGTTTGCTGGCCCCTCTGCCACTTCTTTCATAGGAAAGAATCTCTCAACCTTTCTGACCTTTGGCTTATCTATAAAATGAGAGGTTGGACCATCCATCTCTTAGGTTTTTTTAATCACTGAAATTATGAAAAATTTTATTAATTAGATTCTACGGCCTTCACACAAGGGGGACTCTTCTCAAAAAGGAGAGAATTTGGTGGATTATCTCTATTAGTAATTTAAGCAAAATCTTCTGTGTCTCAATTATCTGGATATATCTAGTTAATGTTTTTGGGTAAGGCTTTGACCTGGATTTTCCAAATAATTGCAACATGTCTCTTTAACACATTTATTGACACACGAAATGGGTGTTCCCAAATTGGCCCCGAGGTCATAATATTACAACATGGACATCTAACAATATTGTTCACTTCAAAAATAATAGCTAGGATTTGTCACATGGAATATAGAAAGATGCAAGAGTATTGAGCAAGGAACCCCATGGGCCAGCGTAGTTTGATAAAGGAGATCTGAAACAGCAGTCCACAAAGAATGTCTTGAAATAGCTTTACACTCAGACAGTGAATCACAATAGTATAAAGAACTAGTGAATTCTTTAAAAGGCAAACAAAACCTCATGTTTCTTCACAGGAACCATCCCTGGGAATAGGCTCTAACAATGGTTCAAAGGGATTCTATCTCGACCTTTACAAAAACTGTAATAAGTATTGGAAAAAAGTCTGAAGATCAAGAAAAAAAATAGAATTCTCTACCAAACATCTGTCCTTTGGTAAATCAAACACTCACATTAGCTTTAAGCATTACGCTAATAAGTAACATTAATATGTACACCGAGTTATTGTTTTAATTACTATAAAACCACATCACAAGTCACAAAAGATGCCCAAAGTTTTTGTCACTGTATTTAGAAACACTCAGTTTTGTTCTCACGAGAACTGTCCAACATGAAGAAACATATTTAGAAACAGGAAGATCTTTCCAGAAAGAGAATTTTCATAATGGCAAAGATAAAAAAGGAAGGCAACATGAGGGCCTGGCAGGAGAAGGGAGCAGATACCAAGTAAGAGCACAAGCTTACAAAGAGCAGGCTGGGGACACCGGGTGTGAACTTTACAAATGCCAGCCTTGATGGTGAGATGTCCCCTGGGGCTTGCCTCCTTTGGTAATAAATAATAAGAAGGATGTTTGTTACAACAAACTATTTGGAATGCTTAACAATCACTTTCACAATAGAGAAAAGAGTTGTTTTCAAAATCTGTAGCTAGATTTAAAACTGAATTAATAACTTCAGCAGCACAGCTGAAAACCTTATACTCCTGTACTCTTGTGTAGTAAATTAACCCATAAAGATATTTAGTCACTTGTCCAACATCCCAGAGCTGGACATTCCTTCTCTACTAAATATCTAATCTTTTCAGTCACAATTCAAATGTCATTTCCTTGCATGGCCCTTGCACAGCCCCACGCAAAGCATAATTGCTTCCTTCTTTATGCATTCATCATATCACATGCACAGTCCTTTTGTACTGCAAGTTCTCTTGACATGTTTTACTTTATATTAGAGGGTCAGCTCCTCGGAGGCAGGCAGTGTTCATTTATCATTGGATCCACAATATTCAGCACAGTGCCTGATGCACAGAGATAGTCATACATTAAAGGTATCCTTTTGTTGCATTGGGGAATGAGTATGTGATTATATTCTTAATTAAATGGACTATTTTCTGACACCTACTTGCTTTATGATTTATTCATTAATCTGGCAGTAATTATCATTTTACATGGGGAGGAATAAGCTACACTTTTTTTCTTCTGTACCAAAAAAATCAGAAACCTGCACTTTCAAGTCTCTGCCAAAAGGCTTTGTAAATGCGCCAGACTTATCAGGCACTTAATGCGGGCCATGGTAAGGAGCTGCTGAATTGCTTATATGGCAAAGGGTGGCTACTGCACCTCCACCTCATACATGGAATTTGTTTTTTTTCTGGGCAGGACAATTTCAAAGTGAGAACTCTAATTATATATAAGTGTATTTAATAATGAAACAAATATTAATAATAATTAGAAAGTTAAGTATTTCTACATAAATATGTGTGTGTGTATATATATATACATATATATATATATATGTGTGTGTGCATATATATATATATATATATGCCTTTTAAAAAGAACTCTGGAAGGCTAAAATCTTTAGAGAAGGCCAGGCTCTTCTGGAAATATTCTACCTTGGTAAGTTTTATACTTGTCAGTTACTGTGAAAATATATAGGCCACAAAATCATTACTCAAACGAATTGTTCAGCAAACCCAAAATGTGAAATAAGAAGTCTCACATCTAAAGGTTTAGATGATTATTTCTGTGTCACATCTGTGCAGGCTATATATCTTCTATTTTCTGTAGCAAGCTTGACCTAATCTGAGGAATGAAAGGTAGGGACTTCATGGAAAGATCAATGGACTTGGCGTTGGAGGGCTTTTACTGAAGTTCAACAATCTTACTGGCCATTTGACCTTATTAAAGTACTTGACTTTTCTGAGTTCAATTTTAAACAGCTAAAACAAAATCTTAATACTCAGTGTTATTTGACTGAGCAACCATAAACAGCTTTCACAAAGACACTCATACAAACAAACAAAAGGGCTTAAAATTCAGTCTGTTCTTCAAAAGCCCAAGCGTGAGTCCTGGAGTGGGATTCATATATCAGGAGGAGAGAGGACATTTTCTTTCCAAAGTATCCTTCTGCATACTCAACCTTATACCTTCAAGGTGCATCTGCCCAGAAAATGTGTTTTTTTTTTTTTCCTAGCTCCCCCAGGCTAACTGAAACCCAGGTTGTGAAAAACCAGAAATCATAGCTATGGAGTTCTATACATATAGAAAATATTATTAATTTTAAGCATCTTTGGCTCTTTGATGTGGTCTTTTATAATGCATGTTATAGGTACTGGATCAGCAATTATGGACCAATTAATTATGCTTTAAATTTATATCATATCTACATAAAGTTGAGTATTCTATGGCTAGTGCAAACTTTTTCTTTTCTTTCAGTAAATGAATGCATTCTAGCGGAGATATTTGTTCAAAGGATGGATAAAGGAAAATGTAAATGAAATAGTTACCATTTATTGGCTATCTACCACATCACATATATTATGTATATAGTCTCAAATCCTCATGACAGTTCCGCTACATAATTATTATTATGCCTATTTCAGAAGAGAACTGAACTCAGAGGAAAGAAATAAATGTGCAAAGACAGGCAGCCATCATGTGAATAATAAAATTAGAACAGAAATCTATCTGATGTTAAGTTCTATGTCCTTTCTCTCCATCCTAACATCTGATGCACAATAATGAGCTAAAAATATTTCTCTATTCTGCTTATTACTAGCTGTATGGACTTCAGGCTAATGGCTTAGAGGAAATGTGGCATGGAGATTAATATTTAGGCTCAGGATTCCAAGACCTGGGTTTAAAATCCAACTTTGCCACTAAATGGCATACAACTGTGATACTGAGAAAATTATGTAACCTTTCTTTGCAGAACAAGGATAATGGTAGTAGTCACTTAGAGTTGTTGTAAAAATTAAATTAGATACTATATGTAGAGTTGTTAGCACCATTCCTGGCACAAAATAAACGATCAGTAACCTTTTTTTCTGGGAAGCAGTATAGTCTAGTGCTTAAGTGATTAGATTTTGGAGTCTGAATGATTTTGTGATTTAAATATGTCTTGCCATTAACTAGATGCAAGATCCTGAACAAGTTATATAACCACCCTAAGCCTCAGTATTCCTCATCAGTATATGGGACTAATATCTGTGCCTATATCATAGGTGATTGGGAAAGAATCAAATAATCAAATGTAATTAACACAGTGCCAAATACCAAAGTCTACTGGAATTCCATTTAATTACTTCTGCAATTTCTTTGCTTCTGCCGGTTCACTCAGTTGTCACTTTTTAGTTTATCTCATGCTATCTTCTTACTTAAAGACTTTTAAAATTTTACAGGCATACCTCAATGAGAAACTGTGCTAAAACTTGTGTCTTTGAATATTTTTTCATGTCTCTATTTTGCCTCCACACAGGAATGATAGTTTGGTTATATGGAATTCTAGGACTGAAAGTATTGCTTCTTTATTGCACATGCACATTATTAAAGGACTAGGTTTATGCACCTGGGTAGCCATCATGGGTTTTTCTCTAAAAGTGTGTAAGTTGTCTATTTCTCTACCAGACCTTTGTGTTGAAAAATTACCCACTTCTTTGAGAGATAATTATGGTGTCTATAAAAGTGGATATACTGACTATACACTGACTGGCCACTTCCCTTTTAGGATGCATGAAAGTGAAGCTGTCATGCATGCTGAGACCTTTTACTGTCAAAATAAGAATCCATTTTAGTTCAGCAGTGGATCTCTCTCTCTTATTTTTTTTTTTTGGCTTTTTGTCATTTTAGGCCCGCACCCGTGGCATATGGAGGTTCCCGGGCTGGGGGTCTAACAGGAGCTGTAGCTGCCGGCCTTTGCCACAGCCACAGCAACAGCAACATGGGATCCGAGCCAAGTCTGTGACCTACACCACAGCTCATGGCAATGTGGAATCCTTAACCCACTGAGAAAGGCCAGGGATTGAATCCGCAACCCCATGGATCCTAGTCGGATTCTTTAACCACTGTGCCACGACGGGAACTCCCTCTTTTTATTTTTTTTTTAAACCAAAACCTGGGCTCTAATGTCTCCTGTTAACATCTAGCATTTTCAAAAATTATTCCTTGTCTTTCTTAGATTCTGCCCCCTCCAACTCCATCCCCAAGTGCCGTTCGCATCCTAAATTTGTTCCATGCAGAAAATTATTTCCCTAAAAAACAACACTTGCATTTTAGCTGTACGTTGAGTAAAAGTAAGTGTGATGAAAAAATGGAGTCTGGCTATCCCAGCTGTTCTAGAAGTAGTTCATTCATTAATTACCTTCATGATTGCCAGAAACTCACTTTTCAAATTGACATAGAATATTTCTGAGCTTGGAAAAGACATCTCCTTTTCTTATATTTGTTCTTTTTAATTTTCTACTTTAATCTTAACTTTGTTCTAATATTTTATCTTTTAAGATTTCTTCATCATTTCCAGTTTGCTACTGCCTCCCTTTTCTCTCCAAGACCATTATAGTTCTTCATATGTATATGTTAAAATTAAATCATATATGTATATATAATATATACAGGGGACTTTAGAGAAAGGAGATAGGTGTGTGTCCAGTATGTTATTTTTTTTTGCTAAAAAAACAATATCAAATCAATTAAATTTGCTATTGAATGTAATTTACAGTGAAATCTTATGAGAATTCATCAACTTTCTTTTTTCTCACTATCAATCCAAAACTTGCCTTGTGTTATTTGGCCTCTTAGAGGGAAAGAAAAAGATCATATCTGTCTGGCAAGCTTAGGGTATATTGCACAAAATATCTCTTTGTGTTTCTGACACTCTTTTCCCTTGATCTGTTTAAGTTGATCCTATTATTGAGGTAGAATAGCAATAGAATAGTAGCCTGCCATTTGGACTTACTTTATCTAGAAAAATGTAAGTTTCTAGGGTAGATAACCTTTAATAAGAAGGTATAAACACACATTTCCTATCAAATCTTTCTTTGGAATGACTATCCAAATGTGGAAATGACTTAAATCCAATAAGATCAGGCCAAAGTAAAATAACTGTCAAAAGGTTAGGTCAGCAAAAGAAAATTTAATAACAGCATATCAAATATTTACCAAAGCTATTTGCAAAGTTAAATCATTCATGAAAATATATTAAACACTTTAAAATAGGCTAACTTTCATGTGACAAATTAGGGATACTTAGCAAGTAAAAGTATAGTCTTCTATAATAATAGAACTAATTTTTCTAAAACTATAGTTTCCTTTACACACAATTTTCACTCCTCTTGGCTGACTGAGGACAAAAATACATATTACTTTAGTTCAGTTCTTAAGTTCAATGTGCTTCCTGCTGATTTTAAATTAGAGGGAACTAGTGGGGCTTCTGCAAACAAAACAGATATACGGGTTAAACAGGGGAAGTGAGCAGTGCTACAATATGCCTGAGAGATTTCTATTGAGTCTGTGTTATGTTCAGTCTATAAACATGTATTGAATCTTACCATGTGATAAATATGGTTATAGATAGAAGGGATACAGCATGATTTCTGCCTTTCAAGGACTCATATTAAACTTTGCTTGAATACTTAGTGTGATGTAGCATCTACTCACAGTACACACTTTGTTCCAAAGTTGGATAGCTCTAATTAAAAAAAAATGTTTTTCTAAACTTGAGCCTTATTGTTAAATTCTCATCTACTGGCTTTGATTCTTTTTTCTTTGTAACTGCACAGATATTTATTCCTCTTTTTATGGAGTAGAACTTCATATATTTGGAGACTATTTATAGCTTCCTAAATCTTTGTTTTTCTGGACAGTATATTCCCAGTTATTTTAATTGTAGTTTATAGGTCATGTGTTTCAGACTTCTTAAGGCCCCAGTTATCTTCCTCTAAGGCACACATTTTATATTTTGAAGTCTGTGAGCTCTCTGACACCTACGAGATCGAGTCTAAATTCTAATACAGGGCTCATTCATTCCTCAAAATATTAAATGTTTCCTTGTCAGATTCTGTTCTGTACATCTGCGATACAGTAATAAACTAAAGATAGTCCCTGACTTCAGGATGTTAACGGTTCAGCTGACAGTTTCATTTTGTCTATTCTCCTCTCACTTACATACTAATACTGTTCCTCAATATGAGTGCACGAATAAACCTAAATGCTTCAGAGAACCCGATCATCTAAACCTCTTAGTCACTCAAGTACAATCTACTTCTACACAATGGTCTTATCTTTTACACCATCCTCCAGTTTTGAAAACAGAAAACATCTTTAGGGCTTTCAAGACCATTGCTGACAATACTCATTTACATTAAAGCATGGGTCTCAAACCATAAATGATTCCTTTATGGAAGCCATATACTAAGAAAGGCCTTGAGGAGAGTTTTGTTTGTCTACCTTTGATTGCAACATGTGTGTGTGTGTGTGTGTGTGTGTGTGTGTGTGTGTGTGTGTGTGTGAAAGACCTGCCAAGGAATTAGAATAGTCAGTTCTTTTAGAAGTCAAAGCATAGGCACTCAATCAGCATTAAAAACAAAACTTACTAACATCCACTCTAGATCTGTTACTGCAGACCTTTTATTTTGATTGGGGCATAGAACAGGCAGTGTTTATCTTTGAAAGTGTCATTCAAGCCTTTCACAGGCGTAAGTACTGCATGCATTGTGGAATATTTCAAGCCCAAACTGCAATTATGTTGGGATTTACTACAAATCCTCCATCTTGCAATATACCTACTCAGTAATAAAAGCTCACTCTCCTTTTGTTCTGTAAATTTATGTCAAAGTACAGTTCTTGTTATTATTTCAGAGGTTTTATATACCAGAAAAAATTCTGCAGACAGGGCTGAATAACTTCTGCATTTCACCATTCTTTAAAGTGTAATTTTGAATCTTTTTTTTAAGGTGCATTGTAAACCACGTTCCAAACCCAGATTTATTTTGCTACTGAAGCCATCCTATTATTTCCAAACTACAAGGGCCTATAGAAAAATATCTCATGACCTCAATACCAGTTTCTAGTATTCTGAAGGCATCTGTCCATAGGCACTGACAAATAATTGGTCAGGCATCAAAATTTCTAATATGATTATAGAGTACCTTTCTATAGGGAAATATTAATTATTATGTCTGGTCATAAATTGAAGTCTACAAAGGAAAAGAAAGCACAGCAGGCTGTGCAGAGAAGGCCATGTGCTTCACCAATATTAAGTGTTTCCTAACAGAAAAGGTGAAGACCATATGTTGGGTAATTAGAAACTTACCAAATGCCAAAATCAAATTATTTATTCCTTGGTAGGTTTAAGGCTAGAATTACAAAGGTTTAGTTTTCAGTGTAATGGCTGTAAGTCCATTGAAAAGTGAATTCAGAATGTTTTGAGTGATTCAATGCGAACAGCCACAGTGACAGTAAAAGCTGGTTTCTAAGACACGATAAAGAATTAAGTTCGGATGTGTAACTACGCAATAAAACCAAAGTCCGTGAAACAACACCTAAGTGAGAATGTGAATAATTATTGCAGAGAGAGACAGAGAAATCAGTGTTGCAATCTGGTGACATGGTGGACAGAGGCCTGCATGAAGTCAAGAGATCTGGGTTCTAGCTCTCATTCTATGCCTTAGTGTCTAGTGGGGAGAGCTGTCAAAATGGGAGGAATATAGTACAGAAGAATTACTGGAGAGTGCTTAAAGAAAATATTTTATTTCATAATTTTGAGAGGAAGCCAGAATAAGGTTTCTCAATAGTATGGTGGATAGAAGTTTTACTAAAACTCGTCCTTTACCTTTGAATCTGTTACAGTGAAACGATTAAAGGTACAACTTCCCAAACCAGAGTGGGTTCAAATATCTCTTATACTCACTAGCTTTGCGACTCTGGGCAAGCTACTTAACCTCTTCCTATAGTCAGTTTTCACGACTGTAAAATAAGCATCATGGTAATTTGCAAAGAATAATTGCTCAGTGCTTAGAACAATGCTTGGTCTGGTTTAGGCACTATATAAGTTTAAGGTATTATTTTATTATCATTACAAGTATCATTAATCTATATGAAAGTATCAATATATTATATCTAATCCATTATTTTACCTCCTTTTTTCCTTTTTTTGGCTGATGTACCCAACATTTTTTCCTTTTTTCCTTTTATTGCTTTATTTTTATTACATACTAGACACTAGCAGAATCATTATTTCAGTTGACTTTAGCCAAATATTTTTTCCTGATAAGAAAATATTTTTTCAGTTGAAGAATATAATACTTCAATTGAAAATTGCACCATATTATATGTCACAATTGTGCAATATACTGATTTCACAATTTTTGAAGGTTATACACCATTTATAGTTATTATAAAATATTGGCTATATTCCCTGTTTCGTACAGCATATATTTGTAGTGGCTTATTTATACATAATAGTCTGTACCTCTTAATCCTCTGCTCTTATATTGTCCCTCCCGCCTTCCCTCAAGAAAATCTTTTTTGTGCATCATCTGGACATGTTTGAAAGCCATCAGAGTACCTCAGAAGTTCATTCAGCTGGTAAATTGCCCATTACTCTTGCTCTTCTTTCTCATGGGAGAAGAATGTATCCTTATTTGACCAGAAAACAAAACAAAACAAAAACAAAACCTAAAACTCTTTTACTCTCCATTTATTAGAGAAAGACCTGGGCAATTAAATCCTATGCTATTCCCAGAGTAGCAGTGGAACCAGCCATGGAGAACTAGCATGTCATTTTTTTGTGACTCTTGGCTGATGGAGGAGGAAAGAGCTTGGTGCTATTTAGCACCATGAAGAGGGTACAGGATTACTAAAGCTAGAGTTAGAGATCATTCTTAAATAACTGTCCTCTTTTCAACTGATAGAATGTTCGTCTTTGAGAGTTAAATGTCATTAAGGAGGTCACTGGCACTGGAAATAGCAGTGCCATATTCTCACTAATGGAGAAAAGAAATTGAATGAGAGGTCATATATTCATTTTTTCCCCTTGGGACTAGGATCCATCTTTTACCTAAGTTCTGAAAACATTAGATTCATCTAGAAGAAATCTGGAATTTCCTGGAGACTTAGGAAGGGACCATTAGAACGCCTTGTTTTGGAAGAGCTGGTGCTTTCTCAAGAATTGGGGAAAGTCTTCCAGAGAGGGATCCCTGTGCTTATCAGTGTGAAGACAAAAATGGAGATCTGGGCCAGGTATAAAGGGACTGCTTCTAAGGACCGCCTGCTTTGTGTGGGACATTTTAGGTCACAAATGTTGTCTGTGCTGTTCTCACCTAATATAGTGTTACTAATTTGGGGTTTGCTTGTTCTATCAATTATTTGTTGAAAGAAGCTTGTTAATCCCATATAATTATGGATTTGCATTTATCTCTTTTTAATTGTATTGATTTTTTTCTCTCTATATATAGATGCTGGGCTTCTGAATGCATGCAGATTAAATTTTTTGATATATTAGTAGTAGCAAGCATCTTTCTCATTATGATAGTCCTTCTTTATCTCTAATAAAGCTTCTTATTTTAAAACCTGTTTTATATTAGTAAAGTTATATTAACTTTTGGTTTAGTTCATGTTTCTTTTTTTTTTGTCTTTTTGCCTTATCTAGGGCTGCACCCGCAGCATGTGGAGTTTCCCAGGCTAGGGGTCTAACAGGAGCTGTAGCTGCCAGCCTTCGCCACAGCGGGATCCGAGCTGCGTCTGCAGCCTACACCACAGCTCACTGCAACGCCGGATCCTTAACCCACTGAGCAAGGCCAGGGATCGAACCCGCAACCTCATGGATCTTAGTCGGATTCGTTAACCACTGAGCCAGGACGGGAACTCCCATGTTTCTTGATTTATCTGTCTTTTTGTATTCAATGGTATATCCTTATATTTAAGGTAAGTATAAACAACTTTAGTCTTTTAATCAGAGCATATATTCCATTTATATTTAATATGTTTGAGGAACTATTTGAATATATATCTACCATCTTATTGTTTTCTTTAACCTACTTATTTTAAATTCCATTTTATCTTCTTCCTCACGTCTCTTAGAATAATTAAATACTTATTATTTTATTTTTCTTCTATCATATGTTTAAGATATTTTACTATGCTTTTGGTGATTTTTCTAGATATTAAAGTGTACAACGTTGAGTTACTGAAGTATAATTTAAATTATTGCTTTTACCATTTTGTCTATAAAACTAGGACCTTAGAGTAGATTATTACTCTCCTCCCATCTTTGTGTTGTTACTATCATCCATTTTAATTCTAGTTATGATTTTAACATTGTAAGACATTATTATATTGTATATGTCAATATCATTTCTGTGTACTACATATTTACTCTTTCTATTGCTTGTGATCACTTTTCTGTCAGAATAAGATTTTTTAAAGATTTTGTCTTAGTACTCATTTGCCAGTGATGAATTCTCTCAGCTTTGGTTTATCTGAAAGCATTCTTATTTTCCTTTATTTTTTGATTACAGTTTTTGGGTATATAATTCTAGTTTGGTTTGGTGTTACTTTTGTTCAGCATTTAAGTTATTTGCCCATGCTCTTTTAGTTCTCACTGTTTTTCATTGAAAAATTGTCTGTTAGTTTTGTTGATGCTCTTTTGAAGATTACTGACTTTTAATTTTTTCTGGCTGCTTTTAAGATTTTTCCTTACAGTCTTTGGTTTTCAGAAGTTTGTCTATGATGTACTTAGCACAGACTTTTTTTTTTGTATTTTTCCCATGTGGTTTAAACATTTTTTGAATTGTAATTTCATGCTTTTCATCAGTTTTAGAAAAATCTTAGCCACTATTTTTTCAAGTATTTTTTCCTGGCCCGTTATTTCTCTCTCCTCTTATAATTCCAATTATCCATATACAATTGGTATTGTGTCTTCTGTGAGTTATATTAGTTTATGTACTTTCTGTCTTATTTTTCTGAGTTTAGTTTGAATATTTACTAATGACTTATCTTCCAATTCATTAACATTCTCTTCTGCTATTTTGGCACGATATTAAATCCGCCTATTGATTTCTTTAGTTACCTTACTTTTTTTTTTTTTGGTCTTTTTGCCTTTATCTAGGGCCGCACCCGCGGCATAAAGAGGTTCCCAGGCTAAGGGTCTAACAGGAGCTGTAGCTGCCGGCCTTCGCCACAGCCACAGCAATGCGGGATCTGAGCCGCGTCTGCAACCTACACCACAGCTCCCGGCAACGCCGGATCCTTAACCCACTGAGCAAGGCCAGGGATTGAACCCGCAACCTCATGGGTCTTAGTCAGATTCGTTAACAACTGAGCCACGACGGGAACTCCTAGTTACCTTACTTTTAATTTTTAAAATCTTTTCTGCTTATGTCAATAAGCTGATAAAAATTCTCCATCATTTCATCTCTTTCTTTGAAACTATCCATCATAATTACCTTAGAGTTACTGTCTGTTACTTCAGCTTCTGGATTATGTGTGGGTCTTATCTATTATGTATTTTTAATCTCTTGGTTTTTACCACTTGTACATATCTTTGGTATGCTATATTTTTACTTCAATGCCCTATTCTGTATATTAAAAATTATAGAGATCTAAATCATGTTATCTTCCTGAAGAAAAAAAAAAGCCTTTCTTCTATAAAAAAATAGGAGGAGGAACTGATTGTTTTAATCACATGTAACTGATCCTCAATTAGGTCTGGGTTGAGGTTTCTTAAAGCCTCCATATATCTCTGGAAGGGCATACCCTTCTGTGAGTTCAAAATAAAAGGTGGGGTGCTTACTAGGGTTCTTCCTCTTGGGAGTTCTGGAATACCAAATCTTTTCTCCTAAGTGAAAAAAATCCTAAGTGATCCTAAGTAATCTTTCACAGAAAGATTTGTGAAAACTCCACTCTTTTTTTGTCTTCCCATTTAATTTCTTAAATTTCTGTCTTCTTCATCTTAAGAGCTGGCATATATATTTTAGGGTACTTGGCTATGTATCAGGCTTAATTGTTTACCTCTTTTTTCTCACCTGGATCTTGAACCTTTAAATTCTTAGTTTGTCTCCTCAGCTCTGTGAGATTTCCAAAAATTCTTCCTGTTCTTCTGACCCACAGCACTGTCCCTCTGCTCAAGGAAAACCTTTATTATCAACCTCCTTCCCTGAGCCTTAAATCAGCAATGCCCAGAATAAAAAACCTATAGAATATTAACTCACAAATTCCCCACCCCCCAACAAATATTTGTCTCAGCAACTCTTTGAAGTCATTAAATACTTTTTTGGGGGCATTTTTCTATTTTTTTTCTTGTGTTTCCTCCTAAACATGAGTCTGTCGCAAAGTATTTCATCGTAGTTGGAAGCAGAACTCCTGTTGCTCAACTAAATATCAATCCTTATTCTGTTTATATTTTGTTACTTTAACTTTGCAGCAAAATAGCTTTATATATTCATCATTATTAGGTTTATTGGTATAATTGAGATTAGACAATATTATGGAGCAAAATGAGAAAAATTCCACTTGATTTTTGAATCACTGTTCTAAAGTATAGAAGACTTTATCTAATAATTCATATTCTTGCTGCTGGCAAGAACAGAGATGTCTACCCACCTGGAGATACAGGAGAAGACCTATGAGGCAAGTACAGTAATAAGTAAGCAACCTTCAAATTGCCCCATAGTTAGTAAAGATCATCTTTCATATGAAAAAAAAAGGAAGAATATAGCAAAACCTGGCTTATAGTTACAATAATGCTTTGGAAGAAGGGGAAAGTTGATGAAAAGAGATTATAAATCATAGAGTTTAAGACAAAGATTTAAACAAAGAAGAGATACAAGTAATAAAAGCAAATTATTTCAAAATAAAAAATGATTTTAGGATATTGTTCTCAAGCAATGCTTTTTAGGATATTGTCTTTCAGTCTGTCATCTTGCTAAGTTCATCAAACTTAACACTATCTTGGTCTTCCATCCTTTATCCTTCACTCAGCCTCATTTTCCATTACAGTGTCTCATTACTTGTCATCTAAATACCATGACCAGGGTCTTTCTTATTGTTATCTATCCCACCCAACTCTTCATTGATGGCAATCTTAGTATGGAGATCACATATTCCTGATAAACATACATTCCAAACTATACTTAATCAAACTTCTCTTACTGGAATTGTTACTCTTATTTCACATTTCTAAGGCATATATTGTTTCTGTTCTCAATACATTTGCACCATCCCATGAATTATTTTATTGAAAGTTATATTAATGATATAGAGCATACCAAATATCTGCCAAGTTTATCCAAGCATTAAAGATTTATCAGTTTAATACTAGTTTCTAAAGTTAGTAACCTTGCTGCTGGGAACATTTGTTGTATTAAACCATAGCCATATTTAAGTATTTATAATTAATTAATACATAATTTAAGTATCATTTACTTAAATTAAAAATGCTTCAGGTGGAAACAAAATGAAATTAGAGAGAATTATTATATTCATTAGTAACTAACCAAGTCACATCATGTAACTTTTAGGAAAAGATAAAAGATACAAATAGCATTACCAAAATTTATTTCAAAGGATATTTATTCTTTGCTGGATTGTAAATTCTATTAAGGCAGAGACCATGTCAGTCTTATTCATCACTATGTATCCAGATCTTTGCATAATGGTCAAAGAGAGGTGATTAAAATATTTGCTATATCAATGAATAAATGAAAAGGAAATACTGATATCAATAACATCAATCAGCGTTCTATTCTTCATAATCTCTCAGAGACTTTTACTGGGAAGTGCTTGCTGATTAACCAATACAGGGATAAAACATTCATTGTTTCCAAACATAACTTTTATTTTTTATTTTTATTTTTAATTTTTTGTATTATTTATTGACAGAATTCTGTCAATTTCTGTTGCACAGCAAAGTGACCTAGGTATACATATATATACATTTTTTTCTCACATTATCCTCCATCCTGTTCCATCACAAGTGATTAGATATATAGTTCCCTGTGCTATACAGCAGGATCTCATTGCTTATCCACTCCAAATGCAAGAGTTTTCATCTATTAACCCCTGATTCCCAATCTGTCCCACTTACCTCTCCTACCCTTTGCAAACACGAGTCTGTCCTACATGTCCATGATCTTTTTGTTTTGTAGATAGATCATATTTGCAAATGAATCAACTGACAAGGGATTAATCTCCAAAATTTACAAACACCTCCTACAGCTCAATACCAAAAAAACAAACAACCCCATCAAAAAATGGGAAGAGGATCTAGGCAGACAATTCTCCAAAGAAGACATTCAGATGGCAAATAAACACATGAAAAGATGTTCAACATCACTCCTCATTAGAGAAATGCAAATCAAAACCACTATGAGGTACCATCTTACACCAGCCAGAATGGCCATCATCAAAAAGTCTACTGACAATAAGTGCTGGAGAGGGTGTGGAGAAAAAGGATCCCTATTACACTGTTGGTAGGAATGCAAATTGGTGCAATCACTGTGGAAAATAGTATGGAGATTCCTCAGAACACTCAAAATAGAATTACCATTTGATCCAGCAATCCCACTCCTGGGCATCTATCCAACAGAAACCATGACTCAAAAAGACACATGTACTCCAGTGTTCATTGCAGCACTCTATGCAATAGCCAGGTCATGGAAACAACCGAAATGCCCATCGACAGAGGAATGGATAGGGAAGATATGGTACATACACACAATGGAATATTACTCAGCCATTAAAAGGAACGAAATACCAACATTTATAGCAACATGGATGGACCTAGAAATTATCATGCGAAGTGAAACCAGTCAGACAATTAGACAGCAACACCCAATGCTACCCCTTACATGTGGAAACTAAAAAGACACAATGAACCTCTTTGCAGAACAGACAATGACTCACAGACTTTGGAAAACCTTGGTTTTTCAAATAAGACAATCTGGGGGGGTGGGGGGAGGCACTGTGGTTTGGGACACAAAATCTATCAAATTGACTTGTGATGATTTTTGTATACCTATAATTGAAA
>PVHT020000066.1:3653046-3686614 GCA_004024745.2 Catagonus wagneri | reverse complement strand
ACAATGACTCACAGACTTTGGAAAACCTTGGTTTTTCAAATAAGACAATCTGGGGGGGTGGGGGGAGGCACTGTGGTTTGGGACACAAAATCTATCAAATTGACTTGTGATGATTTTTGTATACCTATAATTGAAATAAAATTCATTAAGTTAAAAAAATAATAAACCTATAGATCACTAATAAACCAGGATGAGGGCATATTAAATTGGAATTTTTTATTGCTCATCACACAGTTAACTGCATGGCAGGACACTGTGGGGGTTGAACACAACAAATGCCACTTAGTAACTATATCAAATACTATGTCCAGGACATCAATCTATTAGCATACTAATGAGTATATTTATAATAGATGTAGACAAGAGAGCCCAAGTATATTATCCTTTGTTCACATTTTAACATTCAATATGTTTAGTGCCATCATTATGTCAGGTACTGAACAAACAGAGAAAAATAGAACTTGGTTCCTGCTTTTATGGAGCTTATGATTTATTATGGAAGACAACTATAAAAACAAATACTTTAATAAAGCATTACATGTTATAGATTGCTTTATTCATGAATAGCAGTCCCTAAAACTTAGAAACATTCTCTTAAGAGGGAACATTACTTCTTGTGAACATTGAAGGTGAGGTATATGAAAAAGGTGAAAAGCTTCAGAGCATTTTTAGATTCAAATAATCTATTTTATAATTGTGTAAACAGGTTTAACTTGACTTCTGACAATATGAGAGACAGCCAAATAAATGCTTATAGTAATTTAATCATTGAGTGAGGCCAGGGATTGAACCCATATCCTCATGAATACTAGTTGGGTTCTTAACCTGCTGAGCCACGATGGGAACTCCAATATTCTGTAATTTTTCCTATTCACAAAGATCTTAAAAACTACAAAACAAACATTAGATCAACAAATAAAATGCAATTTTATCCCAAACCAGGACATGTTGGCACTTCCCGTGCATTTATTATTGAACTCAGTTGAATGTATTTTCCCAGCCTCTGTTCAGCTCTTCTTTATTTATAAAGATGGTTAAGTACTCTTCTGCCTGTACTGTGTATACTTCACATTGCATTGCATATCTAGTGCTTCCATGCAGTGAAGCTTTCTGTAATCCCATTGGCTCAGTTGATCAACAGATTCTGAAGGCTTTTATAGGGGGGGGCACACAATACACACATACACCCCCCCACACACATATATTCAATGCTGCTATTTAAAATATATGATAGTAAGGCTAGCCTTATCAATGAGGTCAAGAGTAGGAATTATAATGATAACCACACATTGAAAACTAACATTGTAAGATAAGATTGCTTTAAATGAACCAGATATACACACAGTTCTTTCCATTAAATTCCTTAATGAAATTCAAATATAAACTTACCAGAAGGCCTTCTCTGAGCATGCTACATAGAATTTGTCTTTGTCACTTTTTATCTAATTTTTACTCTTTTTCCTTCATAGCATGAATTTTTATCTGCCATACTACACAATTTTTCATTGTATGCTTTCATCTAATAGAATGTAACTACCTTAAAACTTGTCTATTTTGTACCCTCAGGTATACCAGCAACGCTTGTAACATTAACACAAAGTTCAAGTTGAAAAACTGAATACATGCTACATAATATATATAATATAATATAACATATATAACACAGAATTTTTAAGCAGTGTTCAAAGTAGATGTTAGTATGCTCAGTTAGCAAAAGGGAAAGTTGAACTCAGTTAAGAAACTGTTAAGCTACAGAGTTAGTTATCTTTTAACTCAGGTCTAGTGTGACACCAGACCAATCATCCACTCTACAGATACTGAGGAGTCCTTGAAACTTCCATGAAATCCTCAGCCACTCTTTGGGAACAGTACAATTAGAATTACCCACTCACCACTAGGCAAAGAGAGAGAAGATATTTTATATTAGAGGATGCAGAAAGAACTGTTCTCAGCATCTGAGGCCATGGTTTGAACTTAGTGTTTTCAAAAAATAATGAGAAATTAATATCTACTACCAGGTACATAGTTTAGATGCAATTAATTTGGTTTTGTGGTCCAGCTGGGAGCCAAACACATATATATGCAAAAGACAACAATTCTGTCTCAGTACTGATACTGAACAGTGATTTGACTTTCAGCAGGTTACTAAACTTTCATAGAAATCAGGTAGTCTATTTGTAAAATTGGAAACAGCACAGAATGGTTTTGAGAATTAAAATGAGATAATGCATGTGAAAGTGTTTTATAAAGTCTAAATTTTATATCATCTTATTTTCTTATTTGAGAAAAGCATTCCGAGCCACTAAAGAGATTTCTAGGGGAACATATTGTAAATTGGGGGATATCATTATTCTAAAAGTCACTGTAGAGCATGATTGTCTTCCACTATGCCTGAAAGGTTTTGTGACTTAAAAATGGAAATAAGAGAGGTCACTGTCTTATAAATTTTCCCTCTCAACTAAAGATTATTAGCAGCTGGTTAGAAAAAAAAAATAACCTGTGACCCCTTATCACATTTTCTCTAAACCCCAAGTTCCAATGAGCTACAATCAATGCAAATACAGTGGCTACACAATGAAATGATTTCTGTAAGACAGGGAAAACAAAAATAAGAAAGGATGAATGACCTCTCTTTAAGCAGAATATTTCTTCTCTATTAGCATGTTCTTTAGCACTTTGTACTTGCTTGGTACAAATCTCCCAGCCAGTGGTCTCCACTACCCACTAACAGCTTTCTCTTTTTAATGTAAGCCAAAAGGTACATCACAGGATCTTTATATATTTCTTGTTTTTTTTCTTGTAAGATGTAGTATCTGATAAAAGAGATGAAAAAGTAAAATGATTCTACTAAGTCCCTCTTGTAAATCATGAAAGGAAGAAAGGGAGAAGAGAGACTTAATTCTGAGGGAAAGAGGATATTCCTAGAAACTAGCTATTAGGATGTAAATTATAAATGTCATGAGTAGCAAGCACCAAGCACATTAAGATTGCACAGCTCACTTTGGAGAGAGTGTAAGCAGATGTTCGAAGTTTGGGCCTTCCAACCAAAAAGATCACACTCCTCATTTGCAGTATACCACCGTATGTAGGCCTTCAACTCTCAGAACTTCATTCCATTCTCTAAAATGATGACAATAATATCTACTCCCTTGTCTTGTTGCAAAAATTAAATAAGATAAGTAAGTGTTTAGCTTTAGGTTGGTACATTATTAGTCCTGTATAATGGCAGTCATTATTCTACCCCACATGTTCGCAGGGCAGCCCTCCTTCTCAATTTCCATCCTCTATGATTCATTGATGGTGACAGGAGCCATTTGTTCCCACAATCTGGTCCCTGGATAGGATAAAATCATAACTTACCACCACCCAGGCAGCATTATCTTTACTGCATGCTTTTTAATGATTAACAATCAATTACAATATCATCCTTTAAATCCAGTCCGTAGCACTGTCAAATGATTATGTACTATAATTAAATTAATGATATTGAACTTTAATTTTAGTTGCATGGCTGCTTTTATTTGATGTCTGCTGTACTCTCATTGAGTGAACATTGGGTTCTGGTGTGAAGTTATCATATTTATTTTACAGCCACAAAAGAGCAAAACCCTTAATATAATTTAAAAAGATAACCACAAATAGAAATATTTCCACATGAGCCCATTTGGAGCTACACATTTGCTATTCATTAATTTAGGATTTGACAATTTAACATAAATTAAAATAAAAGCCTGTTTCACGGAGCATGTGTTTCATTCTTCACTGTCTTAGCATGACCACACTGATTCTGGTGTTTACTAATGTCCTTAAACATAATTTATAAATGAGGAAGTTACTGGGGCTGGAGTAATGCATATATAACTTGCAGCATAGCTTCCTACGACTTTAAAATCTTGTTAATCTAGGACTCAAGTTATGAAGGAAGAATCCAAATTATCAAGCAAAAATCAGCATTTGCCTTATAAAATGTAATAGAAAAATGCTAATAAGATTTACTAGTAACAGGAAATTGGATTATAACTTATCTATTTTAAGTCAATTTGAAAATTGGCCTCAAAACTTGTGTCCTGATACGGTCTGAGCCTCAAATTCTATTACATTTTTCCCCCCAAGAGCACATGCAGATACCAGTGATAAATTTACAAGATAACAGCAATAAAAGGAAAAGAATGCACGTATTTCTCAATTTATGCAAACAAGTAATACAAAATGTATGTATCATTACATGTATACTATAAGTGAGGACAGAGACCTGGTTGTTTGTTTAGAAGTAGTCAAAAGGGGTAAAAGTTATTTACTTATTTATTTTTGTTTTTTTGTCTTTTTAGGGCCGCAACCATGGCATATGGAGGTTTCCAGGCTAGGGGTTGAATTGGAGCTGTAGCTGCGGGCCTGTGCCACAGCCACAGCAATGCCAGATCCCAAGCCATGCCTATGACCTGCACCACAGCCCAGGACAATGCAGGGTCCTTAACCACTGAGCGAGGCCAGGGATTGAACCTGTGTCCTCACAGATACTAGTCAGATTCGTTTCCAATGAGCCCCGATGAAAAACTCCTGATTAAAGTAATTTAAACCAGATACTTTTCTTATGTGTATTTGGAACACAGAACAGCTATAATATACGGTAAAATGAATATTCATATTAAAAGCTTTTCTCTTTCTTATATTACACTGAAGCTTAGCATCTATTTCATCAGTCAATTACAAGGTGTGTTAAGAATGTGATTTATTTTATAACAAATTGGATATAATGCAGGAATTAAGGAAGTGTTTATTCAAAATTTATCTAAAATGCTTAACTCTGGACACATTCCCAGTGACTGATCATCTGCATATTTAGTAATATCCCTTTACAAACTGCTTGTCAGGTCTGCCCTGATCAAGTCTAGTGTAATGGCCACATTAAAGAATTAATGCATATAAGACGCATGTGTGGAAATTTTTTTCCATTGTGAACAGGCTGCCAGGAATGTGCTATTTTTGTCTTATTTATTAAGCATTTCATTCAACGGTTAAATTTATTAGGTGCAGGCACAGTATTGAGGACAGAATAGAAATCAGCTCTTCAGTAGGAGGGAAGAAAAGGAATCCTTCAAAATGGTATGTTCAAATACTCAGAGTTAAGAAATCATGGTGAATTAAGAAACTGTTAAGTTCCTCTGAATGGATGGGACATCATACCAAGAACAATTAGGAAAGGGGAGTCCAGGAGGATACTGAGCAAACAGACAGAGGCCAGAACAAGAAGGGTAAGGCATACTACATGAAGGGATTTACATAGAAAGGGACGCCACAGAAGATTTTTAAAAGGACAGTGAGAGTATCTGATTTGTATTTTCTAAAGATTACTCTGGAAGTTACATAGAGGAGCTTGAAAATTAAATAGACCTGGATTTGAATTTTAACTGTAATGTTGCATATTACTTTGTTTCTGGTCTCTCCATTTTATTCAGTACTGTATTTTTCTTTTCATCAATACCACAGTGTCTAAATTATAATAATGTTAGAGTCCCATTTTTTTCTTCTTTAGGACTGTCTTGAGCCTTCTTGGCCTCTTGCTTTTCCATGTCAATTCCAGAATTTTTTTTTTAAGTTTTACAAAAGTATCTGTTGGGATCTCAATTGGAATTGTATTTAATATGTAGATCAATCTGGATTCACTTAACATGTTCACTACGTTTACAATATTGAGTCTTCAGATGCAAAAATACAACACACCTCTCCATTCATTTAGTCTATTGAATATATTTCAATAAAGTTTTACATTTTTTCCAGGAAAGTTTAAATATTTTCACATATATTTATCATTATAAGTGAATTTTTAAAATAACTACAGTTTCTAATTGTTGGTAGATGATTCAGTGTCACTGCTAAAATCTCATTAATTTTAATATTTTTAATATATATTATTTTGGTTTACAATGTAGAACATGCTATCATCCACAAAAAAAATTCAATGTTTTTTATCCTTTTAAGTTCTTACATTTTTATTTCTTTGTCTTTTTGTACTGCAAGGATAAGAACCTGTACTAAAATGTTGAGTATAGGCACTAATAGGTGGTAATAGTCAAGTCTCTTTCTTGATCTGAAATGGAAACCATATAATTTTTCAATATTAAGTAAGGTGCTTGATGTAGAAATTTTGAACATAACTTTCATCAGGCTAAGTCTCTTTCTCTTCATAGTCTATTGATTAAATTATATGATAAATATATGTGAATTTTACTTTTTTTTTAAAGATACTAAAATGACCTATGATCTTACACTGTATTTCAATAATTCTGAAAAAAAATTCTGAGCTTTTTTTTTTCCCTTTTGTCATTTTAGGGCCGCACCCGTGGCATAGGTAGATTCATTCCAAGGCTAGGTGTCTAATCGGAGCTATAGCTGCTGGCCTGCGCCAGAGCCACAGCAACGCAGGATCTGAGTTTGTGTCTGCAACCTACACCACATCTCACAGCAATGCTGGATCCTTAACCCACTGAGTGAGGCCAGGGATTGAACCCGCAACCTCATGGTTCCTAGTCGGATTCGTTAACTGCTGTGCCACGACAGGAACTCCCTGAGCCTTTTTAAGAAAATTTTTATACCTTAATTATTGTCCACTTCCCCAATTCTCTGTACATGTCCTTGTGAAATTTATATATATATATATATTTTTTTCTTTTTTATAATGATTATTTTCCATTATAGCTGGTTTACAGTTCTGTCAATTTCTACTGTATAGCAATGGTATCATTTATATCTAGATTCTAATATATGGCACAAATGAACCTTTCCACAGAAAGAAATTCATAGACTTGGAGAACAGACTTGTGTTTGCCAAGGGGGAGGGGGAGGGAGTGTGATGGACTGGGAATTTGGGGTTAATGAATGCAAACTATTGCCTTTGGAATGGCTAAGCAATGAGATCCTGCTGTGTAGCACTGGGAACTATAGTAACTTATGATGGAGCACGACAGTATGAGAAAAAAGAATGTATACATGGAAATATATTTTATATTTTTTAGACTTTTATACTCTATTCTTCATATCATTTTCTTAAATTCTATCTTTTGATATCTTTGAGTGGTATTCCAAAAATATATCCATGATGGAATATGATGGAGAATAACGTGACAAAAAGAGTATATATATATGAGTCACTTTGCTGTGACAAAAAGAGTATATATATATATATATATATATATATATATATATATGAGTCACTTTGCTGTACAGGAGAAACTGACAGAACACTGTAAATCAAGTATAATGGAAAAAACAAAAATCATATAAACTTAAAAAAGTATATATCCAGATTTTTCTTCCAGTTAACAAATTCTGTCTTTAGCTATATTTAACTCATTTTTTGGTTGTGGGGTCTTTCATTTTATTTATTCTGATTTTCATATATGTAAATTCAGTAAAAATTTCATTCATAATTGCTTATTCTCTATTGATACATTATATTACATAGATTGACATGCAAAACTGGGAGGAATTTGTGAAATCTTATTTAAACCATTTGTTTGGAATTATATCAGAACTAACTAGGTTCAGACACTATTGTCAGTCCTTTGATTCTACTGATTTTCTACTAATAAGCTACCAATGCTAATGTAGCAATTGTAAACCAGACAGGTCTGTGGAGGCCATATTTCCTGAGTTCTTGCACAGCAATAATGCCTTCCAGTTGTTATCACACATTAATGGTTGATTTTTACATCACAGCATACATCTACCCAGATTTCTACAAGCATTGATTTATTACCAGTACTGTAGAGGAGATATATGAGGATAGTTTAATTATTTATTTTTTTTTGTCTTTTTGCCTTTTTTATGTAGAGCCGCACCCGCGGCATATGGGAGTTCCCAGGCTAGGGGTCTAACAGGAGCTGTAGCTGCCAGCCTTCGCCACAGCCACAGCAACGCAGGATCCGAGCCGCGTCTGCAACCTACACCACAGCTCATGGCAACGCCGGATCCTTAACCCACTGAGCAAGGCCAGGGATCGAACCCGCAACGTCATGGTTCTTAGTCAGATTCATTAACCACTGAGCCACGAAGGGAACTCCCAAGGATAGTATAAATTTTTTAACTTCTCTGTGGGAATAACTTCTTTAGAAGACTAAATCATTTTATATTTCATATGAGTGAAAAAAAATTTTAATAGGATATATCTAGGTATGTGAGCTATAAAGATATGTATTCTCAGATCTTCTTCAGTTCGTAAGTTTTCTTCAATTACTGCTTGTGTTCTTGTTTCTTCTTAGAAATACATAACATTGTTATCTTAGATACAAATTCAGAGTACTCCAAATCATTCATCTTCTCTTTCCTAGTTTTCATTTCTTTGCCATTTTCATCTATAGTCTGGAAAACATTCATTTTTAGTTTTACCACTGATGGAGCCATCCTTAAATAATATTGTTTTGTTCAGCTTATTTTTGAATTTTACAACAGCAATCTCATTTTCTACAGATTTTTCTATGTTTGGCCTAATATTATATTTTTATGATACATTCAGGCTGATTCATATACATATATATATAATATATGTGATATATTTATTTTAATTTATGTGTAGATGTCTATTATATATCTAATTTAGAGTTGATGAATATTTGGGTTTTTAGTTTTATTGCTACCATAAAGAATCCTCTACAAACATTCTTGTACATATCTTCTAGTTAATACGTACACATATGCAGGGAATATACTTCAGAGAGAAACTTCCAGGCCTCAGAGTATGCACATGTTCAACTTTATCAGGTAATATAAAACTGCTTTCCAAAGTTATTATTTTAACTTACATTTTCCTCTACAGTACCTGAAGGTTGTTTTAATACTACATTATCATTAAACATGATATTTTAAGACATATTATATGAAATAATTTCTATTTCCATTTTGACAAAAATGAGATTGGGTATCCTCTTATATGCTTATAATCCACTAGATTTTTCTTCTGCTGTGAAATATCTATCATGTATCTTTTCATATTATAAGATTTCTTGGTTTCTTTTTTGATAGATGTTTTAAATATTTTTTGTATACTTAATCTTCCTTGGCCTTATGTATTTCAAACTCCTCCTCAGTTTGTTGCTTTTCTTGTTGCTCTCTTTCATAAAAAAGGTGTTAATTTTAATGTGGTATAATATATATCATTGTCTTTATAGTTTTCATTTTCCTATTTGGTTTAAGGACACTATCCCTACCAAGAGTCAGGAAAACAGTTTCTGATAATGTCTTTTAAAGATTTTCAATGATTTTCCTTTCACAATTATGTCTTCATTTTATCTGGAATTGATTTTATGTTGTGAGATAGAATTTCACTTCCTTTTGCTTTTTGTTTATGAAAACTAATTGTTCCCAAACTATTTACTAATGGTTTATTTTTTTTTACTGATCTACAATATCTCCTCTTCGATATATCAGAATTCTATATATGTATGGATCTGTTTGGGGGCTCCCTGTTCTTCCATAGTTATATATTTGACTACTGTTGTACTAATATCTCATTTTTAAATTATCATACAGTTATAATACGTTTTGACATCTGCTAGAGTATACTGCCCACCTGATTTTTTTTTTGATTTTTTTTTTGTCTTTTTGCCTTTATCTAGAGTCGCACTCGCGGCATATGGAGGTTCCCAGGCTACGGGTCTAACAGGAGCTGTAGCTGCCGGCCTTTTGCCACAGCCACAGCAACGCGGGATCCGAGCCACGTCTGCAACCTACACCACAACTCACGGCAACGCTGGACCCTTAACCCACTGAGCAAGGCCAGGGATAGAACCCGCAACCTCATGGTTCTTAGTTGGATTCGTTAACCAATGAGCCAAGAAGGGAACTCCCTGATTTTTTATCTTTACATGTTTCTTACATTATCAATACAAATTTTAGAAATAACTTGTTAAATTTCAAGATGAAAGAAGTTTAATTTTTTCTTCGAATAATGATGAATCTGTATTTTGAGAGCAAAAGTCCACTTCAAAAAGTGGTGCTGGGAAAACTGGATGGTTACATGTAAAAGAATGAAATCAGAACACTCTCTAACATCATACACAAAAATAAACTCAAAGTGGATTAAAGACCTAAATATAATACCAGATACTATAAAACTCTTAGAGGCAAACATAGGCAGAACACTCTTCAGCAGAAATCACAGAAATCTCTTTTTGGGTCCACCTCCTAGAGTAAAGAAAATAAAAACAAAAATAAACAAATGGGACTCATTTAAACTTAAGGGCTTTAACACAGCAAAGGAAACCACAAACAAAATGAAAAGACAACCCACAGAATGAGAGAAAATATTTGCAAACAAAGCAACTGACAAGGGATTAATCTCCAAAATACACAAACAACTCATGTGGCTCCATATGAAAAACAAATAAACAAAAACCCTGATAAAAACAAAACCCAGTCAAAAAATGGACAGAATATCTAAATAGACATTTCTCAAAAGAAGACAGACAGGTGGCCAAAAACCACATGAAAAGATGTTCAACATCACTAATCATTAGAGAAATTCAAATCAAAGCTACTATAAGTAGTTTCTGCCAGTCAGAATGGCCATCATCAAAAGGTCTGCAAACAATAAATGCTGGAGAGGGTGTGTATAAAAAGGGAACCCTCCTGTCCTGTTGGTGGGAATATAAATTGGTACAACCGTTATGGAAAACAGTACAGAAGGTTTTCAAAAAACTAAACATAGAACTACTAGGAGCCCCACTCCTGGGCACTGATCTAAAAAAACATAATTTAAAAAGATACATGCACCCCAGTGTTCATTGCAGCACTATTTACAATAGCCAAGAGATGGAAGCAACCTAAATATCCACTGACAGGAATGGATAAAGAAGATGGAATAGAGTAATATGGAGTATAGAGTAACAGAGTAATTCCAACAATGGAATATTCCTCAGCTATTAAAAAATGAAATAATGCCATTTGTAGCAACATGGGTGGAGTATTATTATGCTAAGTGAAGATTAGACAGTGAAAGATAAACGTTATATAACATCAGTTATGTGTGGAATCTCAAAAAAGGACACAAATGAACTTATTTTCAGAAAAGATATGGATTCATAGACTCTGAAAACAAATTTATGGTTACCAAAGGGGACAGGTGGGGGAGCAATGGATTGCGGGTTTGGAATTGGCACATGCACACTGTGGCACATGGATGATTGGCCAATAGGGACCTGCTGTATAGCACAGAGAACTCTACTCAATATTCTGTGATAATCTATATGGGAAAAGAATCTGAAAAAGAATGAATGTGTGTATGTGTATAACTGAATCACTTTATTTTATAGCAGAAATCATCACAATATTGTAACTCCACTATATGTCAATAAAACTTTTAAAAATGAAAAAATACACATTCTGTTAATATTCTAATAACTATTATATTTATCCATTGTACTTGCTTTTTTTACTGATTCATAGCAATGCAATTTACCTCGGCATATTGATTTTGTACCATGACAAACTTATTTAATCTATTAATTTATAAATCCTTCTGGGTATTTTACATGTATAATGACATCATCTTGGAATAATGCTGATTTTAGTTCTTTTTTCTTCAAATAATTTCACCTCATTTTTTCTTAGTTTTATTGTCTTGGTTGGCTAGGAAAAGTAATGAAAGTAGTAATCCTTGTCTTAGTTGATTTTAAAGGGAATTTACATTTTATCTAATTGTGTGATATTTGCTTTAGCTTTTTTAGTGATAGCTTTTGTTAGCTATATATATTTCAAGTAGCTGAGAGATTATTTTTGAAAATTTCTTATCAATTTGGATAGCAACATATTCTTTCTTCATGCTTCAATTCTCTTTTTGTTTCTTTAAGTATATTAATATCTTATTCACATTCTATTTGGGATATTTCTAATATTTGTATTATTTATATTTGATTTTTTGGTTTGTTTTTTTGCTGGTGGCTTGCTTTTACTTGTGAATTGGATTTTTTTATTGAGAACTCACACTACTTAAACACTGTTTATGGAAAGTATTTTGAGGTCTGTGTTTAAAATGTATTCTACAGAGCACATTAGTTTTTCTCCTGTCAGAAACCCTAGAATCACTTTAAACTAAATTTTTTACTTGGCATGTCTTAGACTTTACAAGGCATGTGAATCCACTCCCAAATCTATATGAGTGAACCTTGTGATAGGGAATTTTTGGAAAAGTTTTCTTTCCTATAACTCCCATCCCTGTCCCATCACCCTGAATCAAAATGGGCTTGGGCATAGCAGCGTAAGCTTTTTGTTTGTTTTCTGTTTCAGCCCTGAGTGTGTTACCTTTTATTGCCCTGCATTTATGAAAAGGGGGGGTGTCATTAATGTGAGTTCCTGTGCCCCCAAAGACCCAGTTTTTGTATTAAATCTCATAAGATTGGCAAGTTAAAACCAGATCCCACTCTTCCAGGAAGCAGCTGGTCAGGGCTCCTTGCTTGATGCAACAGCATTTTGTGGTACTTTGTGGCTCCCAATTTGTTTCTCATATTGCCACAAGCTTAGCTGTGCTAAAAGAGACATGTTTTCATGTTCTATCTAGTTTCTAGCAATTTCAGATGTTCAATACTGGGAGGGGTTTTTCTCTACATCTAGTATGGTTGATGATAGGAAAAAATAAGTCAATAGCTTTCTCTGCATCACAATTGGTTATCTTTATAAGGTACCTTATTGGATTTTCTCTTGTCCTTTCATCTCAGCCTATTTTCTATGGTTTGCGGTATCATTTTCTTGTGGAGGAAATGCCTTCTTGCTTTATATAAGTTTTTTCTTTTTCTTTTTTTTT
The DNA here is from genome assembly GCA_004024745.2 of Catagonus wagneri. Lineage (NCBI taxonomy): Eukaryota > Metazoa > Chordata > Mammalia > Artiodactyla > Tayassuidae > Catagonus > Catagonus wagneri. The sequence continues at coordinate 3,673,821 of PVHT020000066.1, read as the reverse complement.
TTTTTTTGTCTTTCTAGGGCCGCACTTATGGCATATGGAGGTTCCCAGGCTAGGGGTAAAATCGGAGCTGTAGCTGCCAGCCTATGCCACAGCCACAGCAATGCCAGATCTGAGCCATGTCTGCAACCTACACCACAGCACATGGCAACGCCAAATCCTTAACCCACTGAGTAAGGCCAGGGATTGAACCTGCAACCTCATTGTTCCTAGTCGGATTTGTTTCCACTGCACCACAATGGGAATTCCTAAATAAGTGTTTTTTTTTTTCCTTTTTCTTTCTAGGGCCTCAACTGGCTGCATATGGAAATTTCCAATCTAGGGCTTGAACCAGAGCTGCAGTTACTGGCATATGCCACAGCCACAGCAACACCAGATCTGAGATGTAACTGCAACCTACCCTGCAGCTCATGGCAATGCCAGATCCTTAACACACTGAGTGAGGCCAGGAATTGAACCTGCATCTTCATGGATACTTTTCCAGTCTGTAACCCAATGAGTCACAACGGGAACTCCCTGTTTAAAAAGTTTTCTAACATTTTCTCCTTTTTGCTATAGTCAATCATGTAAATAATATATTCTACCTCAAGATTTTTTTTAATGTGCTTTTTTTTTCTTATTCTAGTCCATACTTGCATATTTACTAAGATTCTTACCTATCACCCCATCTCTTACCCAGTGGAATTCTGATCTGAACTGATGTTTCCCAGAATACAGGTAGACAGTTTGTAAATACTCACTGTCTCCCTAATTGCTAAGTTGGATGCATTTCCCAAGCCAAAGTGTAGAACATGTCCATGGTCATGACTATCTTCCCCTTTCCTGTGTCTAACAGGATGAATCAAGCACAATTTATAAGATCAACTTGAGTTCCTCTCCTACGTCTAGTCCCTGACACTATGACACTTTGAACCAACGGAGAGCTACAATCTTCAACATGGTCTCATTTTAGTACTCTTCTCATCTTTTTCTTCCTACATATAACATTTTAAATTCTGAAAACATACCCCATACAATGCAATAGATCAGTGGATAAAGGAAGGTAGGGTGAAAGCAATGGAGCAATATTCTGCCTTCAAAACTGCAGCCATATACAAAGGGGAGACTCTCCAGTGTTGTCTTTGGTACAAGTCTATAAGTTTCTGAGCAAGGAAGCAGAAGCTAAGGGAGAAAAATTAAGTTCTCTGTTTCTTTCAGGAAGGCATGGCTGTTTCTTCTGAGAGGCTAAGCTAGATAAAGCATTGCTTTTTGTTTGTTTGTTTTTGTGTATGTGTTTTAACTCCCTGAGCTTTTCATTTTGTTGAAATACTTTCTGCATACTGGCTTTGGGTCAGTATTAGGTTTTGGAGGTTTTGCAACTGTTGTTCCATTTTCTGTGACTCCAAGCTACATTTTGTCAGGCAAGTTCATATCAAAGGTTGATGGCCAGATGATATTTTCAATCCAGTGGTATTTTTTGAGCAAAGTCACATGAAACTTCAAATGCATGATATTCATAGATTTTTTTTCACTGTGACTGACAAAACTTGAAAATAAAAATACAGTAGGCTATGTATCACCTTCGAGGAAAGAAAGATCCATTATCTTCTTACTCTTCTCAGGAAGCTATCTAAAATTTTTAAGATATGAAATAAAATTATTTAATTTATACAAAAACTTGGGGTCTATATCTTTGTACTAGAGAGAAGAGGCTAAGATATGGTAACAAATAGACTCAAACATGCAAAGAGTCTCTTTCACCTAATTGTTCATAATGTTTTAGATCAGGAAAAAGTTATGAGTGAAATGAAATAATGAGGTAGGAGTATCCTCTGGCATAAAATTACTCAGGAGCTCAAGATAATTGTGACCTATGGGTTACTATTGGAACTTTCCAGAAAGGGAAGGGAAACAAACAAGGAAATGTGGATCAGACATTTTATTGGCCAAGGCTGGAAGTGGCCTGTGTCATTTCTGCCTGTATTTCATTTACTAGAACCCCATCTCAGGGCCAAAATTAAACCCTTAAACAGGTTAGACACTATAGTCCAAGCTGGCACATGGATGGGAGGGTGGGGTGGTAATTCAGGAAGAAGGTAAAAGTAAGTTTTGAAAAACAGCTTAAAGTTTCTTCTACACTGGATTTATCTAGAAAATTCTACCTGAACACTGGATTCTTGGTCAGAGTTATGCAACTTGACTCCTAAAACTCCGATTATTATCAGATTCATCTCTCTCCTGTTGGGCTATGCAGAAAAACTCTTGAGAGGCTTTAGCAAAGGCTGCCTCTGCATGTGAACTGCAGCGTTTCAAAGTCCTTTGGTCATCCACAGAAAAAAATAGAATGGTTGCAAAACCAATACGATCATGAATGTGAAACAGCACTAACAAATGTAGCATTTGTGAACTTCAGCTAGTTGCTGATACGCCTCCTCCATCTTGTCATGTAAATACATACTAGCTGGTTGTATTAAATGCAGAAGGACTCTCAACATCTGCTCTAGGCTACAGAATTCTGATTCATTTAGACTAGGTCAAAGTATGATTTACTACAGAAAAAAATATAGTATACATTGAGCTAATATGTCCTGTCATTTATTTTTTGATTTTTAAATGAATTTTATTATATTTATAGGTATACAATGATCATCACAACCAAATTTTATAGCATTTCCATCCCAAACCCTCACTATATCTCCCCCCCAACCTGTCTCATTTGGAAACCATAAGTTTTTGGTGTGGTGACCTTTTTGCAGACAGTAGAGTTGTAGCCTCTCTTAGTTCTGGTGTTTGCCTCCCCTGTGGCTAAAGTTGGTATTGCGGTGGGGGGGGCTTGCTGTAGGCTTCCCGATGGGAGGGACTGATGCCTGCCCACAGGTAGGTGGGATTGATTCCTATGCTTCCGATGGGTGGGGCTTTGTCTCTGGGTGAGATTAGAGGTTGGCTGTGTGCCTGAGGGGTCCTTAGGAAGCCTGCTTACTGATGGTACATGGATTATTGTTTGCCCTGGGGCTTCTCAGTGCTGATGAGAAGGATCAGATTTTCCCAAAAATGGCACCTCCAGAGCAATGCAGGCTGATAAATGTTCCTCAGAACTTCACTTCCAATGCCCTTCCCCCACAACAAGCCACAGTCACTCCTGTTTTCCCAGGAGATCCTCAAAGAATTGCAGTCAGGTTCCACCCAGATTCCTGTGGAGACTTTGCTTTGCCATGGGACCCAGTGCACGTGAAAGTCTGTGAATGGGGTCTCCTCTTTCCCACAGTCCTGTGGAGCTCCTGCACACAAGCCCCACTGGCCTTCAATGTCAGATGCTCTGGGGGCTCTTTCTCCCTGTACCAGATCCACAGGTGTGGGGATTTGACGTGGGGCTCAAAATTCTCAGTCCTGTAGGTGAGTCTCTGTGATATAGTTACTTTCCAGTCTGTGGGGCTTCCCACCGGGAAGGTATGGGGTTGCTTCTATCCCGTAATTGCCCTTCCTACCTCTTGATGTGGTCTCCTCTTTGTCTTCTGGAGTAGAACATCTTTTCAAAAGTTTACAGTCCATTTGGTTGAAGGTTGCTCAGCATTTGGTTGTAGTTTTGTTGTTTTTGGGAGAGAAGTTGAGCTCCAGTCTTTCTTTTCTGCCATCTTAATCCCCCAACTTGGAAACCATGTTTTTCAATGTCTGTGAGGCAGATATGTTCTGCAAAGAAGTTCATTGTGTCCTTTTTTTTAGATTCCACATGTAAGTGATACCATTTGATAATAGAATCTCATTGTCTGACTGACTTCACTTAGCATGATAATTTCTAGGTCCATCCATTTTGCTGCAAATGCCATTGTTTCCTTCCTTTTAATGGCTTAGCAATATTCCACTGTGTATGTGTACCACATCTATATCCACTCCTCTGTCAATGGATACTTAGGTTGTTTCCCTGTCTTGGCTATTGTATAGATTGCTTCAATGAACATTAGAGTACATGCATCTTTTCGAGTCATGGTGTTCTCTGTATAGATGCCCAGGAGTTAGATTGCTGGATCAAACGGTAATTCTGTTTTTAGTTTTCTGAGGAATCTTCATACTGTTTTCCACAGTGGTTGTACCAATTTACATTCTCACCAACAGTGTAATAGGGTTCCTTTTCCTCCACACCCTCTCTAGCACTTATTGTTTGTAGACTTTTTGATGATGGCCCTTCTGGCCAATTTGGGTGGTACCTCACAGTGGTTTTGATTTGCATTTCTCTAATAATGAGTGATGTTGAACATCTTTTCATGTGTTTTTGTATGTCTTCTTCACTGGAGAATTGTCTGTTTAGACCTTCTGGCCATTTTTTGATGGGGTTGTTTGTTTTTTTGGTATTGAGCTGTAGGAGGTGTTTATGAATTTTGAGATTAATCCCTTGTCAATTGCTTGCTTCATTTGCAAATATTTTCTCCCATTCTGTGGGCTGTCTTTTCGTTTTGTTTAGGGTTTCCTTTGCTGTGCAGAAACTTTTAAGTCTCATTTGTTTATTTTTGTTTTTATTGTCATTACTCTAATAGGTGGATCTGAGAAGACATTTATGTCAGAGACTGTTTGGTCTATATGTTTTCCTCTAAGAGTTTTATAGAATCTGGTCTTATATCTAGGTCTTTAATCCATTTTGAGTTTATTTTTGTGTATGGTGTTAGGAAGTGTTCTAATTTCATTTTTTTACATGTGGCTGTCCAGTTTTCCCAGCACCATTTATTGAATAGGCTGTCTTTTCTTCATTGTATATTCTTGCCTCCTTTGTCATAGATTAGTTGACCTTAGGGGCGTGGGTTTAATTCTGGCCTTTCTATCCTGTTCCACTGATCTATATTTCTGTCTTTGTGCCAGTACCATATGGCTTTGATGACTGCAGCTTTGTAGTAGAGTCTGAAGTCAGGGAGCCTGATTCCTTCAGCTCCATTTTTCTTTTTCAGGATGTCTTTGGCTATTCTGGGTCTTTTGTGCTTCCAAACAAACTTTAAAATATTTTGTTCTAGTTCTTTGAAAAATGTCCTTGGTAATTTGATAGGGATTGCATTCAATCTGTAGATTGCCTTGGGTATTACAGTCATATCAATAATATTGACTCTTCCAATCCAGAGCAGGGTATGTCTTTTCATCTGTTCATGTCATCCTTGAATTTTTTTCATCAACATCTTATAGTTTTCAGAGTACAGGTCTTTTGTCTCTTTAGGTAGGTTTTTTCCTAATATTTGATTCTTTTTGATGTGATGTTAAATGGGATTGCTTCCCTAATTTCTCTTTCTGATCTTTGTTGTTAGTATATAGAAATGCAGTTGATTTCTGTGTGTTAATTTTGTATCCTGTGACTTTGCAAAATTCATTGATGAGCCCCAACAGTTTTCTGGTAGAGTTTTTAGGATTCTCTAGGTATAGTATCATGTCATCTGCTAATGGTGATAGTTTTATTTCTCCCTTACCAATTTGGATTCCTTTTATTTCTTTTACTTCTTTGATGCTGTGGCTAGGATATCCAAAACTATGTTGAATAGTAGTGGAGATTGTGGACATCCTTTTCTTGTTTCTGATCTCAGTGGGAATTCTTTCAGCTTTTCACCATTGAGAATGATGTTAGCTCTGGGTTTGTCAAATATAGCCTTTATTATGTTGAGGTAGGTTCCCCCTATGCCCACTTTCTGAGGGGTTTTTATCAGAAATGGGTGCTGGATTTTGTCAAAGGTTTTTCTGCATTTATTGAGAGAATCATATGGTTTTTATTCTTCAGTTTGTTAATGTGGTGTACCACATTGATTGATTTGTGGATATTGAAGAATCCTTGCACCCCAGGGATAAATCCCACTTGATCATGATGTACAGTGCTTTTAATGTATTGTTGGATTCGGTTGGCTAATATTTTGTTGAGGATTTTTGCATCTGTGTTCATCAGTGAATTGGTCTGTAATTTTCTTTTTTTGTGGTGTCTTTGTCTGGTTTTAGTATCAGGGTGATGTTTGCCTCATAGAAGGAGTTTGGTAATATCCCTTACCCTGCAGTTTTTTGGAATAGTTTCAGAAGGACCGGTGTTAGCTCTTCTCTAAATGTTTGATAGAATTCACCTGTGAAGCCATCTGGTCCTGAACTTTTGTTTGTGGGAAGCTTTTAATCACAGTTTCAATTTCAGAACTTGTGATTGGTCCACTCATCTTTTCTATTTCATCTTGGTTTAGTCTTGTAAGATTAAACTTTTCTAAGAATGTGTCCATTTCTTCTAGTTTTCCATTTTATTGGCATTTAATTGCATACAGTAGTCTCTTATGATCCTTTGTATTTCTGTAATGTCCGTTGTTACTTCTCCTTTTTCGTTTCCAATTTTATTGACTTGAGTCCTCTCTTTTTCTTGGTAAGTCTGGCTAAGGGTTTATCAATTTTGTTGATCTTTTCAAAGAACCAACTTTTAGTTTCATGGATCTTTTCTACAGTTTTCTGTTTCTATTTCATTGATTTCTGCTCTGATCTTAATGATTTCTTTTCTTCTACTAACTTTAGGTCTTATCTGTTATTCTCTCTCTAGGTGCTTTAGATGTAAAGTTAGGTTGTTTATTAGAGCTTTTTCTTGTTTCCTGAGGTAGGCTTGTATTGCTATAAACTTTCCTCTTAGAACTGCTTTTGCTGCATCCCAGAGGTTTTGGGGTGTTGTACCTTTGTTGTCATTGCCTTTAGGTAATTTTTTTGTCTTTTTGCCTTTTTCCGGGGCCGCACTCACGGCATATAGAGGTTCCCAGGCTAGGGGTCTAAAAGGAGCTGTAGCCGCCGGCCTACGCCACAGCCACAGCAACACAGGATCTGAGTCGCGTCTGCAACCTACACCACAGCTCATGGCAATGCCGGATATTTATCCCACTGAGAGATGCCAGGGATCAAACCTGCAACCTCATTGTTCCTTGTCAGATTCAAAAACCACTGAGCTACAATGGGAACTCCATTTGCATCTAGGTATTTTTTAATTTCCTTTTTGATTTCTTCTGTGATCCACTGGTTGTTTAGTAGCATGTTTTTTAGTCTCCAAGTGCTTGTATTTTTTGCCATATTTTTTCTTGTCATTGATTTCCAGTCGTATAGCGTTGTGGTTGGAAAAGATGCTTGACATGATTTCAATTTTCTTAAAGTTACCGAGGCTTGAGTTGTAGCCCAGAATGTGATCAATCTTAGAGAATGTTCTGTGTGCACTTGAGAAGAATGTGTATTCTGTTGCTTTTGCATGGAATGTCCTATAAATATCTATTAAGTCCATCTGGTCTAAAGCTTCATTCAGGGCCTGTGTTTCTTTCTTGATTTTCTGTCTGGATGATCTATCCATTGCTGTAAGTGGGGTGTTAAAGTCCCCCACTATTATTGTGTTATTGTCAATTTCTCCTTTTAAAGTTGTTAGCAGTTGCCTTATATATTGTGGTGATCTTATGTTGGGTGCATAGATATTTAAAATTGTTATATTTTCTTCTTGGATTGATCCTTTTATCATCATGTAGTGCCCTTCCTTGTCTTTTAAAATATTCTTCATTTTAAAGTCTATTTTGTCTGATACAGTATTGCTACTCCAGCTTTCTTTTGAATCCCGTTTGCATGGAATATTTTCTTCCATCCTCTCACTTTCAATTTGTATGTGTCCCTAGAAGTGAAGTGGGTTTCTTGAAGACAACATATATATGGATCTTGTTTTTGCATCCATTCAGCCAGTCTGTGTCTTTTGGTTGGGCATTTAGTCCATTAACATTTAAGGTAATTATTGATATGTATGTTCTTATTTTATTAACTGTTTTGAATTTGTTTTTGTTGCTCTTTTTTCTTCCCTTCTTCTCTTGTTCTTTCTTCTTGTGGTTTGACGACTATCTTTAGTGTTGTATTTGAGTTGGCTTTTCTTATTTGTTTGTGTATCAATTGTAGATTTTTGGTTTGTGGTTACCCTGAAGTTTTGATATAGGAGTCTACATATAAACAAGATTGTTTTAAGTTCTTGGTTTCTTAATTGCAGGTGTGTCTCCAGTGTCCTTCATTTGTACCCTACTCTTCTCATGCTTTCTGATTTTGGTAGCATAATTGTGCATGGATGATTTCGTATCTTACTGCATATATCCCTTTACTGGTGAGCCTTGTCATTTGTGGTATTTTTGTTTCTGGTTGCGGCCTTTTCTTTTCTGCCTAGAGAAGTTCCTTTAGTATTTGTTGTAAAGCTGGTTTAGTGTTGCTGAATTCTCTTAGCTTTTGCTTATCTGTAAAGTTTTTGATTTCTCCTTCAAATCTGAATAAGAGCCTTGATGGGTAAAGTAATCTTGGTTGGAGGTTTTTTCCTTTCACCAGGTATATTATGCTAGTCCCTTCTGGCCTTCAGAGTTTCTGCTTAAAAATCTGCCAGTAACCTTATTGGGGTTCCCTTGTATGTTATTTGTTTCTTTTCCCTAGCTGCTTTCAATATTTTCTTTTTGTCTTTAATTTTGGTCATTTTAATGTGTGCTTCAGGGTGTTCCTCCTTGCTTTTATTTTATATGGTACTCATTGTGCTTCCTGGATTTGAGTGAGTGGCTCCTTTCCCATATTAGGGAAGTTTTCAGCTATTATCTCTTCGAATATTTTTTTCTGTCATTTTCTCTCTCTCTCTTCTCTCTCTGGCACCCCTATAATATGGATGTTGGTGCATTTAACATCCTGGAGTTCTCTGAGACTCTCTTCATTTCTTTTCAGTCTTTTTTCTCTTTTATGTTCTGCACTAGTGATTTCCACTAATCTGTCCTCCACCTTGCTTATTCATTCTTCTGCCTCCTGTATTCTGCTGTTGGATGCTTCCAATGAATTTTTTGTTTTAGTTATTGTATTTTGCATCTCTTATTCCTTAATTTTTATATCTTGTATTTCTTTGTTCAGTGTTTCCTATAAATTATCAGTCTTTGCTTCCAGTTTATTTCCAATGTCTTGCATCATCTTCAGCATCAACAGTCTAAAGTCTTTCTCTGGGAGGCTGATAATCTCCTGATCACTGAGCTGTTTATCTGGGTATTTTTTTCTTTCTCCCTTATCTGAGTTATAGTTTTCTGACTTTTCATTTTTATAGATTTTCGCTGTGGTGACCTTTTTGCAGACAATAGAGTTGTAGCCTCTCTGACTTCTGGTGTCTGCCTCCCTTGTGGCTGAAATTGGTATGGGGGGCTTCCTGTAGGCTTCCCAATGGGAGGAACTGGTGTTTGCCCACTCGTGGGTGGGCTGATTCCTATCCCTCTGGTGGGTGGGGCTTTTTCTCTGGGTAAGATTAGAGGCAGCTTTGTGCCTGAGGGGTCTTTAGGTAGCCTGTTTACTGATGGGTGGGGCTGTGGTCCCACCTGGATTATTGTTTGGCCTGGGGCTTCTTAGTGCTAATGGGTGGGGCCAGATTTTCCCAAAGTGGCCACCTCCAGAAAAATGCATGCTGATGAATATTTCCAAGAGCCATGCCTCCAATTCGCTTCCCCCACAACAAGCCACTGTCACCCCCTTCTTTCCCAGGAGATCCTCCAAGAACTGCAATCAGGTCTGACCCAGATTCCTATGGAGCCTTTGCTTTTCCTTGGGACCCAGTGCACATGAAAGTCTATGTGTGCCTTTCAAGAATGGGGTCTCCATTTTCCCCAGTCCTATGGAGCTCCTTCATACAAGCCCCACTGGCTTTCAATGCCAGATGCTCCAGGGGCTCTTTCTCCCAGTGCCAGATCTCTAGGCATGGGGGTTTAATGTGGGGCTCAGAACTCTCACTCCTGTAGGTGGGTCTCTGATATAGTTATTTTCCAGTCTGTGGGGCTTCCCACTCGGGAGGTATGGGTTGCTTATATCATGTAATCGCCCCTCATACCCCTTGATGTGGTCTCCTTTTTGTCTTCTGGAGTAGGATATCTTTTTAAAAGTTGCTAGTCCATTTGGTTAAATGTTGCTCAGCATTTGGTGTAATTTTTTTGTTTTTATGAGAGAAGTTGAGCTCCAGTCATCTTGTTATATCATTTAAAAACTTAGAAATTTTACCCAAATCCCTCACTCCAACTCTGAAACAACTGAATATGCTATGACCTGATGGTAATAAGAGCAGGGTAGTAAATCTTAAACCTGAAACGTACACAGTGTTCTAAATAGAAATTTATCATCTTGGATTTTACCTATGAAAACCATACTGTTTAATGCCCCCAGAAGAGTGGGCATTGTTTTGAGGGGGGAGTTGTTTTTTGGCAGGGGAGTGTTGTCTTGCTGTTAACTTTACTGTGTAGAGCAAGCAGGCAGGTTCCCAGACTTCACTACATTCACTATTAAACAAAATCTATTTCAGACAAACCTATTTTGAGTGCAGAATAATTCCCAAGGATTATTTATTGTGATTTTTTTTATCTGTTCACTGAGAACCTTAATTTTCTTGCTTCTTCACTTTATTTCAGTGACAGCCATTCTGTCAGGCAGCACCTGTGCATATTCCAGTTATTCAAACCTTTTCCTCATTACACACAGTCATCCTGTCTCCTTATCCTTCAGACTAGACTATCTTTCTTAACGTCTCTGGAGTTTACACAGTTTACTGAAAATAATTAAATTTTATTTTTGATTTACATGGAGGCAGGCTGGTATAATGAAATGGTCTCAGACCTAAAATCAAGATTTCAGGATTCCATTTTAAGTGTCTCTGTGAACTCCATGATCTAATTTCAAAAGTTATCTAAGCCTATGTCTATAAGATGAAGGAATGTGGGTGACTTTACAATTATTATCAGCTTTTGAATTCTGGGTGTGCTTATTTCCTATTTATTTATGTATTCAACCTACAGATATGTATTACCAGACAATGTGTCAAGTATTGGGATTAATAATAACACACACTGAACCTTTTTATGCCTTAACTTTGTTAATGTTCATACTCCCCAGTTAATAGTTGAAGAAACTGATATACACAAAGCTTAATAAATTTGACCAAGCTTGCATAGTAGTAAATGGCAGAGCTAGAGTGGGTGATCAGCTGCAGAGCCTGTCCTCATAACCACTGTGCTTATTGCCTCAAGCACAAAAGTGAGTAAGAGGAGTCTCCTTCAAATATTTCACAGCCACAGAGGAAGGCTGACATGTAAACAAACAGGGCAGTGTTGTAAGTGCTATATACTAATACATACAATGTAGAAGGTTATTTGCCTTGTGCTAGTAATTCTATTGCTTTGCATATGACAATTCTCAGAACACATCTTCGGGGGTATAATTTTTCCTTCCTTCCTTCCTTCAGAAAACTAAGCCCCTGATAGGTTGATGAGTTTCCCTAGTTCTCCATGGTTAATAAATAACTGAGCTGGGATTAGAAATCATGTTTGTCTGATTTCAAATCCTATTTTTGTTACCTTCTGTTATGCTCCACTGCATACACAGAAAACCATACTTTTAAATGCTCTGAAATTCATTTCTCCAATTTTTCTGATTATTTCCAAGAAATTATAGCTTTCAGGTAAAAAAAGGTTTTCCTAAATTTTCCAACGATACATGAGAGAACAAAATTGTCATCCTTAATAAATTCTCAAAGAATTCACAAACCAAAAGGATAACACTATTTAGAATCATTTGATACTAAAGCTAAGAGGTTGCTTTAAACCTTTGCTTCCTATCTGCTGGGAATTGAATCCAAGTTGTCTCTAAAAAAACTTATATACTTGAACAGAGAAAAACATCAGAATCTCAGAATGAGGGAATATCATAGACATGGTTATCTTCTTTTAAAAATGAGGCAATTAATATCAAGAAGTTTAATTTCTTTGTCCAATGTTCTATAATAGGTTAAGTAATTAAATTAAAAATAGAATTCTAAAATTCAGAACTTCTGCTTTTCTGTCTTATACTCTATATGCTTTAATCTCCAAACACACATTATTACCACCTGGTAAATTTTCAAATATTTACCCATTTATTTATAAAAAACTATAATATAGACTCTATAATTCAGTATATTTGGGGATTAGTTATTCAGGAATATATATATTTTTAATATTTCCCAAAGGGTAATAAAATTAATTGCCAATTCCCATTATATAAATTTTTTCTAAATTTTGTTTTCGTATTTTTATACATCTGGGTAGAAATAAGAGGAAAGGAAAGGGAGGAAACAGAGAAAAAGATAATGAGAAAAAAGTAGCAATGGGCTAATAATGGTGAGAAAGAGAATATGAAACATAAATGAAGGAATGGGTGGGGACAAGGCAGGCAAGCTCAAATGTACAAAGGGAGTTTCTCAACAGTTTGGCCATTTTTGTTCCAAATTTATCAACCCTAACTCTTTTACATACTGCCTTTACTTATACTATTTCTACGATACATTTTCCCTAATCACTCTACTCGCATTCCCTTCAAACACATACATGTACTTACACAAGACACAGATGCATACAATAGGAGACATAGGTATACTTGACAATTCTTGTGAATTTCAGTCACGATGATATAGAAAAGACCCAAGAAGATGAATTATGTGTTGCCCTCAAGTGTTTGGCTAAAAAAGAACTCAATTCCATAAAGTATCTTGCTTGATATGAATTCTCACTGAGGAAATTTGCTAATAAAGTTGGACTTAAATAAGTGTGGGTTGATAAACTGTGTGCTTGTGCAAAGTATCAACTTCCAAAATCAGTTTGAATAATGTATACAATATGATTCAGCAGTCCCACTCCTGGGTATGTATCTGGAGAAAACCGTAGTAATTCAAAAAGTTACATGCTCCTTAATGTTCATCGTGGCACTAGATATAATAGCCAAGACATGGAAGCAACCTAAAAGTCCATTGACAGAGGAATGGATGAAGAAGAGGTGGTACATGTATACAATGGAATATTACTCAGATGTTAAAAAGAATGTTATTTGCAGCAACCTGGCTAGAGATTACTGTACTAAGTGAAGCAGCAGCATGGATGGACCTAGAGATTATTATACTAAGCGAAGCTGACTAGCCTGTGAAAGACAAGTATCATATTGCATCACTTATATGTGGAATCTAAAAAAAAAAGATACAAATGAACTTATTTTCAGAACATAAATAGGCTCAGACTTTTAAAACATATGGTTACCAAAGGGGATAGGTGGGGAGACTGATGGATTGGCGGTTTTGGATTGATGTGTGCATACTGTGGTATATGGAATGACTGGCCAATGGGGATCTGCTGCAAGGCACAGGGAGCTCTACCCAATATTCCGTGATAATCTATATGGGAAAAGAATCTTAAATAGAATGGATGTATGAATATGTATAGTTGAATCACTTTGTTGTTCAGCAGAAATTATCGCAACATTGCAAATCAACTATACAAAAAAAAAAAAAGAATGTATTCTGAAGGAGCCACTTGCAATTTTCAGAGTTTACCCTTGGCCAGCCTACTAGAGCATAAATCTCGATGAGAACAACAACACAAAAGCAGAAGCGCACACAGAAGTGGGTGATACATATATATTTGTTTTTTCTTTCTTGACTTTACAACTTTTCTTCAGTTTGGCATGGAATCATTTTCAACCTAAAGCATTTTCACTCTCTTAGAAATTGCTTTCTTACTGCCACTTGATGGCCAATCTCTATTATACCTATTTCTTGATATTTTTTTTTCTGAAGTGATAAATGTCAACCTAGGAAAAGCCACAAACAAACAAAATAAACACAGACTCTGATCTAGAAAAAAACAAGAAAACTGTTTCATTTTTAGAAAAAAGGGAAATAAAAATGCACATACTTGGTTACTGCAGATGCATTTGGATTTTCTATGAACAAAAGGGTAAAAGATCACTCATAGACCCTTAACACTAAAACTCCTCTCAAAACCTCCATAAAAGCATGGGATAATACATTTAAGTTAAATTGGGTAACAGACTCATTAAGTAAAAATAGCCTTGGCAAACTAGTCATTAATTGAAGTGTAAGTCTTAGATTTAAAACAAAGGACCAATTATGTTTTCCTCAGTAGAAGAAATCATGTGTTCTTTAACCGCATGTTTAATAACACAGTTTTGCTTCAACTGAGGGATTATATAAACCATAGAATTAAATCTGGACTTTTTATACCATGAAAGTGTCCAAGTGAAAAGGTTTAATTCGTAGATACTTATTTCGTTCTATTCTGGAAAAATGTTTTATTTAAAAATATGTTTTCTGCGTTATTATCTATATGTTTCTAATATCCAATGTCCAATACCTACAGGGATTTTTCTTCAAATTTCTTAGCTCCTCATACGTCTTTTTGCTGCAGTGGTTGTCCTCAGTATTGTCTTTTTAATTCTTTCCTTTGTCCTTGCCATGACAAAACCGAAATCTTCCAAGTACAATCCATGGATGTAGGAAATAAAAATATTTAAATACAATTCTTTAATATTCATTTGTATTTCTGAACAGTTTTATCATCTCAAAGTTATTCTTCTTTGATTGTGAAGGAGGGGATCTATGTCTGCCTATGAAAATTCATGAACTCCCATTGAATCTTGCCCTGCCTTCCTCTCCCCACCCTCCTTTCTGTTTCGCTTTTTGGCTTTTTGGTCTTTGCCAGCTCAGGCAGCCTTACAGATCAGGCAGTGCCCTGTCCCCTAACTTGTATGAAGCTAAGCAAATCCTGCTGCTTCTGCCAAGGAGACCTAGCTTTTTCTTTTTCTTTCTTTCTTTCTTTCTTTCTTTCTTTCTTTCTTTCTTTCTTTCTTTCTTTCTTTCTTTCTTTCTTTCTATCATTCATTCTTTCTTTCACAGTATCTGTCAAATTCAATTTTATCCTTCAGATACCACCAGGGCCAAGGCCTCTTGGAAGCTTTCATTGATACACCGAGGCTGTGTCTGGTATCTTTCTGATAGGCTAGCACAGCAAGTTATGATTGGTTTATCAAAACACTTGCCACATTATACTTTAACTTCCTGTTTCTTTTTGTCTTTCTCCTCTCCTGGTTGGTGAACTTCCTGAAGACTGCTATCCCTGGCCCTAAGAACTTTAAGGTATCATGGTAAGCAATAAGTAAATAGGTAAGTAAATATACAGATAAACATAGATTCAATGAAGTGCTACATTGTTACTCTAGAAATGGCAGTACTTTAATTAGAAGAAAAACAATATGTTTTTTATGTCCTGAGTTGTTCCAGATAAGTGTTAATTAGCTATCAAGAAATGCATATAAAAAAAAAAACCCAGGAGAGTAGCATGAATTATAAGCAGATGTAAAAGATGAAATAAATGGAAAGTAAAGGTATAGGCACAAAATAGAACCAGAAATAAAAGCTAAGGTGATAGTTGTGAATTCGAATAACATTAACTTTTTTCCCATGGTACAACCTCTGCCCCATTCCAGTTCTAAATGCTCGTTTTTTCTTGTTATTTAAGGTTATATCTACTTGCCACCTGCAATTTCATCTAGTCTCAAGTCTGACATGTCTGCCTAACTTGCCCAAGGTTTTGGAGAAAGCTTTATGCATAGCCTAAGAAAACTGGTCATTTCCCTAGAAACCTCCTCCTCCTTCTACCTCTTCCTGGTGTCCCCTCATTTCAAGCTTTGATATAATTCCACTAAGTTATACTAATTGGTACATTCTGTTCCACATGTTTGGAGCTAGTTACATTGGAAGATAAAGTGCACATTTGCATAAATGAATATGTATCAGATGCAAAGTAATGTACAAATATGTGCCTGTGATTTATTGGATAAAAACTTAGTTCACAGTGCACCCAAAATAACTTTACTGTTTGACCATAGGAAGAATTACTCAATTCTATTTTATTAAAAATTGTGTGTGTAAAATAATTCCTGATACTAAATACAATGATGGATACAGTGATGAATGCCATAAGGGAAAACTGAAATAATATTTAGTTGACTCTATATTTTTTTCTGGTTAATTGATACTTTCCTTTATTTGTGACTTTTTGTTCTTGAAAATTAAAAATTTTAATCTCATCAAACTTCAATTTTCTTTTCTGTAAAATAATGGAATTAATGAGTCCTCTTTCTGGGTAGAAGCATGATATAAATGGCAGGTTATCTTTGATGAATCCATCTGAAAAATTTGGTTAAAATAATGGTATTGGAAATAAATAAGTCAACATATCATTCACTTTGTCTTAAGACAAAAAAAAATTTTTTTGTAGCAAACCTAACATCTCTTCCTTGTTTGCCTAATAGAATAATTCACTTGGAGAATGCTAATCTTAAATAATTCATTTATTCAACAGCTATTTTGGGGGTGCCCCCTATGAACCAGTTCCTGCTCCATGTGACAGGAACAAAGGAAAGGAACATCCTTTATGGCATTCAGCTTACATTCTACAGTAAATATATACAAAGATTTTTTTTAATTGCCTAAGGTGGGCCAGCCACTGTGATAGGTATTATATGCATATCGTCCCACTGAATCCTTACCCAAACCCTGAAAATTATCTATTAGGGCCCAAAATTTATAGAATTAGAAATTGAGACTTAGGTAAAATGTTTTCCCGAAGTCTCAAAGCCCTGCAAATTACAGATCAAGGATTAAAATAAGTTATACTGGACTATAAGTCCCACATTTTTAAAATACTCTCTTAACTGGAAAAATACATACAAATAGGGTGGAGAGCAAACAGTCTGTCATAAGATCAGAGAACCTTGTCCCTTTTACCAGTGGCATTCATTTTGAATGGCTAGATCTTATAGGCTTTCCTGATTTCTAGTATCTGGGATTCTGCTTCCCTACAGAGTTCTTTGGTACCTGATGAATCAATGATTCCATCTACATTTTCCAGATTCTAGCTTTGACTTCCATGAATCAAATTTTCTGATTTCCTAGACTCTGGTCTTTCTTTTCCTGTTCTTCCCAGTTTAATTGAACCTATGGGCTGTCTGGACATTTATTTTACCATTTTTTAATTAACAATAAAAATTATGAGACTAGCATCCAGAGATGGAACACAAATACAAATAAAATGGAGATTCTGTCCAACTCTAATCTACTGGTTCCCTCTGGCTTAGCTCATCAACTGGTTCAGTTTTTTTTCTCTCTTGTTATGTGTGTATAGGTACATTAATCTCTCAAGGTCTGTTTATGATAACTGTCATGATTCAGTTTTATTTTTTAGTTTGTTTTTCAATTTGAAAAGAAATATACTAGCCTGGGAACTTTCATATGCTATGGGTGCCACCCTAAAAAGACAAAAAAAGAAAGACAGACAGACAGGAAGAAAGAAATATATATGAAATAAATATGTAGTATGTATGTATATTTCTTTTCAAATTGTATGTAGGTGTGTGTACACACTGTATATGTATTATTATATATATATATACACTAATATATAATAAAGAAATATATTCAGGTGTCTACTATGACCGCATAATATGAAATATTCATGAATATATTATATGTATATATATGAATAAAAGAAAGTACAGATAAAGACAAGGAGAATAATCACCTACAAAATCTCCTTACCCAGAAACAAGCTTTTGCATAAAATCTTACTCGTCCACAAATGTCTTCCTATCTATAATGAGCCCTCCTATAAATAACTCAAAATGAACATTATTTATTCCATCAAGCAACCAGCTCAGTCTATACAAAATAAGTCAAATATACCAATAATGTCATTAAACTTCTGTTCAATTAAAATGAAAAGAAATATGGAAGATGTATTAGATAAATAGTGTCAATAGTGAAACAAACATTTCTAACTTACAGGAAACCTGAATCTCTTTCTCAGTTTGACTCTCTGCATAACTGAATCTACCAGAGCTTATGAAAATTTATTACATTTCATCTTGAACCCCATTTGGGAACAGGGACAAAGTTTCTCTTCCAATTATAACTCACAAAGCTACTGAAATTTTATATGCACAGTCAATATTGATTAATAACCATGAAAAGAAGGGCTGCCTTGAACCTGGCATAATTCTATCTTCAGGGAATCTTCAGGTTATCAGGGGACATGAAGTTCTGTGCTGGTAACTGAGAACTGTGCTCAGTTTTGGGCTTTGACAAACTAAAGTTTGTTCAGTAGGTTTTGGCTAATTTCCTTTGGGAAATCAGCTCAGTAAAATCCACAGATAGTGTAAAATTTTTGACTTCTAAAGGGGCAAATTAACAAAATTAACACTTTCCAAATTTCTTCATGACCGGTAACATATACAAATATACCGACACAGCTTAGGTGCCATTGGTATATGTGCGATAAAACTATTCCAAACTAAGGCAAAATTTAGGTCTTGACCAGAAATCTGAACAAACATACATGAAATGTTGATTGAAGAGATTTAAATTTAATTGCCTGATAATTATTAAATACAATTCTTCATGGTACAGTTAAGAAAATGTGAGATACCAAAGGTATAATTTGCAAAGAAGCAGAAAAAAAAATCAATTTTTTTAATTTTTTGTTTTTGTCTTTTTGCATTTTCTAGGCCGCACCCGCAGCATGTGGAGTTGCCCAGGATAGGGGTCAAATCGGATCTATAGCTGCTGGCCTACGCCAGAGCCACAGCAACGCAGGATCGGAGCTGCGTCTGCAACCTACACCACAGCTCACGGCAATGTCGGATCCTTAACCCACTGAGCAAGGCCAGGGATCGAACCTGCAACCTCCTGGTTTCTAGTCGGATTTGTTAACCACTGAGCCACGACGGGAACTCCAAAAACATCGATTTTTATTTTAAAAATCTAGCTGAGTCCATTTTCTTAATATTTTTAATATTACATTGGCACAAATATTTCCACTTATGACTGTACTTTAACTGAAATTAATTCTTAAAAAAATAGTCTGGGTTGTGATTTAAAAATCACCTTCTTAACTTTTTTTTTGCTATCCCCCTTTCCTTCCTGTCTTCCTTCTTAAATTAAAGTTGGTTAATAACATCTTCTTTTCTACTTATTTTTAGGTGTCTGCCACCCTACAAAAGCCAATGAAGCACCCTTTTCAGCTGAAAGGGTGTCCCTAGGCTCTGCTTCAAACTTTCCTACTCCTACTTTGTGTTGGAAGACGATTCTCCATGGGTCTCTTGTGTTTCTGACCATCTTGTGAAGCAGAGGCATTGACAGCTTTTGTTCCTGACAAAATTTTCTAGGATGTTTGTATAGAGAACAGTCTTGGAAGACACATGAAGTAGTTCTCCCCATGGAGCAAAGGGCATGTTTGTTTACAGTCCGGTATAACAAAGATAATTTCTCCCTCTACAGCAAAAGGCAGGTTTGCTTGCTGCCATTATAAAAATATGAGTTTCCTAAGTTCAGGGAGCCTCAGCTAAGACATAAACCCACTGTATGTCTAGGTGTCATTGAGCCCTCATCATATCACCCTGTAGTAATTGGGGCTTGAGGAACTGATGCAAGAAAATGACAATACTCTGGCTACTGTTATTGCTAAGAGTAATAAACTGCCTTTTGTCTTTGTGTTCTGCCAGAACCCATGAAACTGTGGCATATCCTTCATAGTTCTTGACATCTGTTTTCCAGTTTCTGTCTTTCAGCTTTATCTATGGGTTCTTTTTTCACACAAATCCTTTAGATGATGACTTGTTGGTTGGTGTGTCTTTCTTTAAATCTAATTTTTCTCCAAATTTCTGTATCCTTAGTTGGTCTTTACTAGTCTAAAGTGCCCACTTGTTCATAAAAAAGAGAATCAGATTAAATAATAAGTGACAAAGAATTAAAGTCAGAGAAATAAAACAGATAAAAAAGAAAGTGTGAATGCAAAAAAAAAGAAAGTGAATTATACATGGAGTATAGACCCATGAAAATCCACATAGCAGATGAGTTTTCAACTGTATTTCCACTGGAGACATCATTAAAGATCTGTTGGGTCTTGGGATTTGAGAGTGGGCTGCATTGCCAAGCGGGGGTCATGCTTATTTTACAGATTAACTCCACCTTTTCTTAGTGCTCATTGCTAAAAATAGTGCTTCCTTATTAGTCCCATTTCTCACCTCTCTTCCTAACCCTCCAACAATAAAATCGGTAGACTCATATTCAGATAAGCACGATTAATGACAAAATAATTGAGATTCTTTAATTTGCTTATTACCTCTTACTTCAAGAGTGTTCCAGAGGGATAAGCAATAACCCTCTGCAACAGCTGTCCTGAGATTTTAAGGTAATGTATCATAACTGCATGTTTCCAGCCATATACCCCAAGGATTTTGATTCCCTAGGGCTGGTGGGGCACAGATATTTTCCATTAATAAGTTTTCTTGGATGAATCTACTGAAGTTTGTCTTAGAACATTATAGGAGAGACTCTGCTCCAGAAACCGTCTCCTGATATTATGCTCATTTGTTCAGCCTCAACCTCAAATGTATAGCTTAAACACTGACAAATGTTAGCTGGCAACAATAATTTGCCCTGGCAGACACTCAAATGCTTAGTGTGTTTTGATAGTTATTTTTTGACCCATGAGACTGAAAGATTCATAGTAATATGAAAAAACTGGCTAGTTTTACCATTTGGGGATATTTTTGGAACAGTTTCTTCTGATCTCTGGTATAATACTCTGTACTCATTATTAACAATGGCCATATATAGAACAATGCATAAATGGGAGGAGAAAAATTGGAAGCTGTAGCTTGAAAACACTTTTGGTAAAATACTATTATCCCCAAAGTATTTAAGTTAAATAATTTAAAATTTTTGATAGAAAGACTAAGGGAGTATTTTTGAAAAGTGAAGACTATTGCAGTCTTTGCTATTGAGATCATAAAATAAGAAATAAGATATTAAAAAAATGTCTTTCATCAGTGTTTTGAGATGCATTTAAAGAAAGGGTGTAGGAGTTCCCTTCATGGCTCAGTGGTTAACGAATCCGACTAAGAACCATAAGGTTGCGGGTT
>PVHT020000066.1:3639253-3652946 GCA_004024745.2 Catagonus wagneri | reverse complement strand
CCTAGAAATTATCATGCAAAGTGAAACCAGTCAAACACCAACATCAAATGCTACCACCTACATGAGGAATCTAAAAAAAGGACACAATGAACTTCGCAGAAAAGATACTGATTCACAGACTTTGGAACACTTATGGTTTCCAAATGAGACAAGTTGGGGGGTGAGGGGATGCACTGAGGGTTTGGGATGGAAATGCTATAAAATTTGGTTGTGATGATTTTTTGTACACCTATAATTGTAATAAAATTCATTAAGTAATTTAAAAAAATAAAGAAAGCGTGTAGCAATGCTGAGTAGTTATGCTGTGAACCACACGGGAAGTGCAAGAAAGGTGTAACATGATGGCATTGATGGGTCTGCAGGTATCTCTTCTTAATACTTTAATTTCCTAATAATGATTTTCATCAGAAAATGACTTTTTCATTTCTCAAAATCGTCCAAACTAAATGTAACTAAATACCCAAATAATAAGAGCATCACAGTACAGCTCTTCTCCTTAAGTACAGAATAGCACACTTCATATCCATTGAGTTGACTGGATGTTCCACACTTTAGTCAGAATATACTCCATATGAAACTCATGAGAATGGAGAAAACACCATGAATCTAAGATGCTCTAGAGGTAAGGGCACCACAGTTTAGAATGACAACAACTAGGATAATATTGGAACCATTGCCATCTACACATTAAACTGAATTATTGTGGAATCACTTGGGGCAATTGAGATATTGCATAAAGCAATTTGATCAATATTCTAACATGTAAACATTTTCACTGTCGATGGACAGTAATTATTAACAAATCACCGATTAAAAAAAGCAACATACATTTTAGACATTATTTTTCAGGAATTTTATCTTTTTTTATGAAGTTATATTGGTAAAAGATGATGGGACTTACAGTTTACGACAATTTTCACTTTTTTCACATCTGGGAATGACACATCATTTTCTGCACTGCATTCATATTCACCAGCCTGGTCCCTTGTAATTCCATAAATGTCCAAATATTGTCCATTTTCAAATGGTTTTGCTATATGGGAAAAACAAAAGCACAGCATGTTTAATTGTAGCTCCCTGAGGGTTCATTCAAGTAAAACAACAATCTCATGTCTTCCTGTTAGATATTGCTGACAAAACAATTCCAAACGAAACTGGGGAATTAATAAACCTTTTGTTCTCTTACATTCAGAGGTAAAGTCAGAGAAAAAAGCAGAAACTGAACAAGGGATACTATAACAACTGTTTCCCCAGAACAGGATATACATGTGTTCTTTTTAATTGATTGCAGTCTCCTAACCTCCTCACACTTCAAATCAAGCTCTGCACATTTCTGTAATTGAGTTCAACAACCTCCTAGCAGTGTAGATGAAATTCACTAATATGACTTGGTACATATTGACTTTTACACAGCCTAAGCTAGCAACCTGACACTTAACCTAACTAAATGTTACTTTTCTTTTGGGGAAATCTCACAAGCATTCTCAAGGTTTCAAGCCAGGAGGCTTGATATGGAGGTATATTAAACTGCTGCCATATTTCACTTTCTATAATTATTAAGGTTTCTAAAGGTGGTACACTATATATACTACACTATATATAGTAATATATACTATAGGTAACCCACCTAATAAACCTCAGAAAAAACTTCATGATTCTCAAACTAAGATTTAAGTGGCTGTAAAAACAAGCTGGATTATTTTATCTTTTTTAATATTCCAGGGAAAACATTTTGTTTGACTAAAAATGACAGTAGATTAATAATAGACATAATCACAGATGACAGAATATTCCCAAGTGAATGGGAATTAGAAAAAAAAGACTCCTTTCTAAAATACTGGAATTTTTGTTTATTTGAAAGTAGAGTATCTTGGAAGGATCCCCATTATTAGAGATCTGGCAGAGGAAAAATGAGCCTATGTGAATCTCAGTGAGAGGGACTCTTCTCCCTGCTTGTATAGGTCTTCAAAAATCACATCAGGGAGTTTCCATTGTTGCTGAGTGGGTTAAGAACCTGACACTGTCTCTGTGAGGAAGTAGGTTTGATCCCTGGCCTCTCTCAGAAGATTAAACGATCTGGCATTACTACAAGCTGTGGTGTAGGTCGCAGATGTGGCTTGGATCTGGTGTTGCTGTGGCTGTGGTGTAGGCCACAGCTGCAGCTCCAATTTGACCCCTGGTCTGGGAACTTCTGTACAGCAGGTGTGGCTGTAAAAAGAGAAAAAAAATTGCATGTCATTGCATATCAGAGAGAATTGGAAAAAGAAACAATGATTCCACTAATGGTCTGTTTTCAAAACTCAGCCTTACTATTTCATCTTACTCTTTGGATAAAAATTATTGTAATGATGTAGAAATTAGACAACTAGGAAGAAGATTCAATTTTTATGAATAAAACAAAATGAAGTCTAGTTATGGTGCTTCAAATATAATATTTGTTTCAATTAAAATTTTTTTCCTGTGGGTTCCCTTGTCTGGGCATATTAGTTGCCCTCCAGGTAACTATGATTTTGCTAATTGAAACCTGCAGTGTTTAGAATATATGATTAAATCATTTCTCCATTATCTGGGTGATCACAATCTGTAGGTAGAGGATTTATATTTCTGAGGGTCGGCTGATATGCTCTGTAGGTACACAGAGGTAAGCTTACAAAAGCAAAAGTTTTCTTCAAATTCATGTTCTTAAAATCTGATTTATAATCATTTTCATTGTCCCTGGTGCCTTTATCTGACTTCAGATCACTAATAAAATATTGATTTTCTATTGTTTCCTTCTTTTTCTCTTCTTTTTCACCATTACAGTGAAGATAAGCCAGCTTAAATGTGTCTGTAAAAGCTATAGAAATAGAGAGAGAACAAAATCCTTATTCACACCCAAGAATTTTAAGAATACAGCATGAAGTATGAAGGGAAATGTTAAATAGAAATTAAAGGATGGGGTAAATTGATATGCTATGTCAAAATTAAATAACCTAGTTGCACAGTACAAAATGAAACCAATCACAAGTGAAAAGGCACAATATTGTGAAATTCTGCAAAAACAAAATTTATTGGGTCTAACTTATTTTCAATATGAAAATATTATATTCACATTTTTGTATACGGATATAATTTTAAGTACTATCACCCAAAATTCATGTTTTTTTTTTATAACAAGCACATATTATAGCCTATTTGGATAATCCACTATTAAGAAATTCTTAAAAAATTAAATATGGTGTGTATGAGTGTATGTTGTTTAAAGAAAAAAACAAACACATTAGATTTGTATGTCTACTATAAATCAAATAGTATAATGAAAAAGAGAGAAATAATAGGTTTCAGAAATTTATAAAGAAGCATTTTTTTCTCTCCTAGATGCAAAGTATTGACAGCATCTGTAAGAAACCGTATGACAAATTACTACCAATATCAAAACCATTACTTCATTCAACTCCAGAGAATACCATTTAGATCAACTGAATGTTTGTCCTAGAGTTTACTGCATGATCTACATAACCAAATTTAGTCATCATCCTCCAACTCCATCAGAGAATGATGTCTTTATTTACATCTACTAGAATTATCAGTAGATGTTTATGCATGCATAATTCAATACCTATAGAGCCAGTGAACACGAGATCACTGATACAAGCTATTGATAATATGACACATACAAAGGCACATAGAAAAAAATAAATCATAAATGCATGGTCAACATTTTTATTTCCCCCACTGGATTTCTGATATTTTAAGCCATCCTGTTACTTTGATTCACCATGCATTATCTCTTCCCAAAAGTGTACTCTAGGTAGGTTCTTGTTTTTACACAAATATAGTTCTGTTTCTATCCTGCATTCATTTTCCTCTGTTCTCAGCCTAATCTTACCATAGCTGAATTCCAGATTTGAAATTTGGAGTTGCTTTGCCTAGAATTTATACCCTGGAGTACATTAGTTATCCATAATTTCCTTGGCTTTCTCTTTGGCTTTTGTTGTCCTCAGTTTTCCTGAGTAGTAATTCTTTACCTAGTTTTGGACCCATGGAAACCAATCCTGTCCTTAGACACTCCTTAGGACATTCCTCTCTTCCCATCACGCCCCTAGCAAGGGGAGAGGATTTGAGTATAGCACATTCAAATGCAAAGAAGACTACTTCAGTTCTTGTAATCTAACTCAATTTACCTCCCAAATGGAGGGGAAAAGCCAAGGGCAAAGGGATATAGGGAGGTAGCAACTCCGCAACATCACTAATGCCAAGATTATGATGTTTATGAGGGTTATGTACTACCACAGGGTACTCCTTATAAATCTAGATGTCATAGAAAACATTGCGTAATATTTTTATTTCTTTAGGTACCAATTATAAATGTTGATGGGACATAAACCATTGTGATTTGCTGGCTTTCCTCCGGTCACAGGTTTAACCTTGCTCCACAAGTGCAGCAAAAATTTGCTTTGTTTATTTATGTGTCCCCTGCTCTAGCATAGTACTTGAACAGTATATACTTGGAAAATAATTACTGAATAAATAAATGCATACATTGATAATGAGTTAATAAAATCCTATAATGATACTGCATAAAGAATCTAAACCGAAGCAAATGCTTATATTTGAAGATGTTACCTCTTCTCTTTCAGAGTCAAAAGGAAGGGAAAGAACTTTAAAAAGCTGTCATTCTTGCTGACTTCTTGAAGTGACAGTGATAGTAGTGGTGAGAAAATACTCTGTACAGTTATTATAGATCCTTTTTAAGATTATGAAGACTAACAGAAACTTTAACTACAGTTTTGAAGAAAAAAGATAAGTACAGCTTGTAATCTAAACAATAGTTATCTTTTGTGTTTAGTCTCTTCCAGTCATGGATAGACTCTTCTCAGAAAAATGGAGAATTGAAGAAATTCCACAGACTTTCAATGATGCCACTATTATCATCTTCAAAGAGAAAGTTGAAAAATAGGATGTAGTTATGCTTTATAACATCTCTCTCAGATTGATGTCTGATAAGAACCTGGCCAGAAACAGTTCTACTTTGGCCACTAAATGATATACAGATTTGGCTTTATGGTTTGGTAAAGCATGTGAAAATTGTCAGCAAAAACACTATATTTCTACAAAGTGCTAATATGCTTTAGAAAAATATCTGACAAAATAAATCCTTTTTCCCTTAATTTTTTAGTACTTGTCCTTCACTAATATTTCTCTCGCCTCACTGGCCATTTTTTTTACTTTTCCAAAACTCTTCACATCTTCAAATTTCCCAAATATTGCTTCTACCCTATGACCTCTTTTTTCCTCATTCAGTACACTTTTCAAGACTCAAAGGATCTTATTCATTCAGTCTCATTTCATTATTATCTATATATTAATAAGTCTCTGATTGCTCTATTTAGCTCAGGTCTGTATCCTGAATCTTGGACACATTTATTCAGCTGGACATCTCTACTTTGACATCTCACAGACATCTCAAAATCAAAACACCAAAACCATAATACCATACCTGCAACTCCTCCTGAGTTCCAAGACTCAGTGAGTGCTTTGAGCATCACCCAGATGCACAAGCCAAAAAATCTTAACATTCATTTGACAGCTCCTTTTGTCTCAGTCCATACATCCACCAGCCACTGTGTCCTGTCAAATTTACCTCCTAAGTAATTCTCACATATCTTCTAGGAGCCTGAGTATCTTAGTTACTGATCTCTGAATGCACACACTCAGATGTTATGCTGATGTCTTCATACTAATTCGCAGAATCATTTCAAACATTTCCCAAAACACTTGTTCAGAAATAGTCATCCCACTTTCCAAGGCTGCCCTGTAGGAATATATTTTGTTAGGTCCTCATGGACATATATTACTAAATAGTACTTTGCAGTTGAATTTTTAAAATATTCTTTGAGTGATTCATTTACATTTATGATTGTAATTATTTCCTGTCAGCTTGTTATCCACCAGCATATTCAGTACCATGCAAGGATCCCTTCTATGCACTGTACTGTACTAGTGGTTAGGGATGTGGGTTCTAGAACTATTTTATCTGGGCTCAAATCCCAGCTCTACCAGTTACAAGCTATGTGACCTTATACAAGGTACCTGACCTTTAGTTTATTCATCTGTGATGGTGAGGATTAAATGGGTTAATGCAAATCAAGTGCTTAGAATACTGTGTGACACATCATAGGAAATTAGTTATTATTACAATGCACAGGATTAGGCATGGCAGGGAGGCTGGTTTAAGTAAATATTGTTTCTGTGGTTAGAGGTTATTATAATCAAGATTGATGTTTCTGTCTTAACATGATACTCAATTAGAACCAGAAGTGAAAAGAAAGTAGTCACTCAGAGATATTAATGACAATGATATCATTCAGTCCTTATATCACTATAGGAGATCAGAAAATATATCTGCCTTGTGGATCTGTAGATGGAAATGAAAGCCAATCTCATGTTGGAGTCACTTTATCTCTGCCTGAATTCCCAAGGACAACTTAACCTCCTTGACTTACTTCTTTTCTTTCCTAACAAAACCAAACCAAAAAAGCCTGTACTAATGTTATATGGCATATACATGCCTGGTATTACTTATTTTTTCCTTTTAATTTTTTTTCTTTAAGTATAGTTGACATACAATATTATGTGAGTTTCACATCCATAACATAATGATTTGATATTTATATACATTGCACATTGATCATCAAGATAAATCTAATAGCCATCTGTCACTAAACAAAATCATTACAATATTATTGACTATATTCCTTAAGCTATAAATTACATTCCCATGACTTATTTATATCTAGAAGTTCATACCTAGTAATTCTTTTCACCTATTTTGCCCAACCTTCCACCTCCCTCACCTCTGCTGACTACCATGAGCATGACACCTCTGTTTACTGCTGTCTCCTTTGATTTCTTTCATCAAATATCTCGTATTTTTCAGGGTAGAGATCCTCCACCTGCCTATTTAAATTTGTTATTAAATTTATTCCTAAGTGTTTAGTTCTTTTTGATGCAAATGTAAATGGGATTTCTTTCTTAATTTCTCGTTCTGACAGTTCATTATCAGTGTATAAAAATACAATAGAACAACCCAGGTTTGAATTGCACAGGACTAATATATGTGGAATTTAAAAATAAATACTTACTAGAGTAGTATACAATCTGGGATTGGTTACATCCACACATGTGGAACCCTGGATATGAAGGGCCAACTGTAAAGTTATACATAGATTTTTTACTATGTGGAGAGTCATCATCCTTAAGCCTTGCATTGACAAAGGTCAATTTTATAGTGATTTTGTATTCTGCAAATTTGCTGAATTCTTTTACTAATTTACTAATAGTTTTTTTGGTGTAGCCTTTAAGGTTTTCTATATAGTATCATGTCATCTGTGAATAGTGACAATTTTAATTCTTCCTAATTTTGATACCCTTTATCTCTTTTTCTTGTCAGATGGCTATGGCTAGGACTTCCAACATTATGTTGAATAACAGTGGAAGAAGTGAACATCCTTGTCTTGTTTATGATCTTAGAGGAAATGTTTTTAGCTTTTCATCACTGAGTATGATATTAGCTGTGGGATCGTAAAGTGTGACCCTCATTTGTTAAGGCATGTTTTCTCTATAAAAATTTTAAGATTTTTTTTAACATAAATGATTTGAATTTTGTCTAATGAATTTTCTGTATTGATTGAGATAATCATATTATCTTTATCCTTTGTTTTGTAAATGTGGTGCATCAATTTTTTGGAATAGTTTGAGAAGAATTAATTCTTTGAATGTTTGGTAGAATACACCTGTGAATTTGTCTGGTCCTGGATTTTTGTTGGGAGTTTTTTTATTATTGATTCCACTTCATTACCACTGATTGATCTGTTCAGATTTTCCATTTCTTTATGATTTAGTTTTGGAAAACTGTATGTTTCTATGACTGTATCCATTTCTTCTAGATTGTACAATTTGTTAGCTTATAATTGTAGTAATCGTATAATTCTTCATATTCATATGATGTTAGATATAACCTTCCCTCTTTAATTTCTGACTTTATTTATTTGGGCCCCCCCTTTTTTTTCTTGATTAGGCTGGCTAAGGTTTATCAATTGTATTCTTTTCAAAGAACCAGCTCTTAATTTCATTGACCATTTATATTGATTTTTTGTCATTTCATTTATTTCCATTCAGATATTTATTATTTCCTTCCTTATGCTAACTTTTAGCTTTACTCTTCTTTTTCTAGTTTTTTTTAGGCATAAGGTTAGATTGTTTATTTGAGATTGCCATTGTTTCCTGAAGTAGGCCTGCATTGCTCTAAACTTCTGTTTTCAGACTGCTTTTGCCGTATCCCATAGATAATGAAACAGTTTTTCCATTTTCACTTGTCTAAGGTATTATCTGATTTCCAGTTTGATTTGTTCATTGTCATTGGTTATTTAAAAACATATTGTTTAGCCTCTACATGTTTGTGTTTTCTCCCCAGTTTTCTTGTAATTAATTTCTAGTTTCATATCATTGTGATCAGAAAAGATACTTGACATAATTTCAATGTTCTTAAATTCACTGACACTTATTTTGTGGCCTAAAATGCAATCAGTCCTGGAGAATGATCCATGTGTACTTGAAAAGAATGTGTAATGTATAACTTACTCACTTTGTTGTATAGCAGAAATTATCACAACATTGTAAATCAACTATACTTCAATAAAACTTTAAAAAATAAAAGAATGTGTATTCTGCTGTTTGGATGCCATATATATATAAACATACATATATATATATATATATATATATATATATATATATATATGATTAAAGAGATTAAATATCTTCCCAATGAAACTCTGAACTAAATTCAAAACCTACATTCCTGATTTACATACTACTGAAATTCTACTAAGTTCTCTCAACCATAAACGGTGGTAACTAAAATGCTTATTCCCTGTGGGAACTAAATTAGGTCATGTATATGTAACCCTTGCTCTTATAAGTACAGAGAACTCTATAGATTTTAATTTATCTCTGAAAGATGCTATTGGCTCTTGCATTAGTTTTCTATGGCCACCATAACAAATTGCCACAAACTTACTGGTTTAAAACAATATATATTTATCATATTACTGTTCTGTAGATGAGAAGTACAGCTGAAGTCTATGGTAACTGTAATAAAGGTCCTCCAAAGATATCCATGTCTTAATCACTGGGGTTTGGAACTCTATTAGTGCACATTCAAAAGAGATTTTGAAGATGTGATTGATGTTAAGCACCTTGAGATAAGGAGATTACATTGGATGGCCAAACCTAACACGTGAGTCCTGAAGAGTAGAAGAGGAAGAGGGGAAGAGTGGCTCAGAGAGATGTAGTGCAACAAGTGACCACTGCTGACCTTGATGACTGTGGAAGTGAGGCAGGAGCCAAGAAAAGCTGCGTTCTCTAGACACTGGGAATCATCCTCAGCTGACGAGAAGACACTGATTTTTTTTTTTTTTTGACTAAAAATAGGAACATAGCCTGTCAATATTTTGCTTTTAATCTGGTGAGACTAGTACCAGGCTTCTGGCTGGGAGAAGTATAAGATAATAAATCTGTGCTGTTTTAAGCCATTAACTTTGTGTTAATTTGTTACAGCAACAACACAAAATTAATAACATAATAACAACATAAAATTAATTGGGCTAAAATCAAAGTGTCAATATTGGAGGATTCCTTCCTGGAAACTCGATTATTTTCTGATTCAGATTGTTGAGCGAATTAAGTTTAATGCAGTATAATGCTTTGTAGTACTGAGATCCTCATTTCCTTGGTAGAAGGCCATTCCCAGCTTCTGCAGGCTAATCTCCTTCCTTGGCTTATGGCCTCCTCCTCCATCTTCCAAAGCAGCACATGGCATGTTAAGTCCCTCTCTCACTTATAATCGCTACTGCCTCTTCTCTAGTTCAGTCCTCTGAACCACTCTTCTGCCTTCCTCTTCGACTTTCAAGGACTCCTGTGATTAAATAGAATCTACTTGCTTGATGTAAGCTAAAATCGTCATATTCAGTACTTAACCTTAATTACAACTGCAAATCTCCTAATCATGTAATTAATATAGTTACACCGTCACAGGTTCCAGGGACTTGGGCATGTACATCTTTGGAGGCTATTATTCTGCCTACCACAGTTCATTAGACTTTGCAGTTCTTCCTGTAAATACAAATTATAGTTTTCAAAGACAGTAGGAAAAGAAAACGTGCAGTCAAATTTCTAAAGTTTCTCAGTTCATGAATACTTCTGAAAAATGAGTGATGTTTAGAAAAATAAATTTAATTAAGAGATTCCTTTGAAAGCAAATAATTTTCATGATAATATATCATAAATCCAACAGGTAATATGATTCTGAGAAATGTTAGACCATAGAAACAGTGGACTTTGAAGGAACATGGAGAGGAAGGTTTATGGGCAGAAGAAATTATGGAAGTTGTCTACCAAAATGATTGCAGCAGGGGTTTCAAAAACAAACCAAAGCAACCAGTGAATAAAAAGCTCAAGGTTTTGATTTGTTTTGTTACATATTTATCATAGACCACCAGACAGTATTAAAATTCTTAATACTGTCCTTCCTTCCTGCTTGCCTTCTGTCATTTCATTCAATAGATATTAATTGTGCAAGGCTCACTGACCACTGAGTAAGATTGTTTCCATTTCAAAAAGCATAGTTTTCTGTGGAATCAAAAATATAAGCCAGCAATTTCAATAAAGTGGCAAGTACTATATTCAGGGTAAATATAGGATGCTATGCTATGATAACTGTACGGTCATAATTTCAAGGAAGACTTCTAAAAGTTTAGTTTAGGCCAGAGCAGTAATTAAATGAGATTGATGAAGGTAAGGCTGGAGTTTTAAGCAGAGCTTATAGCCTAGAAGGCCTTGTATGTCTTCTAGGAAAGATTGAAGTGCTGTAAGTAAGAGTATGATACATTTGAATATTTTAAAATATTGTATTTTTACAAAGATAACCCTGGAATTCTGCTTCCAGTTACATTTAAGAACAAAGACCAGACTTACTTTTTTGCCATAAACCATTACAGAAATGGACAGAATATATGAAACAACTCTTTTCAGATGTTTGACAACAGGCAGGACATGACTGTAATCCCTGAGTCACAAAAGGTGAGCCCTGCTATTGATCTCTATGACTTTTTCGCTGGAGGAAGTTTTCAGACCCTAGGTTCAGAGAAGTTGAAACCAGAGGCCAGTGATATTGCTAATCTGAGCAAAAAATGTTTGGGATTCAGGCAGACCAATGGGGCTGGAATAAGCAGCACAGAGTTCCAAGGAAAAGAAACCTATACAGACAACTGCAGTACTGTTACATGTGTTTCCTTGTCATAACCAAAAAGCATGCTGTCCATACATAGCAAGGAATCTCAAAAAGTTGGAGAAAGAACAACTGGGAAACTTGTAAGCTGAACAATTCCTAGAGCTCAAACAACATGAGGAGACATCTGATATCTGACTATCAAGAATGAAAAGGCCTCTGTAATTATCAGAGCATTCAGTGGACACTTGAGAGACTTATGTTTTAGAGGAAGGGCTAAAGAAAAGCTGGAATAAAGACTTTTCTAGATCTATTCTTTAAAGCTTAAAAGTAGGGTTCCACAGACCAAATTTAGCTATAAGTAATATAGTAATAAGTTTACTTTAAGTAATATAGTAAGAAAAAAGTTCAATGCTTTTTAAGGGACTAAGGCAAAATCAAGATATTCAACAATGTCACAACACAATGTCCAGCGTCCAATGAAAAAATCCGTATATATTCAAAATAGCAGGAAGCTGAGAACAATAACTAGGAAAAAAATCAGACAATAGAAATAAGTCTAGAAATGATAAAGATGATAGAACGACCAGACAAATATTTTAAAATAGCCAGTTATTGGAGTTCCCGTTGTGGCTCAGTGGTTAATGAATCCGACTAGAAACTATGAAGTTGCGGGTTCGATCCCTGGCCTTACCCAGTGGGTTAAGGATCCAGCGTTGCCGTGAACTGTGGTGTAGGTTGCAGATGCAGCCCGGATCCCACATTGCTGTGGCTGTGGTGAAGGCTGGCAGCTACAGCTCCTGTTAGACCCCTAGCCTGGGAACCTCCATATGCCGTGGGTGCAGCCCTAGATAACGCAAAAAAAAAAAAGAAAAAAGGAAAAAAAGACAAAATAAAATAGCCAGTTATTATAACTATGTTTAAGAAAAAAGTGAATATAATGAAGAAGAAAGAAGGGGAAAATAGAAAATAATTAACAAAATTCCTGACATAGGAACACAAAACATCACAAATGAAATATTTATTGGCTGCAATTAATTGGCAGACTAGAGACGGAAGAAAAATTTTATTTAATTTGAAAGCCACAGCAAGTTTATTTAGCATTTACCCAAACTGAAGCAGAAGGAGAAAAAAATACAAATAATCAGACAAATAATTAAACAAAAAGAGCCTCAGTGGTATAGGGAAAATATCAATTTCTCTCATATATGCATACTAGAGTTCCATAAAGGGGACAGAAAAAAAAATGCTTGAAGAAATAAAGGGCTGAATTTTTTCCCAAATTAATGCATACAATAACATGTTAAATACGAAAGGTTAATAATCTCCAAGCAGGATAAAAACGAATAAAAATCACTCAAAAGCACATTATAATCAAGTTGCTGAAAACCAGAAAGAGAAAATTTAAAAAGTAGCCAGAGACAAAATAAACATTACATGCAAAGAAACTAGTGTGAAACTGCAAATGCTAGAAGACAGTGGAATACCACCCAAAAAGAATAAAGGTCTAAAATCAATTCTGTAAGCTTAAACCGTAAGAAGCTAGAAAAAGAAGAACAAATAAAACCTAAAGTAAATAGAAATACGGAAATAATAAAAAGCAGAAATCAGTAAAATTAAAAATAGACAATTGATAGAGAAAATCAATGAAACCAAAAGCCAGTTTTTTAAAATGTCACTGAAGCAGATAAAGCTTTAGCCAGACTGATAAAAAATAGTAAGATAATACAAATTATCAACATCAGAGGTGAAAGAGAGGATACTATTATAGTTATAAGAAAAAATTGAATAGCTACCTAATATTTAACTCAAGAATTTTGGTTAAATGGATACATTTTTGAAAGACATAAATATTAAAACTGACTTAGAAGAAGTAGAAAATCTCAGTATAAAACACATATTCAATAGTAAGAAACTGAATTTGTAACTTAAAATTTTCCTACATGGAAAAGTCCACGATCATGCTTATTAAGATTTTAAGGAAGAAACAACAGCAGATTTATACAAAGTCTTTCTGAAAATGAAGAAGGAAAATTCCCCAAATTATTTTATAAGGCTAACATTACCTCAATATAAAAACTAACTTCAAAATGAAATAAAATCTAAACAGAGACACACAAAAATTTTTAAACATTTTAGTAAACAAATCCATTAATATATAAAAAGAATAATATACCATGACTAAGTGTGGTTTATCCCAAAACTGAAAGGCTTGTGATAAAACTGAAAAATCAAACTATATAATTCACTATCTTAACAACAGGAGTTCCCATTGTGGCTCAGTGGAAACGAATCTGCTTGGTATCCATGAGGAGGCGGGTTCCATATCTGGCCTTGCTCAGTGGATTAAGGATCTGGCATTGCTGTGAGCTGTGGTGTAGGTTGCAGATGCAGCTTGGATCTGGTGTTGCTGTGGCTGTGGTG
>PVHT020000066.1:3546071-3638253 GCA_004024745.2 Catagonus wagneri | reverse complement strand
AAAAAAAAAAAAAAAAAGGAACAATATACAAGTATCTCTAGATGCAGATAAATCACTGAAAAAATTCAGCATTCATTCAAGGCAATATGTTTCAGAAAACTGAGAAGTGAAAGGAACTTTCTCAACTTGAAAAAACTTCTGTGAAACCATGTCTAACCTCAGACTTAATGATATAAAAGGTAAATGATGAGGATCAAGGCAAGGTTGTCCACTCTGACCCAAATCTCATATCTTATACATAAATTAAGTCAACAATCATTGAAACCTAAATGTGAATCATAAAACTGTAAATACTCTGGAAGAAAACAATGGAAAAAATCCTCATTTTGGGCTGAGTTCTTAGCTATGACACTAAAAGAACAAGACATACAAGAATTTATAGATAAACTGGATTTCATCAAAATTAAACAAAACCTTTGCTTTACAAAAGACACTTTAGTTAAATTAAAAGGCAAGCCAGAAAATGGCAGAAAACTTTCTAAATAATTTTGGACAAAGGACTTGTATCAAAAATATATAAGGATTTCTCAAAACTCACTAAAAAAAATAAACCTAAAAAAGAAATAAACAAACATTTTAAATAGGCACTTCTTTAAAGGAAACACTCAGGTAGTAAACAGATATGTCAAAGGTGATAAATATTAATTAGTCATTAAGAAAGTTAGGAAAAGCAAAACCAAAATAAGATCACACTGTGTATCTATTAAATCTATTATATATATGTTAAGACAAAAAACAAAAGAAAAATGAAAAAACCCAAACCCACTGATTATTGCTGAAAGAAAGCAGAGGACCTGGAGGTCTCCTATATTGCTAATGGGAATGTGAAGTGGCTTGGTCACTTTGAAAAACAGTTTGTCAGTTTCTAATAAAATTAAACATGCATTTATCACGTTACCTAAAAATATCACTCTCAGAGAAATAGAAACTTACGTTTACACAAAATTCTGTACACAATGTTTATATTAGCTTTATTGACAGCTACTAACAATGAAACAGCCCAAATGTTCTTTAGTGAATGAATAAATTAATTGTGGTACATTCATAAAATGCAATGTCATTTGCCAATAAAATGATTCATATGCACATAACATGAATAAATCTCAAATACATTTTACTGGATGGGAGAACCTAGCTCCAAATGACTACACGTATGAGTCCATTTATATAACATTCTAGAAATAGCAAAACTATAGATGTGAAGAATAGCTCAGTTTTTGTGAGGGGTTGGAAAAGAGAAAGCTAGTTGCAGACAGAAGGGCAACATGAAGGAATTTCTTAGAGTGCTTAAGCTGTTTTATATCTTGATTGTGGTCACGAATACACACAGATGTTATTTATGAAAACTCATAGAATTTTGTACTACAATCAGTGGTTACTTTATGTAAATTTAGAGATAAAGCCTATTGGTATATCACCACATTCTCAATCAAATGACCAAAATTAAAAAGACAACACCAAATGTCGGTGAGGAGGTGGAGCATATAATGGCTTTCTCCTATGAACTAACATCAAAATCCTTCTTTCCTGATCCTTTCAATCCTACAGGGGAGAGTTTTAAGAGTATTCTAGTTGGCTCATGGTGAACCATATTTTAGAAGTTCCATAGAG
Organism: Catagonus wagneri; assembly: GCA_004024745.2. Taxonomy (NCBI): domain Eukaryota; kingdom Metazoa; phylum Chordata; class Mammalia; order Artiodactyla; family Tayassuidae; genus Catagonus; species Catagonus wagneri. Next base: position 3,636,642 of record PVHT020000066.1, on the reverse strand, counting down.
GTGATGTGAATTACAACTCACTTGCTGCCTCTTGTCTTAGCATTTTAGCTGAAAGTTCCATTTTAGCATCCTATTATATTAGCTTTGTGACCCAGGGCCCTCTGTGAACAATACACTCTATTCTCCAGGGTCTGGCCAGAGAACAGAAGTTTGATTTTTATTATCACAATTTCACATAGAGAAATAGTATTCATAAAGGAATACATGAAGGAAGCTCATTTATTTCTTCAACTATTTAATGTTTTTCCTTTTCAGAATAAACTAGCATATTAGAAGACTCTCCCCCTTTACCACTTTATTATGGTTCCTATTAAAATTTCCCTACCAAATTTTGCTTTGGTGTTACCATATCAGTTTTCATTGAGGGGCATTAAAAGGATGGCCATATGAAATCTCCCACTACATTTTTATCAGAAAAGTTACTGAGGTCCTGCTACTATAATCAATGTGTCCACTTACTGAAGACTCCTGATAGAAATTCATTGTAGAGCTTAATACTAGAAAAAGCTCTATTTCTGGCATCCTAATTTGCTTGATATTATAATACATGATCTTATAAACTGTTTGTTACTCCCTTTTTTTCCAGGCCACCAGGAAATTTAAAGCCAAGATAAAGGAAAATATATTTTTGCTTTCTCAATACCCAGCATGTTTTGAGGATCATTAAGTAACACATGGACATCATAAATAAGAATAGAAAGGCAAAAATATTTGGAAAATAGCTGTAGTACATATAAAGGAGCAGAACTGTGTTAAAATAAGTGGATTAGATGATTTTCTATTGAATATTACCATAAAGCCTTGGGATCTTTGTTTACAAGCAAAAATATTTGCTGAGCAGATAAAAAGCAAAGCAGCACAGTGCCTAATAAGAATACTGAAATAATTATGACACTAACTTGAGATTATCAAATAATATTCAAATAACCAATCATGGTGAGACTTCTAAAAGTCAGCATCTTGAGGAAATAAACCTACACCAACAGTTTACTCTAAATGTGTTCATATGAATGCTCTTGTCAGGAAAAAAAAAAGGAGAAATTTTATAACAGTAATAGAGGAAGAAGTGATTAAGGCTTCAAAATAGATGCACTGGGTTTCCTGTGATCTGGGGCAATTTTCTTTTTTTTTCTTTTTTAGGGCTGCACCCACGCATATGGAATTTCCCAGGCTAGGGGTCCAATCAGAGCTACAGCTGCTGGCCTACACCACAGTCACAGCAACGGAGGAGCCACATCTGTGACCTACACCACAGTTTATGACAAAGCCAGATCCTTTAACCCACTGAAACGCTGGATGCTTTAACACACAGAGAGAGGTCAGGGATGGAACTTGCATTCTCATGGATCCTAGTTGAGTTCCTTAACCACAAAGCCATGAAAGGAACCCCCTGGGGCAATATTCTTAACCTCTCTTCCTCATATGAGTAAAGAAAGCAATACCTACCTCACAGAACCATTATGAACATTAAATGCGAGGACTTGTATAAATTCCTGTGCAAAATTCCAATAAAATTAAAATGAAAATTTTTATTGATAAAATTACTAATAAAAATAAAGTGGAAATTATGACAAGTTCTTTAGCGCATACAGTATTTATTTAAGGGGTAAAAATTGTGTTATGTGAGGTAACAATTTAACTTGATTTTGTTAAATCAAAGCCAGGAAAGCAGTTTAAAGTGAAACAAACAACACTTATGCCTATTCCATTCCTGTCAGGTAGGGATTACATTCTCTCAGTACAGCCCTAGCAGATCCTTTCTAACTGCCATTACGCATTTTGGATTTGCAACTGTTTTTCTGGCTTCTCTTCATTTGGAGGCCTGAGACTCATTCTCCCCAGAAAGTAAGATATTCAATTTGCAATGGCAAGTTTAGTCATTGTTTTCCTTTTCAAAATTTAAATTGCAAAAAGAGAAGTGAGATAATTTACCATGTATCACCCTGGGGAAGAACTGCCCCTCCTCCCTAACCCTCCCTGCCTCTAACACACACACCTTCTTCAGGACGGGTAAATAAATTACAGAAAGACAGTGCCTGCAAAAGAACAGGCTGTTACTGTTTATATGGTTGTTTGCAGCTAGGTTCTGTTCTGACCAGGTTGAACCTATTACTAGCAATGTGTTATTTACTGTCTTTCGGAATGAAGCCATATGTTTTTGGTCTGTACTATGTGAAGCCTCTATTATGTTCCATTTGAAAGTATTATAACTTACCTGAATGCACTTGTCTACATATGCTGTAGTCTAATAAAACTATCTTCTCCAAGTAAAAATAGTTGCAGTTATAAAAGGTTCAGCTGGCTATCAGGAAATACTGTTTATACTTCCACAATGTCTACAACTCGTTGGACGGTTTTATGCCTCTTAGCATATTTGTTTCTTATTTTTGCACCTGCAAAATAGGAATTGCTTTGTCCCTACTATGACTTTTGTTGAGTAAACTGCACTCTTGTCGTCTCTATCAGGTAAAACAGCCCAGTGCCTATGAAGATCTGCAGAGATAATCCTGTGTGCCATATCTCTCCTGTGTGTCTGTATATTTTTCCTAATTTTCACTAGGGTCAAAGACTTAATCTACCAGTAATTTTTTAAACTGCATTTAATATCTAAAGTGCATTGGTTCCAGAAAAAATTTTAATTCTTCAAAATATGCTTTTTGACTAACACTGCTGAATGTTATGGTCTGAACTGCATAACCCCACAAATTTACATATGATAATAAATTATTAACCCCCTTCCTCCCCAGAGTGCTTCAGAATTTGACCATATTTGTAGACTGGGTTTTTAAAAAAAGTCTTTAAATAAATTAAAATGAGGTCATCAGGGTAAGCCTTAAACCAATATGACTGATGTCCATATAAAAAGAAGAGAATACATTTGGACACACATATGCATAGAGGGACAACAATGCAAAGGCAGAAGGAAAAGATAGCTCTCTATAAGCCAAGGAGAGAGGTTTGGAACACATTCCTCCTCACGGCCCACAGAAGGAACCAACCTTGATCTTGAACGCTCAGCTTCCAGAACTGTACACATATAAATTTCTGTTGTTTAATCCACCCAGCCTGGTATTTTGTTATGGTAGCTTTAGCAAACTAATACAGATGACATATGAAGCAATAAAAGGCAAATCTTGTCTCTTAGGATACATATTCATATTTACAGTACTAGAAATTTGATACATTGTCTTTGTTCTATTTTATTTTATTTTTTACAAATTCCAAATATTTGTTTCTAGTATTTTATCCCAAACAGCGTGTAATATATATGAGCCTGAAAATTTTGTAATGCATTCAGTTTTCCTGTTTACAAAATACTTGCAACATGTAAATATATATATATAAATATTTAAGAATATATATATATATAAGCAGTAACCTTTTCACTATTTCAGTTGTCTCCTTTATATTTTCTTTCATCTCTATTCTTATACCCAATTCTCTTCCCAGTACATGAGGTATTCTTTTCTGTGTGCTTAAGTGTCTGCCTATCTGCCTACATTTATGAACCCTTTGGTCCCTCTTATAGAACTTCTGCCAAAAAAAAAAACCTGTAAGATTTTCTGTAAAAGTATTGCTTACCTCATGGTGCAGCTAGTGCTGGGAATAGGGATAAACTAAGAGTTTGAGTTATAAGGTGTAATGGCAAAGAGTTTGAGGAAATACAATTGTGCCACTCTCTGGGGAAAGAGTTTAAAAAATCCTTCATGTTTTTGTCCCTAACATGTTAAGCCTTTGGTTTCTGCAAAAGCCTTTGGGTTAGCCCTTTTGGATCAGGAACCAACATGATATATAAGGCTTAAGGAAAAAGTTCTTTCTTAACTTCCTACTTCCTTCAAGCCAGTAATTTAAACTTTGGGAACTCAAAAGTTCTGGCTTATTGATACATATAAAATGTTCTTCACAGTGTTACAATAAAGAATGAAAGGTAATTGATTGAAAGAGAAATAGAATAATGAATATATAAAGTAATGAACTGCCTGGCCTTTTCAGAGTTTGACCATCACCTAACAGCCCCCTACCATATATTTAAATTCCATACCGTCTTCATGATGGATATGAAATTAATACCTAAAAATGGAGGCAAAACAATTGTTACCATCATCTTCTGGTGATTTCATGCTAGAAGTGATGGAGAAACTTCCATCACCATTATACTCCCATATCTTTCAAACATTTGTGGACAGAATAGATAAATCCCACTATTTCTGAAAAGTCAAGACCAAAGTGTGAAAGGAAGATAATTTAGAGTACTTAGGATTCAAACATTTCTAGTTTTATAAAATATAATTTCATAAACCCATAAAGGGGCATGTGTTTAACTTGATTGCATCTCATACAGTGTCCTTTCACCAGGAAAAAGAAAGCTACACTGAAAAAGCAGCTGTGATATGGGTATATAATGGAATATAATCATTTTTATTTTAATTGTTTGAAATTACTACATGATTATAAAAGGTAATAAGAAAATGACAACTATATTGAATAAAAAATGAATGCAGAGATGGTAGATATCTAATAAGAAAGCTTTTAAACAAATAATGCGAATGTTTCTATTGTACAATATTGTGACAGTGTATGGAGAAATACATTGTGATATAAAATAGGTGACAGAAATACTCTGGTTCAATAAAAGTGAAACAATCTATTATCAATGTCATCTCTTGTGCAACAGAAAGAAAAAGAAACTCCTTTGAGCCATAATTGCCTAAGTCTGTTGTATAAGCTATTTAAGAGAACAATATACAAATGATTCATATATATGCATAAGAGATATGATATAATGGACATCAAAAACTTTGTCAACTATAAAATATATCTACTGCTGATTTTCCCTGTGCCTAGAACTCCTGCCAATATTAATTATTCTTTTAATTGAAGGTATTATTTTTCCCTAGAAACGCTTGCTTAAAATGTAAATACATTAAGTAACACACATAAACCTATTGGTGTCTATTTCTTTGATAAGCCTAAAGTCAAGTCCTAGCTCCACCACCCTGTGAGCCTAAGCAAATTACTTGATCTTATTTGAATGGCCATGATTTTTGCTTTTGATAAATATGTTTTACCAAAGCAGCTATTAAGGAGAGAAGAAAATATTGGACAAAATAAAATAGAACCAGGTTTTTTATGAGGGTAGTAGATAGATGCTATGATGACTTCCACTTTCATCATATCTGTATAAATGTGAGCACCATTATTCACAATCCTTGCTTCCTCTGGATTTTTCCCTGCAGGGCATCAACAGTTAAAACTATTAGTACTTTTACTAGAAACAACGAGCTCAACAGTCATTTCTCCAGAAAAAACATCACCTAGCATTGGTGGAAACAAGTCAGATTAGATAAATTGTTAATTGATTTATTTCATGGCAGAGGGAAAATCAGAGATGCAATAAGTTTGCACATTTATACACAAATCATTGACTCCTTCAGAGATTTGGGAAAGCAGATTTATTTCACAAGCTATGAAAAAAAAATTTTTTTTTTACTCAGAAATCATGTGTGCTTGGCAACTTTTCTTTCCTGGAGATTTCTTGTACTCACATCATCACTTTTCTTTTTAAAAAAGTTGATTCCCCCATCCTTTAGTCTCAAATCGCACTCTGGGGAAAACGTATCTTCAGCTGATGATGGAGGTCACTTGAAGAAATACACAACAAGTCATATATAATGTGTTTAAAGGAAAATGTGGGTGGCATTCGGTCATTCAGGAAATACTTATCGACAAAACATTTTGTTCCAGTCATTACTTTAAGAGCAGAGAATACAAGAAGAAATAACACAACTAACCTTCCTATTCCCATTAGATTTTTAGTCTACCAAGGTATGAACGATGAAAGAAAAAAAGTAAATACCGAAGAGAATATGAGATAATTATACATGACGGGCTGGGAATTAAAACACAGCGAGTTTTCCGAAATTTGGCAATAACAATATTTTTGCCCTTGTAATTCTTTGTGTGTGAGGGCACTGTCCTTTATACGTGGGTGTTTAGAACATCCCTGGCCTCTACCCACTGGATTCCAGTACAGTTACCTACCTTTCAAAAAAAATTACCCAAACATTTGCAAATTTCCCTTGGGGAGTCATATCTTCCCCAGATGAGAATCAATGCAGTAAAGTAACGATAGAGAGTGATTGCCTCATCACTGAATGAGTGAGATCTGATGGTCACAAAAGGCCATTTAAGCTGAGCCCTTAATGTGGAGTTGTCTACGTAAAGACTAAAGATGTGAGAGAGAATGACTGAGGCAAAGGGAACTACTAGTGCAATAGCACCCAGGCAGGAAGTTTTGAGAAAACCCAGGCAGGTTTGAGGGATGGTAAGAAGGCCAGTAAAAGGAACAGAAGCACGAGATCCGAGTGCAGAGTATAAATCAGTTGACATAATGGATTTTCGTCAGGTGAGGAGTTTTTAATTTTATTCTAAGTATAATGAAATGCCATTGGAGGGATTTTTCATCAAGAAAGTGATATTACCTGGCTTATGTTTTTGTTTATGATTTTTTTTTTTTTTTTGCTTTTTAGGACCATCCCCAAGGCAAATGGAGGTTCCCAGGTTAGGGGTCGAATTGGAGCTACAGCTGCCAGTAACAGACACAGCAACACAGGATCCAAGGCATGTCAGCGACCTACAGCTCATGGATCACTGATCCACTGAGCGAGGCCAGGGATTGAATCGTCATCCTCATGGACACCAGTCAGATTTTTTTTTTTTGGAAAAGATTCTTTTTTTTTTTTCTTTGCACACGCATGTTCACTGCGATACCAGTTAGATTTGCTTCAACTCTGTCACAAGAACTCCCAGGCTTATGTTTTAAGACAGTCACTCTCGCTTTTGTCTGGAGAATGAATTGAACTGCTGGTGTAGAAAGTAGAAGACTAATGAGGAGGCAATAACTGGAGAAACAGTGAGATGATGTTGGTCTCAATTATCTGCAAATATAAATTCTCCCTCGGCAAGCATTATCAGCATTTATACGTTTTACATATTTTTCTTCCTGTCCCCTTCTCTTGAGCTTAGCCCATTTTTTCTCTTGCCTACCCTCAGAAATACAATAAATTTTCCCATTTCATAAATATGATAAATCATTAATTTTTCCTCATTTCATTTATTTATACAACTTAAAGTTAATTTATTTATTGAATAAAATTGAGCTGCATGAAGGGGTTTAAGAATTAAAATACTACGTGTCATTACTTTTTCACCGAGTATAACGTTTTATATGACATTATGTCATACCCAGAATTGATTGTTGAACACCTAGTTACTGTTAGAGAACTGGGGGTGTTAGAAAAGACCTCACTTATTTGGTATCAGGAGGGAAGAAAAACAAAAACCAAAAACAAACAAACCACTTCTCACTGTGTTTATAATTTTCACATTTAGAAAATCTTCCATCATAAAGTCTTCAATTTCCTAACAATTATCCCTCTTTCTTAACACCCTTCTCTCCTTTCCTCTGGAGACTCCATTTACATAAAGATTAGGTTGCTTGCAGTTCTTGCATAGCCTACTGACCCTATGTTCATTTAAAAAAAACCCCTTTGTTTCTATAGCTATATACTAAAGTTTATTAATATTTTCTTGTGCAATCTAATTTACCTTTAATTGAATCCAGTATATTTTTCACACCATGCATTGTAGTTTTCATCTTTAGATTTTCATTTAGGGTCTTTTAAAAAATATAGACAAATTAAATAGATAAATAGATAGATAATGTATACATACATACACACATGCATACATGCAGACATACAAAGCGATAGAGATATATTCCATATATCTACTTAACCTTTTATACATATGGAAAACAGGTATAAAAACTGCTTAATGCATTATCTGGTAATTCTAACATCTCTGTCATTTCTGGATCAGTTTTGATTAATTGACTTATGTTCTCATTATGGGTGATATTTTTCTACTTCTTTGCATGCTTGGCAATTTTATTATTGGTTGGCATTCATTGTTAGTTTTACTTGACTGCTTGATGGGTGCTCTTATATTCCTATAAATATTCCTGAGCCTTGAACTTAGATGTATTTAAGTTGAAAACAGGTTTTTTTTTTTTTTTGAGTTTAGTTTTTAAGATCTTGTAGGTGGGACCAGGACAGTGCTTGGTCCAGGGCTAATGATTCCCAATACCGGTGTACGATTACCTTTAATCCTTTTGGGTGATTCTTTCCAATCTCAGGTAGTTTTCTACAAATGTATGTGCTAAGTGTCATAATACCTGAGGAAGACACTCTACAAATATCCAAAGCTGTTCTCCCTTTCTCTCCCTCTCTCTCCCTCCTCTCCCTTTCAGGTTTCAATGGTACTCTGTCCTGTGGAACTGAACCACCTTGCTCTTTCCAAACTCTCAGCTTTATCTTCCCCTCGTAGGGAGTCAGCCAGGCTCAGCTCAGGTTTCAGTTCCCTGGATTGAAGCCTGGTTACTCTCACAAAGCAGTAATCCAGGCAACTGTAGGGCTTTCTTTCTTCACTTTCTCTCTGAGGAAGCATCATTCTTCATTGCCTAAGGTCGAAGGTCTTCCAAACCTTTGTTTCATATATTTTGTCAACTTTTTATGTGTCATCCATACAGAAAATCCAGTCTCTATTACTCCTTGGCTATAGATGCAAGTCAGGATGTCTTGAAAACATTCTCAGATGGCCCAGAGAAAACACTAACAAATAATAATTGCTAAATTTTAATATCCTCAGATGACCCATAGAGGATACCAACAAATAACTAAATTTTAATTTGACCATTTTCACACTTAGTCTTCTAGGTATACAAGGGTTTACACTAGTTCTTTTATGTACATGGTATTTTCTTTGCATGACCTCTCCCCACCACTCATTCTATCAATTTCTATTTTATGGATATTTGTATGGTTATAGACTCCTCATCTTAATACCTTTTTGAGTCTAGTCTTGGGATTTAAATTCTATCCATGCTGATGAAGTTTAAAGAAATGGGTTAACTACAGCAATAATTATCAGTTAATTCTTTAGTTCTTTTAGTTTTCTACTTAATCTTTGTTTATGAGCCCAGAGTTGAATCACAAGTGGAGGAACTTTAATATTAGCCATTTTCTATTTTAAGTAACTCTATATTCAAATTAAAAACAAACAGACTGTTCAAAACACAATTTCAGGTTTCTTAGTATCTCTAGAGAATTCATTTTTAGGTCCATTCTTAGGAAATCTCTGTAGGCTGGGCTTTTGCTATTATTGTTGTTATTATTATTACCATTATTACGATTATTTTGGCCTTGCCTATGGCATGCAGAAGTTCCCAGGCCAAGGACTGAACCCAAGCCATAGCAGTAATTTAAGCCACAGCAGTGACAAGGCTGAATTTTAACTGCTAGGCTACCAAGGGACTCCTGTTTCTCTCTCATCTGGCTATTACAATTTTCTAGAATATTTCGAGGGATCTAAACTGACATCCTTTTCTTCCCTTTTTGGATACACTTTTTAATCCATCTCTGATTATAGCTCATTTTCCAGTATTTACTCTGAAGCTTAAATAGGATAATAAAAAATAACAAATGAGGCCAGTTTCACTGCTGCTCCCCAATGAGAATTGACTTTACCTCTCAGCATCTCTTTGTCTCTGTCTCTCTCCCTGTATAATTTATTTTCTCTCTCCACATGTAATTTGTTTTATATATATATATATATACACATATATATATGTATATATATATGTATATGTATATATATATATAATTTGTTCTTGTGTCCATTACCAGTCTGATTGAAAAAAAAAAAAGAACAAAAATGTTATCCTCAGCATTCTATCCTGGCTGAAGAATTGATCAAAGATAACTTATTAGTACTGATACTTGGAAATGATGTTGAATGTAAATTACTGCTGTTGCAAGCTATTGGACTAAGTATTTAGAAAACTTTGAGAGTACTTACATGATTCTTATTGAAGGATAGCTGTTACTGTCAAGTATGAGCTATAATCTTTTTGTCTGTGAAATCCAGACTCTGAGTGGTTCTTTTACACTTTTTGCAAGTAATCAAAAATTATGGATTTTTCCGCATCCAGTTTTGACATGAGTAGGAAAAAGAAATTATGAGATTTTTCTGATTGTGCTCTGTTCATCCCACTAATGCAATGAATTTTTGCCCTTCAGGGTACCATGTGAGAACTGTAGTGTTGGAGTTCCCGTCATGGCGCAGCGGAAGCGAATCCGACTAGGAACCGTGAGGTTGCAGGTTCGATCCCTGGCCTTGCTCAGTGAGTTAAGGATCTGGCGTTGCTGTGAGCTATGGCGTAGACTGCAGATGCTGCTCAGATCCCATGTTGCTGTGGCTCTGGTGTAGGCCAGCGGCTGCAGCTCCCATTAGACCCATAGCCTGGGAACCTCCATATGCTGCGAATGCAGCCCTAGGAAAAGCAAACAAACAAACAAACAAACAAAAAAGAAGTCGTAATCTACCTTTCTTGGTAATGTTTATTTTGCACTTACTTACACACATGTTTCTCTATGTGGTAGTAAGGTAGTCCCCACATCCCCAGGTTTATTTTGTCCTTAATGCTCTTAATCTGAAAAGTATTGAGACCCTGTCTTTCCAATATCCAATCAATTTTCCTCAAAAGTTTTGATAAGCTCTGATATGGTCCTATATCCACCTCTAGAGCAATCAGTGTACCAAAGGGAATGAGGTAAAAGGACCACTGTAGCTTCCATTCTATGCTTATTCTGAACAAGACAAAGCAAAGTGGGCACATTATGGCCACCTAAAATAGCTCCTCCCTAGAACTGACTTCTATTACCAAAGGAGAAAGAAGAAATGCTGCATATACCAGTGTTGAAAATATCTGCTATTAATACCTCAGGTGTGTTTCCGTGACATGTCTTACTCATGAAAATTTAGGGAGCAACTCAGCCAGGATTAAACAGAAAGTGGCATCAAATTTTGGCACAGTAGCTAAACAGGGAGTCACGACCCTGACTCTGCATGAGGAGTTGCATATGAAAATCCTGCATCAAGTCAGCATCTAGGTTCATGTCTGTACCCTAAAGAGTACAGGAAATTTTCCTTGTCTGAGCAGGAAGACTGTGATTAGAAGTGTCTAGTAAGAAAGAGGGCACTGACTGGAGTGGGTTCCTTATATAGGCAAGGATCCAAAGAGCCATTGGAGGTTGGGATGTTGGTTCACTTCATTTCATTTCAGCATGTATACAACTAGATTCTATAAATAAGAGACCTGTACAAAAATCTGGAGACATAGAAGAATAAAACAACAGATTGGGGCCCTGGTGGAATGATTTAGAAGGATGAGGAAACAAAGAGCAGGACTGACCTTGCTACTGAGAAAACTGCTGAGTTTATGCTTCTTATTTACTTCCCTCTTGAAACTAGAACTGAAACTTGGATTGTTTAAGATAGAGACCATAGACCTAATAAAACTATATTAACAGTTCTCCACTCTGAGTTTCCATTGTTTCTTACATTTTCCTAATGTACCTTTTATCTTTTATTAATGCTCTTGTAAAAGGAATCTTTCATCAGAATTAACACGGCTTCTTTATCGTCTTGATTTCAGAGTAGGCTTTACTGGCTGTGTAATTTTAGGTTCAACCTCTCTGAACTTCATTCTACTTCTATGTTAAAATGAAAACAAGGGAGTTCTCACTGTGGCACAGTGGAAACGAATCCAATTAGTGTCCATGAGGATGCGGGTTCAATCCCTGGCCTTGCTCAGTGGGTTAAGGATCTGGTGTTGTGGTGAGCTATGGTGTAGGTAGCAGATGTGGCTCAGATCCCACATTGCTGTGGCTGTGGTGTAGGCCAGCAGCTGTAGCTCTGATTTGACCCATAGCCTGGGAACTTTCATATGCCATGGATGTGGCCCTCAAAAGAAAAAAGCAAAGAAAAGGAAAGAAAAGAAGAATGATTGTTTTAGCACTTCGAAGATTAAATGATATAAAATATATTCTAGTAAATAACATAGAGCTATACAAAGCACACACTCCTCAATGAGTTTCTTCTTTAGCTCTTCACAACTTCCTTTTTTTTTTTCTCCCTCCCTGTAGAGAAAGATGTGGAGGCTAAGAAAAGCAATGAGTAGAAAAATCAAATTAATATTTCCATAGTGATATTCTACACTGAGAAAAATCTGACAGAAGAAGGAAGCTAGGAGCCAGGAATTTTCTGAGATACTGATGTTCTAGTGGAGAACCACTGCCTAGCTCTGTCTGGAGATCTTCATATAAGAAGAAACGTAAGCTCTTCATAATGGCCTAAAAGCTTCGTCTGGCCTGCTCTGTGTTCTCTCAGATTTGATTTTCTCACCTCTCTCCTTTATTCCCTCTGCTCCAGTCACAGTGGCTTCCTCACCTCTCCCTCAAATGAGACTCTTCTGTAACAGGGACACTGGAGGGCTACTGCCCCTGCTGGGCATGCTGTTTCCACAAGTGGTTGTGAGGATAACTCCCTGTCCCTGTTCTGTACTAGGGACACTACAGGGCAGCTGACCCTGTTGGGCATGCTTGGTCCACCATCAAATCTTTGTTCACATGTTAGCTTCTCTGTGAACCTACCCTACCCCCATATTTAACTTGCAAAATCTTCCTTTCTGCTCCATCATTCCCAATTCACTCTACTAGTCTTTATTATATTTCCCACTTAATCTAATCATTTTCTAATATACTATGTGATACACTATTTATTGTGTATCATCCAACTTGCTTACTGAAATGGAAGCTCTACAAAGACAGACAATTTTTTTCTTTTTGTTCATTATTCCATTCCAAGTTATGGCATATGTTAGGTTCTTAGTAAGCACTTGTTGAATTAATAAGGGTTGTATTTTCAAATATTAGAGATCTATATTAGTAACTTCTCAGAACTTGTTAAGAGATATGGCTGAATAGTTTTTTGATTATAAGACAATACTCATGAGAGAGTCCAAATGTAACTTTGCAATAAAATCAGATAAAAGTCAACCAAAGTAATTTCAAATGAGAAAAATCTCTGTTAAATCTGTTAATTAAAATGAGGAACAGGAAAATGAATTTGGTGACAAATTCTTGAGGCAAAGGGGCATGGAAGACCTCTAACAACAGTTTTTACAATAAAGACAGACAGACAACCCAAAGTAATTGATTGGAAAAGTAACTAGTATGTAGAGGATACTAGGAATAAATATTATTTGGTCTGGTAAGGGGATGGTGACAATCAGAAAATCATAGAGAGCGGCCTAAACACTTATTTTTCACTCTGATCAAAGAGAGCTGATAACAGCAATAGTGAAGAATCAGGAAACAATTTGGAAAAAGATAGAATTCATAAAGTATAGAAATAGTCTATATGTCTAACCTGCAATTCATGCTGAGGTGACAGTAGTGATGACCATGATAAACACACTTTTCAAGTCATATGACACATTTCACACCATCATATAATTACCGTGTGTATGTGTGTGTGTATGTGTGTGTTTGTAAATATGTAACTTACCTGGAGAGTTAATATGACTTTCCAAACTCTAAAAACACATTTTTGAAACACGTTTAAAACACTGACACATTTTCCAAAAAATTATCAAATAGACCACTAGCATCTATAATTATTATGAAAAACAAAACATAAATAAAAATTCTTTCCAGTATTCACAAACATCTGTTTTGCTTTAGCTTTAATAGCCAAATTATTTGGTATTTAAATCTAAGAATCTTTATCTGTTCCTCACAATGTAAGGCTGTGTGTGTCTATGAATATGTGTATTTGCTTTTATGAGGAAATGACCATGGGAAATAAAGTGAAAGATCAAGAACTAGTATGAAACGGTTTAATTTTGTCATTATTAGGCTTCTAATTTTTTTTCTTCTAATAGGGATTCAGGCTCAGAACAACAAGACAGGAAAGTTATATGATTTTATGCTTACATGACTAGTGATTTCAGCAATTTAATGAAGATAAGACTGAGGAGATCATACTTATTAAGAAGACAATATAAGTCAGGAAGATCAATTTTACATGATGAGTTTTATGTGGTATGTGTTTACAGCTTTTCTCTTTATTTTATTTTATTTTGCTTATTTAGGGCCACATGTATGGCATATGGAAGTTCCCAGGCTAGTGGTCAAATCGGAGCTGCAGCTGCCAGCCTACATTACCACAACATGCAGGATCCAAGCAGCATCTGTGACCTACACCACAGCTTACAGCAACACCAGATCCTTAACCTGCTGAGTGAGGCCAGGGAACAAACCCGCTCCTCTTGGATACTAGTTGGGATTGTTACTGCTGAGCCACAACAGGAACACCTCTCCTCATTTTTAAAACCAACGTATGGCATAGTTTATAGGACAAAATACACAGAACTCAACTCTGAGTACTGCTCTACAAGGAGCTACCCTCTCTTCAGAGTGGCACTATCACTAAATGGCCATCAAGACATTATTATGTGGTGGTGGAATTTGGCCCTTGTGATTGGCACTTAGGGTGAGGAACATTCACTCTGATATCTCAAATCGTACTTTCCCAACTCATGTAGGCTGGTTCTTTTAAAAAGCAGAGGGAATGTAGTGAGATACATTTTAAAAGAAAGTTAACAGATGCATTGCTAGTTAGGTAATTCTTTGGTAAAAGCAATAGTACGAGTGGAAAAAGACAATTTCTTCAGCTATGGACTACAGAGATAAGTGTTCCCTTTTTCTTTGTACAAATTTCAGTTAAAAAGCCTATTGCTTCTCTCTTGGCTCACCACCGGTGGACTTGCCTAAAGTGACGGGCACTGTTATATTCTGCCATAGGAAAAGATACAAGACTGTCCTACAGTTTTCATACATAGCATCTCCAGAAAACTAGTGCTTTACTAACACATCACTGTTACACAAAACTGGTGTAAAACTCTTAGGATTTACTTTTAAGGCCATTTGAAGTTCTGAAGTGGTACTCTGATGAAAACTTATCTGTTCCACTTAAGTGTGAACAAAGGAAAGAGAAGGGAATGAATCAGTAAGCTTGATCACTTAATAGGCTTTTATTTACACTTTTATTGGGAAGATATTGATTTAAGCCTGTAATTTCCATGAGACACTGGTGCTTACCAGCAATGATAAAGTCTTTATATTTCACAAGCAAATATGAATTGAAGATATCTGGGTTGTATATGAGAGACCTATGCTCAGTCAATGTGTAAAATTTTAAACTCATTAATTACTACCTTTAATTCATTAGTGCCACATTACTGAGTGCCTTTTTTTTTGGCCAGTTTCTGTGTTATATACTAGAAAATATAAAGCATAATGAAACTGCTTACCTAACTAATGGGTGGCTGTTTTTCTATAATAGCCCATATTGTTTTGTCTTTAGCCTAATACTTGGTAATTTTAGAAAGGCGTGGGAAGAGGAAATTTAATCCAACATTATTCCATCGAAAAGTAAAAATTTAAGTATCAATTACATAAGAGTGCATTTCATAGTTCTTTTTAAAGATATTGAGTTGGCATCGGAAAAATGCAGTATCTCCTGCTAGTTAGTTTCAAAGCCCTACAAAGAGACAGTGCCTTGGGAAGAAATCAAGTTCACGTTTTTTTGGTGCTTTCCAAAGATTTGTCAATTTTACATTACTAAAACATGAATTTATATCTCTAATACATAAATACTCGAGAATGCTGACTTTTCTCTTGATTTCCATTGTACCAGTCTATACAAGGCAAATCAGAGACTGAAGCGCTGCACAAAATGTGTAGGCGACTACAAAAATACTGCCATCAATAAAAACTCACTTTATAGGACGTTTTCTTTTCTTTTCTCTTTCTTTTTTTATGGCCCCACCCATAGCATGTGGAAGTTCCCAGGTAAGCTGCAGCTATGGCAATTCTGGATCCTTTAACCCATTGCACCAGGCTGGGGGTTGAACCTGTGCCTCTACAGTGACCTGAGTCACTGAAGTTGGATACTTAACACACTATGCCACAGTGGGAACTCTGGAAGTTTTCTTGATAGGACTATGCAGAAATTTTTTTTTTTTTCATTTTCAGATGAGTTTGGGAAATACTAGATTAAACAGAAGGAATTTATTTCCACATTTCTGGATTTCCTACACCTCTTATATGCTAATATGTACTGTGAATCTTGAAGACAGGTAGACTTAGCTTTTCTCAAGTCAGTTTGGTCAGAGGGCAGCTCCATTTTTTTTTTTTCCTCCCTACAGATCAACTACTGGAATTCTGGAATTATTGTACCAAAGAAAAGACTTTGGGAAACACAGGGTGCAGGTTAGCTTCAGAGATTAGACTGATTTCAAAGGCAACTATATATATTGTAATACTCAAACATCAGATGTATCTGCTGCTCTTTGGAAGAAAAAAATCAGTGAGGGTTCTGAGGGTGGCATTGCTGAGGGTGGTATCTGTGTTTCCAGATATGCATTTTAGCATCGGAGAGGCAACATTCCTCCAGTGAACTTGAATCTTGAGTTACATATGTTAGCCAAATGAAAAGAAACTCTTTCTTAGGAATTCCTATCTATTTTCTAACTGCAGTTTACCCTGTTCCAAACATTCTCTCATTCACCTCCATGCCTCCGGTTTGTTAAAACTGTAAATGTCATTTGCCCTGGCTGAGTGAAAGTCAGTAAAGTAGGTCTGATGTATTATTTATATTCCAGCTTCATGTCATACTTTTGGCTGAAGAGCCCAAGGCTCTAAGCAAAAATAATAGAAGTTAGTATGAGAGTGGAGAATCTAGGATAAAGGGAGTAAGAATAAGGGACCTAGGAAAAGTTACATGCTGACAAATTATTCAGAGCTCATTTATTGAAAAGAGAGAATATGAAAATAATAGTAATATAATAACACAAAAATAAAATGGCATAGAATTTGACGTTTCTTCTAATTATATGCCAAGTATCAATTTCAAAAGGTGAGGACATGTCAAAGACAGCCTTTTAAAAACAAGAAACTTAATGTGTCATCTACTCCCCACCCCCAAAGCCTCCACCATGGACAACTCATTCATTC
This sequence comes from Catagonus wagneri, assembly GCA_004024745.2. Classification (NCBI taxonomy): domain Eukaryota; kingdom Metazoa; phylum Chordata; class Mammalia; order Artiodactyla; family Tayassuidae; genus Catagonus; species Catagonus wagneri. The sequence goes on along the minus strand of PVHT020000066.1, from coordinate 3,619,660 downwards.
ATTGCCAACCATTACGTTGAAACGTCCTAAACTGGAAAATATTAAATCTTTCAACACTATTCATACCCAGAAAATCTGACTAATTTTAATACTTTTCATATGTTTATGAGATTGTCATAAATGATCCTAGGCTTTCTCACATTATTGAGAACAATCAATTCGTGACTGCAGCCTAGGAAGAGGGAATTGACGGATTCCAAAGATTATCTAGGACCTTCAGGATGGGAAAGAGCAGAGAATAATAAAGGAGAAGAATTTGATCTTCCTCTCAGGTTCAAAGTGTTGTTAAAAACAAAATGTAACAAAATAAAATGGCACAGGCAATTGTTAGCTAAAGAAGAATAAAAAAAACGGTACATTTGCAGAACTGGGGCTTTGATCCTAGAAGGCCTCCATTCAAGATATTTCTCTATTCTTTCCTGGCAGGGTGATATGGGACACATTATTTAACCACTGTTAACCACATCTATCTGTTAATGGGTATGATATTAGTACCTGCTTCACAGAAATGTTTGAAGGATATATTAAATTATTTTACACAAAATGCTTGAAGTTCTGCCAAGCATATACTAAGAGCTCAATAATAATGATCATTCTTATTTTCATTATTATAAGCAAATTTCTCCTGCAGTCTTGCCATCATTGTCTTGGGTAAGTTGAAATGCCTGCTTTTCTTCATGAAAACCTGCTCCTCCTTAGTCACTTTAAGTGGTCTTTCCCTCGGCTTGCCATTTAATTATAGTCATTTCCCTAAGCCTCTACCCCAGCATCTTTAAATTCAATTTGCATACTTTCTATCTGGGAGTCTTTTTTACTGTTTGAGTTATACTTGCTGACTCTCAAATTTTTTTCACTAGATGTGGCCTATTTCTTGATTTTTGGTTACCAGTTGCATTGATGTTTTCACATGGATGCCCCATCAGCACCTCTAACTCAGCATGAATTTTCCCATTTCTTGATTCTCTGATTCATCCATTACAAAGCTGCCAGATTTAGTATTCATCTGTCAATACACACTTCAAATAGAACCTCCTTTACAAAGCCTCCTAAAAATGCTTCAAGTTAAATTTTATCAGTACTTTACTCTTTGCTTGAATCTCTCTCTTATTTATGGTTATTTTTACCTAGATGTCATTTTTTAACCCATCACTAACTATAAGCTGTTGAGAACTCAAAATATCAGTATCATTTTCAAAGTACTTACAAAAAGGAAAGCGTGAACAAATATCTGTTATTTAACGAATGGTTGCTGAATTGCATGGTGAATGTAAAGGGAAACATTACTTCTTAAAACGGTAAATGAGATGGAGTGATTACATGATTTGTACAAAAATGTATAGGACGGAGTTCCCGTCGTGGCTCAGTGGTTAACGAATCCGACTAGGAACCATGAGGTTGCGGGTTCAATCCCTGGCCTTGCTCAGTGGGTTAATGATCCAGCATTGTGGTGAGCTGTGGTGTAGGTTGCAGACCTGGCTTGGATCTGGCGTTGCTGTGGCTCTGGCGTAGGCCGGTGGCTACAGCTCCGATTGGAACCCTAGCCTGGGAACCACCATATGCCGTGAGTGTTGCCCTAGAAAATGCAGAAAGCCAAAAAAAAAATGTATAGGAGCATAGTACAATTACAAGTATTGGAATAGAATAAACAATTCTAATGACTATGGTTAGAACAGCCAAAATGAGTATATATACATACTTTAAAAATATGTAATGTATATATGTATAATTAGTATATATAATGTTAACATATAAGATTAATTAGATACATACATAATTAAATATGTGCAATATAGAAACTGTAGTTTCTCATCCTACTTCAGATATGCCATCACCTGTGCTATTTTTGTGATGATTAGTATTAGAGGGCAGCAACCAAAGATGATTCATCCTAGAATAATATTACGTGCTCAAGGGGCATATTGGAAAAATTATTTTTAAACTGTTACCTATGAATCAAAGGGCTAGGAAGGACAGAGAAAGTCATCTACTTTATATCACTGCCTTTGGGTTTAAAGTTTTTACATTCTATTGAAATGATCAGTTAATATCCAGAAAAAACTAATATCTATACAGTTCTTAAAAATGTGTTTCATGATCTCCCTGGATTATTATTGTTTCCATATTTTCATCATTAGTGTAAAATATCTCAAAATTATCAGTTATCAGGGACACTGGCCAAAGCCAATTAGGTTAAACATCTCTAATTTAGAAAGTACTATCTTTTAATACCTGAAATTATATTTAAAAATTTCTTATTGGCAGAGTTCCCTGGTAGCCTAGCAGGTTAAGGATCCAGCATTGTCACTCCAGTGGCTTGGGTAGCTGCTGTGGTGCAAGTTTGATCCCTGGCTCAGGAATTTCCACATGCCACAGGTATGGCCAAAAAAAAATTCTTACTGGCCATTGTCAGTTATTACATATGATACTATGTTTTATAGTACTAGATTTTTCTACTATTTATATATCCGTCGAAAATATTTTGATAAATTTTTTTGTCCAAAACAGGGTCTGAGTTTTGATGTTTCAAGACTTTGTCAAGTTTTATATATATATATATATTTACAAAAACAATTTTTCTTCTGTGTGCATTAATTCAGAGATTATGAAAATGTAACCAACACGTTTGGTTTTAAGTATCTATTTTATAATTCACCATTAAACTGCCATTCAAAATGGACTTCTTCTAAGGTTTAGCAGCAACATTGGAGAAAATCACAATGCTTTAGCAATTAGTAACTGGTAAATGGCTTTGGAATTTGAACAAAGTACAGTTTCTAGAAAAGGTCAATTTCCTGTTTGATCTTTTCAGAGTTGTTCAAGTTGTGAAGTCATCTGACAGTTGCCTCTAAGACATAGTTTGAACGAAATCAGGAAAGTCCTTTTAGACTATAGTTTCTACATGAGATTAATTTACAACAAGTGATCTTCATTGTGATCAGTCTTTTGGGTTACTGTCTTCAGTATCTGAAATAAGAGAACTAATTATTTGCTGAAGAATCTAATGCATTTTTAGATATGCAGGAGAAAAAACTATCTACCTCTTTCACAATTAAGAAATGAAAATTTTTGCAGTTCTATTCCAAACAAACTAAAATTGCCAAGTGCAATTTAACATTATGAAGACGCATTTTGGATGGGCTCTGTAAAAGAAGTCAGAAAGGAAAACTCAAGGATGCAATGCAATAAAGTTGGGTGTGTCCTAAAATTGTTCTCTAATATCTGGATGAGAAGAAATCAGAAACTATTCATGCACGGTTTAAGCAAAAAAATAAAGTGAAAAACCCAGTCTTTTAGCTATAATAAACTCCAAGCTAAAGTAGAGATGTAGCTTGAATTTAAAATAAATCCTTTTGATTTTTCAACTTATGAAAAAGGAAATGAAACAGGCTCGATCACATTACACCCCAAAATGTCTCTTGCAATGTGAACTTTTACTCAACTAGTTTTTCAATAGTTCTAGAATTACTAATTCTGGTCTTGATTTTTCTACGTATTTCATATTCAAACACTTCTGGGATGGAGGTAAGAAAATAACCTTTGTGCTTGGACAGGAATCTTAATGTTGGCTAAAGGCCTAGGACGTGGTTAGTTTCATCCCTTAAAATGTAGGTAAAGGTGTAGAAATATTACTGTTACAGCAACAAATAAAGGAAAAAAAGTAATGAAGAAGATAGGAGAATCCTTTCATTATGCAAGTTGGTTGTTTATCTTCCCACTGGTTTTAAGAATTTTTTAGTATATTGACAAATGACAGTTGAAAATATTTTATACCTTTTCACCCTTTCTTCATTCAGGCAAAGAAAGGCAAAAGAAAGCGAGCTTATTTTTTCTTAAGTGCTATTTATTAATAAGCTAAAAGTTGGATTCAATATCTGATTCTTCCTCCATAGGTAATATCCCCTCTTCTTCTCTGACCCATTTTTGGACTCTCTCTGGCACAGACTACGTGGCTGATGAGGTTTATAGTCCCTTTAGGCAACCATGCCTCTGCCCAGAATCAGTGACTATTACATATCAGATGACCTCTCATCCATCTGCATAGGGATGGACGGAATAGGCCATGCTAGAGTAACGAAATTTTATCATCCATTGTCCAGCTCCTTTCTGGGTTACTATTATCTCATTTATTTGCCCCTGATGTGCACCTCTAAAATACCTGCTGACTTCACTTGCCTTCTATCCAAAGCCTGTTTTATGAATCTCAGCATCTTTTTTTTCAGTTACTGAGAATACGTAGAATTACATGATATGAGCTCACTGCTTTCCTTATTTAATTTAAATTATTACCTCTCTATTACTCTGGACTAAAGAGAGCTGAAGGATAATTTAAACATAGTACAAAAACAAACAAAACAAACCCACTTAAATCACTCGTACTCCGTTCAAAAAGCTAGATATTCCCCTTATATTCTATCTCTGTATAACTGTAACTTTGCACCAATATTCTAGGGGCATCTCAAATAAAGTTTGCTTTTCTTTCATAACTTTTATAAAATCAGGAAACTGATTCATTCATTCAATAATAAAACATTGAGCACATTTGAAGATTTAGGTGATAGAAGTATGGTAGTGAGCCAAAAAGATAAAAATCGCTGCTTTCATGGAGTCACTAGATTTTTCTCTTCCTGTTTCCAAATACCTATGGAGTAAACCTTTTTTTTTTTTTTTTTTTTAGGGCTGTACCTGTGGTATATGGAAGTTCCCAGGCTAGGGGTAGAGTCAGAGCTGTGACACCAGCCTATGCCATAGCCACACAGGATCTGAGCCATGTCTGTGACCTACACTACCGCTCATGGCAACACTGGATACTTAACCTACTGATTGAGGCCAGGGATCAAACCTGCATCCTCATGGATACTAGTCAGGCTCTTAACCTGCTGAGCCGCAATGGGAACTCCCGTACTAAATCATTATAAATTATGATTCAACTTATGTTGTTTCATTGCTCAAAAATATTTACTGGCTTTCAATTTTTACCAAATAAAACGTAAAGTCTAGATACCTACCATTTGTTCTAAGTATCCTCATGCCATTCCCTAAACACTTCTTGTGTAATACCAATTCATGATACTTCACTCTAGACATGTCCTACTCTGCCATGATCTCTACTATAGAGGAACTATTATCAAGTTCAGATACATCGTGTTGCCAGAGTTAAAGATATCCCTTCTAGATATGGTCTATCTCATCTGTGACTTTCCTGGAATTTGATTCAGTATTTCTCTTAGGGAATTTACATTATTCATTTCTATAATATATGTATTGATATTTTTATATTCCTAAAACATTGCAAACTTTTGAAGGCAGTCAATATGATTTGTTCAATTTTTTCAACCATTATTCACATTTGGGCCTCTTATAAGAGTATGAACCATAGGTAGTTCTCAAAAAACTGTAAATAAATTACCCCATCACTGCTATGTAATACTTGTGTTATTCTTTAGGTTTGCTTCTCTATGCCATACATAGATTTTTGGATATAGAGATTAATACAAGTATGATTTAAGACAGTAATATATAAAAGTAATGAAATTAAATAGCTAAAAATATGGAGACTAATTTCCATCATGAATAATCTACATTCTAGGAACAACGTTGGGACCAATGGAAACAAAATGAGCTTATTCATACAACAAAGGTGCTTCCAGGGACAATAATAGAAGCGCTTGTCTGTTGTACACAGGAAGATAAAATAAATGCTTAGTGACTGAGATTTATAGTAAAGATTTAATTTATAAGATATATCATTTAACATTATCCCCAGCAAATCTCAGAGGACCACATCTTTGGTTTCTTTTTGAATCAGGAGACAGGCACATTTTATTATTATCCTTGGATTACCTTTATAACAGGTGATGGGGATGTTTTAAGCAATAATTCCACGATCAAGTTAGGCCACTGGACATTTCGCAGTTGACAAATGAAAGTTTATTTTCAGGAATTATTTTGTAAAACTACTGCTATATTTCAGCATGATTAAGTGTACTAAAAGAGACATCCTGCAAATGTTTTCTCAAGTGCCCAATTAACCTTCAGAAAATGGGAACTAAATTACTCACAAAGAGAATCCTACCTAATACTTTCTTCCATTTACTGTGCCCCAGTTAAGCACTGAACCACTTGATTTCATTTTTTACTAAATTTCAGTAAATTCATTACTTCTCTAGGGAGAAGACACCCGGGATCTTGGGTTAATCTTTTAGTTCTCTAGTTGGTCCCTTTTGGGCTGAAGGTTGAACAACTGTAGTTGAAAATACAGTTACAAAATTACACTAAAATGGGGGCTAGAAAATATCTTAAAACTTTTCTATCAGTATGGTGCTCTGTGCATCTATGAGCATTGCAAAAATAATAGCAACTAGAGTGAATATCATATTTGCATTTGTCATCTTTTGCCACTACTTTTAGTCATTTTTGCTACTACTGTATTTAAGTCATGTGAGACTTACTTCCCTATATCATCCTAACTCCCAATTCTTTTCTATTTAAAAAGTAAATAACCTAGGCTTTAGTTCTTCCAGGTTCATCTTTCTGAGAAAACTCTTCAGCACTTCAAATATCCATTCATCCTTCCTACAAATATTTGCCAAGTATCTACCATATGCAGTGTTTCTTAAGAACTATGGAGGATCAAAAATATGCAAAGCAGAATTATCATTCTTTAGGAGATTTAGATGTAGTTGAATGTACTAACACAAAAACTCTTTCAGAGGTTCATGTAGTACATATAATCTGGGCAATTGCAGTTTGATTTAGATGTTGATATCACAGGCTTGAGAACAATTTCAACTAAAATTTTTATAACTAGGTCAGCCTCCTGGTTAACAAAGAAACTTAGGTTTAGCTAATGTTTAATATGTTGAACATAACATCCTTCAGTATAGTATTATTAAAAAATAATGTCACCCAGGTTCAAAATGGAAACTTATTGAAAGATTCCTTTTACACAGTATTGTTCTCCTGGGTACACTGCTTGGGCCCTACCAACCTGCCACAGCATCTTCAATGGGTCAGATCTTTCCCAGAGTCTCTATGCTGATGTCTTTGCAGATCAGGCTGCAGCTGTAGGACTCTGCTGCCCTTCTGTGAATCTTTCTGCCCTAAATCTTGGTATCATGCTTGGATTTCTCATCTAGCTAATCGGCACTTAGGTCTTATGAATTGAATTGTCCTCCCTCAGTCAGATAACAGAGGCAGTAGACTCTGCTCTTAGCTCTTCTGCACTCAAGCGACATCTCTACACTGAAAATTGCATATAACATAACTACCTTTTCTGTCAATAACTGGAAATATGATCTGTCTTATAATTATTTAGTCATCCCCTCTGGTTAATTCTGCTATCCTCTTCCACTGGTGGAGTAGATGACTTCATGATTAATTATCAAAAAAATTATGTTCATGTAGTTTTATACCTAGGGAGCCAAGCCATAGCCCGGGGAGATGACATTCAGTCCCTATTATTATTTTAAACCTCAGATTGTAACAAAGAATAAGAGCATGGATTTTATGGTTATAAACCTTAGGTTCCAAATCTTATTAATTCTGTTATTCAGCCTTAATTTCTCCTTCATAAAAAAAGGATTATAACAGAATCTTTATGATAATTAAATGAGATAAGGATATAAACTGTTTGGCAAATGTACAATATAGTAAGTGCTCTATAATATTAGCAATAATAAGGCCATGTAGATTTAAAACAAAGAAGTCAATATCAACACCATATATCCCTATCTATGACATACAATTTTAGTTGGTACAATGTCTGTTCATCTTTCATCTCCATTTTCCAAAACAGAGATCAGAAAACATTTTCTATACAGAACCACAGAGTAATCACTCTACTATCTACTATTGGCACATACTATCCCTGCTGCAACACTCCAATGTGTTGTTATAGCATGAAAGTAGTCATAAACAGTAGGTTCCAAAGACACTTTATTTACAAAAAGAGTCAGCAGTTTGGACTAGCCAGCGAGCTAAGCTGTATGTAGTTTGTGTTCTCCACAAATTCAAATTTTTTTTTGTCTTTTGTCATTTTATGGCCGCACCCACGGCATGTGGAGGTTCCCAGGCTAGGGGTCTAATCGGAGCTGTGGCCACTGGCCTGCGCCGCAGCCACAGCAACGCAGGATCTGAGCCACGTCTGCAACCTACACCACAGCTCACGGCAATGCCGGATCGTTAACCCACTGAGCAAGGGCAGGGATCGAACCCACAACCTCATAATTCCTAGTCGGATTCGTTAACCACTGCGCCACGACGGTAACTCCCCACAAATTCAAATGTTAAAGCTTAATCCCCAATGCACTGGTATTTGGAAGAAGGACCTTCAGAGTAATGACGGTGGAGCTCTCCTACATGGGATTAGTATCCTTACAAAAGAGACACTGTACAATACCAAACACAGTAGTTGTGTAAACTGGACTTCAACAAGTAATTGATAAACTGGACTTCATTAAAATTTAAAATGTCAGCTCCGCAAAGACAATGACAAGAGAATCAGAATACAAGTCATAGGCTAGCAGAAAATACTTGCAAAAGACAGATGTAATAAAGGACTTTTATACAAAATATACAAAAAACTCTTAAAACTTAGTAATAAGAAAACAACTCAACTAAACAATAAGCCAAATACCTGCACAGATACCCCACCAAAAAAGATATACAGATGGCAAATAATCATACACCATCAAGAAAATGCAAATTAAAACAAAAAAGCGGGGGGAGTGGGATGGATGAGGAGTTTGGAGTTGGTGGATGCAAACCGTAGCATTTGAAATGGATAGGTCCTACTGTACAGCACAGGGAACTGTGTATGATTGGGTCACTTTGCTGTACAACAGAAATTGAAGAAACACCATAAATCAACTACACCTTAATTAAAAAAATCATTAGTAAAAACAACAACAACAACAGCAATGACTTACCACTATACATCTATTAGAATGGCCAGAGTCTGGAATACTGACGCCACCAAATGCTTGGGATGCTGTAGGGCAATAGGAACTCTCATACATTGTTGATAGGAATGCCAAATGGTACAATAATTTCGGAAGACAGTTTGGCAGTTTCTTACAAATCTACAAATACTCTTGCCAAAGGATCCAGCAATTGTGCCTTTTGGTATTTATCCAAAGGAGTTGAAAATATGTCTACACAAAAACCTGCACATGGATATTGAAAGCAGCTTCATTCATAACTGACAAAACTTAGAAGCAACAAGGATGTTCCTCACTAAGAGAATAAATAAGTAAACTGTGGTTCACCCAAACAATGTATTATTAGTCAGTGCTAAAAAGTATTGTGCTTTCAAACCATGAAAAGACAGGGACGCACCTTAAATACATATTACTATGTGAAGAAGCCAATCTGGAATGGCTACATACTGTATGATTTCAACTCTAAGAAATGCTGGAAAAGGCAAAATTACGGAAACAGTGATTGCCAGGGGTGAAGGGAAGGTAGATAAATGAATTGGCAGAACAGAGAAATTTCAGAGCGGTGAAAATACTCCGTATATTGCAATGATAGCTATATGTCATTATACCTTTTTCTAATTCCATAGACTGTACAATACCAGGACTGAGCCCTAAAGCAAATTATGGAGTTTGGGTAGTTATGATGTCAATGTAGGATTATTCTTGGTAGCACACGTCACACTCAGATCAGTGATGGGGTATATGGGAAGTCTCTGTATCTGCCTCTCAGTTTTGCTGTGAAATTAATGTTGCTCTAAAAGATTCTTTAAAACCATTTTTAAAAAAGACCTCAGAGAGCTCTTTCACTTTCTTTCTGCCACGTGAAGACATAGTAAAAATACAACAGTTTACGAACCACTGGCTTTCCCTAGGTACAGAATCTTGGACTATCCTATCCTCCCAAACTGTAAGAAATAAATGTTTGTTGTTTAAGCAACCCAGTCTGTTTTTTTTTTTTTTTTTATTATACAAGCCTGAGTGGACTAGGACATTCACCTTATTTTAAATCACTGGAAGGTATTCACAAAAGTCTCCAATCAACATATCTCCAACATAATGTTCTTAGACCTAACTAGTAAAATGACAAAAGCCTGCCCATGATAAACTTCTATTAGAGAAATGAAGACACATACTGATTTTTTTTTCAAAAGGCATGTAAAGATTAAAGATATTTCCCTTTATTCTGACTGCCCTTTCTTCTCTTTTGTGTTAAGACATTTAACTGAGGATTGATGGTAAAAGACATAAGTTATTTTTAAATGATTTGATCTGATCACATAAAAACACAGCTCTATCCACTATCAGCACCACTGTTGGCCAAAAAATAGAAATTGCATGGGCCATAGAAGAGCATAATTATTTTAATTGCTAAAAGAAAACATTCCATTATTAGATTGTAGAATTATATTTCTAAATTTATCAGGAATTTTAAGGACATTTAGCCCAACCCTTAACCTATGTATGGATTTCCACTCTAGCCTAACTTCTATATTCCAAACAAGAGAGATACCCTTTTTGAACAGCTCTAATCTCCCTACCTCAATGAACACTTGCTTTACTTTCTGGCTCTTAATAGAAAATAACAATAACAACAAAAAGAGTAAAGCATTAAAGCTTACCTGAAGGAAGTAGTGTGATTTCTAACAGAAGACAGCAAACTTGGGTAGGTTGTTTCAGTAACTCTGAAACTGTCTTTTCCAAGATTATCTGATTATACCTGAAAGCTATTACATATCTTATAATTTATATTTTTTATGCAAAGAAGTGCCAATTATCTTCAACTGCTTATTATCTAAATCCTGAAGTGACTACTATGGAAGGAAAAAAAATCCTGTTAATTCCCCCTGGAAGTTAACCTTCAAATTCACAGATAAATCACTTTTCTCTGTTCTACCACTTCTGTTACAACACTCACATGATATCACTTTACCTGAAATATAAATATCTATGTGTACATTTACATATGCTTCTGTATTTATGTGTCTCCAAATTTTCCACAGTAAAATCCATAATGTTTTCTGTACTTCCATTCCCCTTGCAATGGTACAGCAGATTCCCTCTCTAAATGCCTTTCAGTCTGCCTGGGTATCAGCCATTAAAAATGGAATATTGGTTGTCTCAATTATGTAAAAAGCTTATCTGATTCTAAAGGTCACTGAAGTTTCCAACCCTCTTTTGAAAATAAAGGATACAGCTAGTGTAAATGATTCAGTTGCATTACTGGCTTTCAAATGACAATTAAACTGAGTGTAGGAGGGAGGCTATCTTCCTTAAGACTATTTCCTCTAGTGAGTAGTAAAATATATTAGCTTTTTATCATATAAAGGGGCAATTGACACAGTGACAAACAGATACACTTGGGAGCTATTCTGATGTCAGGCATATAAACTTCATTAAAAAAAATAAAAGGGAAGTATTTTCTCTATATAGATATTTACCAGAAGGGTTTAGATATCTTAGATCAGTGAGTCAATTGCCTTCCATTAAACTCAACTCAGTACAGCACATAGAATCAATATTGAAACATATGTAAGTGTATGTTGAAATCACTTTGTGTCATTTCTGAGTGGAAACAGAGGCCTGAGGAAAATTTCTTTCATCATCTTTATGTAATAATAGATATCATTTAATGAAAGTGCTGGGACAAGCTGATTTCTCACTTTTACAATATTATTTTTAATTTCTTTTCACTCATACTCCACTCTTTACCCTGAATTTTTACATTTGAGTTTTATTAAGGAAATCTAGGTTACAAAGTTTTAGGGACAAAATAGAGAGAATTGGGGAAATTAAAGCAAGTCCTTTCCAATCCAATTTTATGGGAAATAATAAGTCTGCCAGTATCTTACTTATATTCATTTAAGACTTCTGATTCTGGAAATGTTATCACGTTGATTATTTTATCTTGTCATCAAAATAATCGAGTTGGGCAAATGTAACTTTCTTATCCTGATATAAGAAGATTAAATTCCAAAGAGGTTAAGCAGCTTAGTAAATGAGCAAGGCACAATGGCAAAGCTTTGAGAGAAAACAATTCTTGTGACTCCCAGTCCAGTGCTCTTTCCATTTTCCTTACCTCACCTTATAAAATTTCTGACAGCATATAATTAATTTTTTAAGGAGAGTCCCTCTTTCCAGCATCGGTGTTAAAGTTTCTTGATAATTGTTCATGTTGGCTTACAATGGAGTTTCCTATGGGCAAATGTGGAGCTCATTCTTTTTTTTTTTAATTTTTAAAAATTATAGTTGATTTACAATGTTATGTCAGTTTCTGCGTATAGCTAGGTGACCCAGTCATATATATATATATACATACATATATATATATATATATATATACACATATATATACATATATATATATATATTTTTTTTTTCTTTTTCTCACATGATTCTCTGTCATGTTCCATCACAAGTGACTAGATATAGTTCCCTGTGCTATATAACACATTCTGATGAAAAATGCAAGTAAGCCAGAATTAAACCATTGAGAAAAAAAATATATAAGGCATATATATCTTTACTCTTGTTCTTTTAATTAAAAGTTAGACTGCCATCTTTTGGTATCTTTTTTTTTTAAATGTTAGTCTACAGATAAAGGGAGAAATATGATATACTGAGTCCTTATCAACGACTTATGGTATCTATATGCTGGGAAAAAATAGATGAAAAGTTCAAAGGCTATGCCCTTGATTTCGTGTGTTTATTTATTTGAGTGGGTTTATTAGTTTTTAGCTGACTAATCCCAACGAAATGCATTTTCTGCCTTTATAAAATTTTATTATCATTTTCAGAAAATAACACCCAGGGACTATTTGGTTCTTACATGATGGTATAATTTAAAACAAATGAAATGAAACAAATACAATTTCCTTTTGGTTTGAAAAATGGACAGTGTCGCTGAAGCTCTAATACGTGGAGAGACTGAGTTCTGTAAAGGCCTATAATGTCTCTTATGATACACAAAAGAAAAGGGAAAATGAAAAACATTTAGAGACTGATCAAAGAAAATTATTTGAAGAGAATAGAAGCAAAAGATTGCACAAGGAAAATGGAGCCAAACTAGAAAAAAGCCTCACCAGAAATTTTTCTCAAAACCAGTAAGAAGGTTGCCTTCACTATGTGCTATCTAAATATATTCATATGACCAAAAAGTAACCAAAAAATAAGAAGGATGCCTTTGTTATGTGCTATCAAACTATACTCATATAACCAAAAAGTAACCAAAAAAAATTGTCTATAATAATAACATCTGGAATGAAATACTCTGATGCAATTTGGAGGGGTATATTTAATAAAGAAAACAGTTTTCTCTCATCACTGTTATGGAGATATTAGAATTATTCACTTAATCTCATTTGGCTAATTTCATCATGAACAAAACACTGAATGCAAGATGCCCTCATTGAAAAAATATTCACAATTTATATGGAAAATTACATAGCAGTGGTATCTCAGTTTAGAATTTCATTTAATTTTTCTAAACCTCAGTTTGTGAGTAAAATAAACATGGTAACACACCATTTTTGTGTTGTTACAAGAACATATGATAGAGCATATCTGAAGCACTTAGTGTATGGTCTGGCATGATGTATAGACTAAGGGAAGAACAGTTGTTTACACTTTCAAGCTCTTGTCTCGGATATCTTTGTCTGCTACCTGGGGCCTCAAACCTTCATTTGTGCTTCCTGTTCCTGAAAGAGGCTGGCATCTCTATCCTGAAGCGGCTACCCTCCATCTCTCATCTTGGCAAGGAAATTTCTGCCTCAGATCTAGTTCCACTTCATAGAATCTCATCAAGTAATTCTAATCACCCTTTTACAGTTTTTGAAGAGCAGTTCCTGTTCAAAATTTAGAAGAGACAACTGGTTGTGTTGGCAGTTTTTCCCTCCAGCATTTAAATGTTGTGTCTCTTTATTAAGTTAGACCAGTGGAAAGTAACACATGTGGACTGTAGGAATCTCCCCTTCCTAAATGGCTGTTCACCTTTAACATTAAGCCAGGGATTAATATGGAAAGTCATTAGAGTTGATTTTTCAGTGTCATATACTGACAGACACCTCAGACACATGTAAAAATGACCGTTAAACCTCATCAAAAGCATAAGTCTCACCACTGCTGCAGGGACAATGCCACAAAAGAACTCCTGGACAACAAGCTTTACATAAGTCATTGTGCTATTCTCTTCGCCCACGTGTTAATAAGCTCAGATTTTATTTTATTTTTTACCAAGCTGCTACCTGTTTTCCCAGAAAGCATGTCTATTACTTAATTTAAGTATTGCATATTTCATTAAGGTGCTTTGGTTTGACTGTTACCTCATAGTTTTCTTTAAATAGATAATGATTCTGTGGATGTGTATGTACATGTTTGTGAATTAGGTATCTGTATTTTAGGACAATGTAATTGAGAGAACTTGTATGCTCTGTGTATGGAATTTAGCTTATAACTAGATTCATAGAATTAAAGGGGTTTGGATCAGGAAACACCTTAGAGATTCTCTTACATCTCCATTTTAGGGGTGAAAAAGTTTTGCTCTTAAGAAGTTAAGGGGGAGTTCCTGTCGTGGATCAGTGGTTAACGAATCCGACTAGGAACCATGAGGTTGTGGGTTCGATCCCTGGCCTTGCTCAGTGGGTTATGAATCTGGCGTTGCCGTGAGCTGTGGTGTAGGTTGCAGACGTGGCTCAGATCTGGCGTTGCTGTGGCTCTGGCGTAGGCCAGCGGCTACAGCTCCGATTGGACCCCTAGCCTGGGAACCTCCATGTGCCGCAAGTGTGGCCCTAGGAAATGGCAAAAAGACCAAAAAAAAAAAAAAAAAAAAAAAAGAAGAAGAAGAAGCTAAGGGGCTTGCCAAAGCTCCCATAGTAAGGTGACCTGGCTTAAATTTATGACTTTTTCTTTTTTCATTTACCATGCTACCTCGCTCTAAAAAAGAAAGCCTATCAATTGAGAATAAACTGCTTGGCGTAAATCTGTCATTCTTTGTTTTGTTGTTTTTGTTTTCTCTTCCATCCAGCATTCTCCAACACAGAATAATAGCCAATATGACTGAGAATTCAGTGATTTCAGGTTTTATTTCCTCTTCAGTAAGAGATGAACTCCTAGCAAAGGTCAGTAATGAGCATCTGAAGATCTGTTATTTTAATCTTTCATTTCAAATTTATTCACACAGTTTACTTACTTCACCTTTAAAGTGTAGAAATAATGCTTATTATAGTTTAGATTGCAGTATAATTTGAACACATCAAGAGATGTATTTGACTCCTGGAACAGTGAGTGATCAACATTTAACACAATGAATCCCCATTAAGGGCAAAAGAGGCTCTGCTGAGAATGTCTCTGAAGATCAATACTATTAAATCACACATTTTCCCATTGTTTGGTTTCCCAAATCCCAGACAGAGGTCTTATTGATTTTACTTGACAATTTTTTCCCCCACTGTTTATTTCTTGTGCTTTCTCTATCCATTGGATGTTGATCAAACAGTGACTTTTGTCTTACTACGTGGGAGTTATTCAGCCTAGAGATGCTTCTATGGCTGTCACTCAATGAGATCCCACAGGCCTACTGCACAAACCCATGAGCTCCCACCTCTCTTTCCAAGAAAAATATCCTGCCTCACTCTAAAGGGGCCACATAAATTGGCTCAGGATTCATTCTTCCTAGAGAATAGTCCGGAGACATGTTTTTTTTTTTTTTTTCCTATCAATAGAAAAATTCAGTCCAAGATGTATCCTTTCCAAATTCTGTAATAAAAATGAGTCTTGGCACAGATATGAAGGAAATTGTGTGAAAGTAACATATAAGAACATGAGAATATGAAATTTTAAACTTTGAAAGAATTTGAAGGGAATTTAGTGGTCAGCTGGTTCACTGGTTAACTGAAGAGTGGGAAAAAAATGAAAAAAATGGATATGTTTGAAGAATTAGTTGAAAAAGAAATGGAGAAATTGGAATTGTATAATACCTAGGAAGCACTAACCACAAAATCAAATATCAGTCTTCTAAAGATGCAAATTCAGTATATTAAGAAGGAAATATATTCAGTATATATTAAGTATATTCAGTATATATTAAGAAGGAAATCTATACTGAAAGTAGAAGATGGGATCCTTTAATAATCTATATATTCAGTATATATTAAGTATATTCAGTATATATTAAGAAGGAAATCTATACTGAAAGTAGAAGATGGGATCCTTTAATAATCTATAGCAGGGGTCAGTAAACTTTTTCTATAAAAGGCCAGATAATATATATTTTCAGTTGCAGAACAGAGGCTCTCTGTTGGAACTATTCAACTCTACTGTTGCAGCATTAAAGAAGCTGTAGACAATGTGTCCATGTTCCAATATAATTTGCAGAAACAGACAGCAGAAGAATTTGTCCCACATACTGTCATTTGTTGACCCTTAATCTATAGGAGATACTCAGTTTTAGTTTTATTGACTACACAGAAAAGCAGATAAATGGTATCTAATGTAAGATTATCAACTATTGGAGTTCCTGTGGTGGCTCAGTGGTTAACGAATCTGACTAGGAACAATGAGGTTGTGGGTTCAATCCCTGGCCTCGCTCAGTGGGTTAAGGATCGGTGTTGCCGTGAGCTGTGGTGTAGGTTGCAGACGTGGCTTGGATCCCACGTTGCAGTGGCTGTGGCGTAGACTGGTGGCTACAGCTCCGATTAGACCCCTAGCGTGGGAACCTCCATATGCCGCGGGTGCGGCCCTAGAAGTGGCAAAAAAAAAAAAAACATTATCAACTATTCATTTTTTACATGATTCTTATATTAAATGTAGGTCCTGTCTTCTTTATTTGCATTAACATATCATTTTTAATGAAAAAATAGTGAGACCAAGTGTATTTATGTGCATATATATAATATATATCATATATAATACACACTATATATATTATAAACATTAAATTTCATCATTTAGTATCACCACACACTTTACTAAAAATGTGTGTGCATATATGTATATACATACATTAAACACAATTTATCATTTTAATATATAATAAACAATTTATATATGCATTATATATATTTATATACACTCATACATATATTAAACATAATTTTGCTGTTTGGTCTCACTTTTATTATATAAAAAAGGCAGGACATACATTTGGAGTAAAAGAAAAAGACAGGGCTATGTAACAACAGACAGTTGAAAAAAGTATTTTGTTTATTTGTTTTTCTCTGCAGAACCCTAAGACACTAGTCTTTGAAGAAATTACTATGGTATCAATTGTTAGTACATACTTCCACTTTCTTAAGTGCCAGCGTTCACTTAGGCAGCACTCCTGATAAGAGATTATACAGTTTTTATTACTATTTCAGTAATAGAGAGTTTACCATCTAATGGTGTCTCAATTCAATTTTACGGTAGCTCTCATTGTTGGAAATTGTTCTGGAAAAGCTTGACCATTTTGAGTTGAATATCTTTCTACAATAATAGGCCCAGTAGCCAGAAATTCTAATTCTACTATTAGTACCTCCATGTAGCCAGTAATTCACACTCTGTATCTTCCTTTTAGAAATGGTTATACCTTGGGCTTTAAAGTCTATCAAAATTGAGTGTGAATTTTGACTTTGAAACATACTAGTTGTATTCCTTGGGAAAATTACTAAATGCAGAGTTCTGGTTTTCTTTAGCTCAAAAATGAAAATAACACCAGTTATAACACAGGGACTCTTTTGAGGTTTGATTAAGAAAATGACTTATACATTGCCTGGCAGATAATAAATGTTCACGAAGAATATTGTTTATATCATTTTGTTGCCAGTGGTAACAGAAGAAGAAGAGATCAAATTGTTATCCAAAGTCATTAGTATCCGAAGTCATCATATTTCAGGTTTTATCATTCATACAAAAATATTCTTGGGCATCTACCATGTGTCAAGGACAATGAAGAACTAGATAGAAGTGGATTCAGCTGTTGTGGATCTTATTCTACCCTAGCAGAGATAAAAGATGGTGTTTATGTCAACAAGAATCCTCAAAAGTGATCCAAGTCAGTAGGTTCTATCTCAGGAGTCTTTTGCTTACGTCTGAATACTTCCAAACTGATAACATACATCCCTATCAGCAGTCACCGAGCTACATGAGCTACATATCACCTTTTCATCATCCAAAATCAGGAATCACTATTCCAATACTGTCTTCTGCCTGTGGACTGTTCACAAGATTCTTCCTCTGATTTTCCGGTGATTATATGTATACCCTATTTGTATTCTAAGGATAGGCTGGTTCTATATCTTCAGGAGGACAATATCACCTTTCCTTGGTAGATATCAAATTTGTGAATGTTTGAGAGATATAAATGAAAGAATAATTTCAAAATAATGAAATTGGAAGGCCGTGCATAAGAAAACTTATGCTGAAAGACAATCTGAATTGCATATCTTAATCTAGGCATGTTTGATGTTTAGTCTAGACATCATGATTAGTGATGATTATGTCAGGGCCTTAACAAACTCAACATGTGTCCTTCTTCTCTTTAATGGGGTTTGGAAAAATCACATTCTATTCAACCCCCTTACATCTGATTACCCCACCATCTGTAGGCAGAAATTCTAGAGAGGATACATTTGCATACTGAAACCAAGTAAAGGTTGAGATTCAATTCCATTACCAAACTATCTGAGTCACAATTTTAATTCGACCTCAACTCTTTTAGATTACAGCATATGCATGGACTCTATGTGCCACAGAAGCAGCATTTGAGAGAGTCAACACAAATTTAAGTATTTAACAATTACACCAAGCATATCTTACACTGTTTCATTTTTGTATTATAGTCTCAAATTGGATTTGATTATTTTTCTTATTCAGAATGAGCTAGTAGACCTATTACTATACAAATCAGATTCCTCAAGTGTGTAGACAGAAGCATTTTTTTTTCTGTCTGGAAACCATACCAAATCACTTTCTTCCTTCTTCTTGATTTAACTCTGTGGATCCAACATATGCTCTGTAACATTTCAGAATTATGACAGAAGCAGTTGGCAATCTGGGATGGTTGCAGAGCAAGAAAACACCTGGGAGGAGAAAGACTGACTTTTTCAAAGACTGCATCTTCTGTTACAGACCACAAGGGGGGAAAAAAGGGATGGTTGTTCCTCTGAGCAATAAACTTCCAGGTGATATTTCCAGGTTGGTGCCAGTCAGAGCTGCAGACGCCTGGGGTGATGAATTGAGCATAAAGCACACACAATTTCAGGACAAAGCAATGAAAGAGAACTAAGAGACATAGCATGCTATCAAAAGAGGAAAACAGAAGCTTTCCTGAAAGAGCTGGAACTGAGGAACTAAGTGACAGTAATGTTGCAGCGACAGAGTTGAGGAGAGGGAGCTTGGGTACAGCGTACAACTATACACTCTGTATTAGTCCAATAGAAGCCTCTGCATTGTGGGTTTAAGACTAAAACATAAAAGAGAAGGGGATATTTACAGTTGCTACTACTTGTTTTGCTTTATGCTGTGTTGGAGCTGAGATGTTTTGCAATTACTATTGCTTATGGTGCTTTTAAAATGAACTTTTTTTCTATGAAAAAAATCTTTCTGTAAATTAGAGCAAATAGCACAGATGAACAAAATTAGCCATGTACTGATAATTACCGAAGCCACAGGATACACAGGATAGGTTCCTTGGGCTTGTTATATTCTTCTCTTCTGCTTCAGAAAGCATCCCTCTCCTGAAGCATATACAAGAGTCCAGCAAACATCTCATTTCTCTGCATCCCATCAGCACAAAATTTCATAAAAGAGACAAGTTTACTCCACTCGTTCACCATGCCCCACTTACATTCCCTTGTTTAACCCATCCAGTCTGGCTCTCTTCCCCTGGTATCACTGAAATGGCTTTTATCAAAGTCAGAAATGATCTCCATATTCCAACATAGTATATACTCTCCTATATGTCTCATATTTCAACTAATAAGAGTTTTGAGTCATTAAATCTCTTTGAAATTACTAAAACAGTCTCCTCTCTGAGCTTTACTCTCCTAGGTCTTCATCTGCCACCCTAGTAACTATTTCTAATTGTCTTTTGCTCTCTTGTTCAAGTCCTATGACGTTGGTCATGAATCCCTCCTTAGGAAAGACATGCATGACTCAAGTCTCATTTCTTGTCCTGGCCTCATTCTTGAGATCAAGCTTCATTTGTCGAATTATTCACTGACATTTCCATTTGAATGGCTAATATGTTTTAAAATTTAACATGGCCAAAATAGATGTTTTGATGTTTCTTTAAAATGTATTTCTCTCCTGGTAGTGAGACAGGAAGGAAATTGGCAGGACACAACTGCTAGATAAATGAGGAAGCGGTGCAGCTGTTAGGATGCAATAAATACCAGTTGGAACCCACTGACACTGAGGTGGCTTCTAGAATAGATGATCCTGGACCTTGAGCTCATTATACCATCATTGTAACACTAAAAATCACTCCCCCTGATGCCATGATAGTTTCAAGGTGAACCATAAGAGGTCAAAAGTGGCAGGGTGAACTGTATAGCTCAGGGAAATGTACTCAGCAGTTTGTAATAATCTATATGTGAAAAAAGAACGTATATATATATATATGTTTGACTTTGCTGTACACCTGAAACTAATTCAACATTGTAATTTAACTATACGTGAATTAAAAAACAAACAAGAAACCTACAAGAGCGGCATGGCCCAATCTCTGGAAATCCCCACCCTTCCCCCAAGTTGCAAAAATATTCTCCCTACTCATTAACATATGAAATTATTCAGCCTATGAAAATTAACAGTCTCCTGCCTTGGGACCACTCTCACGTTCTGAGAAAGTGCACGTTCTGCGTTTGAGTGTTTACCTCTGAATAAATTTGTTTTTGTTTTTTTTTTTGGCTCATTCTTGAATTCTCTTCTGCACCAAGACAAGGATCCTCACTTGGTGGCCCACCCAGGGACTCATGTGGGCCCTCAGATGCTACTTTTCCTTCTCCTGCAACAATCTGTCTCATTTCAGTTAACACATGCCCATCCTCCAAGCTGATGAACCCAGAAGGCATTCCCCATCTCCCATCTCTCAGTCTCCTGGTTTTACCTGTATAACCTGGGATTCATCCACTTTTCGGCATCTCTACCACCATCGTGTTTGTTAAAATCAGCCATGACAGTGATTTCCTAAATGGAGTCCCTGCTATGCTTCAGACTCCCAGCAACACATTCTCTCCGAGCACCAAAAACACCTCCTGAACATTAAAATCAAATCATGTCACTCTTGGGCTCAATAATTTCCCATGGGGTCCTTTTACATGGGGTGGGGGAAGGAAAGAATCTAATTCACCATGGCTAACAATCCCTGGTTGAGATATGATCAGCTAATCTTCTCCAACCTCACCTTATGCCTTCCCTTTCTTTCCCTTTTCTCAGATTGTTCCAGGCCCACTGATTTCAGTTTCAGAACTCTATTGAATTCTTTCCTGCCTTCAAGCTTTTACAAATTCTGTTGTCTGCACTTGGCATACACAGCACTGCTTCACATTGCAGACTCCCTTCCTTAAACTTCAAGCCTTGGTTTGAAAGATAACTTCTCCAAGATTCTTTATTATTGTATTTATACTCTTTAGTTAATGTGCAATTATTTCCCTCTTCGCCTAGATCTCTTCCAACAAGACTGCAAATTCCTTGAAAGGAAGTTGCTATATTTTTTTTTCTTACGTTTATATACTCAATGTTTAGCAAACCGACATGTGTGCAATGGGTGATTTTTGAAGAAGACAGATGTAAAATAATTATTCATAATATAACCTTTATATAAGACGTTAGGACTTTTTTACTTAAGCAATCTACTTTTACAAAACATGTAAGACAGACTGAACGCTTCAAATCCTGAATGCATTTGTACTATGACAAAATTGAGTCTCTCAGTTTTTAACACATGAAAGCTATCCAAGAAAAATGTATCCTAGTAATAAGAGTTATTGATCACTATAGACAGTCCAATCTAGTTGAAATAGCAGCTGGTTAAGAAGAATTGTGAGTTTTTCTCACTGGTTGCCTGCAGATCACTTTTCAGTTAGCTACTGTCTATGTTTACATGTCTAAAAGTTTTCAAAGTGTCAACTAAGACTTTCTTTAAAAGGTAAACATTCCTTTATACTTATCACATTTTAATTAACCAAACTTAGATTAACTGTATACTTTAGGTTTATATATTAAATGAGAACCTGTGCTTATATGACAATCCACAAAACCAACTAAAGGCCCCCCCAAAAAAAACCATCCAGTCGCTGAGTCAAACCCAAGGTTGAGAAGCCATTTTCTCTTAACATGTGTGTTCAAAATCCGTAATTATTCCTCGTCATGTCACAAAAGGAAAAAATAGAATACACTGCCATAAAATACTCAGTTGTAATCAACTCCACTGAGAGTCTTGCTTTGAGAGTTCCCTCCTTCTCTTTAGCTGGTTCTTTTGTCCTGTAATTGAATTGAATATTCTCCTCGCCCCATTCCTTCCAGACAGCTTCTCATTTGAGGGCTTTGAAGATGTATTACACTAATATATCGTCAGAATGACAATGCTATGATGATACATGGGTATAATACATCTTCAGAGCTTCAGCACTGTCCAGAAACAATGCAGCTGGTACTGGATTAAATTCAAACCTAATGAAAAAGGAAACATGAAAAAAATGGCTAATAAGGAAGGTGAAAAAAAAGAAAACTAAATAGAAAAGTTATTTTAATGAATTCCATAATCCTGTATACTTTAAAGACAGGTTTTTCAGGACTTTGGTATAGCCTATTATTAATTTGTAAATTTATGCAAGCATGTACTCTATAAATATGTGAGGATTACAATGAAACATAGCCTTAGACAAAAAATACACAGTAAATCTAGTTTTTTAAGTCTCAGTCTCTCAGGTTAAGTTTACAAAGTTTATGTGCAGTAAGTGTTGCATTTTGCTTCTTTTGTCAGTCTGGAAAATCAGTCCCTCAACTTTTTTTTTTTTTGTCATTTTACCTTATCAAAGGCCGTACCCACGGCATATGGAGGTTCCCAGGCTAGGAGTCTAACAGGAGCTGTAGCTGCCAGCCTTCACCACAGCCATAGCAACGCGGGATCCGAGCCGCGTCTGCAACCTATACCACAGCTCACAGCAAGGCTGGATCCTTAACGCACTGAGCAAGGCCAGGGATCGACCCCGCAACCTCATGGTTCCTAGTAGGCTTCGTTAACCACTGAGCCACTACGGGAACTCCAGTCCCTCAACATTTCACGAGACATTTACATTATGCATCTTACTAGGAGACATTTCATGAATGTCGAAATTCTTCTCTAAGGACACAACTCCCTTTGTAACATTTTCATAGAGGATGAAAGTATTGCTTCTAATAGAAAATAAACTTTAAAAACTGAAATTGGGTTGCACAGTAAACAAAGATTAGAGAATATATAGATGGCGATAACAATAATAGTAACAACAACAACAACAACAATAATAAAAGAACCAGAAACACAGGGCACAATTATTTATGGTGTCCTGGTCACAATGCCCTTTGTCTCCCTTACCTTGGCTTTGTTAGATCAGTAATTATACAGAATTCTCGGAGAGACTTGCTCCTTCACTGTTGGAAGGCAGCCTCTTAGGAATCTATAGCCATGTGAAAGTGAAAGACTTTTCTTTTGTTCCTTATTTTTATAGATTTTTTTTTTTTCATATCACAGGATGCAACTAAAGAAAACAAATATATCCCTTCTCCAATGTATTGTGTTTCTTGGCTTCCTCTCCCATCATGTACTGTTTATTAAAGTCTGAATAAATAATTTAAACTTTTGTTTTTAGAAGTCATTCTGGTAGTTGTTTAGCAAACCATTCCTCTTCTACTTTCTATGTAGAAAAAATGAAATACAAAATTACGTCTCACTAGTTTAGAAATTCAATCATTACAATGCATTTATTTTATTTTTATCACAGTATCATTCCCACCTTTTATTAGCTATCTTCAAGCAGCTTTTATGCTAAGATGAGTGGTAAAATAAATTTTAATAATACATAAGAATTTGGAACTCTTAATTTTTGCTAGAGTATTTTTTTAAACTCTTCATCTTTAATGTCTCCTTTATATGGCAGTCCTGTGATATTACTATCATAATAATCATAATCACCATCAACATTATTATCTCAGTTTTGCAGATAAAGAAACTGAGGCACAGAGAGCTTAAGAAATTTGTCCAGAAAAAAAAAAAAGAAATTTGTCAGGGTTAACACACACAGTGAGTGGCAGAGTAAGTAAGTAGGGACTTGAAACCAAGTAGTTCAAGTACTAACCATGTCCTTTTACACACTCTGCTCTATTGCCTCGTTCAATGGAAGTTTGATAATTATAAAAACATTATTAACTTTTTCTACAACCTGTTTGGGGAATGATTTATTCACAGAAGTTATAAATGAAATAATTACTAGTCATTAAATTTTAAATATTAATCAGTTAATAAAAGTTTATTCATCATGAAAAGACTTTACAGTTTTCTAAAATATTGTGTCATTTAACAGATATTTATTGAATGCCTACTAATCAGCTATATTTACTTGAATCACGGATCTTAAAGAGAGAGCACATAAGAATTGAAAGGAATAAAAAGTGTTTGCCATAGTTTTATCAATCTATTACCCAAGATTACTAAAATGACTCTACTTTTCCATTAGTGATAACAATTCCCAATTATGGCCATGCTAATAAAATTATTTTAACACAAGTTGGAGTATAATTTTCAATAGCAATATATTAATTTTGAGTAAATAAAATGGATAAAATGGTCTTTTACATTAGAGGTGCTAACTTTTTTTAATTTTAAAAATTATTTTTATTTTATTTTTTTTATTTTTCCAGTATATCTGGTTTACAGATTTCTGTCAATTTTCCAGCTTCTTTAATAACAACTTATTGCAAGTCTACCATATGCTCATCTACAGTTGTCAAGGACACATTAGGTGTTGATTTTTTTAAAAATCATTATTAATGCACTTTTTCCTTATGTATATTTTAATAATAATTTAGGAATAGCACTAAAATTCTAGTAAGCCATGTTTGTATAAAAATGTAGTCTTGATGAACATATTCTTACATTTATGGGGAAGTAAAACCAAATTATATCTTCACTGACTGCGAGGATTCAAATGATCAACACAAACTGGCTTCAAGTGAAAATCATGCTCCTTTCCACACAAATGTGCTACATGAAGTTATAACACTACTTCACATTACACCAGTTAAGTATGTTAACCTAACATATGTTAGAACAGTGCCTGGGATGTACTAAGTGCTCAATAAATAATATAAATATTAGACTCATTTTATACTTTCACATTATCTATTAGTGCTCTTCGTGAATCCTTATAGGATCTATTGCAATATTATTAGCACAATTTTGACCCATGGAGTCCCACTTCAGAATTAATTAGCATGAAATTTACAACCAAAGTAAAAGCAGCATTTTCTAAGATGATAACCTTTAAACGAGCCCTTAAGTTGTTTCTTGTAATACCTTTCCATAATACATGTAACATGACACTGAAATCACTCAAGAAAAACACTAGAGAAATCTAATTCCTAAAATATAATCATTCTTATGACAATGATTATCCCTAAACTCAGTCCACTAAGGGGGGACATAATCTAGAGTGGTATTATTATTTTTATTTCCCTAATGCCCCTGCTCTCTCAGAAAATCAAGTTTTATTTAAAAAGAAAAAAAAAGGAGTTCCATTGTGGCTCAGCAGACATGAATATGACTAGCATCCATGTGGACACAAGTTTGATCCCTGGCCTCTCTCAGTGGCTTAAGGTTCCACTGTTGCTGTGAGTTGTGGTGTAGGTCACAGACACGGCTTGGATCTGCCATTGCTGTGGCTGTGGTGTAGGCAGTGGCTACAAGTCCGATTCAACCCCTAGCCCGGGAACCTCCATATGCCACAGGTGTGGTTCTAAAAAAAGAAAAAGAAGAAAAAAGATCTTTTATGAAATGCTTTGAAATGCTTGGTTGGTTCCTGTTTTCTGTTTTATATGGGTAAGCACTTTGAGAATAATGGATTATCTCATATTGATTCATCATATCATCAGGCTCATTGTTTAGCCTCATATTTGTCTTAAAATTACTGAAAATTTTCTTGCTTTCTATATTCAAACAGCAGACATAAAGGATTCTGAATACAAACAGTTCCAAATAGACCACTATTAACTGGATAGAAATAGAGGGAATTTTGGAAACAGACAAATGAAAGTTAAAATTGTAAAGAAAACTCTCAGAACAAAGAGGCAATTTTAACTGTATATATAAATTATTAGTATGCAGTCTTACGGTAAAAGTTTAACTTGCCATCATTATGTAGATTCATTCATTATATAATTATCCACTATGCAAAGCCATTATGGAAATTCACAAAAGCTCCCCATAGAGTACAATTCTACAGTGGAGCTAGAACCAGAGTTTGTAATCTGAAGACCTAGTATTGTTGAAATGTCATCAGCATAAATTGCTAGTTTTACTGAATTTTTTCTTCCCAGCATTAAAGAGCAAAATGCAGTGTCAGGATTGTAAACCTGAAAAAAGAGTCTTAAAGAATTATAGTGTTTGGGGGATAGTCTGCCAGCTTGCAAGGAGCACACATATACAACCTCTTCATCATCTCACTCTTGGTGTTGGCCCAGAACACAAATATTTCAAAGACAACAAAAGCGGAATGAGAGTGCAATCGAGAACACTAATAGAAAGTAATATTTTATAGTTAGTTCCTGTTATGACTTGAAATATTTTCAGAATTATTTTAAACAAATGATTTCTGCAGTGTTCATGGTTTTCAGATAATTTTTTCCCATTTTTTTCCGGCTAATTAGTAATTAGCATTCTCTGTCTTAAGATTGTATGTAAGTATCTTTAAAGGTTATGAGAAATTTAATGTTTTAAACCTGTATATTATGCAGCTGGAAACCAAATGTAAAACCCAAATCTCTTTTAAAATATCTAATGCAGAGGTCAACAATTTTTTTAAAGAACCAGAAAGTAAATAGTTTAGGTTTTGTGGGTCATATGGTGTATAGAGCAACTGCTCAACTTTACCATTGCAGTATGAAAATAGCTGAGGACAATATCTAAGGTTGTGAATGTGGACATATTCCAACAACAACAACAAAAACTTCATTTAAAAATAGACAGTAGGCTAGTTTGGCCCACAGACCTTACGTTGTTAAAAATGGTCTAATGAATCCTTGACTTTGTTTATTCTGTTTACCCTGAAACATCTCTCATTTAAAAATCTTAAAGTCCTTAAACATCTTAGTTTGGAAAAATGTGTTTTAACCTTGATTAAAAGTTTATGTTAATATTCCATAGCAATATTTATGGAAAACATGGAAAATACCATTTTTTAGTTTTCAAAGTCTCTATACTTTGATCCACATGATTTCCAAATATTACCTTATGGCCACTTAAAGTCCACTTGAATGTAAAATAATGACTGTTCTGTTTTATTAAATTCAATATTTTATCCTAAGCAAAAATATTCTTTATGAATGAAAGTAAAATCAAGACATTCTCAGATGAAGACTACTAAGAGAATTTGTCACCAGTGGACCTACCATTAAAAAAAAAGGGGAAAGGAAGTTTGCTAAGTAGAAATGAAGGAAACAGAACATTGAGAAGGAAGGAAAAACAATGGTAAAGTAAAAGGATTGGTAAATACAAAATGCTCTCCTTCTCTTGAGTCTTCCAATATACATATTTGACAGGTTAAACAAAAACTATTCCACTGCTTGATCTAGTTCTCACTATGTAGAGAAAATATTTCAGATACGTATATTAGAAAAGTGGGAGAGTAGATGGAGGTAACGCTTCTCAACTTCACTGGAACTCGTAAAATGTGAATACCTTCACACTACGATAAGTTATGTATATGTGACATAATTCATAAAGTACTAAAAAAAAACTACTCCAAGAGACACACTCAAAAAAACTATAAATTAAACAATGTAGAATTCTAAAAAGTGCCTAAGTGGAGTTTCTGCTGTGGCTCAGTGGGTTATAAAACCAACATAGTTTCTGTGAGGATGTGGGTTCAATCCCTGGCCTTGCAGGATGTGGTGTTGCTGCAGCCAGTGGCTCAGATCTGATGCTGCTGTGCCTATGGTGTAGGCTACAGCTGAAGCTCTGATTCAGCCCCTAGCCTGCGTACTTCCATATGCCACAGGTATGGCTGTACAAAGAAAATAAAATTAAAAAAATGAAAATAAAAAGTGCTTAAGTAACACAAGGAAAGACAAGAAAAAAGAAAGCAGAGAAATAAAGGGGGGCAAATAGAATACAAAAGAAAAAGATGTCAGACATAAGCCATAATGAATCAATAATTAAATGAAAATGGTCTAAATATACCGATGAAAATGCAGAGATTATCATAGTGTATAAAAAACATGACAATCTGTATGCTGTCTGAAAAATACTCATTTAAAATATAACAGCGTATGTAGGTTGAAAATTTGTAAAATGGAAAAAAATAAAACCCAAGATTGTTAATAGCATTGTTTGTTATAGCTCCAAACTGGACATAACCAAAGTACTCTATAATACATTCATGGTTAAACAAATTATAGTACAATCATATCACAAAATATTACTCAGCAACAAAAAGGAGCAAACTATTGAGTAATATGCTACAACTCAGATAAATCTCAAGAGCAAAAAGGCCAATTTCAAAAAGTCACATACCAGATTATTTCATTTACATAACATTCTATAAATGATAAAATAAAAGAGGTAGAAGACATATTAGTGGTTGCTGGGGTTAGGAATGGTGTATGGTGAAGGAGTTAATATGACTCTAAAAGGACAGCATAAAGTAAATCTTTTGTGCTGAGGGAAGAGTTCTGTATCTTAATTGTGTGGTGGCTTCACAAATCAACTCATGATGAAATGATATAGAACTAAAAAGACACAACGAACTTCTTTGCAGAACAATGACTCACAGACTTAGCAAAACTTTTGGTTTTTCAAATAAGACAGTCTGGGGGATGGGGGGATGCAATGAGGGTTTGGGATGCAAATGCTATCAAATTGAGTTGTGATGATTTTTGTATACCTATAATTGTAATAAAATTCATTAAACAATGGGAAAAATAAAATAAAAAGAAATGATATAGAACTACATGCACACATTGCACTAATATCTTTTTCTAGTTTTAGTCTCATACTACAGTTATAGCTGATGTTACTAATGGAAAAAATTGGATCAATGGTATGTGGAAGTTCCCTGCATTAACTTTATAACTTCCTGTGAGGCTATAATTATTTCAAAGTAAAAAGTGAAATAAAGAAACTCATATTCATTTGGGGCAATTTATTTAAATAATCTTTGTTCCATGTTCATCTGCACAATGAGGATAACAATAACCATCTCACAGTTCAGTTTTGAGGCTTAAATGAGATAAGTACATACAAAAACCTCCCATTTTTCCTAGAGTATATAAGGTAATGAATACATGTCAGTTGAACCATACTAGCTAAAATTTCTTTGGTGTGAGATGCTCTTTACATTAATGGAATTAAAGCTTTGAACCTACTTCCAAAATGAGTAATGGGGGGTTTCCCACCACCAAGCAATTATCTGATATCAGCTGGATGTCCTATAATTCAACTCAATTCTGCACTACCCAGGGAAAGCATTGAATTCCACAGATTAAGGGCTCAGTACTACAAGATTTCCCTGTTCCAACAAGTAACCAGTAGCAAGCCCAATTTATCATCTGTGCTTGAAACTGAACAGGCCCCCATGAGGTCCTCATTGGTAAAAAAGCCCCCCTTTGTCCCCTGCTTCTTATTTGTATAAAAATGCTTTGGTCTCCTAGGCCTTCCCTCAGTTCCAAAGAACAGACTCATGCAGTTACTAATTAGAGCAGTAAGAGAATGCAGAAACAAAGGAAAAGCAAGTCAATAAACAATAGGTGATAAACAGTCTTTGTTCCTCCTCAAGGAATACATATAACAATCTGATGCAATCTTTGAGTTGTTATGCAGAGACTAAGATTCCCCTCTGCCCACATGGATAATGGTAACTACATGCTGACCACAAGCACACAGACCTCAGACTGGCTAGAGCCAGAAGGTTGATGACTGAGATTCCTGTAACACTACCTTGATACCTCATCACCAACCCATCAGAAGAAAGTCATGCACTCTGTTGCCCACATACAATGTTGCCTTTAAAAACAGTTCCTTGAAAACCATCAAGGAAACTGGGGTCTTTTGAGGATGAGCTGCCCATTCTCCATAACCTGGTGGCATTAAATTGGCTTTGCTACATGGCAGGTGAGCGGACCCAAGTTCGGTTCAATAACACGCTTCCCATCAACCAGCCATAGATGAAAGGTTCCAATGATCCCATCCTTGGGTTTGCTAATTTGCTAGAACAGCTCACAGAACTTAGAGAAACATTTTATGACACTACTGGTTTATTATGAAAGGATGTATCAGAAATAGCAAGATGGAAGAGACACAAGGGCAGAGTATGGGGAAGGGTGAGGGGAGAAGCTTCCATGCTCTCTGAGCATACAACTCTCCCTGAATCTCCATTTGTACACCAAACCGGAGTTCTCCAAACTCTGTTCTTCTGCATTATTTATGGAACCTTCATTATAGTGGCGTGATTGATGAAATCACTGGCCATTGAGGACTGATTCAATCTCTAGTGGCTCTTTCCTCCCTAGAGGTCAGTAAAGTGGAACTGAAACTTCCAACCCTCTAATCACATGGTTGGTTCACCTGGCAACCAGCCCTCAACCTTAAGTATGGTCCAAAAATCACCTTATTAACATAACAAAAAACACCTTTGTCACTCACTATCCTTTCTGGCTATTCCAGCATTTTTGGCAGCCCAGTGCCAGAAGTGGCATGCTATATAAATCTAAGCATAAATCACAGTGAGACAGATGTGCAGCCATATTGTAGCTGGAAGGGAAATAAAGGGCTGATTCATATTTAGGTGTATGTGTATGTATTTATATTAGGAGGATAAAGGAAGTGGGAAGATATCAGAAAGGAAATACTTTTTACATGTAAATACAAGTGTCAGTACCATGTTATCTCTTCAAATTTTGATTTCTAGTTCTAAGAAGCCATGTGGGAGTCAAGGACAAAGAGCAGCATCCATTAACTCTGCAGTACTTATAGAGCCTCTACTTTGTGCCAGGCTTCATGCTAATCAATAATGATTGATTAAGCAAAAGTGATCAGTGTCAAGAGAATGATTTCAAAAAACAATGACTTGATCTGTGTTTAAATGTGGACAGGATGGTGTTAATAGAGGAAAAGAGGTTAAAGATACAGGGAGAAAGAGGATATTTAATGAAATAAGGACCTGACAGGTAGAAAGGATGGATGGAATCCAGAAAAAAATAGGACAAATGGAACTTAATTGAACAACATTTATCTTTAGGTAGGCAATAATTTTAATTCCCATGGATAGTTATAATGAGACTATCCTTTTAAAAAGCACTAAGCATAGAAGAATTAGATGAAAACGTATTTGGGATACACAGCCCAGTGTTCATGCTCATATTTTGGAGTCAGAACCAAAAGAATATCTTTGCTAGCTTATAAACACCAGCAGTGTAATGTAAGAACATCTCTAGAGATTCCAGCTATCAAAGAATAGGAATGAACTAGGAAACAGAGATTAAGATAAATAGCAATGAATAATAAGTGGAAATATGACAGAGGCTTTCAAAATGCTTCCACATTTGTTATGTATAATCTATTATTTTAAAATGTATCTTTTTAAGTTTTCCTATTGTTTTTCTGACTGGATATAGATTTAAGATTGTGATTAAGTATTTTATTTTTATCTTTCTATTCAAAATCAAATGCCTAGTGTAAACTTGTCAATGTACTCTAGAAGTTTTAAGTGAGTTTTAGTTTCATGATATCACAACTTTTGAGAACAGCTATGTGAATTGCATTCAAAGTCTGTAATAGTTCAGTTTCAGAAACAGGCTTGGAGATTCCATTTGGTCAAATATTCAAATACATTTTAGTGGTAAACATAGCTATTATTATGGAATTTTACTGTTAAGTCATGAACCCTGTTCAATGCCCTATACTATTCCACTTAATCCTCATAACAATTCTATAAATTGAGTACAATTAGTATCATATTTCATATCTGAAGTTTAAGGACTTAACAATGTTGCCTAAGATCTTATAGTTATAAGAAGAAGAGTTTGGGTCTCAAACCTAATTCTGACTGACATCAAATTCATGATCATAATCACTGTGCTATACTGGCACCATATGATGCCTAATACACTATTGGTAGAAATGAAGGAAATCATATATCTTATAGAAAGATTTTTGAAAAAAATGTGAAATTTTTCTAAATAGATAAGGAACCAGTCAGATTAGTTAAAATAGTAGGATCTCTTTTAAATAAAGACATGCAAATATATCTAAATCTCTGGTGATAAAATAATCACTTCTTTATATTTTCTTTGATATAATTTTTTTTACTATCAATTATGTAAGTACCCTTTGTTTACACACCAGGTTCCAGGCTCGGTTCCAGGATTGCCTTTAGATAAAACTAAAGAAAATATGATCTGCCTCTTATATGAAGTTATTTAAGGCCTTGTGGTTAATAGGCTATCATACGAAGTATAAGTTTCTGATAGTTTTACCATAAGATAGATAGATCAACAGAGTTATGTATTTTAAATCAATATGCTATGTAGACTTAACCCCTGTGTTTGGTAGCCAAATATTTGAAGTAAAGTAAAACGGTTGAT
Organism: Catagonus wagneri; assembly: GCA_004024745.2. Taxonomy (NCBI): domain Eukaryota; kingdom Metazoa; phylum Chordata; class Mammalia; order Artiodactyla; family Tayassuidae; genus Catagonus; species Catagonus wagneri. The sequence goes on along the minus strand of PVHT020000066.1, from coordinate 3,586,871 downwards.
TCCAGATCTGGGACAGAAAAGACATAGAGGGAGCCTGGCATGTTATGCCAGAAAGTATAAAAGTGCTAAAAAAATAAAATGATGATGTCATATCAAAATGACACAGTAGTCGGAATGAAATGACACCTACTGGCCAGTCAAATCAGGGACAATTTCAGCATCAAAATAATTATAGTAACATTATAAATAGGTTTTAAAAAGTTGGGAATTCATGAGTACCTTCTATAATAAATTAACCAAACAGATAAATAACAAATAAGGGAAAGAGAAGTTCCTTTTTTTTTTTTTCAGTAGAAAGTCAAGTGCTAACTGGTAAAAACAGGAAGATTGCTGAAGCTAAAAAATCATGTTGTGATCATTAAAGTAAAGACTGATTCATGAAAGAACCACTGATAATGCCAAACCCAGGGGGGAAAGTTGACAAGTAATGGAGATTTGTATGTTAAGTGTTAAAACTCTCTCTACTGCTTATTGATAGCATGAGAAAGAAAATAAGGAACTATACAATGCAGAAATTAGACAACACGTTGATTGGGAAATCAAAATTAACATCGCAAATGAGGGATAGATGGATATCCTGAGCCTTTGGATATCATTCCCTGAGAAGTTACAGCTTCACTTACTTAATCACAGATGGGCATAACTAGAATCTAATCATGAGGAAACATGAGTCAAACTCCATATGAGAAATACTCTATTTTTTAAAAAGGATTACATGCATTGTTGAAAAATGTCAAGGAAGACTAAGAAAGACTAAGGAATTAGTCCTCAGACTAAAGAGGACTAAAGTAAATACAACTTACAAATACAAAATACAACTAAAGTAAATACAAAATACAAAGTGCAACTAAAGTAAATATAATCAAATACAGTACATGGATTCTGTACTAAAAGGAAAAGAATTATCTAAAGGACACTATTCCATCAGTTGACACAATTGGACTGTGGATAATAATGGGATAAAGTATAACATCAATGTTAAAACTACAGAAGTCAAAAACTACACTGTGGTTATGCAAGAAAATGTCCATTTTTTGGAAATACATACTGAAATAAGTAGGGAGAAAAGGGCCTGATACATGCAAGTTGTTCTCCAATAATTCAATAAAACAATTTTCTGCATATTCTACACACAGCAAATGTTGACGCAAATGGGAAAAATGATGTATGAAACTGAATAAAGGACATAGGGCACACTTTATGTTATTTCTGTAACATTTTTAATATAAACTTGAAATAAATTTCTACCTATAGAAAATACAGAAAGAAATCATTAGTATAAGTAATTCTAAGGAAAGTCATATATCCAGAAAAGTATCAGGAAAGATGTTTTAGGAAAAGTACACTGAGTTGTTTGAACAAGTGAATGGCAACCCCACTTGTTTCAAGTGATGTCTGTGATGTGGCTGAACCTTCAGCCTAACGTTCCCATAAATTAGGGGAAGCACTGTGGAGCTACTTTCCTGTGACCACCACTTTTTTTTTTTTTTTTTTTTTTGTCTTTTTATGGCTGCACCTGCTGCATACGTAAGTTCCCAGGCTAGGGGTCGAATTATAGCTGTAGCTGCCAGCCTACACCACAGCCTCAGCAATGCAGGATCTGAGCCACATCTGAGACCTACACCTCAGTTCACAGCAATGACACATCCTTAACCCACCAAGCAAGGCCAGAGATCCAAACTGCATCCTTATGGAGCCGAGTCGGGTTGGTTACCGCTGAGCCATGATGGGAACTCCCAACCTTTATTTTAATGATTTTTAAAACAGAATAGAGCATGAATGAATCAGCAAAAATTACCAAAGGTACTGATAGAAAAAAAATTCACACCTGTACAAACACTAGTCATTACATCTAATATCGACAGGAAGTCTATTTGTAGCTGTTTTTAACACTAAATGTTATTCACATGCTGACAACTGAAATACATTTTCTTTTGGGACAGAGAAAAAGAAAAGTGAAGAATATGCAAAATATTGATTTTTTTCAGGTAAAAAACGGACACATGAATCATGTTCACAATTTAGCTTTCAAATATAAATATATAGGTTGAAGCAAGGTAATAGAATTATCAGACAAGTTAAAGCAGAAACTCCACATTGCTGAATATTTGAATAGAAATCATTAACAAATTATAATTTGTAATTATGGAAGCATGTATAAACATATCAGCTATATCTAGTTATTCATTAGATAATGGTTAATATTTATGCTAATTTTACTCATTTGCTCTGTATTATAAGATCAGAAAAAAACAAATCTAGGCACAGTTTAACTTATAAACCCAATATGTCTTCTTTCAGCTTCATGATGTTATCCATTATCATTATTGTAATAACTTCACTAACCAATATTCATGGTATTTAATTAAACTAAAATGTATCTAAGCACTTTAAAAAAGAATACACATAATAACAAGCACTGCAAAGCAGGATTAAATCCAAAATATTAATCTTAAATTATATGAAGACGGAGATTATGTGCTTCGTTTTCACAAAAATTATATTTTAGTATCAGATTTAAAACCTGGAAGGATGATTAAGAATCAGCCTTACATTTGCATATCACCTTATACTTTTTAAAGCACATTTACGCTTATTATCTTTTTTAAGTCTCACTATGGCCAGGGATTTTTATCATTCGATTTTTGGAAAGTAGGAAACCAGCAAATTGATAGAACTGAGGCTAAGAAATTTGCACTAGGATTTGCTGAACTGATGATGGATAAGGAAGCTGAGGTTGAAGCACATGTATTCTAATTGCTCATCCCGAGTTTGTCTCACTTAAACTCCAGGGAGAGTCCGCCACTAAGTCAGTGCGCACATACTGGTTTCATGATTCTGTAGCCACTCCAGAAAGTGAAATGTGGGCAGTCAAGAGCACACTCCTGCTTCAGAAATATTATAGGAGCCATAATGCATATTATATAAGTATATATTGCTGTTATATTGATTTTTCTCACATTAATAGTAATACTAAGTGTATAATGTGAGTAAGTCTCATTAGACCTACCCCATAAATGAAGAAACTGAAAGACACTTAAGGATAAGTGATATTAAAGAAAGCATTAGCAGATAAAATGGATGTTCTAATTGTGCTGTTTCTGTGCCTACATAAAATGTGCCTCTGTGATTTCTTAAAAGTGATTTCTCATACAAACCTAGTTCGAGTTATTGCTACCAAAAATATGAAACAAATAAAAATCAATTTTTTTGTTTATATGAATACAGTGGGGTTCTATTAATTAATATTACCATTTTTATTTCCATGGCACATTTAAATCCTTATAGTTCGAACATTTAAATTTTATACAAATTGATGATTTGGTTAGAGTTGCAATTGTGAAAACAGACCTGTTTTGATGATGATTATTCCAAATTTCCTATAGTTGATAATTTTTTTAGGAGGATGTGTCCTGTATCCGAGTCACCAGATGCCGGATAAGCATGTTACATCCCTTCATTTCCCCTAGCTATGTGATCTTGTATAAGTTACTTAAACTCTTGGGTTCTTAGATTCGTCATCAGTTAAAATCAAATTCTAACTGCCAAATCCTTGATTCTGAACTGCAGTTTGAAATTAGACCCAGCAACCTCATAATTTGTATAATTTCATTCTCCGGTGATTACCTTAGCGGTTCATGCTGGCCTATTAACATGTGAATGCCGATTGAATAAAAGCTTTACACATTTAAATGAAGATATTTCTCTTGTGATGTTTCCATTTGAGCCTTTTGTCTATTGATTTGTGATTATCCAGTATACAAAGTGAAAATAACCTTGGCTAGGAATCAAGAGACCTAAGTTCTACCCTGAGCTCTGAGAGAAAACGTTCATTTAACTTTTGTGAACTACATGCATTTAGGTATAACGAATAAGTATAAAAATTCACATCCTGCCTACCTCAGAAAAGACATAATTAAAAAAGTAATTGGTTTAAGTTCCCAAGTGAAGTTATGGAAGGATACTGAACAGCACGAACAACGGTGATATAGTTCTGCTTTACCTGATGGGGAGATGTGTCGCCAAGAAATGGAAGGCTCTGGTTTCCCAGTGGCCAAACAAGTAAGGGTGACATTGGTTCCTTCATTGATGGTCATATCACTTGAGATGTCATATATCTTCGGAGGAACTGAAATGGCAAAACATGCAGTGTCAGAAAAAAAATATATAAACGTCTGTTGAACTACATATGATTAACTCCATGATAGCATGCAATAAAACTATGGTGGTGAAATGCACTTATGGCCCATGGTCATCACCTAAAAGACAGGTTCTCTAGATCCTCAGGACTCTTCTGGAGTTTTTTGCTTTTTGATTGGTTTTAATGTTCTCTAATATTTAGATATGACGTATTTCAGGGGGATTTAAATACTTAATAACAAAAAAGTTTGAATATTGCTTAAATTTTATTGTGACTACTTTGTATTAAGTAAATTAGAATATGGCCATCTGTCCCCTCCATGTATCTTCACTAAAATGATGGTTTTCCTGTTAAAGTGATAAAAGAAAGATGGAAACCTGTAAGAAACTTAAAATAGCAGAACAGTGTATCTGTATGCTGATTTAAGAGCTAAGTGAAATAAAATGTACAAAAATTGGTATGTAAGATTTCAGGGTCACAAAGGCAATTTGGGCCTCAGTTTTCTAACCTGCCAAACAGCAGGGCTGGGCTTTCTGAGCATTTATGTTCTAAAGTACACAAATTTTAAGGGTTGTGAAACACGTGTTCAATATAAGTTTTCTTGTCAGTAATGGATGGAAACTACTGGTTGAAACATATCTTTACTTTGAGATTTCCTAGATCCTTTGCTATGACTTTTTGCCATGTAAATCTCTAAGAGTGAAAGGGGAAGTATCATGATGCACTTTTCTTTTGGCATATTAGACTATGGAAGCTTCTATCACTTAGTTCAATGAAACTAGTGATCATGGAATAAACTTTGAGAATATTAGATAGGAAAATACCTAAATTAACTTCCAGGATGAAAATGGTCTCATTTAATCTTTATACAATATGGGTATGAATCCTGCCTCCTCTATGAGTTAGGCTATGTTATCTCAGCCTCAGGTCTTCATCTGAAAGCTGGAGATAATAATAGTACAAAACTTCATTTTCTCTGCTATGAGGATTAAATACGTCAACATACATTAAAGGGCTTAGAAAAGTTCCTGGCATCTTCGTTAACTATTATTATTCAGTGCCTTAAAACTCATATTTGGTGTTTGAATTTAATTTCAGTATTGCTTTTTTGTTTGCCTTAAAATTACCCTTAAAACTTAATCATTTTGGTAGTTCATGTGACTAACCTGTGCCATAAGTTTTAGTTTGCAATATAAAAATTATAGTATGTTGAAGTTAAAGGTTAAAGCTACATAGGTGGCAATTAGACACACTGATGATTATTAGAAAAAAATGCTTTTTTTAGTGAAATTCTCATTGCTCCATTCCTAGGGTTTCTTTATGCAAAAGATATGTTTTCACAGTTAATTTAAAAAACAGTAACTAAAATCTGTTATAAGGATAAATTAAATCACCCATACCTTAAATATCATCTTTGATTTTTTTAATGGAACTAAATCCCTGCTATAAGAAGTCTGGGATGATTTGATTACAAATACAAACTATTCGATTATACATAACTGTTGATATGACTGAGAAAAAGGCTTATTTGTAAGTGATATACTATTGTAACTGTATTTATTTATTTATTTATTTATTTATTTATTTATTTATTTATTGTCTTTTTGCCTTATCTAGGGTCGCACCCGTGGCATAAGGAGGTTTCCAGGCTAGGGGTCTAAGAAGAGCTGGAACTGCCAGCCTTTGCCACAGCCACAGCAACGCAGGATCCGAGCTGTGTCTGCAACCTACACCACAGCTCACGGAACGCCGGATCCTTAACCTACTGAGCAAGGCCAGGGATCGAACCTGCAACCTCACGGTTCTTAGTTGGATTCGTTAACCACTGAGCCACGATGGGAACTCCTATTGCATCTGTTTTTAAAAGACGTACTTTAATTGACATTTAAAACATATTATCATTAAACTCTTCAGTGAGCTCTTCTCAGGCAAATAATAGAAACAAATAAAAATCATTCCAAACAGAAGACTCTTTTTAGCTTAACTGAAACAGAACAAAGACATTAAATTACCCTAGGAAGAAAGTAGAGAAAAATGTACATGAGTTACTGGTGAGTTAGAGAGTTAATAAAAAATAAACCTACAACATTAAACTAAAAATACCCTTGGATATTAGATAGAGGTATCAGTGTGATATAGTTAACCATGAAATCTATGTGTACATACGTATGTGTGTATATTTATGTGTGTGTACACACATACACAAACATATATACAAATACCAATGTCTACTACTAAATAAAAAGTTACATAATAGTTTCTTTCTTTATGGAGAAGATAGTACATAGAGATCAGTCTAGTCTGCCTAGTTTATTTATATATGTCAAAAATATAACTGATTCAACTTGGGACAGAGTTGCATATATTCAAGAGAAATTATGGAGTGCCAAAAGACCATATACTCTAGCCTCTAAATTAAATTACTCTGTCAATTTTATCTGATCTTAAAATAGTTTCATCTTTATACATTTACTTATATTTAAAGTGGTAATCATGATTGATAAACTAATATTAAGCACAATATTTGATTTCACAGAGAAACAGCCAAGTCCCTAAGCAATAAACCTAGATTTGACATTTAACCATGGGAACTTCTACGGTGGGGGAAGACTGTTCAATTCCAGGGGTGACATGTCATCTCAGTAATTGCAATCACCTGCTGGGGCCTCATAATTCAAGGTATGCTACAGGAAAGAAACATCTGGAAAGAGAATGTCAGTAAGGGAAATTCCCTCTGGCAAGGCTCTTCTCCCCAGAATGCATCACCTGTTGGCAGCAGATGCTGTGTGTATATAGAGAGGGCCAATGAAATCCTTCACATGAACTGTAGCTTTTAGAGGCAACGGCAGGCATTGCTTCACTAAATATCCAGTCATTGCATATTCAGTTCAAAACCAAACTTTTACTGAATATTTATGGAGGGAATAATTCGGAACTCACAAGATATGCAAACATTTCAAAGCATAATCCTTGATCTCAAGGAACTTAAAATTAAAAGAGGGAGGCAAGTAGGTAAGTAACTAAGAGAACAGAAATGTTTTCACACTTTCCTTTCCCATTTTACGTAACAGATGTCTGATAAAAATAAACCTACAACATTGAAGTATGTCCTCAAATCATAAGGGAGATTAATTTTGTGTTCATTTCTTTTAAAGCAAACCATGAAGGACAGTTTATGCACCAAATTACTCACTATGGTGCTATTTATTACAGAGAAGAACTATTAATAATCTCAATGTAAGATAAAAGAAATGGAGATATTGTTAGTTCTGCCTTTAGAATAAGATGTGGTATGAAGGAAGGGTTTGGGATAATTGTAGGGAACATTAAGCTAAGATATAAAGGAAGAGAAAAGTGATGCCTCTACCCTGGGTGGCAGGTGCAGGAAAGTACGATAATGTCTCAGGCGTCTAAAGACCATCTGGTTCTGGATTACAGTTTGTGTATAAATGATGCATGCACACAGGTGGGAAGAATTCTACTGAATTTTCTGAATGACAAGGTGTCACATCTTATGGTATGACCAATATTCTATGTGCTTGCACAGAAAAACAAAATAATGAGGAGAGTTAAATTAACTTACTATTCTAGATGTCTGTTCCTTTTCTGTATACCATAGTTCAAACTCCTTCAATCTTTTAATTGATGAATTTAACTTACAAATAAATTTAAAAGGAAGTAAATGCATTCAATTCAAGAACTTTTAAGTCATTAAATAACTACATACTTTAATGAGGATTTTGGACTGCTGTACACATTATTCAAGTACTTATGACCTAGAACATAGTAATAAAGGGATATGTTATTCCTCTAAACATAAACTTGTTTAATTCACAGGAAGTAATTACTATAACATTATCATCATTATGACAGCATAAAAAAAAATGAAAGGTAGAAGTTCTAGATTTTCAAAGAATATCGCTCTCCTAACAGGATCCAAATTGGGGATACATCCAACTTTACACCTGTGTTCATAATTAGTTTTTGCTCATCGCTATTTAGAGAGACTGAAGAACACTGGAAACTTCTAAGCAACAGGGTTGGGAGTGAATTTTTTTTTTTAATTCCCATATACATTTAAAGGCATCATTCTTGGGCCTTCAAATGAGTAACCTACTCTGCCTTTAATTAATTATTCATAGGACTCAAATTCAACTCCTCTTTAGCATCCTGTCCTCAGCTACTATTCAGCTGATATCATGGTGAGGGGATGATACATATTTAAATATATTTACAGATTTAGATTAAAGGAAATTCAAATCTCTTGCTGGTTTCAATTTTATCAGAAAGTATGTAATCTGACTTGTCCCAACTGCCTTCTCCCTTTTGAGCTATCTATCATGGTGTGCTCAGGCAAGGTATGGCACATTATCAGTAAGGAAAATCTTAGAATACATAATCTAACCAAATGCTAATGATCATCATACACCCTACAATTTGGGATCACCCCCTACCATTTGCACCAGATGTGTAACTGAGTTTGTGGGTGTTCTTATGGTTGCCGTTTTTTTTTTTTTTAACTGTATACATAATTTCTGAAATACACAAATAAATGTTTTGTTTATTTAATGAGCAGCCTTCACAGGTTTGTAACTTGAATTTCTTCCAACAATTTGTAGCCTGGGAACAGAACCATTAAAAATTTGAGATGTCAACATAAGGGTTGCAAATTTGTACAATACAGCAATATGAGCACAATGTTTTATTTTATATTAAAAATCCGTGCAAGGACAGTGGTAGGATGCTGGTCTGAAGCAGTCAGAGCTGAGGGCCTTGGCGGTGTCCTAATGCTCCAGTCCTGCTTTGGCGCACGATGGAGGCAGGCAAAATGGAAATTTTTTTTTAAAGTCTGTGCAGATGGTTTTCAGAAATAATAGATAAAATTTCTGAGTTCACACACATACTAAGTTGCATTAGATATGAGGATGTGTCACATATAACACTGAAAATCCTTAGAGGATGTATTTGATTACTATCTTAACTGTAAATAAATACAAGATGTGGACTGTCTGGATTTGGAAAGTTGCCTTCGTTCACTAGAATCAATTAAATGCCCCATCAAGTTCTTAAGTTGTAAGAGTCCATGAAAGGCCACAGTACAAACGAATCCATTCAAAGGGCCTCTTCGGTTGCCAGGGCTAAAAGGTGGATGGAGTATATATTTAATTCAGCCCACAAACACTCATAGATTATTGAAAAAACATCAGTTGAATAATTATCATAACCACAATATTCTGGCCACAAGAATCCCCTGCTTCCTTAGGGTGTAAAAATCACATCAGTCTTTTATAAGCAAGAGTATGGTCCTTCCGTTCAGTTTCTAAGCTAAAGGTTCATTACTAAAAAAAACAAGCTTTAAAGATTTTAAAACATCTAATTGAATTATGGATACAATCACTAGACCTGTTCCCCAAACATGTGCACTATGTCAAACAAGAAAAAAACACTAGTGACTCCATCTCTGTGATGTCCTGCTTGACTCCTTTCCCACTGTGCCTTTTTCCACCTCAAGAATTTACCACAAAGAAGAAAAACTGAAACGTGAATTGCTGACAGAATGTTAAAAGATTAAATTTCAACTGAAAGCACTGTGGTCCTGACGACTTTGACCATCTTAAAGCACATAGAGTTTTCTGAGTATGTGTCCTGTGGAAATAACCATTTGCACCCACAACACTATCCCTTCTCATACACCCTCCTCTTGCAGTTTCTTCCTTTTAGTATTCTTTGCAATCTGTCACTGTCATTGGTATTTATTCCCTTACCTGTTTATTGCCTATCTTCTCTTCATAAAACATAAGTAAAGGCCTTGGGTAGGAACCTTGTTTAGTTTATTCAACAACCTAATACAAGCACCTAGAAAAGAGCCTGACACATATGGGATATTCAATAACAGTTGTTTTTTTATTTTTTATGTGATAAGATAATATTTCTTTGGCTTCATAATGATGATCTCCCATAGAATTTCATACTACTGCAAGGATGACATAATAAAGATTCTGAGAATATAGTGAAAATGTAATTATGGTACCAAGGGTCTTATGTGACTTTTTTCAAGGATTCCCCAAGACTAGGGATTCAATATTCTTTTAACTTATTTAAAAGAATAATATTTCCCAATTGCATTGCCTTCTATAGTTTTTGCCATGCAAACTCACATAAATAATAGGACAATAATCATAAACGTATTTTTAACAGAATGGGCTATCGCATCTTAGGCAAGATGGTATATGCTGGATTGAGTATTTCCTTTTTTTTTTTACTTGAGAAGCTATGTAAATTTAGGATCAAAAGTATTTGACCCTAAGAGTGTGTACATAGTATTTCTGCTTTTTTTTCCCCCTCTCCATAGACTTGGAGTCTGGCTGAGTTCGAATAAACTATATCTCTGAAGATTTTCCAAACTGCTCGAGTCAATAAGCAAGACATAACTATAAATCTTCAGAGACTTGGCTTTTTTTTGCACTCCCATATCTGGTAATGCCTGGCAATATCAAAAGAACAGTCTTCCTTTCCCTAGGCTGGCACTCCCCTTTTCAGTCTTGGTCAGCCCCCAGAAAGTGAAAGTGGATTTACATTACATAACAAACCTCCTGGAAAAGGTGCTGTTCTCAAACTGAGAGAAGAAATTGTTTTATGATTTTTTCCCCCTAAATTGGCTTGCCTGTGGGTACTTAATGGCTTCCTGGCCTGCGTCTAACTAGGAACATTGTTTTCTCCAGCTCATAGACTATAAACTGACTTTTTATAGTTTATAACATTGCAGAGATTTCTATGGCTTCTCCCCTCATCCCATCACTCAGATAGTGACAGGAGAAAAAAAATCGCTGTGTGACCTGTAAATGCAAACTTGCCAGATTTGTGAATTACCTACTGATAGAATATGCCAGAACTACTTTTGGGGTCAAATAATATGTTTGGGGGAAAAAAAGTATTTTTCAGACTTCAGTTTAAACTTTGGATCATGTTACCTAACTTAATGCTTTTCCTTTTTTAGAAAAACTATGTATACATTTTTCTCAAGCTACTGTGTTATTCAAGGGGTCAAGCTATATAAAATGGCATAACAGGCAGTGACCTATTTTCATCCATCCATCCATCTGTCCATCTATCCATCTATCCACTCATCCAACAAACATTTATTGAGCACCAATTTGATTTAGGGAGACTAATTTTAAAGAGTCCATGTCTAAAGAGTTAGAAAGACCAAACACTATTCATTACAACATGGAATCATAAATCCTACAAAATGGATTCTGTACTGCAAGGCGTTTTGAGAACAGAGAATAGTAAACGTAACTCTGCCTTTGGGGTCAGCATTGGTGAGGATCCTAAATAAGACATTACAAAACAGATGACATTGAGTGGAATTTGATGGCTAACAACAGTGATTTCCTATACCTGAAGAATCATCAGGATAAAGTGGTGGGGTTTTCTTTTTTTGTTGCTGCTGTTATTGTTGTTTTTAAGAATCCTTGAGTGGAAAGGGCATGACTCTGGAGATCCTTGACCAATAAGGTTTGGAATATAACTGATTTACAGGACAGCAGAAAGATCTCACTGTAAACCTCCCCCTCCTATTTATTTAAAATCTCCAATCTCCATTCTAGTTAAAGAGGTCTCCTTCACAGCCTCAGAGCAGTTATTTGCCTTCAAGTAACCATCCCCAGGAGAGATGATGGCTTAATAGCTTGCATTTCCGTAGAAAGGTGCAATTTTTCTCCACTGTGTTTTTTCCCTTGGGAAAATCTAGAACTGACTCATGTAGCAGTGCTTGAGATAAGCAGCAAGAGAGAGAAGAAAGTAAGCATCTGAAAGAGATAAAACCCGCAGGATATGGAGTTATGAAAAAAAATCAAAGTGGAAATAGCTTCCTTCTCTTTTTCCTTTCTCTCCATCTTTACTTGACTACCTAATACATGGAATATATCAAGTGGGATGAAAGCAAGTAATCCTTAAATTTGAAAACAGATTTTCTTATTAAAGAAAGGCCTAGGGGTTTGCTAGGTAGATTTACAGTGGTTCTCTCTCTCTCTCCATATATATATATATTGCAAATATATATGATATATATGTGTATATATATGCAATTACACATACATGTAAATATGTTATAGTAAGAAGGCTTAATATACATGAGAACTAAATGCGATAAAAAATTTAAAAGGCTACTGATTTAGAAAGATTTGGTAGTTTAGTATTTATTTAGTAATTTAAAAATTTTTGGTTTCTCATCTGCTGAATACATATTTTTAAAGCAGAAATACAACACTCATACAAGAATTTCAATATTTTGTACTAGAAGTTTTTTGTTTGTTTTGTTTTGTTTTTTAATTTTTGCTTCCTTTTCGCTAGAGGATCAAGAGCTAGCTTCTACACGTGAGTGTTATGTATCAGAGTTCAAACCCCTGCTGTACCTCAGGCTAGCTTCAGATTCACTTACTTGGATGGTTCAAAGATAAAATACTGCTTAAAATCAGGACCATAATAGCAGCTACCCCCTCAGGCAACAGCAGCAGGGAGGCTAGAGCACACTTTCAGCAGTGTTGTATATCACAGGGAATCTACAATGCCTTAGTAACTAACCCTTCTCCCTGGTAGAAAATAGTTACAAAATACATAGGAAGAACACCACAGCTGAAATACCTTACAGCACACAAATGTAGGTATCCATACTTAGGGAGGCAAATTTCTTAAGAAACCAACTCTCTACCTTTAAAACCTTAGTGATGGTAACCTTTTATGAAGAATTAATAATGAGGTTTTTCCTGGAAACAATTTGGCAGTATATGTTAAGACCTAAAAAAAAAAAAAATCCAACCCAATAAGTCAATGATTTCCCTTCCAGGAATTTATCTTAAGGAAAGCAGGTACCTCCTTCCAGTATAGTCCCTATTCCCATAAACCAGTGGCCAGCTCTACTGTTCTGTTTGAAAATACGCCAGTGAATGCCCTCTAAAATGGCCCGGGTGAACTTTTCTTGCCACATCTTTGGCAGTGAACTATTCTTAACATAAACCAGAGGAAAAAGCCCAACTGTGTCATGCTAGAACTCCGCTGCCTTCTTTGCAAACATTTCCTATAGCTAAAAGCTTGCTTTAGCATTTTTGAAACAGGAGAGTCCAATGTCTACCTTTGGACTCGTAGAATTATATTGTAACACCTGACTCCGGAATTCATGAGGTTAAGCTGGTTCTGATTCAGTATGAGTTCTCCTTGTAAAGCTCAGGTTTCCATAACTTTGTTTTAGCAGATTTTTATATCTAAAACCTGCTATGCTGTTTTCTGCATTTGCAGAGAAATGTGTCATTTCAGTGCAATCAGCAAAATAATAATTTTTCTGAAGTACCCTGGTTACTTTTTTCTTTGTATATAACATGTATTTTCCTAATTACGAAGTACACACTTATTGAAAAGAATGTGGAAAATATATGAAAAATGAGGAAGAAAAAACCCAAATCACCTATTAGGTTGACATATCTTAAAACTGCCTTTTGGTAGGTCAAAAACAAATGTGTGCATATATACCGGGTAATAGCAATCTAAAGGCAGCTACCACTGATATTTCCATTTAGAAATGGAAGTCCAGTTTGACAGACTTTTAGATATGAAATATTCTATTTTTTTAACAAATTCAACAAAATAACCATGGATTTACCCTAGCACCAACTCAAATGGCACCATTCTGCAAATTCAAAAAAATTTTCAACTTACCATAGATAATCATCACATGTTGGAAAGTTGTCATAATGTAGAAATCTATATAAACTATGAAAGTGAACAGTGTCTGTAGGTTTATGTGTGCACAAAATCCTCATCATCTGCTGCAAGCCTTCTGTGGTCCAGATACAGTCATGGAAACACAACTCGCCATCTCTGCCTTGTGTCCTGGCAAGCCCTAGCCTATTCATTTGCCTTAAAAGACCCAGTTTCACATTATATTGCTTGACTTCTCATAAAAGCTGGCATTATTACACTAATGTGTAAGTTGTTTCACCTGTCATGGCATGACCATGATGACATCTCCAGAGTGACTGCAGTTCTGCCTTAGGAAGTATTCTGAGAACGGATCTCATTCAGAAATTTAAATAATAGAATTATGATTCATATTAATATTCTGCTTCCCCCCAAATTCTACACTTTAAAATCATGTTACTTTATCTGCTTTTCTCAAAGAAAATGCTTTACTCATGCTTTGTAAATGTAACAACCAATGTTATTATGCAACTGTATACCAAGAGATCTCAGTGCAGTCCTGTGGCTACATGCATAGATTCTCCCTAAAATTGGGTTAAAAGGTAATTTGCTATGTTGCTGGCCCCTAGATCATTAGTCACAGTGGCCTAAGTGCATTCTCTTATAATTCAATATTAAAGAAATTGCTTTTATGGCATTAACTATATTATATTCAAAATTGTATAAATTATTGAAATACTACGCCTACTGCCAAGATATAAGACAGTTCACATGGAAAACGTTCCATTTTAAATTATTCATTGGAAAAAAGTCAGTCTCTCGCCAGAAACCGTTTTATACTAGGCCTAGCTTTTGGGACTTACATTTAAATATGAATCACAAGAACTCTGGAAATTTCAGATACTCAGAATTCTCTTGGCTTTGAATAAGAGATTATCTCTTTAACTCATTCGTTTCCATCAAGTGGATTAAATAGCATAAATTGTCTTGTATCTAGGTTCTATTCCAGTGAGCATTTTCATTAGTAGGGAAAGTCTTTATAGGCAATTCCTTATAAGCCATGAAAAAATATCAAAAATAATATAAAATACTAAAATTTAGTAATTTATGTTCAGTATTTTTGAGTAGACTATAGAAACTATATAATGAATGAATTATATATACATAATTATGAAACTATATAATGAATGAATTACATATACATAATTATGAATTATGTATATGTACATATACATATGCACATACAAAAGTTATATGTATGTGTATGTTATGAATGTATGCATATATATATGTTTGTCATATGGTTGATATATATTAGATTGGATATGTGTGTATGTGTATTTTATAACATAATTATGTGTCTTTGCTAATGCTGGGATATGGTAGTAACGGGGCAAATCTAATAATAGGAAAGTTGACTTCAAAGGGTCCCATAAATATGTTACAAAATACATATAAAAACATACACCCACATAATCCAATCTATCTGTATTTTTCCTACATATTTATGAAGAATTCATATGAATGGAAGAACTATTTTATATGGATTTCTTAGTACTTTACAGGATCATAGTTAGTTCACAGTAAGGGCTCAGAAGGTGTTGAATAATAATGTTTTTGTCAGCTCTAAATGTTCCTTATTTGAGATTATAGTCTTTCTTCTGCATATTAATTACAACATTCTGAGGAACAGAAATATTTAAACACTCTTCCCATTTGAATTAAAAAACGTTGCAAGTAAACTACTCCCTGGAGTGTTAGGTAAGGAACATTGGTTTATTTTAGCTTCTCCAAGTACTAGGTGTGGAGCATGTCTGCATAGCTCAGTTGAGAGTATCATGTTAATTCTCTTTTGATTTTCTAGATATCATATTTTTAAGGATTTGAAAATGCAGCTAAGACTAGAGTGTCTTCTCTTCAGCGTGTGTTGTCTGTAACTACCCCTCTACCTACTGGACTTTTATTTAGAACACTCTGGTCTTGTCACTCAGAAAATCCTCCAAAAAACAAGCTAAATCTTCTTTTCTTTCGGTAATTGGAAAACTCAGTCTATCCTGTAAGCATTAGCTCTATTATTCTTTGTTTTTCCTATACCTATCATAACTATTTACTTTTTTTTCACAGCTACTATCATACTGAAAGAGCAGAAGGCATATTTAAATTTTGGATTTGAAGACTGAGATGAATGAAGGGCAAGGTTTAGCAATGTCAAAATAATCAAATTAACCTTTTGGATAGGTTAACTAACTTAGTAGATAAGGGAATTCTGTGAACATAATGAGTGTATATAGATCCTGAGAGTCATTTGAAAGTTGTTAAGGATAGTTTAACAATAGAATGGGGGAACGTGGACAAAAAGTCACACAGCCAGAAAGAATCCTATCTGCTGGTCTCTACAACCAGTGCTGGTGGGTAGATTCGTGTAAGTCAGAAGGGAGAATGTTAGAGGAAAGCCAGAGAAATCTGTGTCTGACTCTTTCCTTTCCACAATTTTAAACATCTTGGATGAAACTCTTGGAGACATGTTTATTGATAAAACACTATAAGGGTCATATGTTCAGTAATCGTCACTACAATTTAAGACTGACACACTGGTATGATATTTTACAATTACAGGTCTGTCAGAATAGTAAAGTGCCCAGACACAATGCCATGTAAAGACATAACTGAAGGAGCTGGGATGTTTACATAAAGATAAGGAATGGAAAGAAGGAAATTTTTTGAATTAATTTGTGGATTCATTTTTGGTTCTAGTAGACAGAATAACGGTAGATTTCAGGTCATTACAGTGAAGTTCCTAAACAAGAGTGTCCTCCCAATGAAAGAGATTATTTATGAGAATGTAAGCTCCCTGTCATCAAAAGATTCTCAGACAACAAAAAAATCAGTAGGATCAGACAAGGGATTACTGCATTGGGTGAGTGCTTGGGTCAAATACCCTCATAGAGATTTTCAACTGCTGTGTTCTTGGACTCTTCGCTGCATTGTATATGTACACGAAGAAGCAAATCCAAGTGAAATACCATGAACACGCTAAAGGGTCTAGGTAAATGGGTATTTACTATGTTTCCTCTGAGTGTTAAAACATAAAGGACAAGTTCTTGTTGAATTCCAGAAATACAAAGAATAGTTGAATGATACCTTTGTAGGCAACAAAAAGAGACAATCTGAAAACCTCATTTATTGATTTTGTATTTGTCTTTCCCATGATAATATGAATATTACATCAAGCATTTATACCCAAGCAAATATTTATGAGTTTGTGTACATTATGGCAGTCACACCGTACGCATCCAGATCAATGTGTTAGTGTAAACAGATGGAAATATGCTTCTCAGTTGATGAACAACATAAGAGCCCTTCTCATCCTGTTTCTCCAAACACCTAAACCCACACACTTTCTGTCCTGGTTTTTCTTTTTTCCACATTTCTTTCTTTTTCTTTTCTTTTTTTTTTTTTTTGTCTTTTTAGGTCCACATCATAGCATATGGAAGTTCCCAGGCTAGGGGTTGAATCAGATCTGGAGCTGCTGTCCTACGCCACAGCCACAGTAATGCCAGATCCTTAACCCCCTGAACGAGGCCAAGGATTGAACCCACATCCTCATGGATACCAGTCAGGTTCCTTACTAGTGAGCCACAGAACTCCTCCACATTTATTTCTGAATTGCTTTTAATCTCCAGAGATGGGATGACCACCTGCCTTTCAAACATATTGCAAAAACAGCAGTGATTATGGTTGATTTTTGCTAGTCAGTTATTTTATCGAACACATGTACCAAATGACAGCAGAGACACCAGCTGATGAGAAGATTTATTATATATATAATATTGTGCTTTTGGTAGGAAGTCAGCAGATTCTGTTATGACTGCAATATCACACTGTTTCTATCAGGCTAGAGCTGTAACACTAAAATGGTACCTTAAGGCACTGAGTTGTGTGCTTGCTACTTGAATGGTACTCTTTAAAAAAAGATTAAGCAAAATGTATGAGAGAAAAAGCAAACTTTTTTATTAGAGACATACATCTATTCCTTTCTGGGTGTAGCAAGGCTGCTCACTTAGCAGATTTATTTCATCTTCTTAGCTCATGACTAGATTTTATTTCACAGAATACTTTGCAGTTGCTTATGACTAAATTTTAAACAATAGAAGGTGAGCAGAAGTGAAAGGTACCACATCTAGGCTTGCCCCTGCCCAAAATTCCCATGGGTGATCCTCCATGTTATTTTGCCTTACACAGCTTGATGCACATAGCCTTAAAAATTGGAAATTGCATATTGAATATGACAGAAATACAGGATAGAGGAGAACAAGTTTTGAGAGAATGTAGCCTGCCTATAAGGAATAACTGATTGGGCTGTCCTATTAGTAAAAAATAAAGGAATAATAGCACAGACAGTTTTATAGAAGAGATCTACCAATACCTAAGGAATTCTCATCTCTATGGTTTCTAACCCACTCAAAGAAATATTAAACAAATAAAATGTAAGTAATACTGTTCGACAGTTAATATTAACTTAATACTCCACAGAAACAGACTGAAGGAGAAATATATGATTACGTAAACAGGGATAGAGAACAAATTATATAAGAAAAAACGCTATAATTTATAGCAAAAAAGTTACAAACTAGGAATAGAATATTCCTTTTATAATGTGACTAAAAGGATCTATCAAAAATTCATAATGGGCATTATCTTGAATTGTGAAATATTGCAGACATATTTCATTAAAACTGAAATAAGTTAAGGAAGCCCACTAGTACTGCTTCTGTTTTACATGGTGCTGTAATTCCTAGCCAGTTCAGTTAGTGTAGGAAATAAGTTAGATGAATAAGAATTGGAAACAAAGGTCCAAAAGAGTCATTGATCACAGATAACATAATTGTCTTTGTAGAATATTCAAAAAAAGTTATGGATTATTTAAATGAATAAAATTGATGAGAATTCAGCTTGACTACAAAAACGATGTTAACTTTTCCTACAATAAATCTACAAATTTGATACAATTACATTAAAACTTTCACTTTTATTCATAGAATTCAATTAGATTAACTTAGTGTTAATATTGAAGGAAAGGATAAAAAGTAGCCAAGACAAACTTAAGAAAAATAGAGAGGAATTTATCCTATCATAGTCCTAAAACAAATTATAAAACTCTGGATTAAAAATACAGACCAAAATGAAGTTGATACAAACAAAACATATAACGTGCACAGAACACACACAGTAGTTCTGAATATGATAATGGAATATTACAAATCAGGAAAAAAACATACCATTCAATCAATGGTGCTAGGACAATGGCTACATTAAAAGATAAAGTAGATTATGACCTCACATTATACACAGAATATGGACATATATTAAAAGTTTAGATATTAAGATCAAATAATTTAAATGTTTAAAAAATACAGAATAACTTTATAATATGGAGGCTGGAAATGAGTGAGAGATAAAACATACCAGAATATGGAGTTCCCATCGTGGCTCAGTGGTTAATGAATCCGACTAGGAACCATGAGGTTTTAGGTTCGATCCCTGGCCTTGCTCAGTGGGTTAAGGATCCAGCATTGCTATGAGCTGTGGTGTAGGTTGCAGACGCGGCTCGGATCCCACATTGCCGTGGCTGTGGCGAAGGCCGGCAGCTACAGCTCCTGTTAGACCCCTAGCCTGGGAACCTCCATATGCCGCGGGTGCGGCCCTAGATAAGGCAAAAAGACAAAAAAAAAAAAAAATACCAGAATGAAAATGATCAAAAAATGTAACTACATTCAATTAAAAATATATATTTATGCATATGTGAGATATCACAAAAACATTTAAGTGAAGCCGCAGATTCGTAGGAGTTATTTATAATGAATGTAAACAAACAAACAAAAGATAACTACCCTGAATAAATAAACATTCTCAATAGTTCAGTGAGAAAAAAAGAGATTAAAAACAAAGACCAGGCTAATGAAAATAAAGAATATGAATAGTAAATTCATAAAAGGAAACTTGAATTGCCAAGTAATTGACAAGAAGTAGAAATTCATTAATAGCTAGGGAAATTTACGTTAAAATAACACAATTTCAAATCCATAATATTGGTAAGCTTTAAAACTAGAAAATTCCAAGGTGATGAGTGTCATAAAATAAAATATACAATGATGAAATCAGTATAAATCTACAAATAATTTGAAAATATCTAATAAAACCGAAGATGAACATATAACTCTACAATTTCATTTCTAAGTATTTACATACCTAGAGCCTAGGTTCTATAAAGTGTGGTTCTCCATCACCTGGGAACTTGCTGCAAATGCAGAATCTTAGGTGCACACAGATCTACTAGTCAAAAAGCTGCAATTTAATAAGGTCTCTAGGTAATTTACAGGCATTTAAAGTTTGAGAAGCACTGACCTAGACAAGAGTACTGGTTCTCAAAACTGGATGCACAGTAGGATTACCTGGGGTGTTCTTAAAATATGCCAATGCATGGGCCCTATTCCAGAATCCTAAAAATAATATAGAGTCCCAGATGCTGTCATTGTGCATCCATGGCTGAGAATTTCTATGCTTTTCAAAGATTGTGTCATTTGAAAATGCAAAAACCTGGATAAATCCTAAATGTTTATGGATTTATCAACTGGTAAGTTATATGACAGTATCCTCAACTGCAGATAAAATGTTTTAATGAAGTCTTATGTGTATCAATATCGACTATTCTAAAAAAAGTAATATGTTGAGTACAAAAAGACCATTGGTGGTGAAAGCATAGGCAAGTAGACTGAACAGAATAGAAAGACTAGAAGTAGACCTGTATAAATATATTTAACTGATCTCTGACAAAGAAGTAAAGGCAATTCAATGGAGTGAAGACATTCTTAAAAAAAATTATGCTGGAATAACTGGACAAAAGAAGGCAAAAAATGAATCTAAACAAAGACCTTACACACTTCACAAAAATTAACTCAAAGGGTTTACAAACCTAAATGTAAATGTAAAACAATAAAACCCCTAGAAGATAACAAAAGAGAAAACCCACATCACTTTGATTATGGCTATTACTTTTTAGATACAACAACAAAGGGATGATTCATGAAGGAAACAACTGATAAACTGGACTTTGTTAAAATTAAAAATGTGTGCTCCGAAAAATACATGTCAGGAGAATCAGAACACATGCCACAAACTAAAAGAAAATATTTACAAATGATATATCTGATAAAAGAATGTCATCCAAAATATACAAAGAATTCTTAAAATTCAACAATAATAAAATAAGCAATTCAGTTTAAAAAAATGGGCCAAAGACTTTGACACCTCACCAAAGAAGTTATATAGATAATAAATAAGGATATGCAAAGACCTCCCACATTATATGTCATTATATATCAGGGAAATGCAAATTAAAATGATAATAAAAGTACCATTACATACCTATTAGAATGGTAAAAACCTGGAACACTGACAACATCGAATACTAGAGAAGATATGAAGCAATAGGAATTTTCATACATTGCTGATGGAAATGCAAAATGATATAGTCATTATGGAAGGTAGTTGGTAATTTTTTTTTTCTGGAACTAAACACACTCTTACCATGAAATGTGTCAGTTGTAATCCTTGATATTTACCCCAAGGAGTAGAAGAATAGGTCCATACAAAACCCACACCTGAATGTTTATAGTAGCTTTATTCATAACAGCTAAAGTGTTCTTCAGTAGGTAAGCAGATAAATAAACTGTAGTACTTCCAGATAATGGAATGTTATTTAGTACTTAAAAGAAATGAGCTATCAAACCACAAAAACACCTGGAGGAAACTTAAATGCATATTAGTAAGTGAAAGAAGCAAATCTGAAAAGGCTACCTATTGTGAGTTCTCCTATGTAATACTCTAGAATAGGCAGAAATTTGAAAACAGTAAATAGATAAAAGGTTACCACGAGTTAAGAGGGTTGGAAGAGGGATGACTAGGAAGAGCACAGAGGATTCGGGGGCAGTGAAAAATACTCTGATGATATTATAATGATGGATGTAGCCATTATACATTTTTCCAAATCCATAGACCGAACAACACTAAGAGTGAAACGTAATGGAAACCATGGACTTTGACTGAGTATGATGTGTGAATGTATGCTCACCAATTGTAATAAATGTACTACTCTGCTGGGAGATGCTGGTTATGGAGGAGCCTACAAATATGCAAGGGAGATATATGGGGAATCTCTGTACCTTCCTTTCAATTTTGCTGTGACCCTAAAACTGCTCTAAAAAGCCTTAATATAAACATTGTATTTATTGATCTCATACATTTCAAAAGTAATAAATATTCAATGGGAAAAAAAGCCAGTTAGGAAAAAATTATGCATTATGAAAGTACAATAGATACTATTTACAAAAATGCTGAAAATGCACAAAATATTCTATAAATTATTATGGTTAAATATATATAATAAAATTATAAAATCATGTATAGGAAGGATAAATGCTAAGAATAGGTACAGCTAGGAGTCATGGAAGGGAAATAGAAGGTGTAAATATTTAGCTTTATATATTATTTCCATTTTATAAGTGAAGTGAGACAATATCAAATGGTTAAATTAGTGTATTGGTATATTGATGTTGATCTACAGAATGGAGTGAGGTTAAAAGCCAGAATAGAGTTTTGAGTGAACTGGATGCAGTATAACCTGGGGTAACCAAGTTGGTTGTTTAAACACAGTGAAAAATGGCATATAATGAGTTGGAAGAATTTTTCAAAATGCATTCCAGGGTAAAAAATACTTTGTTGATTGTATCTATTGGTAAGTTGGTAAAAACCTATCATGCACAAGGCACTGTGCTCATTTAAACAAGGCAGAGGTCACACTCCCCCATCATCTCCTAGTTAGCCAGGGACCATGAAAGTACAAAGGGACATCACAAGGGGAGGAAGTACCAAATGATAAGATACCGGTTAAAGTCTGGAAGAGCTAAGAAGCACTTTTACTTAGTGGGGAGAAGAATTTTTGAAGGCCATAGTATTATAGAGGGGCCTGATATAGATTATTAGGGACTGAAGGGTAGGGACCATGGGTTAGTCATTTTTACAAAGGTACTTAAATTACTGGCACTCATGAAATATTTGTCAGATGGTGGAAGAAAGGATTTGTATCACTAACAGGGAGAAGGGACTTCAGACAAGCCAGCATTGTTTGTAGAAAGATAGATGGGGATACTCAAGGAAAGAAGGAAATATTGATTGGATATTTAATATGAGTGAAACTGTGCTATGCACTTCTTATCAATTACCTCATTTATTTCTTACAGTCATGTTATGAATTAGGAAATTATTTACCTAATTATTAACTATTTAAATCTGAAAACAATTATTAATTATAAATCTCAAAACACACAGATACTAAGTGGCAAGACTGGGTCTCCTTCAGTGTTCGGTATAACAAAAATGCTGCTGGCTACACAAGGATTGAAGTCAGGCAGTCACGCTAATAAGATTCAAACTTAAAATGTCTTGTATGCAATTTAAGGTCATGGACTCTGGGGTTAGGCTGCCTTGAAACTCTGTTGTTCACTATCTTTTTGACATTATACAAACAATATATCTTCGGCAAATTCTTGTAAAATGGGGATAACTATAGAACCTACACAATAGTTTTGCTTTGTAAGAATACATGAGATAAGGGAGTTCCTGCTCTGGCTCAGTGGTAAGGAACCCGACTAGTACTCATGAGGATTCAGGTTTGATCCCTGACCCTGCTCAGCAGGTTAAAGGATCCAGCATTGCCATGAACTGTGGCATAGGTTGCAGACGTGGCTCAGATCTGGTGTTGCTGTGGCTGTGGTTTAGGCTGGCAGCTGCAACTCCAATTTGACCCCTAGCCCAGGAACTCCAAATGCTGTATGTGCGGCCCTAAAAGGAAAGAAAAAAAAAGAATACATGAAATAATATATGTACAGAACTTTACCTGGCATAAATTGTATACTTGCATTGAATAGCTTTAGCAGTCACATTCTGGTTATTTTTTTTTTTAATTTTAAAATGATTCTGAATAATATTTACATTTTTCTCAATTTATTTGGTTTTAGTTCCTTCTAGTAACACTCTCTGGGCACTGACTCCTCTTCTGTGATTAGGTAGTCTAAGCCATAAACTTGGTCATAAATTTTTTATTTGTGCTAATCAACTTTATGGAATTGCTTTTGAAAAAAGAAACAGGACTTTATTTTGTTTAACCTGAATTTCTGTAGTATCCAATTATAGAGTGTGTTATAATATCTCTATGCGTCTTTCATTACATATCATTCCTTGTTATAAAAAAAAAAAGAAATGCGTTTTTAACATTGGTCAATCGATGGCCAACATTAAAGGACACAAAGAGCCAAACATTCTCACCTTCCAGACCCAGAAGCTCTTTCTCCATATAAAGAAAACAGAGCACAGCTGGGTGGGAGTGAGACCTGAAGAGAAGCCAGCCCCCTGAAGCTAAGATTTGTTTTTTGATATTGCCACTGACTCGAGCCCGTTTAGAAGGTAGAATCGGACTTGGTAAAGCAGATAGTGCCTACAGCCGAAAAATAAACAGAAACTGAAAAATAAACACAAAACAGTTATTTTTTAAAGAGAAAATTTGTGGTGAGGAATCATCTTAAATGAGAAGTAAAAGATGCAAAAGGGTAATTTTTTAAAATGAACTATTAAAGCATAAGAAGAAAAGATTATAAAAAAAGAAGGATGATAAAGAAAGCTAAGACACTGGGTGGAAAATACAAAATAAAATAACATGAAATAAAAGAACAGGATGTATGATAAGTAATATTGATTGCACATTCTAAACACTTCTGCATATTGAAGAATTCCACCCTTACAATATTTATGTGAGACATTATTATTTTCATTTTGCTGATGAGAAGATGGAGGCAAGTTCATTAACTTGCTCAAATCACTTAGCAGTTAACTGGGAATCTAGGATTCAAACTGAGCTGATCTGACTCAAATGTAATTGTTGTCTCCAAGGCTATACAGGCAGAAATGGAAACAAAAGAGATTTATAAAACAGACCCTGAAGAGAAGAAAAGCATATTGCACAGAGAAACCTCAGCAGCTCACAGAGCAAGGGAAACATATTGGTACCCTGCCTGTCCTTACAATCCTTTCCAACATCATCCTTCATGAGTATAGCCACAGATACACTCATGACAGGGATGGAGGCACAGACATTTACCACTGTGTATTATTAAATCTATAGCCTTGCTTGTAAACTCTGTGCCTCTTGAGGGTAGGGGGAAAGGTCTTGCATTGATTTGCATTCTTAAACATAGGCAGGATTCATGGTATTTTGTATTACCACAACATATCCTCATATTATATTTTCAGTCAATATTAGTTGTTTTCTTCCTACGTGCAATCCTCTGTGTCTTTATGCTCTGCCTTCTTACCTGTTGGCAGAGGTGTTCCTTTGCCCCTGTTCAGGCCCAGCCCTCCACTGAGCACTAAGCCCATTCTCTCCAACTATTCAAAGGTTTTATTACAATAATTCTCCTGTCCTCTCTTACCTCACCCTGTATGTCACCCTTATTGGATCATTTCCATGACATGTGTTGAAATTTATGCAATCTTAAAAAAATAAAAAGGAATTTCCATCATGGCTCAGTGGTAATGAACTCAACTAGTACCCATGAGGACGTGGGTTCGATCCCTGGATTTGCTAAGTGGGTTAAGAATCCCATATTGCCATGATCTGTGGTATAGGTCACAGATGTGGCTTGGATCCTGCATTGCTATGGCTGTGGCATAGGCTGGCAGCTACAATTCTGATTCAATTAAACCCCCAGCCTAGGAACTTCCATATGCTGCAGGTGTAGCCCCAAAAAGCAAAAAAAAAAAAAAAAAAAAAAAAAAAATTCTCTTGCGCACTCTTCCCCCTCCAAATACTGTACCCGTTCTACAGTAAAACTCCTCAAAATTGTGTCTATATTCATGGACATGAGTATATAATATAATGAGTCTATTATATGATATAAGGCACCTGCCTTAATATCCTCCTTTCTTGATTTCACTCTAATTAAACTTTCAGCACCACCATTCCTCTGCAATACCTCTCTGTCATTATTCCACAACAATCCAGACATTGCTTAATCCTCCGGTCAGTTCTGGCCTTCATTTTACTTGATCTATTACCCAACCTCTGACATAGTTGCTCATTGTCCTTCTCTTAAATCCCTTTCCTCACTTTTCTTCCAGGGTATCATGCTTTCTTGGTTTCCTCATTCACTGGCTTCTTTCCCAGCCAGCTCTGCTGGTCTTTCTTGTCTCACTGGCCTCATGATGTTAGAGCATCTCAGGGATGGATACTTGAACCTATTCTGTATCTACATGTCTCCTTCAGTGATCCCATGAAATTTTGTGGTTTTAGCTACCACATCAAAAACAGGCACCCTTCTCTAGATTACAGACACAACTTTCCAGAGTTTAATTGTAGACATAGACATAACTGCCTGCTCATCATCTTCACTGGAGTGGCTAACATACACTCAACCTGAATATATCTAATGAGAACTCTTGTTATCTTCACCACACATTCTACACTGTCAGCTTTCCTTATTTCCATTAATGATAAGCGGTGCTTTCTATTTGCTCAAAGTCCTTGAACACACCTTAGATTCTCTTTCTCTCACTCTCCACATCCAATATCAACAAATCTCTGATTTTACCTTGAAAGTCTCCTGACTGCTTTTCCTGCTGCCATTCTTATTCCCTACAATCAATTCTCAATGTAGACACCAGAATAATCCTAATAAAATAAATTAGATTGCATTGCTATTCTGGTCAAAACATTCCAGATGTTTTCTGTTTGTGGTGGACTGGATCATATTATGGGTTGAAACATGGGTGCTGAAGGTGATTCTAATGAGAGCTCAGAAAGAATGGAGAAGAGTTATACATCGAAAATTTCTATCATCTCAGAGAATACATGTATCATTATCTCAGAGATTACACATGCATCATCAGGAAGAGGATGCTAGTGGAAATGTGAACATTAAGGACACTTCTGGTATGGTCTCTGATGGAAATGAGGAACGTGTTGTTGGAAATTGGAGGAGAGGCAATCCAGTGGCAAAGGACACAGCTGAATAGTCATCTATTGCTTTCTGGAAGGAAGAATATGTAAGCAAAGAAACTGAATATATATCAGAGGAGATCTCAAAGGAAAGTGTTGAGGGTGCAACTAGGTTCTCCTTACTACTTAGAGTAAAATGTTAAGAAGCAAGAAATGAACTGCAAAAGAACTGTTAAGCAAAAAAGGAACCAGAAATTAAGGATTTGGAAAATTTTCAGTCTACCTGTCTTGCAAAAAACTGAGACTATCTGTTCTTGAGGGAACACCGTGGATGTGGCCCATAGCACACAGGTCCAGAACGCAAGGCTCTTCCTCCTTTTTTCAGTGTGAGTCCACCTTTTGCAGAGTCAGCCAGGCCATTGGGCCATCTCAAAGGTGAGAAGGGAGAAGCCTAGGGCTCTGGGGGTGACACTGCCATCCAGTGGGACCAGAGGGTATAGCATCCAGAAGATTGTTCTCAAGCCTTAAAATATATTTTAGAATTTTCCTAACTAATTTGTAGATATGCTTGAGACCTATCACTCCTTTCTTCCCTCCAATTTCTTAAGGATTCTTTTGGAATGGGAATGCCTATGCCTGTCTCACCATTGTATTTTGAAAACATACTACTTATCTGGTTTCACAAGTTCACAGCTAAAGAGGAATTTTGGTTCAGGATGAATCGTATCTGGAATCTCATCTATGCCTGATTCAGACAATATTTAGATGAGATTTGGACTTGGAATTGATGCTGAAATGGGTTCAGATATCCAGGCAGTTGGGATGGATAAATGTATTTCACATGTGAGAAGGATATGAATTTGGGGGTGGAATGGAGGGCAGGAGGTTTTGCACTGAATTCTATCCCCACAAAATGTATACATTTGAAGCCTTAACTTCTAACTATATATTTGGAGATAAGGAGATATGGTTAAGTGAGGTCATAGGGTGGGGCTGTAATCTGATAGAACTTAATGTTCTTGTAAGAAGTGCAAGAGCTCTGCCTAGAAAGAGGTGCAGAAATACTTGTGCACAGAGGAAAGGCAATGTGAGGACACTCTTTCCCACTCTCCTCCAGCCCCACTGGCTCCTTGCTTTCGGGCATTCCCCTGCCTTAGGAACTATAACTTGCAGTTCCATGTTTCTGGAATCTTCCTTTAGATATATGCACACTTTTCTCTTGTGCTCCTTTAAAATCTTTGGTGAAGTGTCACCTTAGAAAACTTTTTCCATTATATTTCTATTTACAAGTCTAACCTTTCTAACTTCTCTGATAAAAGTTTCTCCACAGCACTCATACCTTCTCTCATACTATATGGATTACTTTCGCATTTTGTTTGTTGTTCTCTACAACAAAAGTTCCACGTTGATAGATTTGTATCAATCTTTGTCTCTGTTCAGCCCTCAGCACCTACCTTTCTAACTTCTCTGATAAAAGTTTCTCCACAGCACTCATACCTTCTCTCATACTATATGGACTACTTTTGCATTTTGTCTGTTGTTTTCTACAACAAAAGTTCCATGTTGACAGATTTGTATCAATCTTTGTCTCTGTTCAGCCCTCAGCACCTACCTCAGATTCTGTCACATAGCTGATGTTCAATAAACATTAAATTAATTGCAATGCATTTAAATTTCCTTCTCAGATAGAGAAAATTACCTCCATCTTTGTATTCCTAATACCCATAGGGTAATATAAAATATTAACTCTTATTTTGTATTAAATATAAAATAGAATTAACATTAAAAATCAAGTATCAGTTTTACAGACTGCATGCCTGATGATTTTAATAGAGGAATCATGAATCTAAAATCACAGTCCTGCCATTTCCATCAATTCTGATATTTATACAAACATTTCTATGTAATATCTGGAAATGTTTACTAAGGATATGACACTTTAGACTGCATTTGTTTATTCATGTGTTACAAACTTGATACTTAACAGCAATCACATGCCTTGTTGCCAATCTCCTCAAGCACTGTGAATGTTGCAAGGTAAATTAATTAGTAAGAACAGGTGTAATGTATTTCTAAGAGATCTGTTGGCCATG
Organism: Catagonus wagneri; assembly: GCA_004024745.2. Classification (NCBI taxonomy): domain Eukaryota; kingdom Metazoa; phylum Chordata; class Mammalia; order Artiodactyla; family Tayassuidae; genus Catagonus; species Catagonus wagneri. The sequence goes on along the minus strand of PVHT020000066.1, from coordinate 3,557,893 downwards.
GTCCAGTGGTTGGCCTCATGGCACAGTATAAATAAAGTGTATATTCATAAGTAGACACCAACTAATTTAAGTTCATATGTGGAATCGTAGAGATGACATTACACTCCTTATGAATATCACTTCCAATGATAATAATGCACTAGCACAGTTTTGTAGATAATTGGAATGTTGTATTTAGCTAGAGATTTCATTGCAAGCTCATTACAGTTTGCAAACAATATTTACAATTTCTCAAGTTTCTTTTTGTAAAATGCTTAACTACTTGGCTGCTGTAATGCATAATAGGAAGAGAATTGAAATCCATGTGCACCTGGTTTATTTAAATGACAAATTTTTATTCATGTTCTCAGTAACAGGCATCAGAAAGGCAAACAGAAATTAAGTGGTTAATGAGAAACTAATGACTACAGAACATTTGCTTTTGCAAAACTCTCCAGATCTCATTATCAAAATAAAAATGATTGAAAAGTAATCTCAAAACAATATTAGGATTTCAGTCTATTACCTTTTATTTTTTTGTAATTACTTTGTGTGCAAAATATCTGTCACCCATTTACCAAGAAATTCCCGTTATTATTTCTAAAATTAGGAATATCCAATACAAATTGGGAGTGGGCAATACATAATTCTAAGAAACGTCATGAAAATTCATGTCACAATAAACAAGGATTTTGCCATCCCCATTTGGAGTGTGTTAGTTCCCTGGATTAATCCTTTTAATCAGCTGTTGTTTCATTCTGACCAAAAAGATATAATAAAGATGATACTGACATTTTTAAGAAAATACGTTATAAAATATTCACAAACCTAACTCCAGAAGCTAAGCACCATTTGAATTAAAAAAAAAATTTAAAGCTCTCTCTTTCATGCTAAAGTTAGAATCCCTATGATTTGGGGCTTAAAATGGTCAGAGTAAAGATCTATGGTAATAAAGATTTTTAATACTGTGATATAAGAATTATCAAATGAACGTGTAGATCTCTTCAATGTTAGAAATAACTACAACTCAAAATCTTTTGGGGAACACCCTCTTCTCCCCCATAAAAAAGTCCAGCAGGTATTTTTCTAACCACAGCTGTAGCTTCCTTGTGTCAAAGTTTAGAAAATTGCTGTAATATAAACAATAGTTCATGTTGATGCAAAATTTATTATTTTCCCATAACTGTGGTCAGAGATTTACACACGTTATCTCAATCAATCCTCACAATGGCCTGATAAGGTAATATTCTTATTATTCCCATTTAATAGATTTTTAAAAACAAGTAGTTTAGTAATCTGCCAAAGTCATGAGATAAGTAAACGTCGGAGCTAAGCTCAGATTTAGGTGGTTTTGGGCACTAAAACCCTTTATTAATCATTCTTTAATGCTGGGTACCACACACATTTAAGTACCACACAGATATATCCATCTATTTTTGAAATAAATACTCTGAAATGTTTTGAGTAGTTACTAGAAAGCATGTAACAATACATTTTGTGTAATTTTGCATGAAAATATGGTTATTTTGACTTAAATGCAAACTTTGAACAATTTATGGTCAGAGAAACCAAACATTTTCTGTACTAGGTAAAATCAAAGACTGACTAGTAGTGGATATAAATAGAAGTAACAATGTACAAAATAGAAATAAAAAAAGTGATATTGCATTGCAAATCTAATGATTTAATTAATTCCTTATGAAGAGGCACTGAAGTTAATAGATGTCTTTCATGTTTGACTGCATACAATGTTTATGTGATTCTTATTCCGCGGTACAGGTTCAGTCCAAGTTTACGTTGTTTTTTTTTTTTTTTTTCTTACACTTACAAAGTATAAGCCAACAAACTATTTCAAAACTTTTTTTTTTTGCCTTTTTTGTCATTTTAGGGCTGCACCCGCGGCATGTGGAGGTTCCCAGGCTGGGGGTCTAATCAGAGGTGTAGCCACTGGCCTACACCGCAGCCACAGCAATGCAGGATCCAAGCCGCGCCTGCAACCTACACCACAGCTCATGGCAACACCGGATGGCTAAACCCACTGAGCAAGGCCAGGGATAGAACCCGCAACCTCATGGTTCCTAGTTGGATTCGTTAAACACTGCGCCACGACGGGAACTCCTACTTCAAAACTTTTTAAATCAACATTTGAACCGAGGAGACCGAACTGAGCAGTGGATATAAAATTTGAAATTAGAGTGAATCAGGTAAGCAGTTTCTCTTAATAAGGCCTATTCCTACTGCCCACCTGGGCAACAATCACACTATAGAACCTCATCTGCAACTAAGAGTGGGAACTATCACAGACTCCTGAGATTACTTTCATGAATATAAAAATATGAGTTGAGATTGGTCATATATGTTAATTTGTTATGCTCTGCTCCATATATATTCATATATATTAATTTCTTTTTTTTTTTTAGGGCCACACACACATCATATGGAGGTTCACAGGCTAGGGGTCTAATTGGAGATACAGCTGCCTGCCTACACCACAGCCACAACAATGCCAAATCTGAGCCTTGTCTGCAACCTACACCACAGCTCATGGCAACGCTTGATCCTTAACCCACTGAGCGCAGCCAGGGATCAAACCTAAAACCTCATGGTTCCTAGTTGGATTCATTTCCACTGCACCACAATGGTAACTCTGATATATACTAATTTCTTATGCTCTATCTTATATTCAGTTTCACAATACATATTATTCTTTAAAAATATTTTAATAACATCATCTATCTATACTAAATAGAAAACATCTGAATCAGATGACTCTCAGAAAAGATTTTGGTTCCCAATATACAAAATTACAAACAACATCGTATAACTTTTTATGAGAAGGAGTAAAACACACCAGCCCCTCCCTTACAAACACAATCACCAAACAGCAAAAAGTTAAAATTCAGAAAAGGGAAAAACACTCTGAAATAATATCAAACGTCGACTTCAGTCCAATCCAAGGAGAAGAAACACATGTGCCAAGATGTCTTAAACTATGAAATTTGTTACTCTAAATTCTTCATTATCTACTGTAGATTTTTCAGGTTTCATTTTGAAGACTTCTCTAGCCCTCTGATCATCAGCTAGGTGTGATGGAGATAAAGACAATTTTTTTTTAATAAGAGTACCAATTAGATGATTAAATATATTATTTCATTTCCCATAATAATTGTGCCGGGTTAATATTTTCCCTATTTTACACAGGAGGAAACTAAGCCAGAGAACAGCTAGGAAGCCTGTCAGTCACAAGTGGTTCAGACCTGCAGGTATTTTCTGCACATATACATCAAGACTCTTTATCATGCTTTCTATAGCAGCTGCATGGTTTTTGTACCAACAAGCGAACGTACTTTATCTACTCTGAATCCAAGGTAGCACCAGTTCTTCACTGCTAAAAGCATTAAATTGAAAATGAATAGGATCTTTTGCATAATTACTTCCCCCAACTCCTTGTTACATATTATTATTTCAGAAAAAAGAGAAGAACAATAGGGGGCAATGAGAGATTTTTTGCAGAGTGGTAGACACCTAAAATGGATGTGTGATTTTTTTCCCCCTGAGAGTAAATTATCTAAAGCTTTTAAATCAATGCATACTAAATTCGCTCAAAGCAAATAAAAATGACAATACTTGCCTCTCTGAAGCTTGTTTTCTATATATGGCAATTTGTCACTGGCTATCAAAACCTAATAAGAGAAATGTGTATGTGCCTTTTTTTTTTTTTGGCCATTTATATGATTAGATCCTTAACAGCATTGTGATTGAAGAGCATCCCTTTAAAGATCTCCACCTATTGCTTATTAAACATACATCTTCATGTGTGTGAAAGCAGCAGCAGGGAACTGACAAGATAAGTGATGGCTGTACCGGAGAGAAAAATGGCTATGCCTCCATTCATTGTTTGTTTCCAATTTATTGGTGTTGCAGAAGCATGTGGGCCCTTGTGGAAAGTCGTGCTTTTCTGAGGTTTTGATTAACCTATATCATCATACTTCTCCCATCATCATTACACAAGGCAGTTAAGTCAACAGATATAATAGGCCTTAGAATCTTCTCTAGAAATTTACTGCCATGGAAATTCAACTAGCTATCTCATTTATCTCACTTTTCAAGGAATTATCTCAGTTCTATTCACATGGTGCAGCAACAGTAAACTAAGTTGCCATGATCATTCATTCATTCACAAAATTTTTCTTGTGCATTGACAATTTCTCAGGCTCTGCCCTAGGCCTTAAGGTTATGGAGACAAATAATATATGTCCCCCAAGTCTTTGTAACGTAATGAATCTAGATGATTAAAAATACTAACTAAACATGTAAAAATCTAAAAAAAATCTCTTTATCCAAGGCATTCACAGAAATAATGAACACAGATAAATAAAATTTTATCTATTAACTATTTTCCGAGTTTCTAGTCACATCATTGTTATATGGGGCATATAACTTTCTGCTAACAGGAAGCTGGTATGTCCAATTTGGTACTGAGAAGTTTGTGTATGTGTGTGTGTGCAAATGCACAACACCCTAAAGGACTTCAGTGTGACTTGACTCACACATACAAAAACATAACATAGGTCTTCTCAATGTTTTTACTCTCTTGTGATCCTAAAACATTTGTAGTTTGGGAAAAACTGCTTTGAACATGTCAAGAGAAAAAATAAAGAAGAAAAGTATTGTTTTGTATGGAGAGAAACTAAAACCATCTCAGACAAATGGTAATTGTCTACAAAAAGATTTTCCAAAGGGTTTTATTGTCAGTGAACTGTGATGGTTGATCCAAATGAATTTGATGATGAATCATGAGCTGCTTTATGTTAGAAGGAATGATACATTTTCATTTGTTCAACCTAGCAATCTGCACTATTGACATTTATTAAAACTCTGACTTAGTTGGCAATAGCAGACAGAAGAGCAGATTTTGGGGGAAAAAAGAGGACTCCTGCACTGAGGCAGAGCTCCTTTGTGTTTTAGGATCTTATGGCAACTTTCCTACTCACTTTAATTAAAAAATCATGTCCAATGATACCATAATAATATTTTTTTAATTGTAGTTTTTCTTCTACACAGAGAATGGAATTAACAGCACGGTGCGCTTCCTCACCACAATCTCTAGTCTATGTTTCAGCCACTCACCTTACAGTTAATTTTGCAATTTTCCAGTCAGGTAATCTAATCACCACCATGGACAGAACTGAAACTGTATTCAAACCGTATCAAAAATACAGTATTGAAATGCACTGAAAGTTTTTAATGAGTTTACTGAAATAGCAATATTGTACAAGACATCAAATTTGTTAACCCTTGTTTATTAAGGTGTGCATTTCTCAAATTTGCTTTTCTAGAAAAGAGACCTTCCTAGGCTTAGATATCAGCAAAAACTTCCATTGGTATTCTGGCGGTTTTAAACAACAGGTACATTAGCACAAAATTCTGCGGTAGGATCTTCGAAAATACCTTAATAGAAAATCCAGGAAAGAACTGAAGGAGTCAGTACAATAGGTAGATCCTATTTACCCCTTAAATCTTTCAGGGAATTGTATCATCTCTGAAAGAAATACTAAAGGCAAATACAATTTTCATGATTACTTATTATCTCCTAGGCACAGTACCATATGTCGAAAGCAACCTCCAAGGGAATATTATCACCATTAACTAATGAAATAATTAAAACTCAGAAAATTCAAGTTCCTTATTTCAAATGACAAAGTGACCTGTTTTCCCCTCTGAAATATTTCCTTGGTGTAGGTGGTTCTTTGAATCATTTCGATTCAAGCACTAATGTCACCTCCTTGGAGAGGCTTCCTTGACCACCTTATTAAATAGGAGCTGCACATCCTCAGTCCAAGTCAGAAGCTATCTCATTGCTACATCATGTTTTCTTTACAGTACCTATAGTTTGAAATTATATCATTTATTTATTCACTGATTCCTTCTTTCATTGTAAGACCTTTATCCCTTCTTCACCCTTTCACTAGAATGTAAGCCTATGCAAAGAGAACTTTTCAGTATTTTTATTGTTTTGCAGCCTTTTAAAATGTGTCCAGTACTTAGTAGCTACAAAATGAATATTTGTTGAATAAATGTAAGGAAGGAAAATAATAGAGCCAGGATGCAAATTCAGGTCTTCTGATTCAATATTCAAATATCACATTGACTGCAGATACTTGAAGTTTGAAGATTCCAATCAATGCCTCTGTTCTTTGCATGTACTTTGGAAAAACCCTCCTGCCCAATGTGGTATGGGTAGAATCAGTCATAAATACTTTCCCTTCCCCCTTTTTCTGCCTATCAGTTTCTCTTTCCCTTTAAGTCAGCCAGTGACCTTTGATAAATTGGATCATGCTTAGAGGTTATAAAAGGTTTCATATATTATTCTTTCTTTTATTTTGCTACTTTTCCACTATCAGTCAAAACCCCTCTTATGTCTTTAATTTGCTTTTTACTCAAATTGGATTTCCAAGTACATCAGTAAAATCAATTCCTTTCAAACATACTTAATCCCCTCATCCTGCTTATCTCTTATCACTCATCTGGGAAACTCAGAAACTCAGTAAGATCCAAATATTTGCCTAGCTACTTGCTGTCTGGTCTGAATTCAAATTCATGACCACAAAACTCAAACGAGGATTTAATTCCCTTAGCATGCAACAAGTTCTTACCTTCTCTTTCTTCAAATTTACTATATTAGTCTGCTTTCTTTCCACCTCTCACCCAACCACCCACTCTTCATCCCTTTAGTGGAATATACTTAGATATATTCATATATTTAAGAAGGAAATATCTCCTTTTCTCACCCCCAAATCTACAAATGAATCTGCATCCTTCTTCACACAATATACCTTCTAAACTTAACCATGGGTAAAATATTCCTGATTCTATCAAAGCCCGGTCCTTCAAATTTTGTCTCTATTACATCTTTTATGGTTTCTCAAAAACTTTCCTTTTCAAATTATCTCATTTTTTATTAATGATATCATTTCCTAATTTCTAGATGGCTATCCTTTGTTATCTATTTTAAAAAAAGGATAAAAACCATCCCCACCCCCTCTAGCTCTCCCCCATTCCTTTATTAGCCTTCAAAGTAAACCATCTGACCAAGTTTTCTATAGTTGACTTCTCTCCTCAACCCACTCCAATGAGGTTTTCGCTTCCACCAGTCTAGCTGAGACTCTACATCTGAAGATGACCAATGACCTCTGTGCAGTGTGCTGCCCCTAATCCTCTCCAAGAAAGGATTTGCTGTGCAGTTGCCAAGGAGCTATGGTGAGCACACAGCCTCCAGCTGTCAGCTGGCATCTGCTGCAGAGACATGCCTGTTCCAAACAGCTGAAATTCAATGCCTGAGCAAGGGAGGAAGTCCCAGCCATTTTGCTGACATGAGATAATTTGGTGGCCATTTTAGCTCTCGAATTCCCCCGCCAGGCAGGCCAAAGCTTTAAGTATTCATCGCAGTTTGACATATTCCTCTGCCAAGTTCCACTTCCTTCTGCCTTCCTTTCACAGGTGCTTTTTTTTCCCTACTAAACATCTTACATTCCAAAGTCAACATCTGCTTCCAGAGAAGCTAACTTGTGACAGTCAGTACAAGAGGCAATTTGAGACAGCAGCCTGGAGGGTAGGGTTTGGTGTTTGAATAACATGCCACCTGGCATCACTAGTATAAGGGGGCACAGATGGCACCTGGGATGAAGTGGTTATCCAATGGAAATGCTCACCTTTGGTAATCTGGTGAAGCATGAGGATATATGGATGAAAGGGCATACACTAACAGCTGATATTGCTACTGCTGTTGAAATGTATGGAACAAATAATAGATGTAAGAATAATAGCATTTGATGACTATTGCTAAGTACCACAGTTGCTCTATAGCCATGCTGCCCAATACAATAAGTCACCAGTATGTTGTAGTTATTGTGAACTTGAAATTCAGTTAGACCAAACTGAGATTGCTATACACATAAAAACCACACCAGATTATAAACACTCACTACAAAGAAAATGTAAAATATCTCATTAATGCTGATTATGTATTGAAATGATAATATCTGGATGTTGTAATAAAGAAAATATATAATTTCATCTTATTTTGGTCTTACTTTTAAAAATGTGACTACTAAAAATATTTGAAAGTAGAACACATTATATTTCTATTGCACAATTCTGCTCTATAGGAAAAAAAAATACCAAAAAACAGTTGAGATTGAGTTGAAAGCTAGATGTAGAAGCCAGTGGGCTTCTTTACTTTTACACAAAGTAGCTAGTATATGCTCTAGTGAGAGGCTGGAGAAAGTTGAGGCTGGGTTCTAGATTTAAAAGATTGTATGAACCTGAAAGGAATTTAAACACTGACTAAAGCCAAGGTCAGGATGGAGACATTTGGGTACATGCCCCTAAAAGTTATAACTCCTTAGGCTCTCCAAGTTTTCTGAGTCTGTGATACAGCATATGAACTGTACTGAGAGTATGCACCTGCTGGCAGCCCTGCTGGAAGACAGCGAAAAGTCTTCTTTCATGCAGGGAAATATGTATCTACCTCAGGACCTCTTCCTCTCCTCTCCCCTCCTGGCACTGGGTCTGAATCTGTGAAAAAGTCACTACATAAGCCAAGTGGAATGAGGTGGTCTCAACATGAATTAACTGGGTGTGGGTGACTGAATTTTGAGGGTGGTTATTCAGGGGGGCTAATTTATATAAAATTCAATAGGAAAAGGCTTTATTGACTTGGGTGTGTCCTCTAAAGTTACAGGATTTAACTAGCAAGGATCTTCCCCAGAAGGTCTCGTAAACTCCCTACTAGGAAGACTCCTAGAAACATGGAAAAAGTGGCCACACACTCTGAGCTAAGTTGAAATGACAGAATTGTCACAGCAACCTATGAAAGAAGAGACAGAAGGCTCAGGGAAATGCTAGAATGGATGTTCAATGTATGACTGGAAGACTGAGTGGATGATTATGCTCCATGTGAAGGACTGGGGACATAGCATTTACTAAGACCATGAGGAATGTGTGAAAGGCATGGCACCAGTATTAGTAAAGGTTCAGTGGTGACTCTCTGGTTGAGACTGGAAGATAAAGAGGTTGTTACAGATATTTGCTCACTTATATCAGTATGGATGATAGGACCCCAAAGCAATAGAGATTAAGTGGCATCGAAGAATCCAACAGGGTTACATTTTTGGGTGATATATGCAATAACAGAGTGGTAACCAATGAAGCCTGACCTGCAGAGGTTACAGAGTTATTGTTAATAGAACACAGCATCTTTAGGGGCAAAACAGAGAGGCAGCCAACAGACGTTAACACTTAGCTTGTACCAGTAAGAGAACTCAAGAGAACTTAGATGGTTAGGAGGATTAGGGCAGCCATCCAATAAAAATTACGATCCCTGCCCAATTGCCAGACCTGATCAGTTTTCAGACAGAGGATCCATTCATTAAGGATGTGGTAAGGGCTTCAGGTGGAAGGACTTCAAAATCCTATAGTAAACGTACATGGTAGTGATTCCCCCAGTACCTTCCCCCAAAGGGACTATGACCATTTACTTGGAGAAAGCAAATACCTATATATTTTGATGGCTGTTAGACACAGGGCTTAGGATAACATTGATATTCAGAGACCATCATCATGGTCTCTCTGTTACAGAGTGAGGACATACAAAGGTCAGATAGCAAATGAATAAATGAAGTTTTGGTCAATATCTATCCTTTGGCATAATCACTAGCGATCATTTCTCTTGCCCTGGAATGTATAATCAAGAATGACACTGAGAAATTGATGAAACAGTTCTACTGTTTCTTTGGTCACCTGTTAATAGCTACAATACTGGGAAAGGCCAAGTGAAATCCCCTGGCTCTGTCCTCTCCTCCCCTAGTCAGTAGGAAATGAAAAACATTATTGACTCCAGAGAGTGAGAGAAGGGATTGGAGATTTGTGCCACCTTTATGGACCTAAAGGATGCAAGGGCAATTGTTCTCATAACATCATTATTGAATTCACTAGTCTGAACCCTAGAGAATCAGGATGGATCCTGCAAGACAACTGCAAGCTTAACCTAGAGGTAGTCCCTTTGCAGCTGCCATATTGTATATAGTATATTTGCTACGGCAAATTAAAATGGCCTTAGGAACTTGGCAGAAAGCCATTTATTTTTTTCTGGAACAGGCGTCCCTTTCTAGCTCAAGCAGAAAAACAACCAGAAACAGTAACATTCACAGGAATTGAGAAAAAATATTAATTTATAGGTTTGCTCCTGAGCTACATTCACTCTTCCTCTTTCTGTCATAAGATAGTCTGAAGAGATCCTGATCAGCTAGATAACTCATAGTACTTCATATCTATCCATTTCATTGGTGATTTGACATTGATATGCCAGATGAACAAGAGGTAACTGGTATTCTGGAGGCCTTGGTAGAACCTGTGTATTCCAGAGAGCAGAAAACAGAACCTATTGAGATAAAGGGGTCTGTCACGCCCAAAACTATCTGGAAGATCCTAAGTAAATGAAAAATCATTGCATCTTGCACCTTCTAGTGCAAAGAAGGAAGCTCAGTGTCCTAGTGGGTCTATTAAAGTTCTACAACAGAACACATTTATAACATATTCATTCCATACCAAGGAATATGTTGGTTGACACAAAAGAGTTACAGAAATTTGAGTGAAGCACAGAGCAGAAAAGGGCTCAGCAGTAGGTCCAGGATAAGGGTACAACAGATTCACTGCCTGGGGCATCGAATCTGGTAGGCCCTATAATTTGGGGCTATCATTGGTGGAAAAGAACAGCACATAGGATTTGGATCATTTGATACTGCAAAGGCCCCTTACTAGAGGGGCCTATCTTTTGATTTTACCCAGTGGGAAAATCACAATATAGGCCCCTAGGGTGCTGAAGGAATGCCATTTGGAGTAGCATTATATACCTTTTGAGAACATTTCCTGGTGTGCTGCTGGGTCCTAACAGAAAGTGTGCACCTGATCACTGCCAGAAATTACATGATCATGAGCTTGGTTCTTTTAAGATCCACCAAGTCTGAAGCAATGTTGCTAGATCTCTCCCTGCAACCTACACAAGATGGAAGTGGTGCATTTGGGATGCAGCATACATAGGACAAGAAGACACAAACAAAATGTTTAAGCAGATAGTTCAGGTCCCCATGGTTACCAGCACTATTGTTATGCACCACTTCCTCAGCCCACATCTAGACCACAACGAGATGAGGTATGACTAACCAGTTGATAGAGGGAAAATTCGTCCTAGTTTGGACCATAAAATGGTTGGTCTTTGTATGTGAGTCAAACATATATACAGAGGCTTCCCTGAAGACTTGGGATACTTAGGGCACCCTTAAAAGGCAGCCTGAGAAGAGCTCCCTCTGTGGCACAGTAGGTTGGGAATCTGACTGCAGCAGCTTGGTGCAGGTTCAATTCCTGACCTGGCACAGTGGGCTAAAGGATCCAGTATTGCTACAGCTAGGTCACAGCTGTGGCTCAGATTTAGTCCCTAGCTTGGGAACTTCCATACATGCCATATATTAAAAAAAAACAAAAACAAAAACAAAACAGAAAAAAAGACTGTCTGAGGGAAAATTCTCTCAACTAGTAGAGGTTTCAGGCAGTGAAATGAGTCATTTACTTTGTGTGAAAAGAGAAGCAGCCCCCAAAGCGGCTAAGAGTTGGCCTATGCAAATGGCCTAGAAGTAAAAGACTGAAATATTATAGACAATGAATAATAAGGCAGAGGCACAGAAGTAAACCTGTGCGACAAAGTGAAAAGACCTTTGTTACTCTCCACTAGAGAATATTCAATGGAAGAGGTAATAAATAGCCATGTAGATAAAATGACTCATGTG
>PVHT020000066.1:3399723-3545971 GCA_004024745.2 Catagonus wagneri | reverse complement strand
CTAGGGGTCTAATCGGAGCTGTGGCCACCGGCCTTCGCCGCAGCCACAGCAACGCAGGATCCGAGCCGCGTCTGCAACCTACACCACAGCTCACGGCAACGCCGGATCGTTAACCCACTGAGCAAGGGCAGGGATCGAACCCGCAACCTCATGGTTCCTAGTTGGATTCGTTAACCACTGCGCCACGACAGGAACTCCCTGGTATCACTTCTTGAGGAGACTTGCCACTTAATGGCAAGTTCACTATGTGGCTGACCTTGCATCCTGGAAAGACCAGTGGTTTGTTTCATGGGAATAGGCATCTGTTCTCCAAATAGGTTTGCCTTCCCAACTACTAGGGCCTGAGCCAGCTGCACTATTCCAACACTCTCAGGGTGTCTGAGCTACTGGCATGGAATCCCACAGACCAGGGTGGCCCTTTTACAGTAAAGGAAGTGCGTGACAATACCCAGGGCCAATAGACCCACTGGTTGAATCACACAATTCACCCAAACTGCTGACCTTATTATGTGTTAGAATAGCCTTCTGACAGCAAAGCTGAAGTGCCAAGTTGCCGGCACCATTCTGAGAGGAGGGGTCCCATCCTCCAGGAAACAGAACATGCACTGAATCAAAGACCTTCATAATTGTGCTGTCTCACTGAGTGGAAGAAGACACAAGTCCAGGGATCAAGGAGGGGAATCACTTGATATTAATCGAACTCTATGCAGGCGTGACAGCTCCCCTTGAGAACTGAAACACATGCTTCAGCTTCAGCTTCAAATATCCCATGTTTAAATAGTAACAGAGATTCTTTCCTCCAGAGTCCAGATTTCTGCATCATTGCTTTCTCCAGGATTAAACACTTTTTTTATGGGATGATGGATAGTGAGTACACCCATTCTCTTCTGAGGAAAACCAAATCCCCATTAAACAGGATGCAATCAGTGCCTGAAATCTAAACAAAATGATCATAAATTATTCCTAAACTGAGTATGGTTTGTTCCTCTATGTTCATGATAACCTTGGTATATCCTTTCCCTCATTCTGTGATAACGAAATAAAAAAGTTGAAAGGTAAAGAAACTTCAAATGTTTGGGGAACATTAATCTTACTATGTAAAAAAAAGGAAATGAACTTGAGATCTTTTATATATTTTATCTTCCATTCTCTGCCTTTTTTTATTTTTTTAATTTCCCAGTATCTCAGACCTGAACCTGTAAGCTAAGGACAGGTTTCCTAAATTTCAAGAAACTTATAGACTCAAACCAGAATTTCTAGTCAGTGTTTTGTTTCTTCTTCCATATTTCCACAATTTTTATTTCTTTAGGAAAAGACTGTACAGATAAAGTGTTGAGAAAACAGTAGCAATGATAGCAGATTTACCACCTGCCCATTTACTGCCTGCAGATTTACGGCCAAAGAAGCCTATTTTGCCATCTGGGTCAAAGTCATATTTTCACTGGAAATATTTTGGTAAGTTATTGCTGGCATTTTTTACATGCAGGTGGTGATCACACAGGTTTTATGGCACTTTCATAACTGCACGTCTGATTGAAGTGCACAGAAGTTGATCTTTTGTGAATGTTTACAGAAGTGATTCGATGAAATAGAATGCACTTTATTCATTACATATACTAGCATGGGAGAGATTCTTTTAACAAAAAATGCAGTATGAGAGAAGTGCCAAGTCATCTTCCCTGGTTGTTTCCAGAAGCATAGATTTGGTACTTAGGAAAAAAAAAAAACAAAGCAAAAAAAAAAAAATTGGCTACTCTTGGACATTGAGGCTGGTGTCACCCGTACAAAGGGAATATTAGAGTGGGTGGTGGGTATCTGTCCAGAAAGGTAACAAAGGTTGTTAATTTTTTGTGCTGAAGCCTTTGCAATGTTCTCATTTGACACTTTTATTATTGGAAAAATTGTTTCAGGCTGGTGTTTTGGTTTCCGTGTGTTTTTTGTTTGTTTTTGATAATTTCATAGATACACTGTAAAGGAGACATGGTTATATAAAACCTTTTAGATAATGGAAAAAAATATGGGACTCAAATTAAGGAGACCTGGATTCTGATGTATGTGTCATAACCTGAGAGTATTACAGTCTTACCCAACCATATTCAACCTCAGTTTTATCTTTTGCAAATGGAGAAAGGTGGTGAGTACACATTCCTTTTAAAACTTAAATATCATTAACATGCACAGATCTTAAATGTTAAAAAGGAATGAATTTTGGCATGTTTACAGTTACTTGTAACCATCCTTCAAAACAAGACATAGAACATTTACAATACTCTAGAAAATCTAATAATGCCCCTTTCCTGTATACCCATGGCCCTGTCCACACACAAAAGAAGCAATCACTTTCTGATTTCTGTTAACATAGATCAGTTTTTCATATTCTTTTTCTTCACATAAATAGAATCATCCAGTTTCTTTTGTCCAGTATAATGTCTGTGAAATATGTCCAAGCTGTGTGGATCATTGATTTGTTCTTTACTACTGCTGAGTAGGTTTCCAACCATGAACACTCAACAACTTGTTTATCCGATCTCCTATTTATCTCCAGGATGTCTGGGTTATTTTCAGTTTTTGATTTTTATGAGTTAGGTTTCCATGGACATTCATGCATATTTCTTTCAGGAACACATGTTTTCATTTCTCCTGAGTACAGGTCTAGGTGTAGAATTTCTGCACCATGGTGTTTAGGTATGTTTAACTTTATAAGAAACTGCCAAACGGTTCTCTAAAATGTGGTACTATTTTATACTCTCAGAAGCAATTCTACTTGTTCCACATCTTCACCAACACTTTGTGTTATTCGTCCTTTTTAGATCATTCTGGTGGGTATAAAATAGTATCTCATTATTGTTTGATTTGCATTTTCTAGATGCCTGATGACCTTAATCTTCTTTTCATAGTAAACCACATAGAACTCAGACATGATTTAAATCTCCTTCAGAAAACATTCTGATATATAGTCTCTTCCTTTGTTTTCCTAAGGTATTTTATAACTCACCCATGTAGCTTTCAAAAACTATACATGCTTTAGTTCTACTTACATACATTTTAATTCAGAAGATCTGGCATAAGGCCTAGGAATACAATTCTGATTCACAAAGGAATCACTGGATTATGCTTCAAGTATATGGTACATTTTTCAATACTACTATTCTATTTGTTGGATCATAAAAAATGCACTATAGAATGATTGTTACAATTATAGACTTTAAAACAAAGAAGACAAGATATTGGATCCTAGTTCCCACTTACCATCTACATGACTTCGGTCAAGTTATAGAATCTCTCTAAATCTCAAGTTCTTCATTTATAAATTGAGTGTAATTACAGTGCTTAACCCATAGGGTTGGGAAGAGGAGCAAGTATGATGGTGACTGTAAAAAAGATCACCATTGTGCTCAAGTCACACTCTTAATATTCATTAGAAGGAAGGAGAAAAATGTGAAAACATTGTGGAGCTAAACAAGTAAGAACACCTAATGTTAGTATGGTGACATATCCCCTTTACTACTGCTGTTTAACTTAATTTACTTCAGAAAATCTTCCATAAACTTTTCTTACTTTGTTTCACCTTTCTCTACCTACAATTTTTTTTTGTGGATTGAAACATTGTACCAGGTCTTGGAATTTTCATTTTCCCTGAAACTCATGGAAGATTTACCCAATGAAAATTTTACCACTTCATGGTAGGTGATTAAAGGTTTCTGCCAAGCTGTTTACTTATGACCAGTGTGAGTTCTCATGGATGACCTCTGGTTTCCTCCCTCAGTTCCCTGTCTCTGTCTGATGTTCCAGTCTCAGCTTGTTTGATCCTTGTTTCTGCATTGATTCTCAGCTTTATTTCCCCCTTCTATTCATACATTAAGTGAAAATAAACAATCAAGCATGTTCTTTTCTCTATTTTTTTTCATCTGGGCATCTCTATGTCTTTATCCATTAGCACTCACATGATGATATCTTTAATTATCAGAGTAAAGTTTACCTTTCCAGGTAAACATGACAGGAGTTCCTGTCATGGCTCAGCAGAAATGAATCTGACTAGTATCCATGAGGATGCAGGTTTGATCCCTGGTCTCACTCAGTGGGTTGAGGATCTGGCGTTGTTGTGAGCTGTGGTGTAGGTCACAGACATGGCTTGGATCTGGCATTGCTGTGGCTGTGGTGTAAGCTGGCACTGTAGCTCTGATTCAGCCTCTAGCCTGGGAACCTCCATGCAACTACCATGGTTCTAGTTACTAACCATGCTATTCACTAAATCTACTCTCTGGTTTTTAATGAACACATCTGTTTAGACAATTCAGATTCTTCTTATGGCTTTGTGTTTGTTTGTTTTGCTTTGGTTTGAAATTACAAATTGCCTATAGCTTCCTACTTCAATGGGTCTTCCTTCCTTTACTGAATGATTAATAACCAACATGAGGTATACTCTCTAAAAAGAAGTATAAGAAGAGTTTCATTTCCTTAAGATTATAGGTGAGCCAGTAGAAGTAAGGAAGACATATTTTTCCCCTTTTCTCTGTGAAGAGGAGTATGTTTACAATGTCTTGGTTGCAACCTCACAAGAGAGCTTTTATTCATTTGTATTAAAAATATACAGCCCTGCCCCCAAATAATTTTAAGTTGTTAACATTTTTTGCTTATCGAGGAACGCAGGGTTAGCTAGTTCTAAACTTACATAACTGTAGTCCTAAAATATTGAAATGACTCTCTTAATGGAAAATTTTAGATTTATTAGTGAGACCTAAGGATAATGACAAAGGCAAAAAGAAATCCACATTAAAGTAAATGTAGATTTGCCCAGTAATAGCATTTTATTAAAATCGGTCAACATTCCTTTAATGAAGAAATGTGAAAACAACTAATTTGTATTAATAGGGCCTGTAGCAAGCTACTGCTTTTAAGCTTATTACTTTGTTCAGGTCAGTTTCCACTATTTCCTCTTCTCCTTTTTCACCTTTGATAAACAGGACACTCATGGTGAAATCTACCTTGGTATGACTTCTCAGTAAATATTCAATAATTATTAAAAGAAATAAAGTCACTTTTGGTTTTGTTTCCTATTTTATATATTCAAGAAATATAGTGGAAAAGAAAATGAAATGATTTTCCTTGAGAAATACATAAAGCTTTTTACTACTAAAAGATAGAAAAAATCCCAACTTTACCTTTGATGGGTAGAGTTTCCTAGGCTGCTGAAAATTTTCCTAAGAATGACCAGCTTTCCATTTTCCAAGTAAATTGAAGGGTCTACATCTCTTACCAGCAGTTATTTTGTCAGGCAACACTGTTACCTCAAAGAAAAGGCTGAAATACTCTGCAGATAATCATTTTTCAATTCTGATTCCACAGATACTTTGTGACTCAATGTTTTTATGGTAAATGCCAACAGAGAGAAAGATACTGGTACCAATACTTGCTGAATCATTTTCATCATTCTTATACATTTTGTTATTTTTCTCAATTTATCACCCAGAAAATGCAGAAATTAGGAACAAATAAATGACAACAGAAATTTTCTCAAAAATGTTTGTTTCCAGAGTTAACTATGTGAAGACAAAAACAAGTAACACAGAATTTTCAGTTTTTCAAGTCTATGCCCTGTCCTTGGATCAGAGTTTTTAGGTAACTAAACCAACAAGAACAGCTTAAGATTTCCCAGATTTTCTCTCTATTTAAACTGACCCAGATAAAAATACAAATTCCATGTCAACTATAAATATGCAAAAAAAGAAAAAAAAGTGTGAAACCAGATGTAAAGTCAAGTCAAAACTTTAGCAAATAAATATTCCATCTTTGACAGTTTCTCTAAAAATGTAACAATTCCTTTCTAATGCAATTAAAATCTCAGAATCAGATAAAGAGCAGAAATTACTTTTAAAACCAGAGAGATATTTAAAGTTCCCATCGTGGCTCAGTGGTTAATGAATCTGACTAGGAACCATGAGGTTGTGGGTTCGATCCCTGGCCTCGATCCCTGGCCTCGCTCAGTTGGGTTAAGGATCTGGCGTTGCTGTGGTGTAGGTTGCAGACATGGCTCGGATCCTGCGTTGCTGTGGCTGTGGTGTAGGCCGGCGGCTACACCTCCGATTAAACCCCTAGCCTGGGAACCTCCATATGCCACGAGTGCAGCCCTAGAAAAAGGCAAAAAGACTAAAAAAAAATAAAACCAGAGAGATACTCAAATTATGAAAATTATGCCATTATAATACTGTATATTAAGTACTATCATAAAGATATGAACTAAACATTTCAGGGTAATTGGAATGGAATAACTAATTGGTCATTATTATTTTGTATTATAATTTTTTACCTCTCTTACTCTCCAACTAGACTGAATTTCAGAGCAAGATTGTGTGCGTGCGTGTATGTGTGCGTGTATGTCCAACATCTGCATATTGTTAGAACTCAATAAGTGTTTAAAAATTTTTTTTTGTCCTGAATTAGTTCTGTTCTCAGTCCTTTATATGGAAGGCAAGGATGCAAATAGAAGAAAAAGAAAAGGAACATAGTAAAGAGAAAGAGCTGTTGTAATTTGGGTCCCAAAGAGAACAACTCAGAAACACACTCTGTTGTTGTTACATAGGCTCTTGACCTTTTCTTTTTCTCCTATCACAAAAGATAGGTTTTCTTTCCTTTCCTCTTCTTCCCTTTTTTCTTTTTTTTCCAAATGTTCACCTACACAATCCACACTATTCCTCACAATTTTCTGTCTTTTCACTCCTCTAATGAGTATGTTGGTCATGTCTGTGGGATACAAGTCCACATTTCTTCCTATTTCCCAGTAACCTATGCCTATTACCATCAGAGACCAAATTCTTGAAATTCTTACTTTCTAGCAAAGTACACCTGCTGTCCTGCACTCCACAGGAGCTGCTGTTTGTTCTGATTCTGTGTCATTATTTATTGCCTACAGTGTGAGCTGTGCTCCTTCAAGGAAAAAAGGTTTGGCTTATGTTTTCTTCCCAATCAATGTACAGTGAATACTACTGACGGATGAGTGATGAGATTGTAGCTAAGGCCCAAAAGTCAAGGGCTTGTTTGTATGTTTCAAAGCAGGTCCCACTCAGAGAGGAAGGAAGGAAACATGATCACAGTTGGAATTTGTATAACATAGTTTAGCTTTCCTTTCTCATCTTACATCTATTATTAATCCTTAATAGCAATAGCATAGACTATTGCTATTACCTATAGTCTGAATCCAAATTAAGTTGGAAACAAGTCTTCAGTATACCTTGTGATTTTTTCCCCCATGATTTCTTAGTTTGGAGGATACAAGAGTTTGCTTGGATATGGCTATTATGTAAAATGAAACTGAAATCAATTAAAATTAAATCTTCAGGGTTTTTTTTTTTTGTCATAAGTTCCTTTCAGTTTCTTTTCAATGGAAAATTAAACTGAAATCTTCATGTCTTCTGAGGTTGAACAGATATTGGATCCAGCATATCTCTGGCATCACCAAGCAGTAAGTAAGACTCTGTTACATTTCCAGCAATACTCCAAATCTCAATGCAATAAGTTCCTATCACTTGATGAGGCAGACAGCTACTCTCTTTCAGAGATACCACACTCCAATTACTTCTGGCAAGGGATTCATATATACAATCAGAGTTGCTGCCTAAAGCTCTGCAATACCTCAGATCTAGATACTAAATTTCAAAATAACTTTTTGGTCTCTCGATCTCTGATCTAACCTGTAACTGAATGTTCATTTCCATTAGATGAGTAACAACCAAAGTGTTATGGATCATGTTTGTCTCCTCCACCCCCAAGTCATTTATTGAAATCCTAACCTCCGATGTGATAGTAATAGAAACTGGTGCCTCTAAGAGATAATTAGGTCATGAGAATGGATCACTGATGAATGGAATTAGTGTCCTTACAAAAAGAGGAGAGAGTTTGCTTCTTTTCTTTCTCTCTACCTTGTGTATGTGAGGATACAGCAAGAAAGACAGCCATCTACAAACTAGTAAGAAAGCTCTCTCTAGAATCTGAGATCAGGATGTCAATCCAGCCTCCACAACTCTGAGAAATAGATTTTTGTAGTTTATAAACCACTTCATCTACGGGATTCTGTTACAGCATTCTGAGCATACTAAGACACAAAGATTTCCCTCTTTAGCCGGCAGGGGGGAAAAACTCTGCTTCCTTTAACGTGCTCTTTCCAAGAAACGGGATTTCAATCTAGTTTTGGGGTCCACAGTGAAATGCATAGTTCCATTATTGACACTGCAGCACAATCCTTCCCAAGGGGGTGGGATCAAAGAAATATAAGGCACAGCTTTTTATTACTCAGAATTCTACTTTCCCCAATAGTTCCATGCCTACCCAGCATTACCAGATTTCTTTACTCATGGGGATTTTTCTTTCAGGAATATTCTTTACCTTTTCCTCTGGTATAATCTTCTTTAAGAACATCAGCCCATCAAAAAAGGTTAATACAAATCAACTTCAGTTGTAGGTTAAAATTAAAACTCTCTTCTAAAAGAATATGGACCTGCTATAGAGCAAAGAATATGACTGGACATCTATTTCAGGGTCTACAAACATTTCAAGACACACAAAGGACCTTTGAAGGTGAAATGTTATGTAAATGAGTTTTACCTCTGACCCATGCAATTATTATTTCATTCATTCATCCAACAGAAATTTACTGCATGTATATTGGGTGTCACACATTCTAAACCAAGAGTTGAAAATTTTTTTCTGTAAAGGGTCAGATAGTAAATATTTTTGACTTTGTGGGCTATAAAGTGTCTGTTGCAACTATTCCATTTTGCTTATTATAGCACAAGAATAGTCATAGATAATACATAAATTAATAAAAGTGGCTATGTTCAGTAAAACATTAAGAGGGAAAGGAAATGACTATATGGGAAGGTGTGAAATGTCATTCCATTAGGATACTTCTCAATTTTATTCCACAACGATATTTTCCCCTCTAAGCCACTGCTAAGTTTAGCTCTTAGTTGTTAAATTTGATCATTCACTTGGCAAATATTCACTTTGTATTTACTGTGTGCAGAATTACCACGTGTTCTGAGAAAACAACTGCATAAGCTAATTTTTTGCCCTTAAAAAGATTACACCATGGTTGCAAGAAAAAATTGTGTACCATTAGCATCATTTGAAGCTAGGAGTTTGGGAGATATTTTAACCTGTTAAATTAGGAAATGCTTCCAAGACTGACTCCACATTTTTCAAAACAGCCTTAAGTTTGAGCCTGTGGACTAGTGAAAATAAAACATACAGTGGCCTTCTTTGATTTGACAAGCACACCCAAAAAGAAGTGAAGAGAGAAATGGTATTCTGTCTTTTAGGGAAGTGTTTTAGCTCTGTCAGTGGTTGCTGTGAGAAGACACTGGGAACCATGTGCTCTAGAAGCCTAAACATTCAAACCACCAGATTCTCAGTTCCCAGCCCTATGCCAGATACTATCAAAGGATCAAAGCTATGATTTCTGTCCCTAAGGACCTTTCAGGAAAACACACACATACACAATTACAAATAAAACAGATTATTTGAGTTTATCAAAATTCTTTTATCCTGGGCTATGTATGCTAGTCATTACATTCCTCACCCTCAGATACCTGGCATGTTGCTATACTTCTATTCTGACTTAGAGTTAAGCATTTAAAGAAGGAAGAGAAATACTTTAACAAATTTAGAACTTAAGAGTCAAATACATTTGGGCACACGGGGTTACAGGGATAGATAAGAAAGACTGTCAACTGAGGGCTCATAATTGAGTGTGAGACAGAATCATGTCTGTAGCCAATTACAGCACACTGTGATAGGTGCTGTGCCGGTATGAGTGGGTGCTTCAGAAGCACAGGGGATGTAAGTGTGGGCTGAAGCTGTCAGAGAAGATGGGAGAAGTGGAACTTGTTTTGGTCCCTACCGTTGTGGGATTTCTATAGCAGAGGGTTTACCAAGGAAATTTGGGGTTGGAAGAAAAACATAAAAAAGGCAATGAGACAGGAATAAATGTGCTGTTTATAAGTGTGGTGTCTGTCCGTGGGCCGAGTGGGAGCCCTGGCTTTAAGGGAGTAAGATGTGCCAGTTAGAATGTGTTTTAGACAACAGTAAGAGGGAACAATTCTAGGACATTAAACAGGAAATAACAGAAGGAATATAAGACTTTAGGAAACTGGACTGGAGTAAATATGCAAGATGGATTAGAGATGGTAGAGTCTCAAGTGAGAAAAATCAACTGAGCACCCTTGCAATTATCACCAGCCTGGATCGGTGTGGTAGTAACGGGAGAGGAGAGGAGGACAGAAGCTGAAAGACAGTTCAAAGGAGGAAATGACAGGATGCAATGACAGACTGAACACTAGGTTTGAATGGGAGGGAAGAGTAAAAGACAGTCTGGAAAAATGGTGATACCAGTGACAGAATCAACATAGCACTGAGAACTGACAACCAGATGATCAAAGTGACATACCACTTGTGCCATATGTCTGAAAGCTCTTCATCAGGGATACAAAGCTGAAAGGAAAGTTGTCTCTAGATTTTTCTTGCTCAGGACTCTATGGGTAAATGACGAACTTTACAAAAGGAAGTCCTCTAAGGCACTAGCAGATGTGACCTTCTGTGTCAAACCAAATTAAAGGCCCATAGAGTGAGGGTCATCTCTGATGTCTATACAATTTAGAACTACAAATAGACATCACATTCTTCTTGTGAAGTTTCATCCAGGTCACCTATAAACCACAATAAAACATCAAATAATAATGCTTGGTAGGCCTTCAATAAGGATTTGTTGAACTGGACTTAGAATAAGGGGGTTCACAACAAGTTAGTGGGGATTAGGTCTAACTCTTTTAACACTGCACACCATGAGAGCAGAGTGGAGAAAGAACAGCTTTCATAAGTTACAAAGCCAATGCCCTCTTTAGGTGAAGTTGGATGGCTTCTTCTGAAATTTAGGTGTTAAGTGTACTGTGATAACTCCATGGAGAATTTAAATCAGAGAAACCCATCACATCTGGAATTTGGTTCCTTTTTGACTCTACTTACATGGTTGGCTTTGACTAAGTGGTCTTGACCACGAACAACATGTTAAGAACATACATAGCTTTATTAAATAACTGGACATCTATATACGTGTGAACTCTAAGTGGAAAGAACCAGTCATTCCTTGGGCTCTGAGATTGCGCTGATACATGGGCATAAAAATCATCATGCAAAACAGATTCAGAGATGTGATACAGAAGGACTGCATTTCAACTACTTCAACTAGTAAGGAATTTTTTTTTCCATTTTTCTCTATATTGGCTACTATTAGATTATCAGAAAATAGAATTCCTATTGTTGACTATGCATTTATTCACAGGAATATAAGTCAAATACTGTAGAAACTTTTTTTTTTTTGTAACCTGAAAAAAAGTACTTGCGCCTGAAAGTGACAAGGTATTGGGACTTTTCTTTGTAATAGGAAAATAAATTAGATCTTGTAAAATTCTGAGTCAGACCCTTTTGTTTTCTGAAGACAAATACTATTAACTCCTATCAATGGTTCCTTCTCAGGATTTAGAAAGAGAAAATTATACACTGTGAGAAAAATGAAAATTTATTTCTTCATGGTTAGTCAAGCCTAGAATTCTCTACAGAGAGAATCTTGCTGGAAGAAGCTGGTGTATTTATGAGCTGGAGGCAATGAGAAGAAAACAGAGCTGCATACCAAACAAATGGCAAATGCCATTTTGCGTTGGTGACTCTAGCCTACTGGTACTTGGTGCAATTCCCAGTTCTGTCTACAGCAATATATAAAGCAGGGTCGATCTTTCAGTATTTGACTCGGGCTTATGGCTGTACTAGACCTGCTGTTATAAAACCAGTTGCACCAAATTTATACTGTGTTCTCTACAAAGCAGGGTGAAGAAATCTGGTTCCAAGCCCCATTCTTAATATGCTTAATTATTTTGACAAATTGTTTTAGAACTTTATGTGTATTTCCCTTTAGATCCATAGCAATTTCACTGCAGTGTAAGTATGGCATTTAAAAACTAGGACATTTCCAATTAGTCTGCATCCTTATGAAGAACTTGCCTTATTCTGCCTAAATTATTCAGCTTAGAGTTGTTTCTGAAATCATAGATTCTTTGTAAATTAATTGCATAGCAGTGCCAAGCACAGGGCTTAGCATATGACAGGCACTTAATAAATGTTTGTTGAATAAATAAGTGAGTTTGGCTTCAGTCTTGTATTTTGGCCTACCTTTTTATAATATTCAGCAAATAAACTAGGTTGTGTTGAACTGCAAAGCCACCTCAATGGATAATGGAATCTGGTTCATAAAAATCGTCCTGATTCATGATTTAAAGATTTGAATTGATAAGTAATGAGATCCTGCTGTATAGCACAGTGAACTATATCCAGTCACTTGTGATGGAACATGATGGAGCATAATGTGAGAAAAAGAAAAAAATATATATATATATGTATATATGACTGGGTCACTTTGCTGTGCAGTAGAAATTGACAGAACACTATAAATCAACTGTTAAAAATGAAAAAAATTAAAAATTAAAATCATAAAAAAATAAAGTAAGGAGAAATTTATATCTAGATCTTTATTAACTGACAATTGCTTAATTTGTTCCCTTCTGAGACGAACAAAACCTGGGCATAAAGTCAAAACTACTGAGTAATTACTGGCCCTCACCATTTCTATGTTGCTTTGTTATCTCTGAAATGTTAATAATACCTACCAAGCAGTGTTATTTTAAGATTTTAGGAGATAACACATATGTAACACTTACTTACTGCTGCATAAAATGCACTCAAAATTTAGTGGCTTATTTATTTTTGCTCACAAGTTTATAAAACATCTAGGCAGTTCTACTGATTTAGTCCAGGCTCGGCTGATTTCAACAAGGCTTTCTTGGGGGTCTTTGACTGGCACCTGGCTAGCTGCCAGCCAGGGTGATGAGGATAATGGGGCCATGTATTTCCATCAACCTTTTTTCATGGTGTTGTAGAGGTTTCAAGACAGAGAACAGGTAAATGCCCTGGGTCCTCCTGAAACCAAAACTCAGAACTGGCACAATGCTGCCTCTGCTGCATTACGTTTGTCAAAGCAAGTAACAGGGGCTGCCACAATTCAAGGATTGGGAAAACGGATTCTGTTTCAATGGGAAGAACTACACAATCACATTGCAGAGGGGTAAGGACAGGAAAGAACAATTTTCCACAACATAAGCAATGTTACCAGAGTATCTTCATTATATGTATAACAAATGACATTCATTATTATTATTGCCCTACACCTTATGCTTCCTTGTTAGCCTTTTCCTTTCACTCTCACCTCATCCCTTTTATGTGTGCAATTCCATGGTTCTAACAAAAGGTCTGTTGATTAAGAAAAACACTCTGGTTATGTCTTCTGTTGAGCTCCTAACCTAACCACTTCCAGAATTAACTGCAGGACAACCTATACCCACAAGGGATGGCTCAGGTAGTTTTCTTTAATCCCCCAGTTTCTGAATCCTCGAATTCAGACAAACAAAACCTGGGCATAATGGCATAATGGCATAATGGTTAAACAATAGATTAAATTTAGACTACTTTGTTTGAATCATGACTGTCAATTCATAACTAGGTGATCTTGAGCGAGTTAGTTTACCTCTCTGTATTTAAGTCTTAACTTTGAAATGGTGTTACTGAGTTACTGATAAATCTAAAGGAGATTATATATATATATATAATATGGTGAGCCATGTGTGTGTGTGTCTGTGTATGTGTGTTATGTGCTATTAATTTATTTCAGTGAGATATAAAATTGAGTTTGGCCTCTCAGATTGTTATCAAACAAGGCGAATGGCAAAAGTTGCACTGGGTGAAAGATTAGGCTTACTCATTTTTTCAGCTGTCCACACCTCTGAATCTCTAGGTATCACATGTTATTGACTGTTGAGTTAAACTCAAATAGACAAAATCTGTCAATGTTAAATCTGCATAGGCTATTGTTTAGGAAATTCTAGGCATGTAATGAGAGTTTATTTTTCTTCATCTTGTACCAAGTTATTTTATTAAGTTTTATTGTTCAAAAAGTCCTATTTTCTATTTTTATTTTCTTATGAAATTCTTTACTCTGGTGAAACCATAGAAAAAGATTATCTGTACAATTAGTTATAAATATATATGTATTGATAACATAAGGAACTGTGGGAAATTATCCTTCCTCAAGGGCACTGAAATACAACAACAGTGAAGATTATTTTAAGTCAATACTCAGCATAAGCTCAGTTTAGAAAAACAATGCAGGCTGATGAAACTACTTAAGAAAAAACTGAGACTATAGTACTTATATTTTTTAAAAAAGAAAAAATTTGGCTGTACCTGCGGCATATGGAAGTTTCCAGGTCAGGACTGAATCCAAGCCACAGCTGCGACCTATGCCACAGCTGTGGCCGTGACAGATCCCTAACCCACTGTGCCACAGTAGGAACTCTAACATTTACGTTTTTGAAATGGTTTAACATATGTTAATATACAATATTTTAACATATAGTTCTCTTTGCTCTTCTGAAAAGAAGAACAAGAAACAAAATTTAACCAATATCTGAGTCCTTCTGTGTCACACTTTATTACCCAACAGAGAAGGTAATCTGAGAAAACGATTATGGCAAATCAGACATGGTGATTAAATCACCTACAGAGGAACACAGCTGTATTTAGCAACATTTCTAAAAAAGAAAGGAAAGAAGGGAGGAGAAGAGGGAGGGAGAAAAACAAAAACAGTTGTACCTCACTGTATTCAGCAAAATGTGAATTCCACCAAACTCATCCATGTATGAGTATGTTAAGTAAAGCACTGACAGGTCTAATGTTTTCTAGGGTTGAGTGGTCTGGTCCTCTAGTTTTCCATCCTCCATCAACACCACAAGCTACTCTAGGTTAACAATTCCAAAGGGCCTCTGTGACCCTGCTGTGGAACTGCTATGAGGAGTAGCTGATAAAAACAGAAGAAATAATATTAACTGTCACTTACAGAAGGACTTTTATAGATGCCTGACATGCACCACTCTAGGTATGTTACTTATATTCTCCTTTTTCTTAACAAATTACTAGCAAAGTAGATATGATTCCAATTTTACATAAAGGCAGGATCCATGGTTGGCCAGCTGATAAGAGCAGGACCTAGATTTAATACAGGTTTCTCTCCTTAAAATCTGTGAAAACTGTCATTGTATTTCTCTTCAGCCTTTTTTATTTGCTTGAAATACATTTATATTTTTCATCTTTTTTCAGAACATTCACTCATGTTTGTTGTCTTCATGTTAAAATTCTCCATAGTCACCATATCTCTCTTTTAATAATAAGCCCCTGATTAAACACAGTACTCTACTTATCCTATATTAAGTAAAGAATAGATAGCCTTATGTTTCTTACATGAAATGTTATTTTAATATTCTTGAATATACAATTGCAACTCCTTCCTCCCCAGCCCCCGCCACTGGCACAACCTTAATTAACATCCATTTAAAACAGTAAAGCAAGGTCCATGAAATAGATAGTGAGTTATTGTTAATCACTTACAATGGACACTCATCTAATTAGAAAAATAGTAAAACATTTAATCTAGTTCTCTCATTTTTTTCTGGACAAATGAATAGGAAGCACATTTTAAAAGTAAGATAAGTTTGGATTCTTCTTGATGTTCTAAATATATTAATTTCAGAAAAGACCATTAAATAAGACCGATGGGATTTATTTTTCTAAAAGTTTTGTGACTCATGGATAATATCTCATTTTTTATATTATTTGACATACATTTATGAGAATATATGATCTTACGTTCCAGTTTCTATGGTCTAATCTTTTTTCATCCAAAATAGTGTATATTTAAAATATGTATTTTGAAAAAAAGTAACCTGGAAATCTTATGTACAGGCTTTTGAGAAAAATATTTGAGTTGCCATGATATAATTAACCCAGAGGTTAGACACTAAGGGGACAATATTTGTGTTCTACCACATGGGTAAAATGATTATTTTTTAAATATAATCTTATAAGAAAGCACATGATTTTATATACTTTGGGAGTTATGTACTCTTTTGGGAATTAGTTATAATGCTATGAATGAACTCTTTCTACAAAAAAAAAATGAATTTATGCATATATAAAAAAACCATTAGGGGAAAATCCTTATTCCTACTAAATAAAGAACTTCTAGTTTTGATAAGGGTAAAATCACTGATATGTTATGATACTGAGAATCCCATCAGTAAGTATTTAGGTCATGACAGAAGGTTGTATCTAGCTTACTGATGAGCTAAGTGGGAAATATAAAGGCAAATTGTGAGTCCTTGGCAGTGAGTGTGAAGTGTTTTGTTTCATTCGGAGTAGTCTTGAACTCTACTCTGTTAAACATGTTCATAAATGATCTGCAGTTGATTGTTAATGACATTAATTAAACCTCAGATGAGAAAGGATATCAAGCAATGAGACATCACATAATAGTACAAAAAGCCTAGGAAAAAAGACCTGAAATTAATCAAATGAGATTTAATCTTGAACTGCAAAGGCCAGTATTTGATTAAAAAATAGATCCAATAAAAGTTGAAGTAAAATTAAAAATTGGTTTCAATAAAGAGATATTTCTAATAGCTAATATAAAGTTGATTTGATATTCTGTAATGAGCATTGAGAAAATGCAAGCTGTTTTTAAAATAGAAATGATTATGAAACACTCATAGTATTATCACTTAAAAAATTCCAGTGGCTGTCGGATCACTTTGGAAGGGAGAAATGCTGTGGACAGTTTGTACTGGAATAGAACCTTTATGACCATCATACATCTACCCAGTGGAAGGAACAAAGGGTCCCAAGAAGAATCTTTGGAGAAGAAGACTGAGAAAGAAGTATAGCTAGATGAAAAGACATCAGATTTGTTGTGACAATTTTATACAAACTTGAAGAACCAAACCCTTTTGAACAAGCAGAAAAAAGTTAAAATCATGGAAAACAAAACTAAAATTGACAAAAAGATATGGCTCTTTGAGAGATAACAGTTCTGATTCTGATAAGATAGACTGCTTCTTCATTAGCAGAACTGGTCCTATCATTTGCAAATATTCCAAAGGATTTGGTTTTAACCAGGGCATTTAAACTCTTCTCTGTGATAGAATTTTCACCCTTGTTTCTGCAAAGATCCACTTATGCTTTTGGAGAAAATATATTCACAAAGGGTTCTTCAAAGTGCTTCTTTTGTAACAGTCTTGGAACCTTCACATTGCTATTCTTTGAAAGAGATACTGAAACTCCAGTTACCTAGTTATAGATTAACAAAATAAGTCCTCTATTTTGAGGTTCTTTGTGACAATTTTTTTTCTTACTACTATTAGAATAATGGCTACAGGACATAGCTGCAGGTGATGATGTAAAATAGATAACAAACAAGAATATAATAAGGCTTTTCCATTTTTAGCAAACGTGAATATATGCATTTTCCCCAGAGAAGATTTCCTTTTCTGTAAATATAATTCCTAGAAGAGTTTGCTTTATGGAAGGACTATAGAAGTGGGCTCAGCTTGAGTTTTCTTTTCATACCTGATTTAAGCAAATCAGGAAACATTGTACATCAACTTCTGTAAGATTATGCACAGTGAGTAAAACACTATTCAACTGCTGCAGACATGTTGAGAGTTTTGATACTATACTTTACTCTGAAATGCTCAGAATCACCATGCCATTAGATTATGGTAAAAAGCAGTATTTTTCATATATTCCCAAATAATGCTTTATTTGATTGCCAGAATTAAAAAAAATATTAAAAAGGATTTCCAATAAGTAGATTCACTCTGTTTTTGGGATCCATTCAATGGACTAAGTCACCTTTAAATGACTTTAATAGGTTTCTGTGACACTTCAGATATGAAAATAAAAGCTTTATTCTGTTTCTCCATTGTTATATTGCAAAATAAGCGATCTTATAGACCTAGTTTATTTTTTACTTTAAAAATGTAGACATCACTCTATTATGCAAAGGTTATGATAGTCAAAGTAATAATAACCTAAAAATGACAGTGGCTGAATGACCACATTGGGACATTTGGAATGTTATTGATAGGTCTATGCCACAGTAAAATCTCTGTGATGGTTAGTTTTATGTGTCAACTTGGCTGGGCCACAAGGCCCAGATATTTGGTCAAACATTGTTTTTGATGTTACCATGAGGGTGTTTTGGAATGAGATTAGCATTTAAATTGGTGGACTTTGACTAAAACAGATTGTTCTCCATAATATGAATGACCCTCATTCAATCAGTTGATGGTATGAATAGAACAAAAGACTGACCTTTCTCGGCAAGAGGGAATTCTGCAAGCAGGTAGCAAACAGACTTGACCTGCAATATAAACTTTCCCTGGATATCCAGTTTTGCTGGCCTATCCTACAGATTAAGGATTTTCCAGATTCCATTATTGTATAAATTAGTTCCTTAAAAGAAATCTGTCTGTATATACACATTCCTAGCAGTTCTGTTTCTCTGGAGAACTAAGATCATATTCATGACTATCAGGTACCCACTCAGTAGAAGGAATGAAGAAACCCTCGGTAAAGACGATTTTATTATTTATTTATTTATTTATTTATTTATTTATTTATTTATTTCGTCTTTTGCCATACCTAGGGCCGCACCTGCGTCATATGGAGGTTCCCAGGCTAGGGGTCTAACAGGAGCTGTAGCTGCCGGCCTTCGCCACAGCCACAGCAATGCAGGATCCGAGCCGTGTCTGCAACCTACACCACAGCTCACGGCAACACCGGATCCTTAACCCACTGAACAAGACCAGGGATCGAACCCTCAACCTCATGGTTCCTAGTTGGATTCGTTAACCACTGAGCCATGATGGGGACTCTGAGGATTTTATAAAACGTAAATGTCTCCCTGTTTTCTGTATAAAAACATAAATTAAAATATACGTTTAAATTTAAATCACTTATTTTCAGTAGAAATTGGAAAGGGATGGACCACTTTCTATAATTTTAATATTCAAGAGTTGGCTCTTCAACAAGTATGACCAAAAATTACATGGGGTTTACTAATTCACTGTACACCATTGTGTCAAAGCCCAAAGTTGAAAGACTGAAACTGAGAAGCATTTATCTGTGTCTAGCAGCAATGATTCCCTCAGTTGTTCTCTTTTGACACAATTGCATATACTTTGCCCTTGAAGACAATAGACTATCATGTGACTCAGAATAATGTGGTCCTTAGCAGTACCTATTATGCAGGCATAGTGTTGTAAGGGTAGGTAAACCTTCAAACCTTCAGGAATCTGTAGAATAGGGAAAATGATACCTATTTGCAGGGCCAGTATGAGGATAATGTAAGCAATACTCTTAACATAAAACATTGCAGGAGTTCACTTTTTTTTAGTCTCCTTACCCAGCAAGAATGGTGTCTTATACTCATTCCTAATTGCTTCACAGATCATCAGATTCAGTGCTTTTCATTTGGTCAGTTAAGTCAACAACTAAAGAAAATAACTACCAATTATTGTGTGTTTATGATATACCAGAATGATTTTTTTGGAAGTCTCACAAAATTTCTTCAGAGCAGGTACCATTATCCCTATTTTTGGAGGAGGAAGCTGAGACTCAGAGAGCAGCAGCTTTGAAGATCATACACAGCTACTTAACCAGAGTCAGCATTTACTTCAGGTCTGACTCAAAGCTGTGCTCACTTTGTATTGCAACTCGCTGTCATTGCCTATTAGGCGACTTTTAATAGGCATTTGTTAGTTTCCAAATCACATGAGAAGTTGCCATTGATCGCAATATTCTGTCCTTTTATTTACTTTTTATGCTGCTTGATGATCTGGCTCTGTCACACTTTGGAAGCTAGAAGTCTGGATGTTATGGCTTGTTACACAGTGGAACAGAGTAAAAGGGAAGGTCAGAAAAGTCTGTTTCCTGGTGATTCTTTTGAAGGGAAAATACACTATCAACTGAGCTTACTTTTTAGATTCATCACACTTGGACACGATACAAACTCATCATGGGCAGCATCAACCTTTCCAGGAGGCTGAAGATAAACTGCTTATGTTTTAAAGATTCTTCCAGACCCCTAGGTCTGTGATCTTAACAAAATAAGAAACCATTAAGCGACTTCTCTAAAATTTTTGGAGACTCTTTCCATTAAAGCTAATAAATACTCTATTATTATATACTGGAGAGATGTTCCCATCTACACTGTTGAACGTTCCTTTCAACTTTTCATGGAACACTTTCCTGTACGCATTTTAATTATAGTAGTACTGGAGATTCTGAGTAAAAAGAAATTGGACTTAAAAATACAGTCCAATTCTAAACATTAATTGTAGTACAGAACGATTGTCTCCATTATAAAAAAAATTAAAGAGAGTTAAACATTTGATTTCTAAGATATGCTAAACAATGTTATCATTAAAGTAGTGTTTTCCTAAATAACTCAAGAAACTCTGTTCTAAAGTCCACAGACTAATTTGTTTTCTAACCAATAGATCTGTTATTTTCAAATGCAGAATTTTGTTACCAAGTTAAATATAAAACACACTATTATAATTTGTGAGATAGAAGATTATAGCCCTTTCCCCAAAACATCGTAACATTGCTACTTTTAAAATTGAACTTCTTCAGGCAATATTTCTGCCTTTTTGATTTTGTAAAATTATTTTACATTTTTAAAGGAAAGTAATCATGGCACTGCCCGAAGTGTCACATCAGGTACATCCAAATGGCAAATGAATGTCATTACAGTGCCCATTAGGGAACTCGCTTTGATTAAAGAGGACATCCATGCCCAAGGACAGCTGCTGTCATCGGTTTCCAGGCTAAAGCAACATCCTGTTTGTGGTAAGGGGGCAGGGAAGGGCTTGTACTATTGCTCAGAAACACGGGCTCTCTAATCTTTGGAGGGAAATAGGCTTAGATATGGAAATAGAACATTAAATGGAAAAGCAAACCAATAAAAACAACAAAAGAACTTGCAATTTGTTTGGGGAAATTTAAAATAAGTCCATTTCCCATTAGGCCTGAGAGGACTGAAATTGGGAGTATTGACTCCTGTGAACTGAAACTGAAGCAAACAGGGTGATTTTAGTAGTTACATCCTGCCTGAGACAAGCCTACTAGGCAAGGGTCTCTCAAAGGTCAGTTTATGTCCTTTATCTGTTCCTAGTGTTAGAAGGGCTTTATCTCAGAACAAAATAGATTCTGAAACTAGTCACATCCTGTTATTATAAGGGACAGTCGATAACCATCAGGACTAGAAAAAAAAAACAATTATAATAATTCTAAAGATCAAAAAGGAAGAATATAGTCTCATTAAGTGAGACTCCAAGTCAACTCTGAAGCAAAGGTTTCTGAATATAAATTTTAGTTCAGCATTTGAAAAATTTGAAATTGGCCTATTTTTATACCTCATTGTTTTTCTAATTGAAAAGACAAGCAAGGCACATGAGATGCATCATCTGTTAGGAACAGAATTACTCCATTTATGCAATAGTCTAGTGAAACCTTAATGTTTCTAATTCATAGGAAATGTAAAGCTTAAAATTTGTGGATGCAGTGGCTTTCACTTACTGTGCTGGGGCAATTTAACAGCTGTCCCCCTCCCCCGCCCCACTACATTTGCTTCAGTTTCTCCAGAAAGTCAGGCTATCATTCTTTTAATTGAACTGGGGAGGGAGGGAAAGAACAGAACGGATGTCAGCCTGCTCCCAGTGATGAGTGTCACATCCAATTGCCACCCTTACCAAAGGGAATGAAACTAGGTTAAGGGGACAGGTTCTGTATTTTTAAAAATTACCTGCCATGTATTCTTTCCCCAAATGTCAGGTGGCGGCCTCTATTAGAGGTAGACCATTAATCAAACTAATGAGAAGGATGGATGTAACCATCTCTTAACAAAGACATAATGCCTTAATGGGAAAGGAGTCTAATGGCAGATTTTTATGAAGTAGGCCTTTCCTCATGAACACTGGGATTTGCATCACACCATATGTGCAAGTCAGGGCCTCCTGATCCTTACAATAGTTTGATGTTCCCTAAAGAAGAAGACTATATTCCTAAATCAAAATCAGTTTTACTTACGATAAATAAAAAAAAAAAAACACACTTGTTTTGCAACAGTAAGGCATTTCAAAATGATTCTTAATCTAAATCTTATTGGTGATCATTCAGGTTTTGCAGAAGCTGCTAAGGAGAGAGGACATATTTTTAGGGAAATATGATCCTGTAATTGGTGTTAACACTTGGGCTGTTCTTGATCTTTTTGCAAATCACTAAACCTCTCTAATTTATTCTGCCTTAATGTTAAGTCTACACTAGCAGAATTGGCATACAAATCAGGATTTCATGCCTTTAGGACTCAAAAGAAATAAATTCCTCATCAGACCTTTCCAGCAGTTTATGGTAAGCCTAATAGAAGAAATCAGCAGAGATGGGAGAGCAAAGCAAGGAGGAAATCAGAGCGTTAACATGTAGTAATTGGCCTTGGCCAAGCCATGGATAGACTGCTCTGACCAACTGATGACCATCCTTGAAAATGCAGAGAAGATCTATGATATATTCCAGAAATGACATTTCTTCAAGAATTCACATGTGCACACATAAATGATTTTTCAGTTTTGGAGGTTTTGGAAATGCCTGTCAAAAACTTTATTTAAACTTAAATCTTCACTTAAAGTTATCTCATGTCAATCTGAGGACAAGTTAAACAGAAGTTCTATATTAGGAGTAATATACAATGACCCTTTTTTTTTTAAACTAGTCAGTAGAATCACTAAACTTTTGTGGAAATTAGTCTTTATAAATAATTACTTGCATTATTTTAATTGCAGAGAATGCAATTATAACACCTTCCCTGTGTTAATTTCTACATAACTTTATGATCAGAGAAAGTAGCTTAATTTTTTGATAATGAAATATAGATTTTCATGTGTATAAAAATCAGATTTAATGGTATATAAAGTCACATTGTGCAAAATAAATAGGCAGAAATAATAATTAGTTTAGTAAATAGTTAACCTGAAAATATATTACTATGGTTAGAAAACCAGAATGAAGAGAATGTGAGAGAAAAGATAAAGTTGCACTTAATGCACTCCATGAAGACTTTGTTCTCTAACCCATGGGGAAAAGGGCCCCATTTTCTTCATAAGTACTACTAAAACTAGGTAAAATAAGTAATAATGAAGCATAACATCTATTGAGCACTTATTCTGTGTCATACCCTATCATAAATACTCATTCAATGCAATTTGCACAACCGTCCTATCAATAGATAATATTATTATCTCATTTTTTCAACAAAGCAGAAAATTGAGGCAGAAATAGATTAAGTTGACCCAATACACACAGTAAAAAAACAGTAGAGCCAGATTCAAACCATAAAGTCTGACCCCAATGCCTGTGCTCTTATTCTCTCCACTACGGATCTGGGAGCCAAAAACGTTGCTTTCCCCCTTCTCTGCTCTAGAGAGGTCCTTAGCAGTTGGGTGAATGAAGTGCAAGTGTCCATTCTCAGTTAATCAAATTTCTTCTCATAGTGAATGGTTTAAATCAGATTGCTTTTCTAACACCAAGTACCCTGGAGTACTATTAGTCACAGCTACCTAGGATAATAAGTGCTCTTTACTTGTACGTGATTATCTCTGATGGTCCTCAGAGCTTCACACAGACACTCATATGTACACCATGGTTATCGAAGTTCAAAGATTGCTGACATTTTTCTGGAGTATATTTTCTGGGACAAGAAAAGTAAGCAAAGAATAAAGTTAGTCATTGTCCACATTATGCTTTCTTTTATGCCTTTCTTATTTTGGGGTGTCATTGAACCCCGCAACCCTAAGGAACAATGCTAAACATATCACTTTCTAGTTGTCCACTCTTTTCTTTACCATGATATACATTCAAACAAAACATCTCATCCAGTGTTTCTGAGACTGTACCTCACTCTCAAAAATGAATTCCTCTTCCTTCTTTGCATATTAATGCTCCTCTTTACTGGTATTGCCAAGAAAAATTCCTCAGCCCTCAGTATGGTCTTCCAAATCAATTATACTGAGGCTAAGAACATTTTACTATAGAGGGAAATACGACCTCATTATGTCTCCTCTGGTGTGTTGAGATTGACGGTTTGGACTGTTACAGAGAATTTAATTATAGTGAAAAATAAAGTCCTACATAGCCCTATTAGGAACATCCTCTGTCATACAAATCAGAATTCCTGCTAAGTGAATCTCCATTTTTAGTGACTATATGTTATTTATTGATCTTATTTATTTTGGGGTGGAATAATGGGGAGTTGTTTCTAATGCTTATGCTTTTGATTTTATAATGCTTTTTTCAAGTTAACATGACAAAGTAAGCGATGAAGTGGGAAAAACTGGGCATCGTGGCATTCATTAGGATACTTTCATTAAACTGTAAGGTATGCAGTGAATGTAATCTGGTTTACTACTTTGGGGTGCCATATTTGTCTATAAATATCCCAACCTTGTCCTTAGAAAATTTCCTTAGTAAAGAACACTTCAAAATAAGTCTAATCCTAGAGCATTAAAGCCTGAGATTTCTCTGAGTGCTAAGGACATAGCACTTAAACTCACTTCTGACTCAAGAGTTTAGGAGAAGGTAGTTTCTTAGGCCATTGACATCAGACTACCTATACATAACCTGACCAGCCCTGATGGTTTCAAAATGAATGTTTCCTCTGTGCATTTGAAAATGCTGAGTTGGGCTGTTTGAGTAGAGAAGGGATTTTTCCTAACAGATAGCTTTGGCTATCTACATGACAGCAAAGGAACATTTTGGCAGGAAACTACATAACACAGCAGGATATCCTGGTTGAACAAAATGTTTTTATGCAATGTGTTACAAGGGAATTGGTTTTCATGTTGACACTACTGCCCACATATAAGCCCCAACTTTATTTCCTGACCAAATGAGATTTTCCTCTTAATATTTTACAAACTATGTCTATTTTCTGAATAATCTAATAAATAGTTTTGATGGCTTATACTGCACCAAGGTTGTTAAGCATTGCCAGTAAGAGGCATGCTGAGAAATACAGATCATTTTTTAAAAAGCACTTTGTTTTTATTATTTTTATTACAATTAGACAGGCATGGTTCTTGTATCAGAGAATAGATAACATCCCTTAATTTACATATTTCTAATTTCATTCAGGACAATTCTGCCAACTCCCAACTATAAGCAAGGGGCCGTGTGTCATCACAGCATGTTGATCTTGTTTAGTAAAAGAGATTATATCTTTTAAATGTGTAGGCACATTTAAATACAAGGAAAATGAGAGGAATATAGGTAAGATAATATGGTAGCTCAATGGAAGAAGAAATTACTTCCAGCGAAGAAGAACACAGAGATAACTATAGGGAAAGTGGCATATGAACTGGTTTTAAAAAACAAGCTGTCTTTACTTAAAATTTGTTCATTTTTCTATTTATTCAGTATAGTATAAAATTTAATAGAAAAGGAGACTAGATTTAAACTGCATGGATTCATTTTCTGTTTTTACCTCTTAAAAACTTTGGACAAGTTGTATAATTCACAAGTTGTAAAATGGGGTAAGATTGTGACTTTGTGAC
Source organism: Catagonus wagneri (assembly GCA_004024745.2). Classification (NCBI taxonomy): domain Eukaryota; kingdom Metazoa; phylum Chordata; class Mammalia; order Artiodactyla; family Tayassuidae; genus Catagonus; species Catagonus wagneri. The sequence continues at coordinate 3,520,376 of PVHT020000066.1, read as the reverse complement.
TTTGGAAAAGTTGTATAATTCACTTCCTTTGTAAAATGGGTGTAAGATTGGTTCCTTTCTAACAGGGTTCTTGGAATAATACATATTCTTAGTATGCATGTGTCTAGGAAATAGCAAAGTATAAGGTGCACAGGCTTGGGATTCAGACAGGCTGTATCTGAATCATTAAACTACCAATCACTTTTACTAAATTTTTCAACCTAATTGTAACATAAACTTTGCATCTTTTAAATGGGCATAAAGATCCCTATTTCATTCATTGTTGCAGCAAGCAAATAGCAGGCAGACTATCCATAAAACATGAGCACAGTATCCATGTTAGATAATAATAAGAGATGACATCGGAAAGAGACAGTGGGGCTTGATTTTGCAGGACCTTGCAGTTCAGGTAACATTAACTTGTCTAACTCTTCATAACCACCACAACCATCAGCTTGCTTTTCATATCCAGCAAGCGGAAATATTAGAACTAGAGACACAGATTTAGCTATATATTGTTTGGTCTACACAGTGTCTTAAAAATTAGAAAATGTTAAGCATTTTTTTTTTCTGGAAAAACATTAAAAAAAAATAACCCTGAATTCCAAAAGGAAAACAATTGGTTGGAACTAAGTTCTGTCTGTATCTTATTTGGAGCATATGCATGTCACAGTCTCTTCCACTCTCTATTGTCTTAATTCTGCCACTTCACCCATTTTGTTACCTACCTGCCCCTTTAGGCACTTGAGTTGGTGCCTTTTCTGGACAACAAGCCACTGCACTATTAACTGTATTTTAACTGAGTGTGGTCTGTACAGATATTTTCAGAGTATCATATATCAACAATTTGCAGATTTGATTAGAGGAAGGAAAAGGATTGGAGATAAGTATTTCAGCCATATAGATGGGAAGTAAATAGGTATCAAGTTCAACGCAGAAATGCCCAGAAAAGAGTTGGTGTGAAAGTTATTCCATGATAATTATGAGACTAGTTTGAAAAAAAATTCTTATGTAGTTTTAATTAATATTAAATTATAATTAAAATTATAAATTATAGTTTGAAAACTGGCAAAAAGGAGAAAAAGAAAAAAAGACTAGTGTCACTAAATGATGGCTGGTATACTTCATAGAAGGGAATGAGCAAGACTATTGACTAGAGATGACAGAGATTTCATTCTTGGGCCTATAGCTGAATTTAGATATTAAATTTGAGGACATTTCCCATTATTATAAGTCATGGTAAAAATCTCTGCTAACCATTAGAAATATTTGCAGATCCTAATCAATGACAATAAACTGTGAACCTTAAGGGTAAGAGTTGAACTATGATACAGGTAATCTTAGAACTTGGCAAAGGGTATGCCCTCAGTGACTATTTATTGAATTACTGGAACAGGAATATGTTTTCATCAATCTTTAGAAGGCTGGCATTATTTTCACAGATCCTAGTCATTTTTTTCTACTATTAAAAGATAATAATTTGCCATATTCAAATCTACAGTGTAATGACTTCTCAGCCAGTTATTCTTGTTAATTATTCTGTGGGAAGTGACAACAAATAGGAATTTAATTTGAAATTTCCTGAGTGATAATTATAAGAATTCCAAGCTATGTGTAGAAGTCCAAAAAAAATACACATTGGTGTTAAAATTTTCATAGAGACAATTGTGTCATTTAAAATGGAGTACAATTTGAGCAAACCATGCCTTTGTCTTGAGAATTTTATGAGCTATGTAGTACACTAGGGATTTAATTCATTCAGAGTAGCTGAAAAGAGGGAGAAATGAGGAGATTACACTAGAGAAAACTGAGGGCTAACTGGATATATCTTGATTCTTTTTGGTTCATTTCTCTGTGCTTCTGAATTTACAGGCTGTGTGTTCACAATAGCTAGATCCAGAAAAGGGGTCAAGAAACAGAGGAAGAAAGGAGACAAAGGGAAAGAGGAGCTTTCTGTTATCACAAAGCAAAATTTATAAGTACCAAAAGTTGTCTGCTCTGTCGTTGGAAGAGGATTACATTTATGATGCTGAACCCACTTTGGTTGTTAGCATTGCTAGATGTCTGTTTTAATATGAATATGTTTTTTATTTCACAGCAAAGTGGGATAATCATGAAATGTGTGAAATGAATTATTAGACATGAGATGAGACCGGTAGTTTTTAACCTTTCGTGTGCAGGGCTGAATGATTTCCAGCTGATGTTGATTCTGTATTTGGGTACATTAAGAATTTAATGTTTCCTGAGAATGCTTTCTCTGAAACAATCTAATATCTCTTCACCTTTATATATTTTGTTCATTCTGCTCTGCCCTATGTTTTGTCAATGTGGAAAACTCCTATTCCTTATTAAAACCCATCTCAGATCCTACATCCCCTTTGAAACTTTCCTTCCTTCCAAATTTATTTGGTACCTTTAATATACTTTTATTTCTACAGCTAGTATGCTGACTAGATATTACTTCTCTTGTGAGCTTCCTCAGAATTAGCAGTAGTAATTACAATTACTTCCTCTAATCATGAGTTCTCATAGTTTAGGCCCAGATTTATATTAATCTCTTTATGCCTGGAGTCCTGTACAGTGTCCGGATTACAGTAGGTTCTCAATAAATGTTTGTTAAATAAATGAATGAATAAAAGTATATTTTCTGTACCCCTGATATCTAATACAGTGCCAGAGATTTAGAAGAGATTTAATAAAAATAGATTCATCTCAAAAGTATAAATTAATTGGTCAATCAGGAGATAAGGAAAATTTTAATCTAAGGTATCAAAACAAGAGGTGCAATGGCCAATGTACCTTGGAACCAGGATCAGGCACTTGTGGGATATTACGACAGCACAAGGTCAGCTATGAGTGTTTGAGTTTACCCTTTCCTTGACCCATGAGTTTTGATGCTTAAATTTAAGCTCTTCCGTACTTCTTGTTGTTAAATACTCCCCAGTGAATATCAAGTTTAGGCATGTAGAGGTTCTATAAATCACTTTCACTGCCCAAATTCCCTTTTGAAAAATGTAACTTAGTGGTATATTTCCCCGTATGCAATCTGTCAGGTCAAATTGCAACCCGTTTCATTTTCTTTCGATAAACTCAAATCCCTGGCCTGTCAAGTTCCTTGTAAGGAAACCTGGCAATTAGAAGGCAAAACAACTTTTATTCAATCGATATGTATTTGCTGACAAATAATGCTTGTATAGTCTCTGGGTTTCCCTGATGGACCTTGAAGAAACTTTATTTTTTTCCCACTAGTGAAGTTATTTAGAAGACCCTTAATATATTTTTTCTTTCAAAATGGAATAAATGGATCTGGAACCTCTCTCAGTCCTAGGAGAAAAGTGGTTGATTTATGAAGCGGAAATAGCCAACCCAAGTCTGGAGGAAGCCGCCATGGCCACTTAAACTCTTGAAGAAAAATGTAAAGGTCATTTATAAGATATGTATATTGACATTTGTAAGATGTTGAAAAACTAATTGAAAAAATGTTTAATAATGAAACCTAGAATGTATTATGAACAATAAGCTTATTTTGATTATGATTAATCATTCCATGGCACAGTAACCACAGATTTGAATTGTTCATTTTCAACAGAATCTTAAAATTAATAGTGCTCTCTTAAATTTGCATTATATTTTTCTTTAAGGTACTCAAAGCATTTTAGAGAACACAGGTAATATATATGTTATCATGAAAAATATAATTGTTTTAATAGATGATTGGGGTGGTAACAAAGTAAAACTAATTACATTAGAAAATGGATGAATTTACAGAAATACATTAAGTACCTCATGCTGGAAATTTCATGCTTAAATATATAATAATGGACTATGATTCCAATAAGGAAATATCATTGTGTTCTAACTGCAACTGTACCTCATGACCCTTTCTCCTAACCTCAAAGATAACTTTTTACAATTCTATGTCTTGGCATGCTACATTACTACACATCCTTACTTCTTACTTCCACCTCTATAAGTCCTTCCAGCTGACACTGTAAGGATGGCATAGAAAAAGACAGATATTTATGAAGCGTTTATGTTCAAAATACTGAAGTCAAAACAATGAGTAAGAAACAGTGCCTATTTTCAAGGAGTATTTACTCTTGTATAAAAACAGATATATACCTAATTAAGTACTTTACCAGCTAACATAATATATATATAGTATATATAAAATATGTTATATATACATATAATCTGTATATAAATTATATAAATTTATATATACATATAAAGACACAAGTCATAAAGAATCATCTATACAGTATTGAGGGATCACAAGGAGAAAACTCTGCTTGGGGAGGTGAGATTGGGGAAAACTTCGTGAAAGAAGGAGTTCTCCTACAAGGAAGAATATGGTCTCAGATAGAACTGTTGTACCATATTTATTTATCTTTTTATTTCATCCAGATCATCTATTCAATTGCTTAACAAACATGTGTCCTCGAAACTGTTCCACAAACTGAGTTTCTTGTCCAAAGGAACTCAAAATCTAGGATGTGCTTCTAACAGTTTTTGCCTTACACAGGGAAATGTAAAGAAAGGTTTCAAAGAGGAAGTGAAATGGTAGTGAGATTAAACACAGTTCCAGACTTAAGACATTCATTTATCCTTTTGTCCATTTTAACATCTGTTATCTAACCATATGCTAATTGTTTTTTTTTTAATATTTTAAAAAATGTTCTACAAATCCCCCAGTCCTAGCTCAAACATGAGCTCCTCTATGAGAAATTCAGAACCTAAGGGAAACAGTTAATGTGATGTAAATTATTTTCCTTTTTTCAGTGTTGGTGTCACTAGGATCTGCTGGCATATGGTTCACATTATCACAAGTTGTTTAAAGTAGAATAATTATTGCATAGTGTCTATGATGTAATGGAAGGAGCAGAAGTTTTGGACATCAGAAGAGCTGGATGTTCACTATCACTCCTGAATGGAGCTTGAACAGGTATCTCAGACTTAGTTTCCTCATCAGGAAAATGGAAAGAGAAATGGAGAGCACAGGGATGACTTGTAAACAAGAGAGTAAAAAGGGCGATGGTTAGCGATTCTCTCCCTCCAACTTCTGAGTGATTACAAAAGTCCACTATTGCATTTGAATACAACATAGAACCCACAGATATCAAAACATAGGTATTGGAAAATGTCCTATGTTAGAACTCAAAAGAACTGGGTTGTAATCCTGGTTCTCAAATTCTTTGTCAATTGATTTTCCTGAGCTGTTTTTCTTGGTCAAATCTTTTGGTTTTGTGAGTAAATGTATATAAAAATACTTTATAGATTATAAACTCTGTAGAAAGATATGGTGCTATTATTTATCTCTTGGCTATGATAAATTAATTCTATCCAGTTTGGTTTCAACAAAATATAGTTTCCCTTTATCTAAAATATTTTATAAATCCTACAGTTCCCTATAATTTCTAGAGAATCTAATTGATGACTTTTTAAAAAGGCTTACTGTAGAAAGTCTTTCTTATTTCCTTCCTTGAAAAGCTAAAGAATCTTGCAGGACTTCCCTTCACTCAGAATTTTCTCTAGGGCATTAGATTCGGCAGGCTTCATTTTTCCTTCAACTCTGTAACACCAAGTGCTGTAATTTGGCTTTCACTTTCCTCTCTCCCAATTTCCATTTTTCTAAACATATTTTCCCCAGTGTTCTGCTGAAGTGGTGGTCCTCAATGGTCATTCTCCGCAGCAGCAAAAATACATTTTTGACTAGTTGGTCCTTCAGGTCAACAGCTTAGAGAGCTACTATTGAGATGTCCTTCTCACATACTTACTCAAAGCTCACGATGGAATATGCTCTTTTCATTTTTATTCTTCTTTTTAAATATTCCTTTCTAAAGTTCAGGACTCTATTGCTCTATTGCAGTTTCTAACTCTTCTTGCAGGTAAGTTTTAAAAGCTACGATGGCTTTAACATTAGATTTAACAGACTGCCTACAGAGCAATGCATTTGTGTAGCCATCTCTGAACTCATCATGTAAAACTTGCACTTCATGGATTTTAATGGGAAATTATTACAGTGGAACCTTGCTAATTCATGTTAGTGATGGAGAGTCCTATTTTAAATTGCTTAACTTCTCAGTGATAATTGAAGAAAAGGAAAGAGAATGTAAAGGAACATAGCCAATATTTTCCCCACCCTTTTTAGACTGCCTGTCTGTTCACAATGGGATATCCAAATCATAGCCACCTTATGGTAAACAAATGAATGAATAAAAAACTCTAAATCCTATTTAGCAAACACCTTATGAGTAGCCCGGCAGGCGTTTATGAAGCAAAAGTTACATAACACAAATATACCTACGTGAAAGTGATAAATAATATTCTGTTCCATTTTAAAATGACACAATTGTATTGTCCTAAAACAAATGAAAGTGGTATTTAATTGGAAGTCAGGTCTCTATTGTGATCATTGTTTGTTTTTGTTTTTTTACCACCTCCACTCTTATTTTTCTAGCTACCTACTCTGGTGCTTGGTTCCTTACATTTATTGGAAGCTCACCCAGCTCTGGCCTTGTTCCCCGTCGGTGTGTTTTCAACTCAGTGGCCACAGAAAACCCTTTTAAAATATATGTCAGATGTCACTTGGTCAAACTCTCCAAAAGCTTCCCAGCTCACTCAGTATACAAGCCAAATGATTTACGATGGCCTGCAAAGCTCCATGTGATTACCTGATATCTTTTTCCCCATTACTTGATAACCTACCTCTCTCTCCCTTACTCATTCTGCTCTAGTAACACTGGCCTTTCTGCTCCTCCTTACTCTCCTGTCTCAGAGCCTATGAACTTGCTGTTCTCTCTGCCTAGCACTTTTCCCTTAAAAGCCCCATATTGTTCTCTCTCTCATCTTCTTTAGTGCTTTATGCAAATTTCACTTTCTTAGGGACCTGTCCTCTGATCACACTACCTAAAAATTATTTTGTTCTTCTTCCCCTTCCTGGATTTATTTTTATTCATTCTACTTACTAGCATCAAATCCAGAGATCAGCAGATATTTCTATGAAAGCTTAGATGCAAGCAGTCTATAGTCTTTGTTGCAAATGCTCTGCACTGGCATTGCAACACAGAAGAAACCATAGAAATAGGTCAATGAAAGAGCATGACTGTGTTCTGATAAAACTTAATTTACAAAAACAGGAATTAGACCATTTTCAGCTTACAGGCCTTAATTTGCTGAGCCTCAGTCTAACATAGTATATATTTGACTTGTGTGTCTATCATCTGTCTCTTGACACATTTTAAATGAAAACACCATAAAGGCAAAGGTTTGGTTCACTGTTTTATCACCAATGCCTACAACAGTACCTAGAATATATAAGGCACTCGATAAATTAATCGTTCAATAAAAAATTTTCATTTATCCACCTAAATATCAAGGTAATGGCTCACTTTCTTGAAGGGGGATAGTAGAAGGGGAAGACCTCTCTACACCCCTGTTCCCAATTCTCTTGGAAAATAACCCAAGGACCATCTGCCATACTCACAATGATTAATAAAGGAGACAGAGCTGCCAACAGTCTGTTTCCAGATTCCCACTGTTCTGCAAATTCTTGCAATATGCCTGAGCATTCCCTTCCAGATTCTGCCAGTCCAGGTCATACATGACCCTGTTATCCTTATGGGGGTCCCAAGAAGCTCATAGTCCTATGTACTCATGTATAGCCATGGTGTATGTACTCATGCATGGCTGAGGGAGAGTGAGAGAAATACCCAGGAAGGGGGGTTTGTGAAGGGCAACACACTCTTGCTTTCTTTCCTTCCAGCACTCACTTTTGAGAACATGATTTCACAAATCTCTTAAGAGATGGCCGGGATCATTACACAACAAATTGTTCTTTATATTACTACTCTCTCTTTATAGTGCTTTCTTTGACAGCCTGTCCATAAGTTTTGCCCAGCATATCCGATTGTCCAAGCATAGTGGCAGATAATTTTTAAGATATTGTATATTTTAGGAATTTATAATTCAAATTTATTGTGTGTCTATATTAATTTAACCCCAGTATCTAATTAAAATCACTTTTAAAAGTCAGTATATTAGAATTTAGATTATCAAAAAATACAATAAGACACAACAAGAGTTACTTAGATTATACTATGTGCAAAACAAAGAACTAGATTTGCTAGGATGAATAAGAACTAAAAGCAAAGCAATATGAAGTTTCAATCCTATGGAGACATAACACTTTAGAGTTGAACAGTCTTTAGAGATTTAAGTTATATTTGTCTTTTATGTACAGATTAAGAAACAGTGCACCCCCCCCAAAGGATAAATAATCTCCCAAATCACAGGGCATCTCTGTTTGGGGTATGGGGAACATATGGGCATGAAAAAATTAGAGATTATTTTTTATAGAATAGCATATGTATACAATCAAATTAAAATAGTATTATTTGACATCCCATGAAACCAAAAATGAAAATAGGCCATAGAGAGGACCATTACTAGTTTGTTAATATTAAAAGCTAAGATGTTACATTCTTTCGACAATGATTTATTTTCATCTTACACTAGGAAAACAGATGACTAACTGTAAATTGTAAAATGTTCTCTGGAATCTGTATATTGAGAAGTTATCTAATGTAGCGTTTCAGATCACAGACTCCAGAGTCAGCAGCCTGACTCTGAATCACAACTTCAACGTCTAATAGGAATCACAGCTTCAACATTTAATAGCTGTATGTTCTTGGGTAAGTTCCTCAGTCTCTTTGTAACTCAGTTTTCTAGCTATAAATTGGGGATAATAATAGCACTTACTTCCTAGAGTCATTGAGAGAATTAAATATAAAACACTTACAAGAGTGCTTGACATACAGTAAGCACCACACACTATTATTACAATCAAAGGGGGTGGACTGCACAGGTTTGGACTGCTTATGAAATTTTTTTGGGGGGGTGGGAGGTGCAGTTTTGCTTCTTGCCATTAGAGGTGCTAACTGAAGTGCCTACATATATTACAAACATCTGAGCCTGGAATCAGATGTCCAGGCCCCAAATCCAGCTGTCTCAAGATTTGTTTCCTTGCCATGCTGATTCTTCAACAGCAATGACAGGAGAAGAAATAGATCTGTCTGCATCTTTAAACTTGGCTTCATCAGCACAACCCAGTAAGTAATGAGAAAGGAATAACTTTGCTAAGAAAGATGGCTAACCTTTATAAATACACTGATTATTTGCGAGCATAAAATGAAATTAATTTTGGATTGTTACAGGGGAGACATGAGTAAACTACAGTTATTAGGGCATAATGCAGTCACATTAATTCAAGTTAGTGACTAATTATCAGTTTTCATTTTTCTTTTTAACCATTTAAGAGTTGAACTGAATGAACCAGATTTCATACCATGAAAAGAGAAACCATGTATTTAGATAAAGTGGACTCTGTCAGGACCAGATTTATAAAAATTATGCCAGCTTTTATAGGATATTATATCACTTCTAAACATACAGAGGTGACAATCTGAAGAATAATTTCATTCTTTCATTCTTTAAGACAAAAGATAGAATATATCTTAATATTTTAGAGAATGTGTTTGTTTTCTTGAATTATACATCATTAATAATTTTGGCTTTTTTTACAATATGAATAACAAGCAGCTTTTTTTGGAATGCTTACTCAATGCAGGTGTTCCTCTAATTATTTTTTCATTTTATTTTTATTTTTTGGCTTTTTTAGGGGCACCCCCGCAGCATATGGAAGTTCCCAGGCTAGGGGTCTAATAGAAGTTACAGCTGCCAGCCTATGCCACAGCCACGGTGATGCCAGATCTGAGCCACATCTGCGACCTACACCACAGCTCACAGCAATGCTGGGTCCTTAACCCACTGAGTGAAGCCAAGGATTGAACCTGGAACCTCATGGTTCCTAGTCAGATTGGTTTCCACTGTGCCACAATGGGAACTCCTCTAATTATTTTTTTTTTAAAGTTATCTTCTTAAATCGTCACATTACCCTACCAAATTTACTAGATAAGGAAACTTGAACAAAAAGAGACTAAGGACAGACAGGACAGGACAAAAGAGGGAATCAAACCTAGATGTGCTGACTTTATACCTCACACTACTAATTCTTTGTACTATAAAGCTATGCTTATGCTTCCCCTTTCATTATCATTTGTAATGTGCCATTCTTCACCCACTTAAAAAGTTAGCACGAGGTAACTTCTAACTTTCCTTCATTCTCTTTTCCTAGAAATCTCTTACCCAAAATTGTTCTGGCCTAGTGATTTCACAAACACATCTCAGCCTGCTTCCTGAATCAGACCTTGACATTGCCTATAGTTTCCTCTGCTCTGTATTTCTATTAAAGGGTTGGCAGCTGTCCACTCTATTCTGTATAACGTGCCTTACATTTTAGATTATATTGCACTGAAATCAATCAGTTGACATATCTGTGAGTTTCTCAAAGGAGGGACATACCTTTATTCATCTTTAGAGGCTCAATAGCTAGCATGATGCTAATGCATAATATACCCTCAAAAATGTAATTGAACACATAGGTGAATGAATAAGAGAATACTGGCTATACCTCTTCTTTTCTTTTTCTTTTTTCTGTTTTTCAATTAGAATTCCCACACATGGCTATTAAGTTCCTAGAGCAGATGGATCCTCCTCAATCAGGAAAACTCCCTAAGGGAGGAAAACTTTGACTGGTCTGGCACCTACCCAAAGCAATGATGATACATAATGAACAGGAAGACTGTCCGTTATTAACACGACATTAAAATACAATTTCTTAACATTTATTATGTGCCAGCCACTTTCTATGTGTTATCTTATTCAATCATCCCCACAACATTTTAAGGTGGTATCTTTTTTCACATTTCTATGGATGAGAAAACTGAGTCAGTAATATATGTAAGTTGCACAAAGTCACACAGTAGAGCTCAGATCTACTCCGCATTTCTCTGACAGGAAAGTTTGTTCATAGGACACTAAATTACATTCCCTCTCTGATTTTTCCCTCAGTGATGGTGAGCTGCATGCACTGATGGACTGACCACACAATTAGTTGGCAGAAAGCTACAGTTGCAAAAGGCTACCGGGTTCACAGTTCCATAGTATTTCCTGTTGATATTTCACAGGCTAAGCAATCGGCAATTATTGCTTATTCCCTTTGGAAGACACAAACTTGTAGTTCTTGGTCACAGATGTACCCTAAAAGAGAGGTTTTGTTCTGTTTCTCACTTTATCCCCAGGGCCTGAGTGCTCTAGCAGTGGCTTGAATTTAAACTTAATAATAACATGTATATAATTTACCAGCTTTCACTACAATTTGATTACAGCTAAAAATTAGAAGGTCATCAGAGGAAAATAAGAAAATAAATTTCTCTGTGAGGGAAATGTGACTAAAGTAATTTTTCCTGATACATTGATGAATGTTGTATAGGAAGTGAAAAAGTGGCAGATGGCATTTTTTATATCGTTAATTTATTGACACAAGTGCCCTCCAGCCTCCAAAGCACCTTCATCTGACAGGAATTAAACAAAATTTCAAAGAAAAGGGCAACACAAAACAGGAGCTGTTTCCAGTGCTGAAATAGAACAGGAACCACAACAATAAACAGAAAAATCCCTCCGACAAAGCATGCAATAAATAAAACATCAAAAGCACAAATAGAAGAACTCAATTAAAGTAGAAAAGTTTTCAGTCTTTCCCTGAAGGACATAAATATTATTATTTATTATTTATACAGTGCTTGAGGTGCACCTAGCTTTATATACCAGGCTGAATATCATACAACCCATAAAAAACAGTTTCCTGTAGGGCTTCTGATTTAGGGACACATTGAGAATGAGAGGATTGTAGAGACTGTTTCATATGAAGAAAAGCAATAGACTGAAAAACTGTGCCACTTTTTAGAGAGAACCGTTTCTAGTAGGTTTCTGAATGTAGAGGAGTTCAATGTCAGATATGATTTGGATGTTTGTACTACTTTAATAACTAATAACAAAGTGAATAAAAAGTGAAAAACAGTACAAGGGATGATATAATCAGGATCTTCCAGTGGTGGCTTCCTGATTCCCCATCTTTCTCATATTTAGTATTAGTTCCCCAGAAGATCAGATCTGAAATGGTTTTCTAGCCACACCCATAAGTTCAATATAAAGCTTCTCTAACAAGTCTGTAAGTACCTCGTCCCCCATATGCAAATCTCTTCAGGTTTAAAGTAGCTTGAGTGGTTTCTGTTTCCAGTACTGAATAAAGATAGATTCCAGTACTGAACAAAGACATCTTGAACATGTGGTATGAATAATACAATTATACTTTATTGTTCTTTTGTGTGGAACGTGTTATTTTCAAAATGTCAACTTTTAAAATACACCACAATTTTACTAAACCAGGTTTGAAACATAGTTTTCCATCATATGAACATATACCAAAAAAAGGCTGCAAAAAGAAGATTTTCAACCCTTGTTTAAAGGAAAGGATAAGAAGGAGGTAAAAAGGCAAGTTAAATGCCAATGGTAGTCTCTCCTGGGTTAAAAAAAAATCTATTTGAGTAATTAAAAAAATCTCTAATTTAGTACTTTTTAAAAAACATAAGAAGAATAGTAAAATATCTCCTAACTAGACCATTAGTAATTATTAGAAAAAGGAATTTTGGCTTCAGAGGCACTGTTGGAATTGTTTTTGACATGATGTTCCACAACATATCATATTCATCCATTATAATGTCAGTAAGAACAGGCTAATCAAATAATAATGAAGAACAGACACTTTTCCAACCATTTAATTCTTTTAATATTTCAATATTTGAAAAATGATAAAAGGCCATATCTATCGTGAATAATGTATCTGTACTTTAAATAATGACACAAATATCTGGCCTTATGAAGTTTTGTACATGTCAACTAAAATGATAGCAATATTAAATGGTTTCATCAAAAATTTCCTCAATATTTTGACCCTTTAAGTAGTCTACACTGTGTAATAACTGTCACCAGTGTTACTGATAGTTTATAGATTCATCCCGAGAGGACAGGGTTACTTTCATGTTTAGTTTGTGGCTGGTTTTATGGTCAGTAAATAATACTTATGAGAGGAAATCTAGTATATTTTAACAAGTAATACATATTATAAAAATAAATGTGCTGAGGAAAAGACAGGATAATGGGATGCTCTCTGGATGCAGGGTCAGAAGCTAAGTCAAGGTTCTATACCTACAATAATGAATCTGGCAAATCACTTAACCTTTCCGAACAGTAGTTTCCATCTCTCAAAAATAGGAGTAGACTTCCTTTTTATTGCTATGATTAAATTAGGGTAGATGAAAGTTATTTCTAAGACATAAAGGTCATACAAATGATAAGTATCAGTAGTACCATGCTTTAGAAAGGGGAAATACTTAAAGAGGAGTCCAATATACCTGCCCTGAAGGGGATTTAAATCTATTGAATTGGATTAAATTTACCAAAAATTTTAAACTATTACATCAAATAAAGAATGATTAAGGAATCGGGGTTATTTAGAGAAACATTATAGAGGTATTTTACACTATTTTAAAATATTTGAAAGTTTGTCAAATATAATAAGGGGTAGCCTCTTCTTTTGGTATCGAGAGGACTGATGTGTTAATTGAGACTCTTGATTGGACTGCCATACTATGAAATAGACAGAATAACTTTCTATCCAAGGAAAGAGTCTAGCAGGGAATTGAAAACTGCCATGCACGAAGAAAAAGAAAGAACTCTTATTGAGTGTGGACATTTAAATCCCCTTCCAGCTTTAAGCTTTTATAATCCCTTGAAATACACATCAATATCAAAACAGCAACACTTGTTCATTTTTTCCCAAGGGGGTCCCCACATCCTAGTGTCAATTAGTTACATTGCATGCAAGCAAATAAAGGAAAGAACATGAATTGATTTGAAGAAACATTATTTGGGGAGGCTCCATGCCTCTTTAAACATTAAAACAAGCAGATCAATAAAATCACCCTTTACCTAGAGACATGGTTTCAAAAATCCAAATCATTAGTAAATGATTAGCAAAATTCTAAATCACTTAGGGACAGTCTATTGGGTAATGACAAAAGAATGAAAGTTTGAATCAAACAGCAGCCCCTATTAGTGAACTAGTTCACTCCTCCTTATCCTTCATGTTTTCTCATAGACATCAATTTCTTTAGGAATATTCCCTCATCTCCACAATCCTCCTCAGTGTTCCACACCTTTCACCAGTTTCTATGAAGGCAGAATCCTTCCACATCCTGTTCATAGACTAATATTCAGTAACAAGTGGAATTATTGGATTAAAATATCTGTTATGTAAATATTTGCTTAATGAGTAAATATATAAGTGGAAGGAATTTTAGATGAAATTATATAAACTAGTTATTTAAGTCAATTGAAACAAGTCCTCAAAACTTTAATTATATATAGAGAGAAACTGATAAATATAGGTAAGTATAGTGAGCCTATAAATTAAATCTATACTAACATGAGAAAAAGAATAACTGTGAAAGAAAAAAAGTCCTAGAATATAGCTCCATGGATTAAAATAAATCTTACTGGAAAATGTAGCGGGCAAAAGTTATTACCTTACTAAAATTCTGGAAGACAGACAGATAGTCCATAAGGGAAATGCAATTAGTCTCACATTTATTTAATGTGATGGATACTGATTGCTAGATAATGTTGACAGTGCCATTTTAAGCTTTTATTTCCAGGTAATAGAGTAGTGTGGAAAAGGTAGCCAAACAGAGTAGCTACCTTTGGTTGTAGAGGTTGGAAATTTGCCTGGATAATATATTTGTGTTAAAACATGATAGAAAAAACATATGGGCATATATTCAGGTCATAAGAATATAACTGTTGTAAAGAATAATTATTTTGCTTTCCTTTTTCCTCTCTTTCACTTAATAATGCAGGAAATTGTATCGTTTTTTTGAAAATCTGTGTTATGTAACAGTAGTCTTAACATATTAATGGATTTCCCAAACTTGTTTGGATAATTTTTATGATCTGTTATAAATTGAGACTTTTGAATGTATTAGCACTGCAAAGCACACCACTTGCTTTAAACATTTTCAGATGTAGGAAGGCAATATTGACAAATACCTGCCTGGTACAAAGTTTATAATTTTAAAAGATTAATTTAAATACAAGTAATAAAAATAGTTCACGCACAATTATATGAGCAGGTTAATTAATACTTAAAGGACATTCGATAGGTTATTCTCAGAACTTTGGTGAAAGAGCAGATACCAGTCTTAACTGCTAATAATCAAAGAAAAATATTTTAAACTTCAGAAACTGGTTGAAGATAAAAAGTGGTCAAATTAAATTCTACTTTATTTGCACTATGATAAAAGCTTTACTGGAGGAGGGAGTAATTAAGTACAGCTGTCTCATATTTTTACTTCCAGAAATTGGTACTGTACCATCTTAAGCATTAGGTAATAATTTCCCTATTCTTCTGTGCCGCTGTGTGAAATTATGTTGGCCTAGAGCTAGGCTGAAAAATCACAAACCTATGAATGTGACTATTATCTGGCTCTGTAAGTGCCTTTTTATTCATTCAAATCTGCACGCTCAAATTTGAGTTCATATCACACTCAAGAGATGTTTTTTAATGAATGTGCTAACCTGAAGGGGTGAATGTTCAAAACAATGCAGAGGCAACATGCACCCCAAATGCAATAAACTAACAGCTTTTGTATGTGCCTCACTTAAGCAGGGTTTTGAAAACTCACCCTGAAGGCTAGAATATTTTCTTTGTAAGAATCTCAGCTTTCATATGAACACCTGGGGATAAGAGAGCTGTGAGAAGCAAGTCTAATAGAAGTTAAACTCCATTGCATGATTGCATTACGTAGAAGAGCTATACAAAAGTTGTCCTCGGTCTTAAAGCTTTTTCTCCATCCTGTGTCAAGAATATCAAGCACTCTGCTATTTATCATCAAAGCTTCAGTGACTCGGAAGTACAGAGTATGTCTTGCAAAGTGCCACTTAAGTAGGTTTACAAACGTAGGGGACATGTTCTGCTGAGACATGAAAATGTATAGCCCTAGTAATGGTCTCAGAAGTAAGTGACCTAATCACTGGAAGGTCTTAATCTTAGCTCTCTAAGATTCTATTAGTTTTTCAGACTATAAATTGATAGAATAGTATTTCAGGTAGACTGTGTGTGGACTACAATGCTTTGGGATAATTTTGCCTTGTCAGGGTACCTCTGATAGCATCATTTTAACAGTCATTAGAGAAGTAAAAATATGAATGACTGAGTAGGACCACACGCTTTTTCATGTGGTTGTTGGTTGCTGTGGTTGTTTAACATTCATTACAAGTCCCAAATATATATGAAGGAGTCTTTTCAGGTGTATATTTGTTGCCAGTCATGAAACAGCATGCATTATATTAGCATGCCAAGGCATGACAAGTTAAACTGATTTGTAGTAGATAAATAAGAACCTAACAGACTTTGAAATCTTGAGAGCGGTAATGAAGGCTTTAAATTACATTACAGTCCTTATTGCGAACCAAAATAGTTTTTATACAGATTCAATGTAGGTTCCTTTTATTTGTTTTATAATAAATCTATTTTCTATACTACCTACAGCGGGTGCTTTTTTTATATTAGGTTTCATCCATGAATTTTTTTTCCATTAAGTTGAGCTCAAATGATCCAGTCTTTTTTGAGAATAAAAAAAATATCAACTTATCCTTCCTGAGAAGAATTGTGTGAAGTATTAGTCAAGCAAACTCTCTTAATATTGCTTGCCTAGGATAAAACCCTTTCTACAGTATAAACCTCAGACTTTTAGTCTGTGTGATCTATAAAGTTCAGGTACTAGCCAACTAAATGATACAGTGGAAATAAAAATAAGACAGTAGCAACCATAAGATACGTCATAAAACTGGTGAAAAACTGTAATATATGAAATTGTTAAAAATTTTCTGAATTAATCTTATGCAAATTATGTAATTTAGTATTGCCTAAACTTTCCTTGGAAGAGGTGTGACATGTAGATAGACAATGATGTTTCCTTCTGGGTACACTTAAGTGGCAAATTTTCTGAGATCATTTTGATACATTCTGTTGAATTAACTACATGTCCTTTTAAAATCTGTGGTTTTCTAAGACATAATTCTAGGGATTCTAACAAACTGGCATTGTTGTTTTAAAGGCATTTTTGCTATTCACAAAATATTTGTGTGATAAGCTGGTTACAAGGGGCCCAGAAAGTTTAATGAGCTGTGGCAAGTGTTCTGAGCAGAGGTGATGTGTGTCACTGCCTGTTTGGTTAGAGACCCTGTCAAGCATTCTGGTCTTTTCCCTCCAGAGAGACAGGCTGCTCTGTTGTCCAAGATCTCTTAGTGACTGGGATGAGCAAAGCTCCTCTATTTACCACAGCAGACATGGGACACAAACAAAAAATAAAACTTGGTTGTTAAGCCACTAAAAATTACAGGTGTTATAATATTGCAGTGTAATTTATTTAGCCCATACTGACAGATATAGGCTGTATCCAGTTCAAATTTCAGTAACACACTCCTGGCCACACTGCTCACAAGAGCAGTCTGTGGAACAAATGTAGGCAACAATTTATGGTATGAAAGATTTTGATGGCACAATAAACCAACATGACCACGAGCACTCATTCTTGCTTGTTCCCACATGGACAATGATGCACCTCTTTTTCTACTTCATTTCTTCTTTATTTTTCCTCCTGAAAAAGCTTTACGAGGTTGGTAGAAGCTGGGCTACCCTTAAGCTTTACCAGTGTTTCACACGCAAGGACAATAGAACCTGCATTTTATGACTCAGACATATTTTTTATTGCTATGCCTTCAGTTCTTATGCATTCCTAAAGATGTAAAATAGAAAGGACGAATAGGGTGCTTTGAGGGTTTTGTTTCATTGGTTTTAATGCAAGAGTCAATTTACCTTCTTCTTCAGAGTAACATTTATATTTGAGCTTCAGATTTGAAAAAAAAATAGAAACAAATATAATAAATATATAAGGCCTGTGGCAAAACATTATCTGTGAGGTTTGTTTTGCAGTGTGGAACTAAAATATGTTGACAAGGAAAAATAACTACAGATTTTTAAAGAGAAATTTTATCATATCATAGGTAGGCAGGAAGGATTTAGAATGAAAACATTAGGTTAAGTCTCTGATGTACAACTGTCTCATTAGATGACCCTGCAGAAGTTAGTGTATATGGTTTATTATTTCCTTTTTAAGATATAGAAAAATGGCATCTACCTTTACTAATTCATAGGGTAGTAATATACAATTAAGACGATGTATGTAAAGACACTGTGACTATTCCAAATACTCTGTAATACACATGAAAATATTATCTTAATGTTTTGTTAATCACTTTTTATAGTTTCCCCTTCATTTTTTTCATGTCCTTGCTCACAACCAATGGAAAATATAAGTTGAACAGGATGGGTAATGCCACTAGTGAGTGAAGATGTAGCGGGTGTTACTGTAATAGTTCATATTCATCATTGCTATGGTTGAAAATGTACATTTAGTTGTGGTTGAATAGTTCACATCAAAACAAAATCTCATCTGTATGACATGAACTCTGTTGTGTTAGGCTTTGAACATAATCCAAGACACTCAAGACAGTAGCAAAATTAGGCAATTGGAAAAATCAGAGTAAGAAAGGCATTTTTCATGCTTATTTGCTTCAAAGGATGCTCTGATTTTGTTAATTGCCTCAAAGAGTGCTTCGATTTGCTATTTTCTGCAAACAGTATTCTAATCTAGTTTATCCTCTGAGTTGCAGCTGTGTTCAAGTATCTTAATAGATTTGATGCATGCTGAACTATTCTTCTGAAATTAATTCACTTGGTTCTTCACGTGAAATGATTTACACCTATTTAGAATTAAATTGGAAACCATTCCACTATTGCTTATGAAGTCATTAAGACAGCTTTTAGGAGACATTAATTTGCACTTAGATACTACCTTTCATCTAAGGATCTCAAAGCACTCCATGAAAGTACATTATTTCATGGAAGAAAATATAAAAAAAAACAATACTGTATTCAAGAATGATGTACAAAGTAGAAAATAAAAGTTAAAAATTTTTATCCTTATGAATGAATGTAAGATAGTTATAGTGTTCATTAACTTTATGTTCTACAGCCACCACCTTCTCATTTTCTCTTCCCATCCAACTAGGTTTGTGGGTCTCCATCTTCTTTAACCACACCTCTTTAACCACAAGCCATCACTGTGGTATTCTTCTACCTTACAGTATGTTTTCTCCATTATTAATTCCTTCCTTTTAAATATATTAACCTAACATTATAATTAGTCTGCTCCAAAAAGGGATTGAAAATATGTGAATATGCTTTCCCTGAAATGGGTTGAAGCTTCCAGGTATGCTTCTTATGCTTGTTAGCTTCCTCGAGGTTCAAGTATCTTCAGTTAAAAGATGGTCAACACTAGGACATAGCAGTATCATAACCACACAACAAGTAAATGTTCTGCAGATATTGACTGCCAGGGAAAACTTTTTGGTTCCCACAGAAAAAAAAAATTCCCATATAAAATATGTTTTTACTAAATCACAAAGACAAATATGAATAATCAGTATGCCTTAAAAAGGACAATCTAGCATGCACCATTTTATAATGAGTTTTGAGAAAAATAAACACTAACCCCAATGTTATTCTCCTCTCTGGTGTTTATTTGCTTTATTTGCGCTAAAGCAGGTCTCTGATTAATAAAAATCTTCTTAAACTAAAACTAATACCTAGTTATAGAATAATCCTGCTTTTCTCTGTAAAAGCATATTTTCTGGTTATTTTGCGTCTTTGGAATTGAGCCAGTTCATGCTGTCCATAGTAGAAGGAGCAATTGATAACATCAATTGATTTCAACAGGGCTGCTGAAATCAGTAAGTCTTCATATAAAATAGAAAGCGTATGGCCCAATGCTGGGGATTACAGTTTGGTCAGCAGATACAGGCTGAATTAAGCCCATTTGGCTCTTTCAACCGGGCATCCCTGAGCAGTGAACAATCTGAACATGCTGCAGTCCTGGTTTAGATCCTGTAGACTTGGAAACATCTGCATATCAGCACACAGAGTTTAACTACTAGAAACTATTAGAAACACTAAGTACCAGGATGTAACAGAGGACTTACCCAAACACCTGTGTTAACTAGGGCCCTCCTCTGGAAAATAACTTTATATTGTCCCTAGGATCTCTTCCTATTTGAAAGCCACAACATAAAGATAGATTCAATGAAATTAGGCCATTCTATCTTTGTGTTATGGCTTTGAAATAGGAAGAGACCATTCTGTACTATTTCCACGAACTTGTCTTGACCCAGAAATGTTGCCTGCTAAGAAAAGAAAGTTATGCTGTCAAAAAAGATATTTTTCTTATGTAGTCTTAATCTCTCCTCTTATTTCCTTCTATATTCTGCTTTCCCCCTTTATTTGTTTTTTCTTTTTAGGGCCACACCTGCAGCATATGGAGCTTCCCAGGCTAGGGTTCAAATCAGAGCTACAGCTGCAGGCCTATACCACAGCCACAGCAACAGCAGATCTGAGCCACATCTGCAACCTATACCACAGCTCATGGAAATGCCAGGGATCGAACTTGAATCCTCATGGATACTAATCAGATTCATTTCTGCTGAGCCATGATGGGAACTCCTACATTCTGGTTTTCCTTTGAAGGTGGTACTACCTCTCTTCTCAGGTCGTTAAGCTAATGAAGATAACAAAAAAAATTCCAGCTTCTTGAAGGGGCTAGGACCTTTAAGCATTTAAAAAGCAAACTGGCCCTAAAATATAAGAGTTCTGGACTATAACATACGAGTTTTTCTTTGTATAAGTCTAGTAAGATTCTATGATAATTCTGTGATTCTATGCTAACAACACAAGAAACACAAATCAGTCCATTATTCAAACTTAATAATAAATGATAAAGATTAAAATTATTTCAGAAGATGGAGCATGTGCAACATGGTTAAGGGAGATCTTATGAGGGGTGGGATTTAAATTAGACCTTAAAGAGCAATTCTGTTTAGTTTTATTTTCTATACTTTGCAAGAGATGACAATTCACTCATTCATAGCTAGCAATGTTAGGATCATGGATATGTCTGATAATTATTTGGGAAGTTAACAGGAATCAGGAGTACATTCCAGTTGGAAGGGAAAGCTCATTTGCATTATCTGAGCATAAATAGCAAGCAGGGTGAATGGAAGAAAATGAAGTTGTTTTTTATAGGTCACAGTTCCAATATTAGGGCATCTGGGGCTCATCATATAGTCAGTAGGGAATAAAGCACTGCTTTTAAATTAAACTGTAAAATAGGAGGATGAGTAATTTAATGAGATAAATCAGACATCTGCTTTAGGACACCCATGCTACCCACATCTTTGTGACCAGCCTGAAATAAAAAGAGATTTAGATAAAGTGTACCCTATGGGAAGACTCTTAGCATAGTTTAGAGAGAAGATGATGAACTATGACAGTGACAGTGAGGGCGAAAGTAACATATGAAACGCTAACAATAATGACTGTGCACAGGTTAAGGAGTAGAGTGTGAGGGTGGTGAGTGGTAAAAGAACCAAAAAGCTTTCAAAACAATGGTAACATAATAGGAAAAGACCAAAAAAAGGGGGGGGGGGTTCATGAGAGTAAGCAATAGAGGCAGCTCCATCTGGAGAAAATTCCAGCAGGGAACCACAAGTAGCCATTTATGGCCTTAGAAGTAGAGGTGACTACAATCATCACCAGTGACTATTTGATAGGGCTTCCATAACCAAGTGCCACAAAAAAGGTAGCTAAAACAACAGCAACTAACTTGCTCACAGTTCTGAGGGGCAGGTAGAATTAAGAGACCAAGATATCAGCAGGGTTGGCTCCCCCTAAAGCCTCTATCCTTGGCTTATAGATGGTTGTCCTCCAACTCTATCTCCTCAGGGTCTTTCCTCTATGCTTGTGCCTGTCTGTCATCTCATTTTATAATCCCAGTCATGTGGGATTAGATTCCATCCTCATGGTTTTACATAAAGTTACTTACCTTCAAATACAGTCACTTTCTGAAGTACTGTGGTAAGGACTTTAGCCTATCAACAATTTGTTAATGACCAAGAAAGTAGAATAGACAATAGAGTGGAGCTGTGTTTTTAGTTTAATATTTCTACTTTCTACAATAATACAAATTACTTTTTAAAAAATGAGAATAAAAAAATATTTGACAGAACATTGTGAATAAATTAAACCTTATTAAAATTTTTAAAAATATATATTTGGGGATTATTTTGCCACAGAAGACAGTCTACATCCAATATAAATATTCCGTTGAGCCTTAACAGAGGCAATCTTATAAGCTTTATATTGTAATTTCAGGACTACGGGAAACTATACCATAGCCTGTCATGATCTGAACTTCCTTTCAACTTTATGTAGTGATGTCAGGACAATGATTTACCGCTTCTGCTTTTTTAAACTAAAATTAGAAATAACTTCAAAACCATCCTCTCCTTATAATCATTTCAAACTCTAGAAAAAGTCTGCTCTTACTATTTTATTTTTGTTTGGTGGGTAGCAGATAAGGAAATAGCTGAGTAATTTTTAAATCAATAAATAATCTCAAATCAATTCTGGTCAATATATTTTTTAACTTAAAAAATGTATTAGCATGTAAGAGTTTAAATTTGCTTCCCTCATAAAGTTGTTTAGCAAAGATTATCCATCTCTGGATAAAGTGTTTTCATTATCCTTCCCAGCAGTCGTTCTTACACTTTGGGATAAATCAGTATCACCTGGAGAGCTTGTTAAACCACAGATTGCTGGGCCCCACCCTGAATCTCTTATTCATAGTCTGGGGTCAAGCCTGAAAGTTTCCATTTTTAACAAGTTTTCAGTAATATTAACACTGCTGGTTCAGGCCCACTCTGTGAAAATCTTTGCTCTATAGAATTGTTTGTAACTATAAATCAAAGTATGACATTTTGCTTTAAACAAGTGTTTTCCATTATGAAAACATAGTTTTAATTAAATACGTTCATTAAAGTTACCGTTATGAGAAGTTGTTAGAAATCATCATGAAATGCATAGAATTTTAGAAGAAATGAAATTGGTCACAGTTGCCACCAAAAACCAGTTCAAGGGATTATTAACTCTAAGTCAGTGTATACTTAGAACATTTGTTGCTTGACCATATGTCACCTTGGTTTTTGTCACATTAATGAGAAAAATTAAAAGGAGTATGGGATCAATATCATATCTATCAATCAGTGAATTTCTCTAATAGGAAGTATGTCTGGGTCAATGAAATAAACGTCTCTATTACCAGACAGCAGTGTATGAGATTTAGAACATAACCCCCAAATCTTATAAAATAACAACCGGTATAACATACACACATCCTATATATTAGCCATCAGAAAAATTATAAAAAAGTGTAAAGGATGATGAGTGTTGAGAGTTCTCTCTCTCTCTTTTTTCTAGTTGCCCTGGGATAATGACTAAAGACAAAAATGAGTATAAAAGTTGCCCCTCCCCAACCCCATTCATTAATATAAAAAAGACTGAAAGGAAATAGCTTGACAATCTTTAAGGAGTTCAGTATCTAAGAAAAGTCCATTGTTTTCAAAGATTAAGACAAAACCTAGCAGCAGGTTGGCTCAAGCCCAGCTATTTTTAGTGAGGCCAATCAACAAGCAAAGACATTTATGGAAATGTGGACTTTCCTAATGACCCATATGCTGACACTACAGGCAGAGAGATAATTAAATGAACCATGATAATCATACAACAAACCCCTTGCTCAGGAGTATAAAAATCCCTAAACATGTTCTAATTTTTCAAAAAGTTATATATATTTTCTCTCATGACAAATATTTAACATAATTTTTCTTGTTCTTCACTAAAGAATTTCACAAAAAGCTTAGAAATGTCAAGTTTTTAACATGGCATTCACAACATTTCTTCAGGCTATATAATTTTTTCCCTCTGTCTTCAGATAGAATACTGAATAAAACTTCAGATTTTCTTCAATTGAAAATCTTTTATTTAAAGACAAAGTTTAAAAAGACTAAAATTCTCTTTTATTTTCAGATGGTTCAATTTAGAAATGTTAAGTAGACAAAAGTAAATCTCAATATGAAGCTATTTCTAAAACTTGCTTCAGAAATTGAAGCTTTCATATAAGTTATATATGAATATAGTCCTTTTCATAACAGCCAAATATGCTAACTTTAGTATGTCTTGTCTTGGAATATTTCAAGATTACCAAGTTATCCAATAATATAAATTCAATTTCCTTTCCAGTAATATTTTTATAAGCATATAATTTTAACTTTAAACTTAGGATTTCATAATGGACAGATATTTAAGGTCTTACATTTCAAAACACCTCCAGATATCAAGGTGGAAAGCTCTAAGGATATGTTTTTCATAATAAAAAAATTTTATATAGATTTTAATAAAAAATCTTTTTTATTTTAAAATGATTTTTATTTTTTCCATTATAGTTGGTTTACAGTGTTCTGTCAATTTTCTATTGAACAGCAAAATTACCCAGTCACACATACATATATACATTATTTTTCTCACATTATCCTCCATCACGCTCCATCATAAGTGACTAGAGAAATCAAAGCAAAATTAAACCAATGGAACCCAATCAAACTGACAAGCTTTTGCACAGCAAAACAAACTATATATATTAAAAAAAAGACAACCTATGGAATGGGAGAAAATAGTTTCAAACAATGCAACTGACAAGGACTTAACCTCTAAACTATACAAACACCTTACACAGCTCAACAACAAAAAAACCAACAACCCAACTGAAAAATGGGCAAAAGACCTAAATAGACATTTATCCAAAGAAGATATACAGATGGCCAACAAGCAAACGAAAAAATGCTCAACATCACTAATCATTAGAGAAATGCAAATCAAAACTACTATGAGATATCACCTAACACCAGCCAGAATGGCCATCATTAATAAGTTCACAAATAACAAATGCTGGAAAGGATGTGGAAAAAGAAGAGTACCCTCTTACACTGTTGGTGGGAATTGGTACAATCACTATGAAAAACAGTATGGAGGTACCTGAGAAAACTAAACATAGAACTACCATATGATCCAGCAATCCCACTCTTGGGCATATATCCAGACAAAACTTTCCTTGAAAAAGGTACATGCACCCGTATGTAAGCAGCACTACTCACAATAGCCAAGACATGGAAACAACCTAAATGTCCACGGACAGATGAATAAATTAAGACGACGTGGTATATATACACAATGGAATACTACTCAGACGTAAAAAAGAACAAAATAATGCCATTTGCAGCAACGTGTATGAAACTAGAGACTCATACTAGGTGAAGTCAGAAAGAGAAAGACAAATACTATATGATATCATTTATATCTGGAATCTAATATACGACACAAATAAACCCTTTCATAGAAAAGAAACTCATGGACTTGGAGAACAGACTTGTGGTTGCCAAGGGGAGGGGGAGGGAGTGGAAAGGACTGGGAATTTGGGGTTAATAGATGAAAACTATTGCCTTTGGAATGGATAAGCAATGAGATCCTGCTGTATAGCACTGGGAACTATATCTAGAGAGAATATTCTAACTGTTCATTTTTTCCTTTTTTTTTTGTCAGTCTCAGCGGACTGCCGCTGTCACAGACAGAGTAAGGCCAGATCTGAGGTTCACCCCTAGCCTAGGCTGCAGCTTGTGGCAACACGGATTCTTAACCCACTGAGTGAGGCCAGGGATTGAAATGGACTCACATCCTCAAGGATACTACATGCATTCTTAACCTGCTGAGCCACAACGGGAACCCCTGGTTATCTTTTAATTGATAGCTTTTTAAATAAAATGTATTTTTGTTCATATTTGAATGACTTCATTTGAAGTACATTTTGTACCATCCTCTTAGGGTTAACGAAAATATCACTTTAATCCATTTAAAAGTGTGTGTCTAGAGAAAAATGATAAGGTGTGCAATTACCTAACAAAATTAATCCTTTAACAATATACGCAAACTAGTGTTGGCAGAACAAATATATTCTCTCGTTGATTTTTTCTTGCTGTTCTCTGTTCAAATTTAAGACAACCTTTGGTTCTAGATGAATTTTATTTTCACAAATATTTATATATTTTTAAACTCCTGTGAAATGAGCTCCAAGCACTTCGATACAGACAGAAAACCTTATAGTATTAATGAAGATTTTCAAAGTACTCTTTAGCCTCTAGCAAAATATTATTTTGCAGATTCCGACCAAGAAAACCTACTGCTTTCAATTCTGAATGTATGCATAAATATTTTTCTTTCTCCTGCCCATAAATGCATTAACTCAGAAAAGGTTAAGAGCTTTGGACAAAGGTTCTATGCTTATGGCTCCTAGCATTTTCCTTAAAACCTCACATCTTCTTGCCACAATAAAGAATGAATAGCGGGGGAGGCAATTAATATTTAATTATTAATATTGATATTTATATTTCCAGCCTGAAATTAAGCTTTTGGAGTTCCATGAGAATGACAGGTAGTACATCCAATAAATGTAATAACAATGGCAAATACTCATAATTGAAAGAGATGAGCAGTATTCTCAAGAAATTTATTTCATGGACTCAACTTGCCTCGGCATCTCACACTTTTTACCTATAAAGGATTCTCAAAAGAGTTCTATTCAATAAGAATCATTCCTATAATGCATCATGTTTCAAGTTTTAATAAGATTTCTCTTCTAAAAATTACATAGATAACAGGTCTCCAAATATGCAGATGTATTTGAAAGGCTTTTGTTTGGTACAATAAGGGTTGGATGCAGAAAGGAATCAGGAAAAAAAAAAGGAGAATGTTAAGAAGGATGGATAAGAAGGAGGATAATTAGAGGAGGAAACTATCTGCTTGATAGCAAATTTAGCTTTTAATAAGAATACTAGAATAATAAAGAATTGTAGATAGTTTCTTCTATAATTATATGCTGGTGACATCACCAAGAATTCAGAAGTTTGCATTCAAGTTCCCTAAGTAATCTTAAATCTCAGTCTAAAATAAACTGTAATTGTTAATTGTTTTGGTAAGATTCACCTTAATTAGGCCTTTGCACAGATTTCTACATTTACGTTTCTCTAACCTGTTATTACTCATGAGCATATTGAAACATCAGAATATTTAAGTATAAACCCACAAATAAACCATTTTAAAGTTTCTGCAAGGTGCATTTGTTTGCTCAATTTATTTTCATTTGATTATTGACTTAAATTTGAAAGGGTACTTTTTTTCCATAAAAACGTATGTGGGAAAGAAAATTGCTGTAAACATTTCTTGAATATAATGAGTATCATGTGACTTTCCTCTATTGAAATAATGTGGCAGACCACAGGTGAGTTCCCAACTGAATTATTTTAGTAAGAACATATTCATTTTGAAAGTCTTCCCCTTCACCCAACTGCTTTTCCCTTGTGGTTTTAAAGGCTTGCACCTAATCTTGCTTTTTCAGCTATATCTGTGTACTGTAGAAAGCAGCCAATTCTTAAAATAGCTGATAAACTAGTTGACCTCTGTAATCTACATTTTAGAGAAATACATTTCAGCTGCAGATGTTTCCAAAGGTAGAGAATCTGTGAAGAAAATGAAGCTGTAACCGACAGATGTTTTCATATTAGCACAGGTTGGGAATATTCTCTCCAAACATGTTGCCTTCCTGTGGAATTCAAGAACGCTGTTATTTCATTTTCCGAGGCTCTTGGATCCTAAAGCAAGGCACCAAGATGGACTGTCAACTAAATAAACAGATGTAAACCTAGCTTTGTAGTTAGAGGGTGCAATTTAAATC
Source organism: Catagonus wagneri (assembly GCA_004024745.2). NCBI lineage: Eukaryota > Metazoa > Chordata > Mammalia > Artiodactyla > Tayassuidae > Catagonus > Catagonus wagneri. Next base: position 3,492,585 of record PVHT020000066.1, on the reverse strand, counting down.
TGTTGACTTCCACATTTGCTCCTTTCCAGCTATTTCAGTTAGTTAAATAACTGCTGATAAAATTTTCCTAAGTCCTGTGGAAGGCACAGTGCATTGCCTATATCAAAACTGAGTCAGAATAAATCTTGGCAGAAGATTTCATCCTATTTGGGCATTTTATAGCATCTTAGGGAATTATTTTTCCCCTAAGGGCTTTATTATTAATGGGAACTGCCCATGTGCTTTGAGGGAAGAATGGACTTCCTCAATTAGAAGACCTTTCAAGAGAGTTAACAGAGAATTTATTTTTTCATTTAGGGAAGAGAATGTTTCCCATAAGAACACTGAATCTTTCATGGCTGACTTTTCTTGCAAACACAATGTGTAAAAATTTTAGTTCCTTAAAAATTAAGCAGACACTGTGAAATTGAATAAGGGTTAGAAGGGACCTATTTTTAGTATCCCTGTTTTCTCACACACACCTCCTCACTGAAGGTAACAGGTTATCTGTCCCACATGCCAAAAATACCATCTTCAGGAAAACAAAACAAAACAAAACAAAAAAACATGTTGTGCTCTTCCCAAGGACTCAGCTTCAGTGGTTCTCAATCTAGATCTGGAGGAGGTTAGAGGAATAATTTTTGCTAACATTTACTAACTATGTGGTTATGCATATTTCCTTTGCCTTTGGAAGCTCTGTTATTTCATTGGAGAGCTATGTTGCCTACTTTGCCAGGTTATAAAGATTGAAAAAAAATTATGTAAAATATCTAGCATATGGTAGGTACTTAAATAGATGCTTTGTAACCATTTCTTAAATGCCACAATATTTACTTTTGTTTAGCTCACTTCAATACACCTGAACTTAAAAAGTATGATTTTAGCTTTGTTACTGTTTGGCCTTAGAACTTCAATCTTTCTGGGCCTCAGTTTCTTCTATGCATAAAGTGTTACTTCAACAAATGTAAATCACACACATTAATTCATTTCATCAATAACACTAGTGTAGGATTTATTCATTATAAAAATAGATTTCCTCAATTATGTTCTATTCAGAACATAAAACTGTCACCTTGATTTTATAATATGCATTACACAGAACATACACACATACGTTATGTGCAATAATAAAATTATTTCCATAACTTTGTCTAGACTGAAATATCCAATTTACTATACAATAATAATAATACCTTAAATTTTGACTGTTGTTTAGTAAGCTGTCATGTTGGCTAATTCTGGAATTTTTCTTAAATAAACAGATAAAGCCAAGGGCTGATCTTCTTAACTAGCAGTTATATCACAGACAATTCAAAGCAGAATAAACTCCACAGAAATGACATAGTTCATCTAGCATAGTAATAATTATAGGTTATTACATTAATAATAATAGTAATAATTATAGGTTATTACATTAAAATATAATTTTCAGTGAAACAAAGGAAATATCTACCCTGAAGTTAAAACTGACTCAACTTGATAACCACACAGAATATAAATTGTTTGCTATTATTATTAGAAACAAAAAAATAAAGTTCTGAAAAGAATAAAAAGAGTTAATCACAGCTTGATTATAATGGTTTTCTTTACTCTCTTTGATGTTATTACTCTTCTGCGTTCTTAACCATAATGCCATTCTGTCTTTATGTTTTACTCAAATCAGAGAAATCAAATGACTCAGTTTCTCCACAGGACCCCTTAAAAGCTTCTGAAAGTAATTCCATTCATTCCCTTCTTACTGTATCTCTCTCCTAACGCTGTCTTTAATTGGCTCTTGTTTTTCCACCTTGGCTTATGAACAGCTATCTTGCTTTTCTTTGTTTCATTTCAAGAGTGATATGTTGCTTCATTTCTTGGGAGACAGGAGTATGAAAACTGCTCAAAGGATTTCCATTGTTCTGCAAGTCATCTGTTCATCGTAACTGGACCACACCTACATCTATATATACAAACTCACAGTTTAAAGTTATAACCGAATTGATCACTATACATGTGAATCATTCAAACATTAGTGCCTCTGATAAATTAATTTGTAAAACACTTATTTTCCAATTGAAATTTGGTTTATTTGTTAAATGAATTAACAAAACCAAATGAAATGATCAAAATCACAGAATTTGAAAACAAAGATGTATGAAAATTTGTCTAGATTAAAAAAAAATTCAAGCACTCCTACCCAATAAGAGGATTAAATTTCTTATTCTATATCTATGGTATGCAAAATCCTGTACTTAGTATGTGGGAAATGGAGAACTGCATGACACACTTAGCACTACATTTACACAAAAGAAAAGCTACTTTTTTTTTTTTTTGGTCTTTTTGCCTTATCTAGGGCTACACCCGTGGCATATGGAGGTTCCCAGGCTAGGGGTCTAACAGGAGCTGTAGCCGCCGGCCTGCGCCAGAGCCACAGCAATGCAGGATCGGAGCCGCATCTGTGACCTACACCACAGCTCACTGCAGCACTGGATCCTTAACCCACTGAGCAAGGCCAGGGATCGAACCCGCAACCTCATGGTTCCTAGTCAGATTCGCTAACCACTGAGCCACGAGGGGAACTCCTACGTTTTAAAAATATGTCCTTGTTGTTCAGAATGAGACTGGAAGAACTGTCCATAGCCAATCACATCCAGTGAATCAAAACAGTTGTCTGGTTGGGGATTTAAATTCATATGGAGAAGAACTGGGCTTATCCTCGATCTTATTTCTTCTTGTAAACATATTTTTCTATGTATCTGAGCTAGGAATGTGAAAGAATCTGAAACAATTTATTGAAGGTCCCACTTTTACAAGCTAAAACCAGTATCAAGTGCTTTCCTAATCTTGTTCATAAAACTCAGAATGGTTTTTGAATCCCTCTGCCTTGGCCAGAAGGGAGTTAAACTGTGGAAGGGTGAGTTTGTCTTTGCATAGATACTGGTAATTTTAGTCTATCATCTCCCCACCTGGGTGATTCTAAGGATGTCACAGAATAATGAGCACAGTAAACAATTAGTATCATCCAAGAAACAGCCCTCAAATAGTCTGTGGCATCTGTTTGTCCCTAGCTCTAAAGCTAATAAGAACTAGGACTCTCCAAGGTACCTTCCTTTTCAGCTTCAAGTCTAATTACATTTCCTGCATTTCAAACCAGTGAGGTACTTATGGTTAGGGAGAACACTCACATTATTTTTATAGTAGAACAAATTAAGAAATCCTGCATAAGTGGGCAGAATGCCAGCTTGCAATTCTCCCAGAAGACCTGACTGACTCACACAGCAATGTTTCTTGCAGGATTTCTACTGGTTTCAATTTTTTTAAAAAGACTTTTTATTACACGGGAAAAAAAAAAAACTACATTAGCTCTTTTTTAAACTTCTGTACTAAAACACAAAATTAGCAATGCAACTATAAGTAAGAGGATCTGGATGAATAAAAAACGCACATGAAATTTATATATATAAACTGAAATATGTGGTAAAATCTCTCCAAACTTCCTACAGAATGGCTCACAAGCCATTAATTAATCACACAGAACATGATTTTTTAATATGCACAGAAACACTAGAGAACAGGGAATATGCAATATTGTAGGGAACTCCTTTTCCTTGATTATACACATGGGCATTATTATGATTTATCCAACTATCTGGTAAATATTATATGCTTGCCTTTAAACCTTCATAAGATATAGATTTAAATGGATATTTTTCGTAAAAAATACATGGGTCTCTATGTGAAAACATGAAAGATATGGTTTTCACAGAAGTTATCTTTATGCTAGCAAATGAGAGAGATATAGAAATACTTTTAATAAGCAGGTAGAAGATTTAGTTTAAAAGATTTATACTTAAAATGCTAGTTAAATTTTATGATGACATTTCTATATCAAAAGACGACAGCTTTTTCACTTACTCACTTCTGGGAAATGACTATCAGCCATTAATAGTCCTATGACAAGCCTGAACTCTAATGTTTGCAAGCTTTCAAAGCAGTTGCTAATTATACACAAAGGAACAAAGGTGTTGAAAACTTTAACAAAAAGGCTTAGATGAGTCCAGGGAAGTTTCTTGAAGTTAAAATCTGCTAACCATGTTCTCCCTTGAGAATTATGATTATTTATGCCTATGAAAAATAGTAAGTGAAATGTTAGTGTTTACTTTTAGCAATAATAATCTAAAAAGAATAAGACCTAAAGTTTATATTGCATTTTTCTTCCATGGTATTAACTGGGTATTCCGTGAGAATGGTCACTGTGTACTATAAAGTCTGTCTTTGTGGCCTCAGATTACAATGCAGTGGCTTCTGTAGAGGATGTACAGAGTTGAGGCTTATCGAAAAAAATGACAGAAGGGAGAGACAGAAGCAGAAATTGGGGGTAGGGTAGCTAAATCAGTCCTTAGTTCTTCACATCTAATCAGTTAAATTATTTATTTTGGGAGGAAGACTCATCCTCACTCTATAACATCATTTGGTTTCTGAAATGGTACTGGAGCTGGGATGAAGCATACAGAACCTTCTACATCACTCACCCTCTCCCAAACTTGCCTTGAACAGAGAAATAGCTTCAGTGATGATAAATCAACCACAGAACTATTTCAGAGGTATTTGTTGCATTTGTATTTTCCCATTTACTACTCTTACTAGGTATCTGAAATAGGGAAGAGAGAGATGCTAACAAGTGAGGACTGGAGCCCAGAATAGAGGCTGCTGTTTATTTCTTTTGTCAGTTATTTTGCATGTATTAGAGCTAAGAACAAGATTCTATTTGAGGTGCAAAATAATTCCATTTGTTGTACTTAACTATCTAAAAGCTTAATACTTTTTAAAAACTTCAAGACTTTTTTCTTTATATCCTTACTCTTCAATCATGACATTTTTTTTTAAACAGCTATGGTCCTTGGTCCCGAATATTGTGTTCTACATGTTTTCTTCATCGCCTAAGGATAAGAAATGTGTATTTTCTTGGAAAGTTAGGTGGAAATAAATCTAATATGGAATTTCTACAGTCTAATTTCTCCCACCCCACTGGGAGTCCCATTCACATGTCCTCTGCTGCTGCAGTCTTGCTGCAATGGTATTACCAAAGCAAGCCAGGGAGCCCAAACGTTTGAAAAGGCCGCACATTTACATGCCTTCATGATGCCAAGCAAATGTGTGAATAGCCTGACAGACTCATAATCTATTCTTTTTGTCACTCTCCCAGAGTAGAAGTTAGCCAGCTTTAACATTTTTAATTCTGACTTACCTGAATAGAAAAGAAACGAAAGTGAAATACTGAAAATCCAGACTACAAGATCTTTTGATATTCTCTTGAGTACTACAGTTAGTGACAAAACAAAATACCGTTAATAGTTCAAGAAGAGAACATTCATTCAAACATAATAGGGTCCCTTTGAAGCACATTTCTAGAATTAATAGAAATTAATAATGATAATATTTCCATTTATTGAACAATTACTATGAAACATGATATCACGTCCCCTTAAAACAAGAGTGAGGGAGATGAATTATTATCCTAAATTTACAGATAAGGAACATAAAACCAAAGAGCTAAGTAACTATTGGGATACTGCTTGATACTCAACCAGGGCTCAAGGGTCCTGATTACCAAAGTTAGCTAACTTGTTAAGGACAAATAGCTTTCCTTAAGAAAACATGACATTCTTTAATGAGTTATATTGTAAGAAAGAAAGAAAACAAGAAGGAAAAGAAAAGAACAGAAAAGAAAAGAAAGGAAAGAAAGGAACAAAAGGAAAGAATGAAAGAAAGAGAAGGAAGGATCTACACCAGGGAAGAGGCTATACACAATTTACTAAAATATATAAGGACCATCTATAAATAGTCTCCAGGCATACAGAGAGGATGATTCTGGTTTTTACTATCACTGTGTCTTCAACAGGACATTTTGGAAGCACTTAGGACTGACTAAGGTAATAGCCATGTTTAGGCTTTAACATGTATTTTCTAATATATTTTCTATTTATGTGCCACGATTGGTCCAAGTTTTGTCATTATTGTATTGTCATTATAATCTAACCTTAATGAGTGCTATTTACTAAAATCAGTGCTTTGTGCTTCCCTTTTCATATATTACCTCATTTTTTTTCACAACAATCCTTTCAAGTAGATTATTTTTCATTTTTATTGAGATACAACCTAAGTAACACAAAAGTCACTCTTTTGAGTTCAATGGTTTTTAGAATATTCACACAATTTTGCAACTATCACCGTATTTTCATCATCACAAAAAGAAACACCATACCCCTTAACATTGACTCTCCAGATCTCCCTCCCTCTAGGCCCTGGCAACTACTAATCTATTTTCAAACCTTATGGATTTACCTGTTCTTAAACACTTTATAGATTTTTACACATGGTATTGTAAATTATGTAGTCTTTGGTGTCTGGCTTCTTTCACTTAGTATCATGAATCAAGTTTCAACCATATCATATCAGTCTACTACTCCTTATTTTGGCCAAATAATGTTCCGTTCTGTGCATGTATCCCATCGGTTCATCTGTTTGTCAGTTAATGGACATTTGAGTGGTTTCCACTTTTTGGCTATTATCAATAATGCTGCTAAGAACATTCACGTACACATTTTTTCTGCTATGCCCATGGCATGTAGAAGTTCCAGGGCCAGGGCTTGAGCCTGCACCACAGCAGCAACCCAAGCTGCTATATGACAATGTCGATACTTAACCTGCTTTGCCACAAGAGTACTCCCATGTACACGTTTTTGTGTGAACCTATGTTTTTAATTTTATTGCGCATAGAACTAGAAGTAGAATTGCTGGATCATGTTATTATTCTTTAGTTTTTTGAGGAATAGTCACACGATATTTCAAAATAGTTATACCATTTCCCATTCCCACTAGCAATGTAAGAGGGTTCCAATTTCTCCACATCCTGGCCAATATTTGTTATGTTCATAATTTTTATCATAGCCATCTTAGTTTGTGTCACATGGCATCTTATTGTGGTTTTGATTTGCATTTCCTTGTTGATGAATTATATTAAACAAATTTGTATATGCTTATTGGCCATTTGTATATTTTCTTTAGAGAAATATCTATTCAAATTCTTTGCCCATTTTCTAATGGGGTTTCTTTATATATTTTGGATATGTATGTGATACATGACTTGGAAATATTTTCTTCCATTCTGTGGTTGTTTAACTTTCTTGATGGGATTCTTTGAAGCATAAACATTTTAAATTTTGATTAATTCTAACTTATTATTTTTTTTTTCCTTTGATGCTGTGCTCTTGGTGCCATATCTAAGAAACCATTGCCTAACCTAAGGTCCTAAAGATTTACTACTGTGTTTTCTTGTGAGAGTCTTATAGTTGTGGCTCTTACTTTCAAGTTTTTAATCCATTTTGAGTTAATTACTTTTATTGCCATTCTTTTTTTAAAGCACAGTTGATTTACAATATTGTGTTAAGTTTCAGGCATACAGCAAAGTGATTCAATTTGATGTATAGACATATACATTCTCTTTCAGATAATTTTCCATTATAGGTTACTAAAAATATTGAACATAATTCCCTGCACTTTACAATGTCATTACTGTTTATTTCCTCTACATATAGTAATGTGTATCTTGTATCCCCAAACTCCTAATTTATCCCTTTCCCCTTTATCTCCCTTTTCTTTTCCCTTTGGTAACCGTAAGTTTGTTTTCTGTGTTTGTGAGTCTGTTTCTGTTTGTAAATAAGTTAATTTGAACCATTTAAAAAAATTCCACATAACCTGAGCAATATTCCATTGTATATATGTACCGCATCTTCTTTATCCATTCACCTCTTGATGAACATTTAGGTTGCTTCCACCTCTTGTCTAACCTGGGGTATGGGTCCATCTTCATTCTTTTGCATGTGGCTGTCTGGTTGTTCCAGTACCATTTGTTGAAAAGACCATTGTTGCCCCATTGAATTGTTTTGCTATCCTTATCAAAAATTGACCCTAAGTATGAAAGTTTATTTCTGTACTCTCAATTAGATTATTAGCTCAATTTTAGAAATGAGAAAGTTGTGGCATATTAAGATTGAGCCACTAGCTAGAGACAAGAAGAAACTGGTAAGCTGGGTTTAAAAATTGGCTGACTTTAGTGCTATGACTCCAAAACCTATTGCCCCAAGCATTGTGCTCTGATGCCAATTTAGGCAATTTATAGGTATCATCTACACATCTACACTGACATATACTGAATTCTTTTTTTTTTTTTTTTTTGCTTTTTAGGGCCACAACTGTGGCATATGGAAGTTCCCAGGCTAGGGGCTGAGTTCGAGCTACAGCTGCCAGCCTACACCACAGCCAGAGCAACATGGGATCTGAGCTGCATCTGTGACCTACACTAAAGCTCACAGCAATGCCGGATCCTTAACCCACTAGGATACTAATCGGGTTGGTTACCACTGAGCCATGACGGGAACTCTGGACTGATTCTTATTTCATGTCAGAGTTGATAAAATAATTGCTGACTAAATATCTATTTAGATTTAAAATACAGACATCTTTCTATATATTGTATAACTCAAAATATCACTGTCCTTGTTTTCTATTTCAAAAATGTGTAAATATAAGAACACCAGATTCTCCCTGCACCCCAGCATGAAGAGCTAGTAAGGGCTCAAGTTAATATAAAACAAAGGTCAAACAATTCGGGGCAAGAATGCAATATTCTACATTGGATTTAAAATCACAAGGACAGCTTTCAGATCCCAGCTGTGTAGCTCCTTAGTTACTTGTCCCTTGATAAATCCTCAACTGCACTGTAACCTTTTCACCTGCAAAAGAAGTCTAAGATACTAGTCTAAGTATCTCAAGTTCTTTCTGTATTTACAACCCTAGTTTGAGATGTGTTCTTTAGAGCTGGTAACAAATGAGGCTTCTAAGTTTATACCTGATACTTATACAAAAGGAAGAGAAACACATATAGGGCCTATAATTTTAAAGGTATTAACTGCTACCTGTATGGATTTATTGCCTAGTGTGAAGTTTGCTAATGGTATTAAAAATAAAGCAATTCTACAAGTCATAAAAAATACATAAAAACTTTAGGGTTTAAATGTTTTTTTTATCCAAAATTTGACCAAACTCTTTGGTACTAGATCCTTGAAAAAATTTGAAGAAATATAATCTACACTGGGGTTTAACTGTATAGTCATCAAATAATGTTGATCAATACTAAACTTTAAGGAAGGATGAGACATAACATATTCATGAATGCAGAGAAAGAAAAACATTTCTAATCTAGAGATTTTAAAATAATCATTTTGACTTCTTTAGAAAGTCAATAGAGGGTTTTAGCTTAGAGATATTAATTTTTTGGAAGGAATCGATACATTTTAAGTTCTCAAATGTCACACTTAATAGCGTGCATGGATAATAATGAAGACTCATTAACTAGTAATGTCTATGAGTCTGTAAATAGTACATAATTTATTTTTCTTCTCAAATTTAGCTAAAGGCATTCAATGACATTTTGAAGTCAGTCATTACAGAATCTAATATGGTCTTTCTCAGTGGTATGACTATGAGTTTTTATTTTCTCTTCTTAATACGTTTTTTAGCCCCTCTAACTGTAAAAGATTTATCCTATAAAATGTTTACAGCTATTTTAATAATAGGCCTTTTAAAATGAAAAAAAAAAAACCTTCCTATTGCAGTTTGTGTGTATTTTTTTACATTTTTCCATTTAATAGGATAACTTTTAGAAGTTCAAAATACATCTTTCAATAATTGAGACTCAAAGTGGAGAGTCTTCTTGGATGAGAAATACATATATGTCTAGTACTCCCAGGGAAGAAGTCCATTTTGCAACCACTTTCAGAGAAACAGAAATCAAATCTTGTCTACTACATTGATGCCAGCTACACAGTTGAACAACGACAGGTATTTTGTCATTTGTTTCTGAACTACCTGCACAGGTATATAAGAGTTCAGAATGTAGAACTTAAAGTGAAACACTTGGAAAGGGCTAGGTTCAGAGTTGGGATGTTATCAACCTCTGAATTTCAGAGTTAAGAGAATGATCCCAGAAAGAGTGAAGAGGAAGATAGGGTAAGCAAGACAAACTAAAGAGGCTGGTCTGCAGATGGGATCAACAGAGAGTAGACAGATGTCCTTGGATACCAGACCAGGGCAGAGAAATTGGAAAGAGAAGATAGGCATTTGAGCCTGTGAGATTCCTTAAGCTGGGATATTACCACAGTGGAAACAAATGAGGAAGAAACTGTTGAGAGAATTAATGTATTAAGAGTTCCAAAGTCTCTAAATGGTCAAAAAGTTACACAAATGTATTTCAGTTTTTCACTATCTGCATACTGCCTCATTTACCAAAACTAAAACTAATATTTATTCTTCTAATTAAATATGATACAGTTTTACTTGTAGAAATATTTTTGACTAATGTTAGAATGTCTTTAATCCAAGGCCATACTATTCACAGTAGGAACTACTTTATTCTGATCAGACACCAGTTTATTTCTTCAAAAGCAAGTTTGCATGAAATTTTCCATATTTGCCTTTTAGTCTATTTCAGATTTCATCAAACATGAACTATTGTTTCTCTTTATCAAGTGTCCAAAAGGTCGGTATCATTGTTCTATGGTCCTCTGTCATTGGTGCTAATTATCTGGCCCTACAACTCTATGTCCTTCCAACAGGATAGCTGTCAGGAAAACTGAGGTCTTTCCAAAGGACCACAGAGAAAACAAGGCCAGTAAAAGCCCAGATATAAACTCAAGCACTTATGGTCAATTAACCTTTATGACAAAGGAGGCAAGAATATACAATGGCAAAAAGACAGTCTCTTCAGTAAGTGGTGCTAGGAAAACTGGACAGCTACACGCAACAGAAAGAAATTAGAACATTCTCTAACACCATACACAAAAATAAACTCAAAATGGATTAAATACCTAAATGTAAGATCAGATACTATAAAACTCTCAGATGAAGACATAGGCCGAACATTCTCTGATGACATAAACCACAACAATTATTTTCTCAGATCCACCTCCCAGAGTAATGACAATAAAAGCAAATATAAACAAAAGGGATCTAATTAAAGTTCAAAGTTTTTACACAGCAAAGGGAACTACAAAAAAAAAAAAAAACAAAAAAACAAAGGACAACCCACAAAAAGAGAGAAAATATTTGCAAATAAACTAACTACCAAGGGATTAATCTCCAAATTAATACAAACACCTCCTGCAACTCAATATGAAAAAACTAAAAAACTCAGTTTAAAAAAAAGGGCAGAAGATCTAAACAGACATTTCTCCAAAGAAGACATATGGATGGCTAAAAAACACATGAAAAGATGCTCAACATCACTAATTATTAGAGAAATGCAAAACAAAACTACTATGAGGTACAACATTACACCAGCCAGAATGGTCATCATCAAAAAGTCTACAAGTAATAAATGCTGGAGAGGGTGTGATGGGATTGTACATTGGTATAAACACTATGGAAAACAGTTACAACAGTATAACTACAATGGACAACAGTTCCTCAAAAAACTAAAACTAGAACTACAATACAATCTAATAATCCCACTCTTGGGCATCTATCCAGAAAAAAACATAGTTTAAAAAGATATATTCAACCATGTGTCCCTATTGGCTATTTACAGTAGCCAGGATGCAGAAACAACCTAAATGTCCATAAAGAGAGGAGTGGACAAAGATGTGGTACATATATACAATGGAATATTACTCAGCCATTAAAAAGAATGAAATAATGCAATTTGCAGCAACATGGATGGACCTAGAAACGATCATACTAAGTGAAGTTAGACAGTGAAAGAGAAATGATAACACCTATATGTGGAATCTTAAAAAAAAAAAAAGTATACAAATGAACTTATTTGTAGAACAGAAACAGACTCACAGACCTTGAAAAACTTACGGTTACCAAAAGAGGACAGGTGGGGTTGTGGGAGGGATGGACTGGGGGTTCGGGATTGGCATATGCACACTGAGGTATATGGACTGATTGGCCAATGGGACCTGCTGTATAGATAGCACAGAGAACTGCACCCAATATTCTGTGATAATCTACATGTGAAAAGAATCTGAGAGTGAATGGACATGTGTATATGTATGACTGGGTCACTTTGTTGTCCAGCAGAAATTATCACAGCTTTGTAAACTAACTATGCTCCAATAAAACTTTAAAAAAATAAAAATAAAAGCAGCAGCCATTGCTTAAAAAAGAAAAAGAAAATAAGGCTAGTGAAGAAAAACATTTGTGTTATATACAACAAATAAAACCTTTGCCGATGCACTGGCTGTTTAAGTAGTTTTCCATTTCTCTGCTTCCAACTAAGCAATACAGTATGCCACTGAGTGTGAAATCCTGCACAAGTCCTATGCAGTTGCTTTGATATGATATATGGGAATTCCCTCACACAGTAAATAGGAGGGGATTAAGAACTCACACAGGATGCTAAAATGGAGTTAGGCTAAATTTAATCATAATAAAATGTCATAACTTATGAACCAGACATTTAGAAATATAATAATATCTGCTTTTCCCTACTAGTCTCTGTTTAGTATTTGTACAATGCATTCTTTATTCCAATTATGCAAATAAGCACATTACTTATTGTTACGAATTAAAATTATTGCATTCATTTTATTATATTGAATTGTCCAATTATTTTTGAAGTAATTTAACAATGTAAAAATCCCTAAGCATATTTATTTAGTTTTTTGAAACAGAAATATTTCATTTTCATTTAAAATATTCAAATCATCTTAATTGCCTTCACTGATACATGTAATGTTCTGAATCTTAATAATTAGAGTTATTTAACTTGTAGGGTAGCCAACTATGTACTGGAAAATGAGGGCAGGGTTCCAATTAATGTGGGAAAGGAATGTTTGCATGTTTTAATAACTTTTAAGAGTAAATGTAAGATTTGAGCTGTAACCACAGTTATAGAAGCTAGAGATGGAAAGCACATTTATTTGCTTAACACATCTCTCAGTATATATACAACTATTACACACAAAATGTAGGTGTTTTGTTTAATTAATACTAATTTGTCCTGGAAGAGATACATTGAAGGGAAGATACTCAAACAGAGAAACAAGATCTATTTGCTATAGTTGTATTTAAGCATAAAATAAAGAATAGTGAAAAAAAACATATAATCACCATCACTATCATCATCACTAAGAGGTGCTAAAGTGCTTAAAAATATTTCCTATTTAACATTCGTATAATATATAAGTAAATGATTTGAACACCACTCTGACTTTAAAGCTCATCTTTTCTCTACTAAAATCACCCGATGATGACTTTAATCTGTTTTGTATATCTGTTGAAGTGTCAATGAAACAGCCATGTAAAATTGTCCCAAGTTTATTATTAATGTACAATTAAAGTTTGAAAATGAGGTTTGAATTTCAAACATAATAAGGAGAAACAAAATGATACAAAAATAGAAAATAGTCTTGATATTTATTTCCCTAAGAGTCTATAGCCACTGCTGTTCCACTTCCTCTTTTGCCTCCTCCTTCTCCCCCTCCCCATGCTGATAATCACAGGTATTATTTATTAATTAAGACATGTTGAAACCATTATTATCTGATAATTTTTAAATTTATTATGTACCTCCCTTTACTAGAATGAATGGAAGCTCCATGAGAGCAACCTCTTGAGGCTATCTTGTATACTGCTGATTCCCTAGCTCGCACAAAATATGCTACAAACTAAGTGCTGAAAACCCTATTATTGAATGAACAACTGATTTCATTGATTTCTAGTGAATTGGTTACAGAAGATGAAACAATTAAGATGGAACCCCAAGGTTAAAGTTGCCTCCTAACCACAATAGGATGTTGTAATACTTGATAAGTGTCTTTTTAAAGACCCTTTCCTAAAAATGAGATAGAAATTTCTATTTGCTCTTTAGACACATCATCACAAAAATGGGGAAAAGAGAATAATTATAGTATTTATTTTTCTTCAAAAATTATAAACATGTATATTTTTAATGCCCAGGGAAATTATGGAATAAAAGGTCTTCTTGCCTCCATTTCATAGACTTAGAAATTGAAAGAGGCACAGGTAGAGGCATATACAAGTTTAAGGAGCCAATGGTAATGACAAGTGCCATTGTTCCAGTACTTACTTCTAGATGATAAAATGAGTGCAGTATGTGACCAGTATGCTTTTAAATTTAACAACTTCTGAATATTCCAAAGACATGCATGTATTCATTGGGGCTTGATTAATATAAAGACATTTGTCACTTTATGCAGTTTTATTGGCCCTCCCCCAAAAGTTAGAAATTAGCAGTTGAAGAATTTTCCCATAAGAATTACTTCTTAAATATATCTGTGTTCATTTTAATCCAAAAAACATTCACGGTCATTCATTCTTATAAGAAACTAAAATTTATTATAGCTACTGTATTTATAGCAGCTGCCAGTTTATGTGACGATTTGCTTGGTCAGGTACTGCCAATTTTTTCTGCTCAGAAACAGAGTGTCACTTAGGATCCACCCAATTTTTCAATTCATGTTTGAACTAATACCTCATAACCTGTCATTTTACCTCAAATCCATACTTCAGAACTTAACACATCTTTCCTTTTTATTAGCCCAATATTTGTATGGTTATTACAATTAAAATAAATTTTAAAATATTCATTGCTAATTGCTCTAGAAAATATAAGTTCATAGATTATTTTAATAAATTTTTGATACAGAAGTACAATATGGACAAAAATATTGCTAATTCTAAAATATACTTTCAAATACACATTAAATTATACTTTTTCTGGGTTAGCTTTGTTTATAGATTACATTTACACATATGCTTGTGACAATAACCTATCAGCCATGTATTGGAACAGGAAAGACTATTTTAATGCTTGAATATATCAATGAATCATTGAAATGCTATGATTACTCCTCTTTTATTAATTTCCCATTTTTAGACTTACCTATCTATGAAATTTAGTTATGTAAGCATGGGATTTTTTAGATCAAATAAAAATGAAGAAGAAGGCCTGATCCAAAATACATAATCCTCCAATAACCCAGTTAGAAGGGCAGAGAACTAAGTCTTCACATTACTACTACTCTTCAAGCACACATTTACCTTTGTACAACAGTGCAAGCACTGTTGACTTTTGATGCTACTGTGATGACATATAACCATTTTTTAAATGTATGCTCATATCTTTAGTATGCTTACTAAAATAAGAAATACAGTTTATTTAGCTTAAAATTATTCTGTTCCTTAGCAAAATGAAAGTGGGAATTTTATTTTCAATGCCATTTCCTGTGCACGTCACTCTATAAAATATTAACCAAACTTGACAAAAGATTTTTATATGATGATAGCATTTCAACTAAGATATTTAATATGCCAGATATTATTAATTTGAAATCAGTCAAAGAGCACCACTGTGACCTCAATCTTTCATCTAAAGATGTCCCAGAAGTTCCAAGGCCAAGGTAAATATAATCATGTGAAAAGAATAATTATCTATGGATTTTGGTATATATCTAAATAAATTTACATTATATGCTTTTTCTCTTTCTTTAAAATATTATATACATATATACACATATATACTTGTAATAATTATAATTGTTTTCTTTTCCATTAACCAAGTAGATATACAATATTCATGCTATTATTTATTGACTTTAATGTTGGTACAGAAACAGATTCCTGGCTTTATAATTTGTATCACTCTTATTTGTTCATTTAATAACAACTGATTTATTACTGTGCTTCCCTATTTATATGCTACAAGAACTTATAGTGATGACTCCATGTCATCAGTCTGTTATGTATTACATTAAAATCTTTAGTCTACCTTTTATCTAGCCAAAATGAAATCCAGGATGAAGCAGTGCCTCAGGGAACAAAAGCATTTGTGATGCCATTGCTAAGGAGAGCAACTGTATTTATCAGCATTACATGAAGGGAAAAAGAGGTGGCTTGGGCATGTTTAATAATAATGTGATTTCAAATAGACACTACTTAATAAAATTTATTTATATTACTGACAAAGAAATAGTATTGTACATTATCAAACAACATGATTAGTAACTTTTATGTGCCAATTCTATATACCTGGGCAGAACTGTTTGATGTTTGTGGTATGATCTCCAAAAAAAATAATTAAATTTGCTTATGGTACTACACAACACTATCATTCTTAAATGAAAAATAATACAATTGTCATGGTAGAGACAAAAAGTCAGATTAAGTAATTTAAAGTTAATGTAATAGCAACATTCCTTCAAATTTTGAACACTGTCATTCAAGATTTATCTCTATGTCTTTTTCAATATAGGGCTTGGCAGGATTAGCCGTCTCTTAAGAAAATAAATAACATCTGACCAACTTTTATCAGGTTTCGGTGTGTATCTTTCCAGTTAGAATTTATGCAAGTGTATGCAAATTCCTCTTCAGAAATAACTGAACACTGTACATTGTTCTGCACTATGTTTAAACTGTAAGACTGAGAGATTCTTCATTATTAAGGTAATAAAGAGCTCTTTTATGGGTAGATGGTATTCACTGGACAGTGTATTAGCTATCTACTACTGTGTAATAAAGCACCTCAAAATTAAAAAAAAAAGGAAAATGAGTAATATCTGTCTCCATAAATGTGGCTGGGAACAAATTTAAACTAGAATTTTTATAAGTCGGTCCTTATACAATTGAGTGCTTCTTCAAGCAAATTTGCAGAATTTCTACTCATTTGCTATCTACCCACTTAGTCTGGTATCAAGAAAGAACTTAAAATCCAGATGTGAGTAGCGTCTGGCAAGGTTTACTATTGATAAACTAATTTGTACAGAAAAAAAGAAGGTTTTATGATCCCCAAATCAGCAGTGTGGATTCTAATATATCATGCCCAATATGGCAGCTTGAATGGGAATCCTTGCTACTTAGTTTCCAGTACAGATACAGTAATTCAATCCATCTCTAAGGCAGCCTTTGAATGAATGCTAAAGCAGCAACCTTAAATCTTTGCACAATTAGAATGCTCCCAAAGGACTGTGAAGGATTTTTCTTCTTTAATCAAGGCATTTTTGTATGGTCTAATTTTTTTGTCATTATGTAACTCTGTCTTAAGAATAAAGATATTTGATCCAATATTTTGGTTGAGATATTTGGTAAAACTACAAGTATCAATTACATTATTCTTTGACTCAGATTTTTCATTTCAGCTTGTAATACTAACTTGTATGCAAACACAGAAAAGGTTAACTTTTTCTTTCTTTAAAAGTTATATTTAGGTATACTCCATTTTCTAAAATTGTTAAATTTTGTTTGTTTGTTTGTTTGCTTTTTAGGGTCACAACTGCAGCATATGGAAGTTCCCAGACTAGGGTACCAAATCAGAGTTGTAGCTGCTGGCTTATGCCATATCCAAAGTGATGCAGGATCTGAGTCACCTCTGCGACATACACCACAGCTCATGGAAACGCCAGATCCTTAACCTACTAAGCAAGGCAGGGATAGAACGCATATTCTCATGGATACTAGTCGGGTTCGTTACCACTGAACCACAACAGAACTCCCTGCTAGATATTTTTGAATGAATTAAATATATAATCCCCATACACTCATATTTTTTAATAAATGTTTTGTTTACATTTACATATTATTCATACCAAGGAAATTCACTTTGTACTTGGAATTTTCCTCTTATATAGAATCTAATTCCTATAACAATGTAAATATAATCAATAAAAATCAAAATAATGAATATTATTTATCAAAGTTAAACATGAAACTTCTTGGTTACTAATTAGTCCTTCAGTCTTGGACTGGGGCAAATAAAGTTAAATTTAGCTTCTGAATTTAATAATAGTTTTTGGAATAGTCTCCCTGACCAATGAAGAGTAGAAAGCTACCAAAAAGAATATATTTAGGAGTTCCTGTTGTGGCACAGTGGAAACGGATCCAACTAGTATCCATGAAGATGCAACTTTGCTCCCTGGCCTCTCTCAGTGGGTCGAGGATCCACCATTACCTTGAGCTGTGGTGTAGGTCGCAGATACGGCTTGGATCCTGTGTTGCTATGGCTGTGGCATAGGCCAATAGCTGTAGCTCCAATTCGACCCCAGCCTGTCAGTGGATCCAGTGCTAAGGGTGAGGCCCTAAAAAAAGTATACACACACACACTGGATCCACTGACAATTCCTTTCCAAAGAAATTAAGCCACATGTAATAAGATGTTAACACATGATCTTCATAGGCAAATAGGACAGAGACTAAATTACAATGTAATAAAATGACATTTTGGAGGCTCACTAGAAATAAGTGACCTATTAATGCTTTCATTTTGTCAAAATTAAAAAAAAAACAAGCAACAAAATACAACATAAGGTGAAGTATACACTTTGCATTCTAATAACTTGGATTTCAGGTGTTTCTAGTGCTAAATGCATCCCTTGTCTCTAAACTATACCTAACTCTGAGCTAGCCTTGAGAAACAATTAGTAAAGACAGTCTTTACAGGAAGTCAGTTGGAAATCAGAAAGAATATCCCTTTATTTTCACCTCTAAGATTTTCTTGCTTTAATCACAACTTCTACCAGTCTACTAGCTAACTCCATTTGGCCCTAGACAAAAAACGTCATAGATAAATTATTTTGTCTTGGCTCTGTCACAGTCAGTCCTTTAACTCTTTATCTGCATTTGATTTTATTTGGAAAAGCTTAAACTGAAAGTAATGATTAATATGTACAAGAAAAGTTACTATTTCTAATTTAATGCAAACACACGGTCCAAAGAGCACTTTCATAAATATTTAAAAGTAAATCCTAGGTTTGGTCTCTGTTTCCATTACTACATCTTCATAGCAGTTGTCTAGAAACTCCAGGGCACTTATTGACTCTAATTTAATGTGGTAATATAATTGACCAAAACATTGAATGAATCATTGCTAGAAACATCAGATAATTGATTTGGAACAGATGGAAAATTATCATAGAGAAAATCTGAAAAAAGCACCAGTTAGGCCCCTATGAAATAGTCACTGAGTCTCTTCTATACAACATGCCTTTGAATCTTTTCCAGCATAGCTTTCATCCTAATTTTAATGCAAACATTTCAAAGAACTTAACCCCAATTACAAGTCTGAATTATGACCACATTTAAATGAAACACTGAAGTGATTCTAGAAAATGTGCTATAGTTGAAATAATTCCAGACAAAGAATAAAGCAGAAAGGGAAAGAGAACTAATGCGTTCAACACTTCATGTGTGGTAGGAACCCAGACAGATGTTTAAGTGCCTTAGAGGCTTAACATCCACAGAAGGTAGACAACTCACCTTGAAAGGTCGAAGAAAGAAAGCTCTGAGAAGTCTTCCAACTAGGAAAGAAACAGTTTTAAACTTAGGTCTACCTGACTCTTCTGTTACTATCTCTCTGACCTTCAGAAATAATTCAACTTATTTCTATATTACTTATCTGTAAACTAAGACAGCTAATTTCACAAACTATAGAAATGATCCCTGAAAGTATAGTCTTTAAGACTGCTAATTTCAAAACCTCATCCATGTACAAAGTCTATTATTTTAAATAAGTGTAATAAATTGTCACAGCTATCAATCCCTTAAAGCAGCATCTAAATTATTACTTCTCTTCATTTCAAACTAATATGTGTGTTATTTGTTGTTACCAAATTACACACTAAAGAGTTTTTGGACTACTTCTTTTTCCTTTCTTTTTTCTTTTCTTTCTTTTTTTTTTTTTTTTTTTTTTTTTTTTTTTTTTTTTTTTTTTTTTTTTTTTTTTTTTTTTTTTTTTTTTTTTTTTTTTTTTGTCATTTTAGGGCCGCACCTGTGGCATGTGTAGGTTCCCAGGCTAGGGGTCTAATCGGAGCTACAACTGCTGGCCTACACCACAGCCAAGGCAACACCGGATCCAAGCCACATCTGCAACCTACACCACAGCTCACAGTAACGCTGGATCCTTAGCCCACTGAGCAAGGCCAGGGATTGAACCTGCAACCTAATGGTTCCTAGTCAGATTCGTTTCTGCTGTACCACAATGGGAACTCCCCTTTCTTTTCTTAAATCTAAGAAAATGAGCTAGCTTATCTTTCCTTATTTCATAAATACATATGTATTCTTAAAATAGTCAAGTTTAACAATGTTGACAAAGGGCAAATCATTTGAAAACCCTCAGGTTTTTAAACACAGAACACCCAATAATATTAATTGAATTTTAAGGACTCTTGCTGCTGAGATACTTGGAGAATTCCCTTTGGATTCCTTGTGAGGTTTTAGAAACAATTAAGTCTTTGCTACAGTGCTGTGTAGGCACAACCCTAAGGATGAAAAATGCAGGGATCAATTTACGGAGAGGATGCTTTAGAGACGGCATTGTTTCATGTTGCCATATAGCAGGCATATCGTCAGGAGTTTATTTGAAATGGCTCGTAGTTTTTCTTTCATAAAGTATTCTGCAAATCAGACGAAATAGGACTAGAAGTGAAAGAGTGTGGAGAAGGTGGACATGACTCTGAAAATTCAGTTATACATTTCTTCTAAGATATATACCCTGGAATAAAACATAGCTTTTTAATGTTGCTTGTGTTTGTCAAATGTTATTGCCTTGTTATTGTTTGGTTAAATTCACTGAACCACTTCTAAATTCAAAAGAAACTTCTTCCATCTTGTTTCCTTCCATCTTTGTTCTGAGCTAGGACAAGATGATAACAGTGGCTAGCTGTAGTAAGTTAATTTTATAACTAAAACTGACATACCACGCAAGTATCCACAATTTGAAAGAGTAATAAATTGTCAGTTTTAACTGGGAAGGGGTATTTATGTGGTTTTGGAAGTCTTTTGAATATTTATTTTGTTCCACTTTACACAAATCTGTATAAGATTTATCTTACTTCCAAATGTCTCTCTAGGCCAGACTGGGAAAATAAATTAGACTTCACAAACATTATAAATACTGAATCAATATATTAATATTGAGGAGGTGTTTGAAAGATTTATTAACTGCAAATAGAAAATATTACACAAGAAATATTAAGCATGTTTAATCAGTCATCAATTATAGTTATGCATAGACTCTATAAAAAGTATAGAGATTTATTTAAATATGTTAGATGCAATCGAGTCTATTGCATGATTAGAGGCTTATGGAAAAAAAATGGGAAAAATAAAACTAAAATCAACAGATGGAATAGGACACTGTATTTTGCATCTTTAAAAAAAATTCTCTCTGATCATTGATTTTTAAAAGTAACTACACAAAATCAGACATTACAAGCCAGCCAAGTACTACTCAGTGAAGATTCTGCATTATTCAGCAAATATTTAACAAGCATCTATTAGAGTCCAGGCCACATGCTAGATGCTGACGATAAATTTTAAATACAGACATCGTTTCAACCTTTAAGCCACTTAGAATCCAGTGAATAAATAGGCAAATAGACAATTAAAATTGAAGTATGAACATTTAAATACTAGAAAACTTCGGAAAGGCTCTTAGTCCAAACTGTTTTTAGAGGTGTATAGATAATGAAATGAAATGCCTAGATACCTATTAAGTACCAAGAATGGTCGAAGACAGACAGACCTGATTATCCTCATTTTACAGATGATTAAACTGACTCTGATTGATTATATAACTTGAAATTGTCTGTTAAATGTAACAATGCTAATCGTGATAGAGTGAGAATTGAAGTCCAGGTAATTTAACTTGGAAATTCATTCCATTTCTGTTTTACAGCTCTGCCTACCATTCTAGTCAATTAATAAATGAATTACATGCAAAGTTACATTCAGTTTATCTGGCAAAATCATAATATTCTAGAGGATGTTAAATGACCATATCTAAGGCTATTTAAGAACCCTGACTTTTAGCCAGCATTACCCATAGTGCTTTAGCAAAATCCAACTTTAGGAGGGTACTGTTTTTCTCTACACCCTCGCCAGTATTTGTTATTTGTTGACTTGTTAATGATGGCCATTATGACTGGTCTGAGGTGGTAACTCATTGCAGTTTTGATCTGTATTTCTCTAATGCATCCATATTGGCCGTCCATATTGACCATCCAATTGGCCATCCAATTGCCTCTTGGCCATCCATAGTGGCCATCGAATTGGCCATCCATTTCTTCTTCATAGATGGGCAATGGGGTCCTGCTATACAGCCCAGGGGACTGTTTGTGATTTGTGACTGGGTCACTTTGATATACAATAGAAATTGAAGAAACACTGTAAATCAACTATACTTTCAAAAAAGAAAAAAAAGCAACAAAAGAAAACAAAAATCCAACTTTAACATCACCCAGTAGGAGTAATATCATCCTATTGGCAATCTTTCACTGAAATTCTTCTCCAGATGTAAATACATCAGTCATTTTACAAAAGAAAACTAAGAAAATAAAATGTCAGTTGATTACATGTTTTTGATTAAAGTATATGTTGACTGGGAATATAGTAATTTCATCAGTGCTTAGATTGATATAGAAAATAAAGCATTTTGTAAGAAGTTTGTATGGCAATGTTTATTAAAATATGACTAAATTGAGTACAGTGGAAAGCTCTGATGAAGAGGCAGAGGACACCCACTTAAGACTTGGCTCTGCTACTTAATATCTTTTTGATTTGCAGCAAGAAGTTCAACTTCCTTGCATTCAAATTTTTATTTAAAAATAGGAATAGTAATACCTATTTATTGGTCAAGGAATGGTTTCATTAATGCAATAAAATGATAGACACAAAGCAGTTTTAACCATAGACGTGAGTAAAGCTAAATAATGGACTCAAAACCCTATGACAGCAGGTATTGGACTTCAATACCAGAGGAAATTGAGGCCAAGAAGACCAGGATTTTTTAGCTCAGGTTATATGTGCATTTAGAAACAAAGTGGGAATTAGGATATTTGTCTCTTAAGTACAGCCTTTATCTACTATAAAAGCATTTTCCAAAATAAACTTGTACATTGGGAGAGAAATGAAAACTTTTAGGGTCAAGCAAGCTGGGGAAAAGCTGAATTGAGTAATAAATTTAAAGCTTAAATTATGTTAATTTGAGCCTTAGCTCGCATATTTCCTATTTGTGCTATTTTGCATAGTTTGCCTAACCCACGTTAGTTCCCCTCCCCCAATTCTCTTGATCATAAAATAGGAAAAACTATAACATTTTATTGCCGTTGTGGTTGATTGAATATAATGGGTATTACTCATTTGGCATGATATCTTATACATAGTAATCATTAAAATAGCCATAGCTAGTATTTCAGCTGCCTGTGGCTGCTAAAACATGTTACCAGAAACTTTATGGCTTATTACCTTATATTTTGTTAGGTAAAAAGTCCAAAACTGGGCTGAAGGACAAAAATCAAGGTATAGGCATTCCTATTCTAGCAGTGAATGCATTTCCTTGTCTTTTTCAGCTTCTAGAATTTACACTTATTCGTTGGCTCATGGCCTCTTCCTCAGAGTTCAAAGCCAGGTCCTAGTCTTTCTCACGTCATGATTTTATGACCTCTTTTTCAATCTTTCTCTTCAGTTATATGGACCCTTGTGATTACACTGGGCCTATCCAGATAATTCTTAGGATAATCTTCCTATTTTAAATTCAGCTGTTAAGAACCATAATTCCATCTGCAAATTCAACTCTCCTTTCCTGTGAATGGTAACATATTCACAGGTTCCAGGGATTAAGACAGACATCTTTGGAGGTCATTATTGTGACTACAACAGATGCTACAATGAAAAATTGCTCTTAGAGAATCTATGTACATTTACTATGGATATATTTTAGAGAGGAGTATAACACTCACAGGTTTTAAACTTCAATCCCTTTTATTATAGAAAAAAATTAGAACTATTATTTCAAAGAATGCATTTTTGGAAATGATGCAGTTTTCCATATTCTCTACAACATATTTATACATTCACACACACATATGTGTTCATATAAGTAGATACACACACACACACACACGGATTTACTATTAGATTAAATATCTTCATATACTTTGTAATAATTTCCAATTCTACTTTTTAAAATAATTTCTGTTTTCTCTGCATATTAGCATTGGTTATAATTGTTTGATAAATGTGATGCAATACAATTCTCTGGAGGAAATACTTATATAAATCTGAATTATATTAAAAGCACATTCTATACTCTAAATTATTGCATATTCAGTAAAATACAGAATCAGTCCTTTTCCACCTTACATTTTCCACTCATGTTTACAATGGACAAGAAGAGAAGTCTGCATGATGTCACTTCTAAACTCATACTTTTTTTGCATGATATCCCCATGCTACTATTACTTTTGGATTTCTCAGTCTTAGAGGTTTTGAAAAAATGCATAACATGTTAAAACTGAAAGAAGCGCCAATGCCAAATGGCATGCCTTTATCAACTGATGAGAATTTTTTTCTATTCGTTTTATACTGATTTAATTTCCAATTATTTTTTTCTAGTTTTTCAGCACTTTCTAATCTTCTATAACAAAGGAATGGATGACACATACACACCAAAGGAAAAAAAAAACAGAGCTGCCTTTCCGGAATTTCATTATTTTACAATCATTAACACATGGTTGCAAACTAGTAATACAAAACATTTCTTCTGAAGAAAAGGAGGAACAACAACAACAAAAACCCAGAAAACACTGAGAAATAAGCATACTCTTTGGTGTATTCAAGACAAAGGATATTTTACCCAGAATGTTCTAATCCTTCCATGGTAGAAGAGTTAATCACAATACCAACATCCTCTCCCATTAACATAACAAATGCTAAATTTAAAACAAAGACATTCTAGTTTTAACAATATGAGAAGATTATGAGATATTTCTGGTTTTTGAGACCACAGTTTATGTTCAACCTAAGATATGATTCTGAGACACTAAACCTGAGTAAGAACTAACCCTTTCTGAACCAACTCACACCACACTATCTGTGTCCTATAAGAAAACACTGGCAGAGGAACCCTGAAGACAAGACCCTGGGTCCACTCTCAGCACAGACAGACTTCATTCATCCCTTACTTCAACAATCACAGTTTAGGAGAGTGCTACATTAAGGCATGGTCAACTTAACCTCTTGTTTTTCTTTCCCCATATTTCTTTCCACCTATATTTCATAGAAGAGGTAAATGAGGCACCACCTTGTTTCTACGAATGGATACATTAACTGAAAATACTACTTGCTCCTAAATCTCCAAAGTATGCTGACAGTCATGACACCCCTGTAGGTCATCTCTCAGGAGACATGAAAACATAAAAATAATATTCATAAGGAAAACTGATGACTAACAAAAAAGAAACTAAATCAAGCAAACAGAAACAGGTATATAGTTTCTCCCCATTAATCAGAACTTTTGGAAATTCATGAAATAATGATTCTATAGAGGTTGAGGATCCTTATAGAGAAAATAAGTATGTGCTTGTAAAACACTATACTATGTTCCCCACTCCCCCTTGTCCTTATAACTTCTCAAGACTATGGGACATCTCCTGATATGGTGCAAAATGAGGCAGTAAAAATCAGATACTTTATCATCATTCATCAGATCATCCCACTTTTCCTAAGAGTTTTAGGTTTGGTGCAATCACCTGGTGTTTAATCCTTATTCACCATCAAATGTAAGCCCCTTCCATATTTCTAATGGAAATTTATGGCTGCTAGTTTATTCTCCCCATGATTTTATACAAGCATCCAAGCACTACATAATAGTGGAAAGATAGGTTCTCCCTCAGGATGTGGTTCTTCCTTTGCACGGCTTTCCTATGGGAGGTAGGAGTTGGCAACCACAGCCAATAGTCTCTTTCTGTCTTCCTCCCTTTCACTATCACTCTCTCTCTTTCTCTGTTTTTTACTTGTGCTACAATATCAAAAAAAGTAAGGAAATAATTGTGTCTCTTGTTTGAGCAGCTTCACGGAGGGACCCATGCTGATACCATTTCACCATAAAATCAGTGCCTATTATTACCTATTTTAATTGGTGGATTTATTTGGACTTGTGTTATTTTGGCTATTGGTAATGCTTACCATTCTGTATATAAAAGTCTTTTTGGCTGCTATTAAAGTATTTTCCTTTCCTTTAGTTGACACCAAAAGTTTTTCCAACAATATGGTCTATAATTAGTCTGTCATTATGAAACTTAGAGGCCACACAATAAAATCTATTTTCCTAATTGTTTTGTCTGTCAGGCTGGGAGATGATTGGTCTAAAATAAAAAGGTTGGCAAGAGTCTCACTAGTTCTAATAAACAACGTGGCTAGGTGGCATTTTAACACACTTAGGTTTGACAAGAAGAATTTGTCATTACAAATTCGAAAAATGGCTTGGCATATGTAATTTTCTATGTTGTGCTGTCATTCCCCCCTCCAAAATAAAAAAGAAATAGAAAAATAGGAAGTTAGAGAAACAGAAAACTAATAATTATTATAATGCTATTCGATATACCTGTTAAATAAGAAATCTGAGGAAAAAATGAGGAGAAACTGAAAAAGTGAAATGAATCACTCACTTTTTCAAGTGACTACAAATGCACAAATTTCTTAAAAGAAAATCATTACAAATGGTCAAAACAGTGATTTACAATGGTTTACTGAATACTGACTCTGTGTCCAATATTTAACATATTTTGGTTTCTTTTTTTTTTTTTTTCTTTTTATAGCCACACCTGTGGCATATGGAATTTCCTGGACTAGGGGTCGACTTAGAGCTGGAGCTGCAGTTGCAGGCCTACACCACAGCCACGGCAATGTGAGATCCGAGCCACATCTGTGATCTATGCTGTAGCTTGTGGCAAAGCCAGATCCTTAACTCACTGAGTGAGGCCAGGAATCAAACTCGCATCCCCACAGACACTTAAACTGGGTTCTTAGCCCACTGAACCACAGTGGGAACTCTCTACGTTTCATCCTTTAATTTTGAACGGAAATCTAGGGATTAAGTTTCTCAATCCTAAGAAATCTCAGTTCACACAGATACTAACCGGCAGACCCAAGACTCAGGTTCTGGGCATCTGAATCTAACGTTTTACTCCTTTCACCGTGTAACCCCAGAGAAAGGCTTCACAATTCTGGAGAAGCCATTTCCCCTATGAAGCATGATTCTGCTTGCTGATTCATACCGGTTGTGATGGTATAACTTAATTATGAAAATATTTATTGAAAACTATCAATAAAACACATTGCCTGTCCCCGTGTGGTTTACATTTTAGCCAGAAACACAGATAGGTTAACCAATAATTGGCTATGACAGAAGGTGGAAAGGGTCAAAAAGGACTCAGAGAAGGAACGATTCATTCTAATTAGAGGGAAGAAAAAAGGTTCAAGTAAGAACAACAATGCAGAGGTATGAAACACAAGGTGGTTTAATGGGACCGCAAACTAGTGAGCCCTCCCAGAGGGTAAGGGTGGACAAAGAATTGGAGATGGAGCAGAGAGGTTGTTGCGCTGGGGTCAGCGGACTGTGAGGATTCTTCTTGCCATTCTGGCCATACTACTACTTAGAGAGAAAGCTTCAAACTCTAATCATTTATTTTTGAAAGCCTGTTTTATACTCTTTGATGTTTTCATAAGTCATTTATTAATTTTGTAATTTTTAAAATCAAAGTATAGGGTGACAAGTATAGTGAGTCTCATTAGAAACAAAGTGCCTTATATTCTTTACTAACCATCAGGATAATAAACAATAGTCAGTTTGGTGGCAAAGTTCCAGGTGGTCTGGCCATCCTTAAAATGTACTCATTCACCATGAGACACTGAAAAATGTAAGGACTATGTGCAGAATCATCAGGTCAAAATACCAAAACCCAGCAATGTTTCAATCCCAAATACACAGTTCTTTTCATTAGATAGACTATTCCAAATGATATCTCTAGGGTTTTATTCAGCCACATGCAACGTTTTCACTCTGAGCTCAAGCAAATGTGTTTCATGGGAATTTGTGATGAACAATTGTTGATTATTTGATTGACAATAGCAGCCTGGGAAACAGAGAAAGTTGGAGCTTGGTGTAACATTTTCTTCTTGGTGTTCATGCTGTATGTGTGTGCCCTTCTATATCTCTAGTAGAGCCAGTGTTCTTGGTTTTATGTTATAGTCAGAGAGGACCGTGGCCACTTGGCAAAGTGCACAGCACAGCATTTGGGCCTGAAGGCTACTCATAAATATCACTTTACGGTGGTGATATGGAATGTTAAGTACTCTAGTCAGACAAGAGGAGAACTGAAAAGTTATGAAGTACATTAAATCAAAGCGGTATGTTTAGTTACCTTTGGACGGTAATATAACATTTTAATAATAAGTAACAAATAACTCCCATTCTTTTAGAAGGTGAGGGACCAGAAGTCTGACCCCTGCACTTATCTCGAAGGGACAAAACAGGGGACCATTTTGCTTCTGAAATACACAGCTCTTCC
Organism: Catagonus wagneri; assembly: GCA_004024745.2. NCBI lineage: Eukaryota > Metazoa > Chordata > Mammalia > Artiodactyla > Tayassuidae > Catagonus > Catagonus wagneri. Next base: position 3,464,200 of record PVHT020000066.1, on the reverse strand, counting down.
CCTCTGATTAATGCCATATTTTAAGCCTTAAGTATGTTCTAAGAAGTTCCTGTGAATTCAAAATATCCAGGGATTCATACATTCCCTCCTCTGATCTTGATAAGGCCACACCAATTTTTCAACTGCATGCAAATGCAAAAAAGTAAGTCATATATTTTGGCAGCATCCAAAATGGATAACAAACCACACTTCAGAAAGCACAGATGCAGTTAGTTTGCCTTTAAGGGAGAATTCACTGCTGTGTACTGCAAAGTTAAAAGAGGAACATATCATACTGTCAAAGACAAGTGGGGTGTGTGAAGTGCAAGCTCAAAAGCCTCGCAGTAATCCCAACCACATGCCAAGTCTCAGAAAGTGGGGCAGCGTCTCCTTTGGAGATGGGAAAAAAACACTCCAAGGTATGCAAACCCGACAACTTTCCACGAGAGATGGATGAGCTGTGGAAAGTTTTCTGCCTTCAAATAATTGTTCAAATGCTCTGCAAGGTGTCTTCATTAGCTAAATAAATACCTTGAGAGCAATTTTTATTCGTCCAGAGCAGACTAAGAGTAATAATTTCCAGGACTCTTTATGAGGTCAGGCACTTTGAGGGTAGATTTATGTTTCTTTGAAAACTAGACATAGCTGTTCTGTTAAAAATGGTCTTTTTAAAGAGAGTATAGGATGCCAAATCTAAAAAAAAAAACTGCATCTTCTCCTTTGTGTTGTTATTTTGACATTTCCTTCTTGGTCACTCAAAACCCAATTCACTAATACACTCAAAGCCTGACTCACTTCATTTCATTGTTTGCTCAGAAGAGAGTGTATAACAGGCAAAGACTGAAGGTCAAGTTTATCGATTAAAACCCACAGCAATGAAGTATCTATTAAAGCCAGGGTAACTGACTACCATGTGGCTCAATCCACATGTAATTTTTCTAAATGGAGTGATTTTGATAGAAATCAGCAACATTATACATTTGTACCAAAACAAAAATATTAGATATAACTTTGAAGTCAAGGTGTTTGCAATCACAAGGTAAACACCTCTACCTCCACACATTTCTTCCACTCCCATGGTAATCACACCAGTTCTCAGAGCCTCATTCAAGTGTGGCCATCACAACAGTTTTCCAACTGAATTTTCTTTCTTAAGCCTACGCCAGAATTTTGTTCCTTCCAAATTAAAATTTTAAAAACTTGTTTTTTCTGCTTCCATTTCACCCTTTTTTACTGAGCTTACATTGGTACAAAAAGATGAAATTCAATCCCTAATGCCCCTAGGTATATTATCCCATGAATTTCATGAAGACAGCCTAATAGTAATGTAAGATAGTGTCCAACATGATGATTGCATAAATTCATCAGCCAAGCAACAGTGCCTTTCATGGATAAGTTGTTGACAGACATTGCCAACTTCTCCACTGGCTGCAATTTTCTTTTTCTGGCTTCTTAATGCAAAAAAATCTTGACCTTTTTAGTGTAAGGAACTTTGAAAATAAGATAAAAATGATAAGTCACTCTTCCCAGGGGAAATTTATCAAAAAGCACCAAATTTCACATATGCTCTCATGGATTCTAAGGTTAAAGAATCCCTTGACTTAAAGTTATGTTGCTTCGTTTTTGCCAATATAACAGCTACTCTTTAGGGTAAAACTGTTCCTTCATAATCAAACCAATAAGAACAAAAGTCACACCACATCAGCCAAGTAAACCTGTGGCAACAATTGGAAAAAAAAAATACGATTGAAATATCTCAAACCTCTTTTGTCAATCTTGTCAATCTCTCATCACTTCTCCCCCACCTCCCTGCTCTCTTTCTTGCTATAGATAAATAAATAGATAGATAGATAGATGATAGATAGATAGATAGATAGATAGATAGATAGATAGATAGATAGATAGATTGCTGAGATGGTGGAGCTGAATGGATAACTCTAAAGTTTCCATACGGTGACACTCATAACTGCTGCTTCCAGTGGCAGGTTCTTAATCTGAGGAAGCTCCAACCGTGGCTCCCCAGGGCTCCCTGCTTAAACTCACGGCAGCTGCTCCTCTCAGCGATGAATGGCTCCAGTCAGCAGTTGAGCCCAGCAATTACAGCCTCCTACAGCTGCTCCCCAAGAGTCCTATTGCTTCTCACATGCTCAAACAACCTCCAACAGCATCTTGATCTCTCAGGAGCTGCACGTTTAAGCATTTCTTTGTCAGCAGCACTTCTAAAGGCTGTCTTATGGCAAGTCTCTAATGGAGCCATTCCCCTAATCTGAAGAGCTGGTCCTGTTTTCAAATTGCCCATCCGCCAACCCTCATTCCACTTTATGGAACAAGACTTCTAACTGCTTCTTCAGCACTTGTTGGGCCTTGAAGCAGCTTCTCATTTAGCTCCGAATGATTTATTATGCATACTAGGAGTAACTTCCAAGCAGTCTCCTATAGCTAACCATTACATTCTGCCTTAAAATCAAATCCCAACCCTCTCCCCACCAATTGCTTCACTTCAAAAGCTGGCTATGACCCTCCGCAAAAAGAGGACTATTTCATTATATGTGTCCGCATACACATCTGTCCTAGCTCCTATCTAATTTTAAGGCACTCATTTGCCTCACGTCAGTATTGCCCCGGTTTGTAAGTTCCTTGAAGGGAAAATCTAATTCTCATTTGTGGATCTTTGTTTTTTTTTTCCTAATACCTAGAACAATGCTTAGCCCAAGGCAAAAACTTAAAGGATGTGCCTTAGTTGCATTAGACTTAGTGTCCAAAGTCAGGTAACTGGTTTACTAGGAAGAATCCCAAATTGCTTTTCATTAGTTTTCTTACAAGGAACAGAGATCAAGGCCCAGAATACTGCTGGACAGCTCATAGCTCCCAGGGTAAATAAATGTACAACCACAGCTCTACAGTGTCTCTTTAGGTTATTTTTCTTAAAGTTGCAGTCTGTGTGGATAATAAGACTGCTGTTTCCACTCATGCCATCGTGTATTTGTAGCTCTAATATTCATTAAAGATGCAACTGAAATGTTAATGATAATTGCACCCAAAAAGCTAATAAAGAGAAGCCCACGGCTCACATAAATGCCAGCATTTAATAATTATGCATACTTTTATCTTTTCTCCCTAATTTATCTTACTTTCTGATAATTAGTTTGGTAAATCTGAGATCCCAATATATGTGTAATTAATTTTAAAATTTGTTTTTAAATTTGCTTTTTATACTGAAGAATGATATACATATATTTTTTTCCCTGAAAGTAAAGAGGTAGTTATCTTTATATAAAATGCTTACCTATACAGAGACAGTTTAAAACATACTTCTTGAGAGTACATACAAGTAGGAAACACTTGGAATTTTAGGAAAAAGATCTGTATCAGTCAGTATTCAGTCTGAAAAATAGAAAGCAATCTAAGTATTTTAAGTAGAGGGGGTTTATTTTTTTTTAATTTATTTATTTTTGTGTTTTTGCCTTTTCTAGGGCCACACTCACCACATATTAAGGTTCCCAGGCTAGGGGTCTAATTGGAGCTGTAGCAGCCGGCCTACAACTCAGCCATAGCAATGGAGGATGTGAGTCGCATCTGCAACCTATACCACAGCTCACGGCAACGCCAGATACTTAACCCACTGAGCAAGGCCAGGGATCAAACCCACAACCTCATGGGTCCTAGTCAGATTCATTAACCACCGAGCCACGATGAGAACTCCCACGGGGGTTTATTTTTTTAATAATGATTCTTATTTTAACCATTAAAGGTGGTTTACAGTGTTCTGTCAATTTTCTGCTGTATAGAAAGGTGACCCAGTTACACATACATGTATACACTCTTTTTTCTCACGTTATCATGCTCCATTGTAAGTGACTAGACATAGTTTCTTGTGCTATACAGCAGGATCTCACTGCTTATACACTCTCAAAGGCAATAGTTTGCATCTATTAACCCCAGATTCCCAATCCATCCCACTTGGCAACCGTAAGTCTGTTGGTTCCCCCTTGGCAACCATAAGTCTGTTCTCCATGTCCATGATTTTCTTTTGTGTGGAAAGGTTCATTTGGGTCATATATTAGATTCCAGATATAAGTGATAGCATATGCATTTCTGTATACTAACAGTGAAGTGTTAGAAAAGGAATACAAAAATATAATACCTTTTAAAATTGTACCACAAAAAATCAAATACCTGGAAAGAAACCTGACCAAGGAAGTGAAAGACTTATATGCTGAGAACTATAAAACATTAATCAAGGAAATTAAGGAGTATTCAAAGAAATGGAAAGATATTCCATGCTCCTGGGTTGGAAAAATTAATGTCATAAAAATGGCCATACTACCCAAAGCAATGTACAGATTCAGTGCAATCCCTATCAAATTACCCATGACATTTTCCACAGAACTAGAACAAACAATCCAAAAATTTATATGGAACCACAAAAGACCCAGAATTGCTAAAGCACTCCTAAGGAACAAAAACAAAGCAGACTTCAGGAAATATTACAAAGCCACAGTAATCAAGATGGTGTGGTACTGGTACCAAAACAGACATAGAGACCAATGGAACAGAACAGATAACCCAGAAGTAAACCCAGACAACTATGGTCAATTAATCTTTGACAAAGGAGCCAAAAATATAATATGGGGAAAAAACAGTCCTTTCAGCAAGGGGTGCTGGGAAAACTGGACAGCTGCATGTAAATCAATGAAACTGGAACACACCCTCACATCATGCACAAAAATAAACTCAAAATGGCTTAAAGACCTAAATGTAAGAAAAGACACCATTAAACTCCTAGAAGAGAACACAGGCAAAACATTTTCTGACATTAGCCTTACAAATGTTTTCTCAGGTCAATCTCCCAAAGTAACAGAAATAAAAGCAAAAATAAACCAATGGGACCTAATCAAACTGACAAGCTTTTGCACAGAAAAGGAAACCATAAAAAATAAATAAATAAAAGGACAACTTACAGAATGGGAGAAAATAGTTTCAAATGATGCAACTGACAAGGGCTTAAAGTCTAAAATATACAAACAACATGTACAATCAATAGCAAAAAAGCTAACAATGCCATTGAAAAATGGGCAAAAGACCTGAATAGGAATTTCTACAAAGAAGATATACAGATGGCCAACAAGCACATGAAAAAATGCTCAACATCACTGATTATTCCAGAAATGCAAATCAAAACTACCATGACGTTACCACCTCACACCAGTCAGAATGGCCATCATTAATAATTCCAAAAATAACAAATTCTGGAGAGGGTGTAGAGAACAGGGAACCCTCCTGCACTGTTGGTGGGAATGTAAATTAGTACAACCACTATGGAAAACTGTATGGAGGCACCTTAGAAAACTATACATAGAACTATAATATGACCCAGCCATCCCACTCTTAGGCATATATCCGGACAACAGTTTCCTTGAAAAAGACACATGCACCCTCATGCTCATTGCACCACTATTCACAACAGCCAAGACATGGAAACAACCTAAATGCCCATAAACAGATGATTGTATTAAGAAGATGTGGATTTATATACACAGTGGAATACTACTCAGCCATAAAAAAGAACAAAATAATGCCATTTGCTGCAACATGGATGGAACTGTCATACTAAATGAAGTAAGTCATAAAGAGAAAGACAAATACCACATGATATCACTTATAATTGGCAATCTAGTATACAGCACAAACGAACCTTTCCACAGAATAGAAAATACAAAGGGGTCTTAATACAAAGTGTTTTTAACACAAGTGATGAAGGACTAAGAAGACAAAGTGTATAAAGATGAGGCAATTCAGAGACTGGCAACAAGAAGCCACTGACTCTCCTACAAGCAGGTGTCATTTACAGATCCCAGAGATGGACTGCTCCTCAGGAGCTGGAACCACAGCAGGGGACTGCCTGGGATGGTCTGTGCAAAAGGAAGCTGGAGCTAAAGAGGAGAAAGGCTTGTGGCAAGGAAAGAAAGTGAGATAACCACACTGCTCCCTCCCCTCTCTTCCACCTTTAGCCAGGGTCTTTCACTGAGTGAATCCTGCCAGAAACCAGAAAACACAGAAGCCTGGGAACACACCCATGGGCATCAGCCAATCCCATGATACAAAACATAGCAAAAGGGTTACAAAGAATGGCTCTTATATCAAATAGCAAAAATGACAGTCGCCTTATCATTTCTTTAATATTAGGTAGTAATTAGTTTTTCTTTTTTTCCTGAATGTAGAATTTTTTCCAATTATGGTAGCTCAAAACCCTGACACTGGTATAAATTTATTATATCTTTCCACATGGATTTTTCTCCACAGGAAGGAAGAATAATTAATCTTACTAATATTTTACAGATTAACTTCATTGTCTGATTCTTAAATAAAAATCACTTGAAGTCAATGAGAACAATCTCAATTATAACCTAATTCAAAGAAAAAAAAAAAGAGGAAAGAACCTCTCCATAAATTATTAGCTCACAGGAAAAAGAAGGTCAAATATTTTGAATACCCACTCTGAATCAAACACTTTGGGAACTTTCTTATATACCTAATTATTTTTTTAAAAACTTCAGACATCCAGAAAGGTGGGATTATTTTTTTACTTCTCAGAACATTAAATTGAGTCTTAAAGAGGTTGTGACACTTAAAACCAGATATACTTTACAAATTTCAGAGCTGGGTATCACCTGAGATCAATCTAATGCCTACACCACACTAGACTACTTAGGAGAACACTCATTTTAACTAGTTTCAAAAGGAGATATAGCCCAAATCATTAGTGAATAAGAAAAATATAAGCATTTTGTCTGGTTATTGGCTGGCTTGTATCTCTAAGGGATGTCACTCATTCCTTCTATCACTTACTAAATATTTTAGCCCCAATGACATGCCAGCTCCTGCTGTAATCACTAAGGGTAGGTCAGTCAGAGATACAATCTATTTTTCCATGAAGTTGTTACAGCCTGCCACACAGTGAAGAATTAAAGCCTGTGTCTATCTCTTCTATTAGTTCAGTGGTTCTCAACCTGGGGTGATCATTATCCCAGCAGACATTTGGCACTAACTAGAGATACTTTGGGGTATCAGTATCTAAGGTGTTGAGGCCACTGCAGTAAATCTATTCAGATTTCCAACAGAAAATATTAAAAACTGGGTAGTTGAGAAATGGCAAATACTCCTTTCTTACAGTTCTGTAGACTGGGAAGTCAAAAAGCATAACCACGACAGATTTGGTGTCTGGTGAGAGCTCACTTCTTAAAACACTGTCTCTGTATTGTAACTTCACATGATGGAAAGGGGAAGGAATCTCTTTGATCTCTTTGGGGGTCTTTTTTATAAGAACATTAATCCCACTCCTGAGGGCTCTGTCCTTGTGACCTAAGCACATTCCCAAAGCCCCATCTCTTAATGCCATAGCTTTAAGGATTAGGTTTTGACATAGAAACTGGGGGGTGGGGGGTGGGGGCAAACATTCAGTCTATAGCAGTTAGGGATGCCCCTAAACATTTCATAATACACAAAACCTTTCTTTTGGTCCACCACATACACACTCTATGTTCCAAAATGTCAATAGTGCCACAGTTGGGAAACCCTATTCTAGATGGATATGAAAGAATGTTTTTATTTTTGAGCATGTGTGTGTTATGTTTATGAATGTGTGTATTAGTTTGGTGTTTGCTGCCATAACAAATTACCACAAACAGTGGCTTAAAACAATGCAAATTTATCTTGTAATTCTGTATGTCAGATGTCTAATGTGAGTCTCTCTTGGTGAAAACTGAGATGTTGGCAGAGCTGTGTTTTCTTTTGGAGTCTCTGGTGAATAATCCTTTTCCATACCTTTTCCAGGTTCCAAAATGTCCCCATATCCTTTGATCATGATCTCCTTTCCTTTATCTTTAAAGCCAGCAATTGTGACTTGATGTGTGTTACATCACATCACTCTGACCCAATTCCACAGTTATATCTCCCTTTGATTCTTTTCTTCTGCCTCCTTCTTTCACTTTTAAGCACTTTTGTGATTTCATTGGATAATCCAAGATAATATATCTATTTTAAGATCAGCTGGCATGGTCATATTTGGGGACCGTTATTCTGCTTACCACAGGGAAGAATGCATATGCAATTTTTAGCAAAGTTATTTGTACACAGTAGGTATTGAATTAAAGTGGGACTGCACAAGAATTATTTTTAAAATTAAACTTATTCAAACCTGGAAGTCTTTTAAAATGGACTATCTTCAAAGAAAGAATCCAAAGCAGGGGAAAACAGCAAACATGAGTTGCTTAACTCTGCACTAATAATAGCTCTTAAATCAGTCCCTCCTCAAGTCTTCAACATTACCATTTTAAAAATTCATCCTTCCCCCAACTTGCTCATATCAAAACCTGAAATTACTGGAAAAGAAATTCTAATTATATTATTCTTGGCTCTTTTATTATTTATTTATTTAGTCTTTTTGCCTTATCTAGGGTCACACCTGTGGGATATGGAGGTTCCCAGGCTAGGGGTCTAACAGGAGCTGTAGCTGCTGGCCTTCGCCACAGCCACAGCAACACGGGATCCGAGCCGCGTCTGCAACCTACACCACAGCTCACAGCAACACCGGAACCTTAACCCACTGAGCGAGGCCAGGGATCGAAACCGCAACCTCATGGTTCCTGGTCGGATTTGTTAACCACTGAGCCACGACGGGAATGCCTATTCTTGGCTCTTTTAAAATGTTAGCCCCTTACATGGGTTTGGCACTAGGAACTCTTGCCTATAATCTTTGTAGTAACTATGTCCCATATAAAATATATTTTTATTCTCAAAATAACCTTGCTAGGAGAAAATACTTATTTTTATAAAATGTCAGTGTCCTATTTATTATTTTTTCACTACAACATGCAATCACTATTCTGCATTTATGAAAACATGAGGATTAGCAGAGGATAAGGATGCTATGACCTGGAATGAAAATAAGCAACCTAAGTCATGAATGCCTAACTAATCCTTTTAATTTAAAAATTTTCGTTATGTCAGCATTCTTGGTGTTATGCCTTAAAGAGAGCATCAACACATTAAATCACAGCTTAAGCAAAGTGATTGGAGAGAAGCCAGGAAAAAAGAAGTATATAACTAATAAATCTCTATCGAGTCCCTAACATTTGTCAGACACTGTCCTGGATGTCTGGGAGTCAAAAGGAATTAGGACCTAGTCCTTACCCTCAAGGAGTTCACTGGCATTCTTATTTGAAGTCCAAGGATAAATTTAGTAGTCCATAAGCATTCTGCTCATATCAATAAGTTTGTAAAATGTTGAGGGTATGTGTATTTTTCTAGAGACCAGATATATAGGTTTCATCAGATTATCAAATGGGCCAAGGACCACAAATTGTTTAAGAACCATTGGTCTAGATGCAGACCTCCTAATGTGGGTTAGAAAGCTCTGACAGCTTTGTGCAGTTGTATGACCCACCTTTCCTGTGTCTCTCTGCTGTTCTTACTAGATTGCTAACTAGAAAATGCAGAAGGAACAGGAAGAAAATGATGCTGGGCTGAGAGGCATCAGGACATAGAGTGAGTCTGATTCTGCAAATTGAACTTTGCCACCACTCTTAATTGTGACCATTTTCTTCTTGGCACTATACATAATTAATTCTTATTGTTCTGCTACAAATCACAAGATAAACAATATCACTAGCAGTTTCAAATTTTCTCCTCTGCTAAATTTTGTCTTTGTCCTACATAAAGGTTACAAGGGGCATGCCATTCAGAATTTAGTTAATGAAAATGGCAAAACCCTAATTGTCCTGACAGTAATTTCTAAACTATACACATAATTTGGAAAGGAAAACAGTAAAATTATTTCATAGATCAAATCCTATTGCAATGACTTCCCTGGAGAAAAATTATTTCACAAGACTTAGATTTTATTTGCAGTTGTTCTCAAAATTAGTGGACCAACTAAAGCTTGCTAATCTTTTATTTATAGAGAAATCTTCATACTGATAGTGTACATTGCATTGGGATTTGACACGTATTACTTACACAGTTGTTTTCTTTGTTATTTAAGGAAAAAATATACTCTAAGATACGCAACACATATAACTGTTCTGAAATAGAACACACAAAACCAAAACAGAATTGCTACCAAGAAATACAGATATGATCAGTCTGAGCTTTGAGATACTTATCAAACTATGTTCTTCAAGAACCAGAATGAATAGCCATCAATCACTGAAGGGACTTTTAAAGGGCAGCAAATCGTGCTTAAAGGGTTAAGCATTTTTAAATGTTTTCAAATTGCATTTTGAACTGTGTTACCCAAATCAGAAATACTGCTCTACCCAGTCTAAATACGAGCAATAAATACTGCTCCTTTTCTTATACATCCCATTCTCAGGTATCTTTTACTTAATACTTGACAACGTGAGTCAAAACTTAAACTTTGCAGAAAAGGACAAAGTAGAGCTTTGAGAAGTGCTCCTGAACAACACTGCTCAAAAATTACACAATTCTTTGGTTTCCTTATCTCACTTCTGCCACTTCTCAAAAAATTATCCAAGTCACGAATGGACCAGAGGTACTAAAGTAGAACTTTTTTGCTGGCACAACTCAGTAGTAACAAAGATGTTTATTTAAATTTTAACACTGTCCCCCTTGCTGAAACCAACTCACAAAATCCAGTAGTAGTTTTCATGAAATTCTTCCTATAGGAAAAAACGGTGACTTGGAAGTCAACAGCATACATCTATCAACATTATTGTTTTTGCTCTTTCCCACATCTCTCTCATTCACAAATGATAGCATATTGAATGTTTACAAGAAAATACCATCAACTTATTCATTCCCTCTGTGTACAGTATTTTGGATATCTGCACAGTTCTGATCTATAACACTCTTAATACAAGATCTTGTATTAAATAGTTAATACTGCATATACTGATTTTGTTTAGAAAATATGATCACCATACTTACAGAGAAAATCTTTTTCAGAGAAGAATACTATTTAGTGAAATCTGTCTTTGCTTTCTTTTGCTGATTTTACCTCAAATGCACAAAAATAATGGCCAATAAACTTTTCCAGAGACTCTAAATGAAATATATATATATTTATATATATATGTATATTTATTTATATATATACTTATATATATATTTATATATATTTACTTATATATATATTTATATATAGAAGAGAAAAAAATTTTTATTCTGGGAGAGTATCAATATTCAAGTGAGAATTTCACTAAAAATTAGCCTCATTTCTAATGAACCATAGTAATTTCGCCAAACTAATCAATATTAACACACTTACAAATAAAAGTAAGGCAATGTTTTCTCAGAAGTTGGCCTGATATACACTGCCATGTAACCACAACATTGTCAGCCAGACTAGAATGCCTGAAGAGAAAAATTAAATAGTCCACCTAAGAAATGCATTAATAAACAACCTAACTTTACATCTAAAGCAGTTAGAGAGAGAAGAACAGACAAGACCTAAAGTTAGCAAAAGGAAAGAAATCATAAAGATCAAAGCAGAAATAAATCAAATAGAAACAAAGAAAACCATGGAAAAGATCAATGAAACTAAAAGCTGGTCCCTTGAAAAGATCAACAAAATTGATAAACCTTTAGCCAGACTTATCAAGAAAAAAAGAGAGAGAACTTTGATCAATAAAATTAGAAATGAAAAAGGAGAAGTAACAATGGACATCACAGAAATACAAAGGATCATAAAATACTACTATATGCAACTCTACGTCAATAAAGTGGAAAACCTAGAAGAAATGGACAAATTCTTAGAAAACTATAATCTCCTAAGAATAAACCAAGAAGGAATAGAAAAGATGAATTGACCAATCACAAGTACTGAAATTGAAACTGTGATTACAAAAACTTCCAACGAACTAAAGTCCAGGACCAGATGGCTTCACAGGTGAATTCTATCAAACATTTAGAGAAAGCTAACACCTATCCTGAAACTATTATAAAACAATTGCAGAGGAAGGAATGCTCCCAAACTCATTCTATGTGGCCACCATCAGCCTGATACCAAAACCAGACAAAGATACCACAAAAAAAGAAAATTACAGGCCAATTTCACTGATTAACATAGATGCAAAAATCCTCAACAAAATACTAGCAAACCAAGTCCAACAATACATTAAAAGGATTTAACATCATGATCAAGTGGGATTTATCCCAGGGATGTAAGGATTCTTCAATATCTGAAAATCAATCAGTGTGATACACCACATTACCAACCTGAAGAATAAAAACCATACGATCCTCTCAATAGATGCAGAAAAAGCCTTTTCAAAAAATCCAACACCCATTTCTGATTAAAAAAAAAAAACCTTCAGAAAGTGCACATAGAGCAATCCTACCTCAACATAATAAAGGCCATCTATGACAAATCCACAGCTAACATCATTCTCAATGGTGAAAAGCTGAAAGAATTCCTGCTGAGATCAGGAACAAGAACAAGGACGTCTGCTCTCACCACTACTATTCAACATGGTTTTGGAAGTCTTAGCCACAGCAATCAGAGAAGAAAAGAAATAGAAGGAATCCAAATTGGACAGGAAGAAGTAAAACTACCTCTATTTGCAGATGACATGATACTATACCTAGAAAATCCTAAAGACTCTACCAGAAAACTGTTTGGTGAATTTGACCACTCATCAATGAGTTTGACAAAGTCACAGGATACAAAATTAATACATAGAAATCGATTGCACTTCCATACACTAACAATGAAAGATCAGAAAGAGAACTTAGGGAAACATGCCATTTACCATCACATTAAAATAATAAAATACTTAGGAATAAACCTACCTAAAAAGACAAAAGACCTGTACTCTGAAAACTATAAGACATTGATGAAAAAATAAAAGATGACATAAACAGATGGAAAGACATACCATGCTCATGAATTGGAAGAATCAATATTATCAAAATGACTATACTACCCAAGGCAATCTACAGATTCAATGCAATCCCTATCAAATTACCAAAGACATTTATCACAGAACTAGAACAAAATATTTTAAAATTTGGAAGCACAAAAGTTTGGAAGCACAAAAGACCCAGAATAGCTGAAGTCATCCTTTGAAAGAAAAATGGAGCTGGAAGAACCAGGATCCCTGACTTCAGACTATACTACAAAGCTGCAGTCATCAAAACCATATGGTACTGGCACAAAGACAGAAATATAGATCAGTGAAATGGGACAGAAAGCCCAGAATTAAACCCATGCACCTACAGTCAACTATGACAAAGGAGTCAAGGATATACAATGGGGAAAAGACAGTTCCTTCAGTAAGTGGTGCTGGGAAAACTGGGCAGCCACACGTAAAAGAATGAAATTAGAATACTTCCTAATACCATACACAAAAATAAACTCAAAATGGATTTTAAAAGTTTATGCATTATTTTACTGTCTAAAAAAGGCCCAGTTCATGTTAAGTCCAGATGAGTGGATCTGAGTTTTTCCATGAACGTAGGTTTAAGGGAATGATTTTGCTGAAGTCTAGGTCACAAATGATACATGAAGGACTTATTTTTCCCAAGTTTCACAAATTAGGCAAAATTTTAACTGTTTAGATACCAAACCACTGTCTCTCTGGACCTCAATCCTACTACCTCGTACATATATTAACAGATTAAATGTTTTCCATTGGATAAAGCACCTGGAGAATAGAATCACAGTTCTACTAACTAATGAGGCATATGCTCCAAAATGCTTATAAATTCCTGTCTTCCTAAACTGCAAATCTGTACATTTTAGACCAACATAAATAGAAAAACGGGAGGGGGTGGCTGGTATGGTTCCACTATTACTAGTACATCATTGTGGGAAAAATCTGCATGAACTAGCAAAACCTTATTTATATCATTTACTCTATTTAATTGGTCCTTGAGCCAGTGATTGGTATTCAGGAACTGATTAGTCTGAGCAAGGTCAGTATATTTTGCCTCCCATAGGACCTTTACTGTAATGTGAATTGGGATAAGCAAAAAATGATTTATGGTAGAATAGGTAGGAATTCCCTGCAGAGGGAATGAGAATGGGTATGTATACTCCTATCCATGTAACCTTAATCTCAATTATTTGATATCATTTATAACCTAATTTTAAAGAATAAATGATTAATATTTTTTATAAGTAGATAATATATATTTATCATCACATATAGGTGATCTTAGAAATTTATCTCTGTAATTAAGTTAATGAAATAAAATTATGGATCCAGTACAAAAAGTTAAGGTCAATTTCTGGAGATTTTTTTTTCCCCTAAAACAAAAAAAAGTGAGCTTATAAATTCAGAGAACAGATTGGTGGTTGGGGGAAAGGGGAAGGACAACATGGGTGAAGGGGATTAGAGAGTACAAAGTTCCAGTATAAAATGAGTAAGTCATGGGGAATCAGTGTACCATATAGTGACTATTAGATGAGGTCATGGAAAGGACATGAAGACAGGTTGACCCTTAAGCTGGACACAGGCAATCTGAGCACCCACCTCCATCCTGTACATTCTGCCCCTACTCTAGGAGCCATTTCAAGGATGTAGCTTTGAGAGAGTAACATGCTGTTAGGACCATCTGGACAGAATACATGACTGAACTCCACTGAGGCCTCTACGTAAACTTTTAAGACTCCAGCAGATGGATGTGGAGATCAATTCAGTTTGTGATCACCCAAGACAAGCCTCATAGATAACTTTCCTTGCTTCTCAAATTGCCTCCTACCAATGTGAGACGGTCTGTTTCTTTCTCAAGTCTCTCCTTGTCCTCTGTGTCTGGGGGCTAGTTTCGGATTTCACTGGAGGAACTCCCAAGGTTGCAAACCAACAGTGATTACAGTTAACAATACAGGACTCTATATATGAAAGTTGTTAAGAGAATAAATCTTGAAAGTTATCATTTCAAGGAATAAGAAATTTTGTAACTATGTGGGATAATTAATACTACTTAGACTTACTGTGGCAATCATTTCATAGCACATAAAAATATGGAACCATTATATTGTACTTCTGAAACTAGCATAATAATATATGTCAATTATATCTCAATTAAAGTAATAATTGTTTAAAATTATATATTTTACAAGCATTTTACCTTATAGGTATACCATGAAGTTATATTCCTTAAAGCTAATGGTTCTTTGGGTGGGATAATGAAATATTGTTCTGTTAAGGAAATATTTTTATTTCAGGTGGTTTATTATTTGTCTTCAAGCTAAAAATATTAAGAATACATGCTTTGGGGCTTTATAACCTCTTTGTGTTTTAAAGCATTTAGAAAACTGGAGTTTCTATAAATAGTCATAATCTTTTCCAAAGATATAAATAGATACTGAATAAAACAGAATGGAAGTTAATCTGAGGGCATTATCCTAAGCCATTACTGCATTCAGTCAATGCCTATTTTTGGCATCTATGGGCTCTGTAAAACTCCTCTTAGTGCTAATATTTTTCTTTGGTTTCCTTTTGCAGCTTTTTGAAAAGTTTGAAGTATTTACTGTTGCACAACAATGACTTAAGTTTTCTAATGTATATGGTATTTTGACACAATGTTTTGATCATTATACTTTGTCCCACTTTGGGCCTATTGAGGAAGGCAGGACCATGTCCTGTGATGCTATGTTACTGCCGATAAGCTCAATGTGTAACAGAAGTGTTGTATATTTCCCTTCCTAGCGTGCCTCTTGTCAGGGCTCTAACATTCACAAAAAGGAGGTAAGTGTTAGATTAACATATGCTGGTATTTAAAGAATATGGCTCTGGAGTTCCCTTGTGGCTCAGGAGGTTAAGGATCTGGCATTGTCATTCCTGTGGCTCTGGTTACAGCTGTGGCACACGTTTGATCCCTGGCCCAAGGAACTTCTGTATGCCACAGGTACAGACAAATATATATGGCTCTAAACTTGGGGTCACACAGAAGAATTGCTCTCTAGATATTCATTGGTAAGTATACTTTTGAAATATCTGTACCTGAATTATTAGTGAAAGACCCTTTTAGAGAAATAATATTTGTGAAGGTTTGACTTAGGAACCATAGGCTTTAAATTTTACTCATAGATTAAGCAATGATCAAAAAGCTATCTCTCTGTTATTGAACTAGCATCTTAAATTTATTTTTAGATTTAAAACATTTTTTTGACTTCACTGCGCTTCGGGTTATATTGAGAGACGTTATAAAGAACAATCCTAGGAATGAATGCTGTGCATTCCATACAGTTACTGTTGAGATGTTCCTTACAGTTCACAGGAATACTCTGAGATGACTCACAGTAGAACATTTCTCTGAATAATAGGATCAGGATACTAAGAAAAATAAGTTTTAAGTTTCAGTACAATGAAATAAGTGATTTTGTTTCTCTTCCTATGCTGTATGCTAGAAATCTTAGAGGCAAAATTTTAAAAAGCTCTAAAAAATGTGTGGAAATCATGACACAGACTTTATAAACTAACTTCACATCTGACTGCATCCTACTCTTCTTATCCTACCTTTTGCCTCTGATTTCTCCTGTTCATCTTGCTATACTAAATACTTTTTTATAAGACACTTTTAATTCCTTTCCAATGTAAAACAGAATGTTAATAATAAATGGCATCTGAATGTGCTGTCTTTCCACTTTACAAAGGCTTTCTCTGAACAATGACTAAGGCAGAAGCAAGGATCTAATATGATCATAGTTAATGATCTTTGAGTTGAAAGGAGATAGAATTTACAGTTAGGATATTTATTAAGGAATATTCCTATGATAAATCACTGGAGAAAGGAGAAGAAAGAATGATTGAACAGAGCAAGAAGTTGAGCTGTAGTGGATGCTGGAGCTGTTCTGGAGCTATAATGACCCATTAGAGTTATCCTACTCAGGCTGAAAATAGGATAACTCTTCCTGCCCCCTGCTTCAATCTATCATCAGATGTTGTTGCTCCAGGCTGGCCTCTACAGCAGAGGCTATCTTTGAAAGGGCTGACCATGACATGCTGGCTGCTGATGAAAAATAAGCCTATCCTTTTTTTATTGCTTTTTTTTTTAGGACCGCACCTGTGGCATATGGAAGTCCCAGGCCAGGGGTCGAATCCAAGCTGTAGCAGCCGACCTATACCCCAGTCATCGCAATGCCAGATCTGAGCTGCCTCTTCAACCTACCCCACAGCTCATGGCAATGCCAGATCCTTTAACCCACTGAGTGTGGCCAGGGATTGAACCCACGTCCTCATGGATCCTAGTCGGGTTTGTTACTGCTGAGCCATATTGGGAATTCACAGCAAGCCTATCCATGAAAAGGGAAATATAGCAATCCATCTATCACAGATATTCTAGGTAAGTAAAATACCCTGAGAAATTAGAATACATTGAGCAAGTCAAACACCCTTGAGAAATTATTTTGGTCATAGTTATGTGCTAGTCAAATCGCTTTCTGCTCTGCCTAGAGGAAACCTATAGTATATTTCTTTGAAAGGGCACAAGTTGAGTGATCAACATTTCATATATTGTGTTTGTACATGTGTGCATGTATGCACATGTGTGCCTTATAACAATATACATTTATTATTTCAGTTTCTGTTCCTGCATATCTTAACTGGATCCTCTACTCATATTCTCACAAGGCTGTAATCAAGGTGTTGGCTGGGGCTGTTGTGTGTATATTTAGATACAATATCTTTGGATGTGTATTTTGTGCTGTATACAGCCTAGAGTCTAGACACAGACTTAAAGTAGAAACCATCCTGTTATATATTTGAGTGGGAAGCATCTACATTTTATGTTTCTAATCGTTACAGTATTATAATAGGGATCTCCCTTCATAACAAGTACTCAAGCCTCAGGCATTTTCATACTCATGAAAAAGCAAGACTGTTCTTAGTAAGTGCTACATCACAGGATTTGAAACACCAGGCAATTAGGTAACTTGATTTAACAGTGTTATATACAGGTAATGAAAAATTTATTTTCTTACTGAACCTATCAGGCAATTTCCACCCCCTTGAAGCAAAACTCTGATTTACCACATTCTTCAAATTTTGTGAGTACATATATTGTTCAATTCACTCGATAAAAGAAACAGGGAGATAAGTAAAGTTTTTAGTTTTACTTGCAAAATACATACTAGAAGGTACTACTGCATTAAGAACTAGTTTGCATGGTTCTAAATACAAGTGTTACACAAGCGTTATGAAATACTCTTTATTTTTAACTTAAAAAACTTCTCCTTTTCAAATCAGAAGCAAATAATCACTGGATTTTTTTTTTAACTTGTCATCTATCTTTTTGGTTTTGACTAGAATGATTAGATTAGATTTAGGTTTTGACTAAAATGATTAAGATTTTCTGAAATGAGAAAACTAATTCTAAGCATTTACCAAGGCTTGAGAATTACCCATTCCATAAGGGAAAATTCAGGATTGGAATCCAGGTTTTCCAACTCCTATTCAACTATTCCAGTGTTTTTTCCCTCTACTGTACCATTTATTGATATTAATAATTCTGAGAAATCAATAACACCAATAAATTTCCATGTACACAGTCATGTTGGCAAGATATCCTTTTTATCATCCCCTTTCTAAAATGACTTTTTAAAAAATAGCTCCCATGAGTACACAGTTTCAACAATTAAAGATGAGTTTTATTTTTACCAATGCGTGTCTGACATTAGTGATCAATAAATATAGTCTTCTCTCACTTGCTGAATTTCTTTATCTTGGTGAATCAAGGAGTGACAAGTGATTAGGCAAAGAACAAACACTTCAAAACTATCTAGATAACACTTGAGTATCAGATAACCTAACAAATTTAGAGACTAAAGAAATGTGTATATCAGTATATTTCCATTCATTGAGAGGAAATGTAGCTTAAGTGGGGTTTGACTTTTTATGACATTTATTTAGCTCTTGAGTTGACTGACAAGCCTATTAATGTATTCCCTGAACTTTATTAATGTAATTGGAAAACTGCCCACATGTCAATCAACTTGTAATACGTAATTATGTTCATAAATACTGTAAAATTATTAGCTTTTAATTTGACCCAACCATATATGTCAAAACAGTATTACAATTTTATTTTTTCTAGAGGAACAAAATATTATACTGAAAAAACTCCATTTCTAAAATGCACTTCCTAAAATGGTGCTCAAAAGTTTAAAATGACCATCAAAAAAGAGTGACAGAGTAAAGCATGTACCAGTTTTGAAACTGGGCAGTATATTAAATAATTTATGTAATATAAAGTTATGAAGAAATGGGCCTGATACGGAACAAGAGAATGGAAAAAGGAAACGGATATCTTTAATGTTCAGAAATACAGTATTTAAACCTAAGAGAAGTAAAATATCTGTATCTCAAGCAACGCAAATATATTATTTTCCAAGTGTACATTTCCTTATGTAATAAAAAATTTTTGTAGTCTCTAAGATAGAAACTCAAGTCAAAGGGCACTGAAGTAACTGAACTAAACAAGAGGACAGGATTAGGTTTGGGTAACCAAAGAAACATGTTTTTGACTTGTAAGCTCATGTCACTTTTTGAAGTTGGATAAACTCCTGCCCTCTGGAATCTCTGGATAATCATTGTATAAGGATGAGCTTTGGTAAAAACTATATTATTTTCTCATCTGCTTTTCAATAAGGAATAGCAGCAAAGTCTTCAAGGATCTATAATAAGAAAAAACACTCAGGAAATTCACTGACTGACTTACTCTTCAATTTATACTTTCCTTCTTAAAAGTTAACAATTTAATAGGTTTAATCTTATCACAAAGTGAAAATATTTACTAATGATTGAACCTGTGTTTGAATTCAGTTTTAACGAGGAAATAAAAGTCAAGGTTGTAGGTTAGCAATCTTTTCCAGATATAAGCCATGCATCTAAATTAATAGTTACGGTTGATTTTTTGAAGGGTAAATTCAGAAATAATACAACTAACTTGCTCATTCAGCTTTCCTGATAAGAATAAACATGCATTCATGGTACCACATTATCACATAATTTGTTATTAATTTTACTTAGAAATGCTGCAATGTCATTCTGAATTCCATCGTATACTATCTCTATGCAACCAACACACGCTTAATCTACAAAGCATGAGGAAATAATGTAAAAAAACAGAAATACACATTTCCAATTCTACTAACATTATAATTGTATTTTCCTTGAAAAGTATTTGTGTTAAGGATAAATATGCTCTTACATTTTAGTATGCAAGAAAAACAGAATAATTTGCTGATTCTGTTTATATTTGGAGATTGTAAGTTAGCTAGCATGATATATGATCTACTTTCAAGTATATCAAAGTTTAAAGCATTATGAACCCAATTTTTTTAAGTATATCAAAGTTTAAAGCATTATGAACCCAATTTTTTCTATTATTCTGTATTTAAATAAAGTAATTTTAGGAGGCTGCATCTTTCCAAAGTAAATAGAAGTTAAATTGAGAGTGTTGGAAAGCTTGAGGGTTACTTTAAAAAAGTTACTATTCATATTTCAAAACTGTGCTAATATTTTAATGTATCCATCATCAGTTATCAAAGATTTATTTTAATGTATCAATAATGGGTTCTTAAAGATTTATTGAAGGGGTGACTCATGGGAGATACAAAATGAATCATATGCAAAAATCATAATGTAGTGTTAATGGATAATTCTTAATCCGGGTAGGTGGGGGTTTGTATGCCTATAATAGCCATTTATACTTAATGGAATCTAGGAACATATATCCCTGAAGACAATGACAACATATCTTTGAACACTGTCAGTTACCTCTCAGTCATTCTGATATCTAATATGGAACATTTCTAAGCATAGTTCTTCACAATATAGCAGTTATGGAAATGCATACCTTGCACAGTTAGATGCACCTGCATCGTTCTTGGTGTATGTTGAGTCTGAACAGAACACGTGTATGGGCCATCATCTGTCACATCTACATTCTGTATCTGGAGGCTGTAGTCCCTTTTATTCAATGTTGAAATTGAAACTCGAGGATCCACTGACCACTTATCACCTCCCGCAAAAATAATACTTGACCGGTTCAGCCAGGCACCCTTTGAAGCTCCATCTTCCAAATAACACCTACAAATTACCAGAGACAGAATGTTATTAATCAAAATGAAAATGAGAGACAGCATTATCTTTGTTCAGGGTGTATTTCCATATGCTGAATTATGGCACTGCATCAAATGCAAACATCAGACATAAACGCAGGAGACATGAACACACTGGTACATTTTTCACTCCCAATGCAAATATGAAACAATGCTTGCATACAGTTTTGTTTTGTTTTTAAGTGTGTGGGTATATACGTGTATTTTAATTCAAAGCCAGTCAAAATCCTTTTTCATTCTGTCTGGATGACAAGTAAATTTAAACAAGGTTAAATTAACAATTTCAAATAATTTCAACATTAAAACACATTTCTTTCTTTAAAATTATAAGTAGAATAGGTTTATGAGTTAGTCTTATTTAACCAGTCCAATTCTGGATATAACGTACCAGATACAGAAAGCAGGGAGTGGCACCATATACATGCTTATTTTAAAAATTACTTGCATTTGCAGAGTCGTAGGCTTGTATATGGGAACTATAAACTGCATTGTACTGATAATATTGCTGTTGTAATTAAGTGGAGCAAGGCTAATATAATACTTTTAGTAGCAAATTCTTGCTGTCTTTTCAATAAACTGACCAGTAGTTTTTTCTAGAAAGCACTCACTTACCTAACAAACACTTATGATGCATCTGCTATTTATGAATTCAAAGGATATTACCTTTGCTCTACAAATTTTGTTTTAGTCTAGTAAGGGAGACAGTTAAGCCAATCCACTAATACTATACAGAAGAGATATTTTTATTAAATCAGGCAGAAGGTACACGGGAGGTAAAAGAGGGTTACTTGACTCAGAAAGGTTGTTGTAAGTATAGAGGAAGACTTTCTAGAATATAAAATACCTGAGAAAGATGTGAGGAGTGGAAGATGTGGTGTTCTAGACAGAGGTCCTATATATGGACAACACCAGGGAAAGATGGGAGTAAGCAAGGCATTTTGAAGAAGTATGGATAAGTATGGGATATAGGGTAGTAAGGATGAGACATGAAATGGGAAAGGTAAACTACAGCCAGATGAGTATAGCAAGCATTCTGACTATAAGGCTGAATTTGAAGTCCTTTATTCAGAGTTGTATTCTATAACAAAATTCAAAAATACAGCTTTGAATCTAACCGGAGTCGGGCCTATCAAGACTTAGAACAGAAGGCTATGGTCATATATCAATGATTTCGCTGAGCCCTGGAATTTTAAGTTTTATCTGGAAAACGTTCTGATACAAATTAAAGACTGGTTCTCTTAAATGAGTACAAAGCACAGCTACAGAATGAAAATACACATACATCAAATAGTTTGACAGCATATCTACAGAACACCTTGGGGGATTGAACACAATGTTTTGAGATTGCTACAAAATTGCAAGCTGAAAGCAACAGGGTAGGCTGCTGCCAACAGTATGAAAATAATCAGTGGGTGAAAAAAGTAAGGAACGAGGTACATTGCAGAATCTAATTTGCAGTCAGCCTCACCATTTACAGAATACAAACTAGTAGAAGTCATAAAGGTCATCGTTAATTGAAAAGCTTTTCCTGATGTATTTAATGAAGAAAATAAAACCCACTTTAATGGCATAATTAAACAATTATAGTATATTGTCATTCTTAATACTATGCAGAAAGAAGAAAGGGGGACATATTTCCCATTTCACAAGATCACATATGTACTGGTATAGCATAGAACACTAAAATACCACTACTGGGACTGTGATAATCCCAAAGTTCGTATTACTATCTGAATTCATCAAATGTTTATTGTAAGACTTCTACATTTGTGGCCTTCACACTTCATCCTGTCTGTTGCTCATAACAACCCTGTGTGGTATAGATTGCTCAGTTCATCACCAGAATATAAACAGAATGTTTACGTTAAGTGACTTGCCCAAACCATACTGTTAGTGGGTGGCAAAGTCAACTTTGTAGTCAAGTCTTGTATTTCTAGATTCCATGTCCTTTCCACCATAATGCAGATCAAAGACTTTTAAAATAGGTTTCAGAAATGGGAAGATGATTAGAATGTTGTAGAAATTACTGCAAGTAATTTCTTATTTACTGAATGTGACCAACTGCTTAACCTGTCCTATTCCAAAGGAAGCAGAAAATTAATTATTAACGAATATTTTACCATGAAAGTCTGATTTAGAACCCTCTGCCTGGCATTTCCCTTTCCCTAGAGACATCAGCAGTTTTACCTTTACTTGAGGGATATCAGGAAGACCACGGAGAGTAACTGGTATGTAGACACTAGAGCTTCTATAGACCCAATCTGGGTTATAATCCCTCTTCTTAGCATAAGCACTATTCTTCTGTTATGGCCAGGGACCTTCGCAGCATAGACTCTATGCTGTCACTGAGAAAAATGAAAAAAAAAAAAAAGTAGGGAGGGGTGTCCTTTATATCTCCTTGGCTCCCTGACTTGGATAAGTCTATTTCATGATGTTTACTGGTCTCAACCCAAAGCTTTTCAAGACATATATTAGGAAGACACTTGAAAGAGACTCAGGTGAAAAACTGGGATATTATTTCCTTGAATTTCTGAAGGACTTTTCTCAAATTACATACCGAGGCAGAACCTAAATAATTCAAATTGTCATATATGGAATTTTACAAGGTGGGACTAGCAAGGCTCAGTACAACTTTCTACTTTATAAAGTCATAAGATGATTACATAGACTATTTGTAGTTTTAAGGTCAACTAGAAGATGATTATGCAGAACGTATAACATAGGCATATATGTGATTCCTTGAGAATAAGGACTATGTCTCCTACCTCTCTATGTCCTCTTTGTTCTCCACCCTATTTTTTTTTTTTTCCTTTACACAAAGAGATACTGCTTGCTACGTGTATAGTGTATGAAGAATTCTGGAAAGAAGGAAAAGTAATTAGGGTATGACAGATGGGAGGGTAGAAGGAGGACAGAGTGGTGAGAGTTTCTTTTGTGCTCTTTGGGCACACAAAGCTTTTTTTTTTTTTTTTTTTTGGTTTACAAACTCTCTCTTAAAATATAATCTGTTGCAATCCTGGCTCATAGAGGATTTATAATTTAGCAAAGATAGTAAAGTATATTCATGAATAGCCATCATGAAAAGACGGAAGTAAAATATACTAATTAAATTATTCTTATAATTGGATTATTAAAATTGTCTGAGAGTCTCCCGCTTCTCCTTTTGACCCGTACTAAATAAAAAGAACGTTAGAGTTTAAATCAGAGCATCAACAATTCCAGGCCTTCCTGGTTCAACCATAAGAAAAACTCTTAATCCTGATAGTGAATGACAGTACTATGTAATCTGGTCCCTTGATGCTCCTCTGACCTTATTAGTTCCCACACTTTCCCATTAACTCTGCTCTACACTGTGAGCCTCTAGCTGTGCTTCCAACAAGTCAGACATGCTCTTGCTCCAGGAAGCTGGCAGTTCTTACTGTTTCTTCTGCCTGGAGCTCTCTTCCCCTCGAGGTCTGCATGTCTTCTTTATCTTCCTTAGGTCTCCACTGAATTACCTAATGTGTTAAATAGCAAAATGAACATCACTGTTCCCAACACTCCCATTAGAAGTATTATCTATTTACTTGATCATTTTCTGTCTCTCCCTGCTGAAAGTAAGCTCCAAGAACTTTGTCTACTTGGCCACTTCTGTATATTCCAAGGGCCTATAGATAATGGACAATATAAATATTTGTTGAGTGGAGGAGGTAAGGCAAAAACTAAGATACTTTTAGAAGAAGGAACAATAGGTTAGAGTGTATCAAAATTCCAAAGTGCAACCTGGTTGGGAAAGCAAAGGCATGGTCACATTAACTATGACAATATGCAATTAAATACAAATAACTGTGGCACAAACTATAACTGTTAAACAATACAGAGGATGGAGTAAGCAATCCAGTAGTTAGTGAGTGGGGAACCAAAATCAATCCTGAGTGAACAGAGCATAGTGGTTGTTAGGCGGCATAGGTAGGCTGGGCTCCTAACTACTTGAAATAAGAAAGAGCTACAGCATTTGACTCTGTATTTCAGGAATCCCTTTAAACCATTAAATATTCTGCTTAGTATGTGTTGGGCACTTTGTTGGGTACTTTATATTTCTTACCCTATTTAATCCTCACATAAACCCATGAGTCAGATACTACTACCCTCATTTTGTCAATGAAGGGATGAAGGACTGTATCTTGAATGATGCCAGTGGGTCTATGTTCTTAACCCCACTGATCATTCTTAAAGTCAGACAGCAGCAAAGATGAGTTCTATTTAGGATGAAGGATTTAATATGTGGAGAGGTTGGTGAAACAAATATTAGATCTTTGATGGGAGCAGGATGAAGCAACAGTTCTCAGGTCACAAACTTGGATCATTTTTTCATCTCTGGACTTCCACACAAAGCATTTTAACAGCTAATGATGTTAGGATCCTTTTGAAGTCTAGATAAAAAAATAATCTAAATTAAAATGTTTAATAATGAAGTTCCTTTAACTGAGTATGGCATGGCTGTTTTGGAAAGGAGAATTTTTCCCCCACTTAAGAAAATCTGCTAGACTACCTACTTTGTAGAGAGATGAGTGAAACAGTTCCAAAAATAATTCCTCAGCACAAGCTGTGTTAACACCATGCCAAATATCATGACGAATAACTTAAATTTTCAGTTAATCATCTGCATGTTTTATATACATAGTTCCAAACATCTGGTTGTTGGAAAATGTATAGAAAATAGCTTTAATATTTCTCCTTTCCCAAAATTCTTATTTATTTAAACCCAGGCTTAAAAAAGTTAATGCTTTTCTGGTAAGACTGGCATCACTCCTTCCGAACTTTTTTAAGGAGCTTCTTTATAAATGGTGTTATACGTATTAGGAGGGTCCCTATTTGGGAGGTATAAAGTTTCACTTGGAGAGGTGCTTGTTGAACAAAACGATGTGGAAATAATTCTAATAGATACTGTCTGTGACAATATCTCCTATGGTGATTAAATCTGAAAGGCAGACATCAGAAAGCTTAGTGGAAATTAGCACAGGTTATTTATTATTTTTTTAATCTCTATTGAGAAAAGCAGCCTGTGACTGCTGAAGAATGGTTTTTTTTCTTTCATATCTCCAGTTCCCTGTGACGCATTCCAAAAGCATGAGCCTTAGCACCATCACCAGTACCCCACACAGCAGGATTTATTCAGCTCTGTGGAAAACAAGTTTTCTCAAGACACGTTGATTAATGAAAGATCCTATTAAAGGTACTAATTAATAAAAGAAGAAAAGTACAATTTAGCTTGGATTCAAAGCTAAACCAAGTGAAAATGATATTCCTATGACGGGAGTGGCCAGCTGTCTTTCATTGTATCATAAAGTTCTAAATTTGACAGAAGAACTTTCGAAAGCACACACAAAAGATTAAAAAAATCAGAACCTCATAAAACCTCCATGCTAATTCTGTACACAAAGAGAGCTTTGATATCCTGGTTTCAAGACCAAAATGAGGTAAAGGAAGCAGAAATTAAAGGAAACAGAACAAATCCTCTCTCTTCACCCACCTGTTTTTATTTTAAAACACTTTAATGTATCTCATGACAGTTACTCCCAAGATAATATCACAGATATGCATATAAATACAGATATGGATACAGATAATTATTTGCCTATATGTATATATAAACTGCAAGATTACATAATACATAATATTCCTGAGACAATAAGATTATCAAATACAATATTATGGTTGATATGCTGTTTTAAGTTACATTTTACTACTACCCGGAAAAAAACTCTGGGGCAGACATGCTTCCTATTATCTTCTATTTTGGCAGGTATAGGACATGTGAGCCTTCATCAAGGAAAATCCATAAAATCAGCTATTTGTCCAATGAGTTTATTTATTTAGTGAGGCACTCACCGTTACAGATGATGAGAATTATATTTTAAAATGTATTTAAAGAGATATCTAAATAAGAAATATGCTTCTGCAGGTAACAGTTCAATACAGTTGTATAGATAATAATAATATACTAACATTACAATCTGCCAGATACTGTTCTAAACACATTTTATCTATTTCTCATTCAGTCTTCACAATAACATTTTATGTCAAGTACTATCATTTAGCCCATTTTACAGAGAAGGAAGTGAAGTATAGAGGTTATGTAACTTACAGATGACTTGCTTATTGAAATTCGTAATAACTTTATTATGATATAATTTCATTAAGCCTATAATCATAAGCACCTGACTAATATTAATGACATATGCACATTTATTTTTAGAATGAGAATTATTCATGTTGAGTATATTTTACATTTTATGTAGTGGCACAAAAAACATACCAAATAATTGATTTCTTATTTTGTGAGAAAAATTCACTTCCTATACATTTTATACTAGTGCTTCTTTGTAATAACAAAGCTATATTTAAAATAAGAGATGTAAAGTTATGAGCGCATTATAATACTAATTTCTCAAACAATATAATTTTATTATAAATCAGAAAAATACTGAAAATAAGCTTTTTCTCAAGTTTTTCTTGTTTTTTTAATATATTCTATACCTAATTTCTTAAAAATGAGTTTTTCTTAGTCTTATTCTAATGCAGTTTATATTGTCTAATTTTTAAAAATATACACATAGATTTTAACCCAACATCTTAAATGCCTAGGAAATCATTAAAATTTGGTTTTGGATTACTCTCGAAATTCCAAACATTAAAATCAAATATTTTAACTGATAATTAAACCATGTTTTTTTTATAATACTACAAATTGCTTTATCTTTCTCTTTCCATTGTCTTATTTAAGTCAAGCTTCCATGTTAGCTTGTCAATGTTTAGAAGAGCCAACATCAAGGAATCTTTACATTTAGAGTGTTTCAATACATTATTTGTAAATTACTCAACATATGAATTAAATTTATCAAGTAAAATAGGCATGGATAGAGTGAAAGAAAGCCTGTATATAGACTAAAGAATATAGGAAAGTCAATGAAAAATACTGACTTTTTGGCCTATTAGTAAAGTCTAATTATGATCACCTTGTCTGATAGTAATAATAAATTCCACTTGCTGAACGATAACTATGGGTTAAGTGGTATGGAAAATATTTTAATATATGATCTCACTTAACACTCACAAAAACATTTGGAGAGGTAGGTAGTTCTTATTACCCTTACATTAAAAATGGTTCATGCATGAATGCAGGATTGATAAATGAGGCAGAGAATGTAAAACGGAAGTGGTGTTACGTTACGTATTGGAGAAGTTAGTTTAAGACTAGTTTTGTTCAAACAATTTTAATCAGGAATCAAATTGGAAATTTGTCATTTCTACTTTTTAGCTTTTGAATTCAACTAAAGCAGCTCGCTTTCTCCCACGTGGACTTGAAAGTGAGATGTTTGGACATGGAAGGACTTCAAGATTTTTATTAACTGGCCGGTGCTCTGAACCACTGTGGAGAGAATTCTGTCTGCAGTGCTAGTTCCCTGGCAGCTGCTTCCTGGAGAAGGTGGACTTTCACCTCAGGAGCTATAAAGGGAATGAGCACTACATTCAGAATGCACGCAGGAGGTGTTTAGAATGCAATATCAGAGAAGTGACGGGGATAAAGCTCTAGGTTCCCAGCAAGCCTCTAGATCCCATCCTCTTAAGGATGGAGCCAGTTAGAGACACCGCACTCTAAACAAGGAAAAAAACATCAGCAATTCCACTCCCTTCTATCAAACATGAACTTATGAACTTCCTTCTATTAAGCATCTTTTCGTTTAAGTCATTTGGAAATACTCTATTTGCATATAAATACAGATGATAAAATAAGAAAAATAATAGATACGCAGAAATGTTCTAACCTCAACTGTTTTGGCAGACTAAGTACACGCTACTTTATAGTATCAGTGAATACAGATATTTAAAACGAAAAACTAATTATTTTCTCTTGCTCTCTCTGTTTATATCGACCTTTAAACTTTCTAGTGGTCACTGTTGGGTTTTTCCTCTTGCTTTTTTTTTCCTTATAAAATATATTCTGAGCACAAATTTTATTTTATGAATAAAGAATAACTGTATAGCACAATTAATTAAAACCAGCCTTGCAATCATTAACTAAAGTAGCCATTAATTCATATTTATCTGTCCTCTCTTGAGAAAATTGACTTAGCTATATTTCAATATGAGCTATGCTTTAAAATACAAATTAGAGAATGTATTCCAGAGGGAAATAAATAATGCTGCTTCCTGCAAACAAGTTTAAATTGATATTTTCTCAAAATATGCTAAAAGTTAAAAATAGTCTCAAATTTAAGTTTTTGTTAAATAATTTAAGTTTTTGTTAGATCACAGGGACAAATAATTTGTCTTTAAGAGGCAGCATAATGTAATAATTATAATTAATATTGGAGTTCAAATGTCAGTTTTCTCATGTATTAGCAGTGGGACCTAGGGCAAATTAATTTACCCCAGTTTTTTCCCCTATAAAATGGGATTAGTAAAATTATTGATTTGGCAAGATCATCATGAGAATTTTTTTGTTTAATGTGCTCAAGATGGACCCAAGTACACGGTAAGTGTGTAATTTAGGGTAATTATTATCAAAGCACCTTCCTATGGTTAACTTTATGTTTAAAACAAAACAAAGTATCACCATCATCAATGACCATAATCCTTATGTGCTATAAAATATAATCTGAGGGAGGAAAAAAGAGGCATTTTTAGAGTATGGCTTGATAGAGCAAAATGTTTATTTACATTGTCATGGCCCAGAGATGGTTCATAAGAAATAATTTTGCAAATAAATGTATGGCACATCTTAACATATTTCTCCTTCCTTGTTCCTTGAACTTCCAGAAAAGCCTTTTTTTTTTTTTTTGGTACTCCCTAATCTTATAGGCAGAGCATGTTTAAAAAAGAGAGCCTCAGTGTTGTCCTTTTTAAAAAAGTGACGTTGAGACTCAAAATTTATATTTAGATATCAACTCCCCAGTTTCCTAGCAATTGTTTTGGACAAGTAACAACTCAATTAAAGTAAATCTATTAAAGCCTTACTAACTTAACTGCAAAGTAGAGATAACACCACTTGTACTAGGTAATTCCTATTTTAGTATAAGATTAAATGAGACTGTGCATGGGAGATAGATTCATAAATTTATAAGGCAAAATATCTATGTAAACACTTTATAATTATTATGAGTCTTTATGAGTTAACTTTCCTCATAACTCTAGGAGATGGTTATGAATCTCTATTTGCAGATTGCCTGAGTACAGTGATTTTCCTAAACTCATTGAGATGACGTAAAGATGACCGATTGTTTTCTTTTTGCTTTTATGGTTCATAAAATGATTTTCTATGCTATGTAAACTACTGCATGCTTTTAAATTGTCACCTAAAATTTTTATCATAAGCTAAGTTCTTTGACAAATTATAATTTCTGATTGCTATAAACATGGTTATTTAAAATAAAACTGTTAATCCTCACTTTTAAATGTGTTAACTCTTAAATGTGTCCAAGAAAATCTAAGTAACATTTGATATTCACTATAATTTTTTTTAAAAAGATGAACATGTTCTGTTTTAAAAGAAATGCTACATTGTTTTTCTCCTCAAATTGATATTTTTGTTACACTTTTGCAATATAATTTGATCATAATCTAATTTTAAAAAGTTAGAATATTTTATTGATAGCTTGTCTTCTCTGCAGTAAAATTAAATATGTAAGTTGGCTACAAAATGCTTATGACTAAAAGAATCTAATTATAAAAAATTATGGAGGAATTTATTTTTAGAATAGTTAATAGTATACAATTGATCAAATTATATATATTATACATTTTGATATTTATTGAACTATTTTTTCTTTACATAGTTAATAATGGATGTGATAATGAGATTGGTTTTATTTAAACACATGGATAAACTTTCTTGCACAAATGAGGATACTATTTGCTTATGTGAAATAGAATCTAGAATCAATTCTGGGAAATCCTGTTTTCATTTTTTTTTTTTGGAAATCTTGTTTTCTTAAATAAGACAATTAGAACGGAAAGATTCATGTTATAGAAATGCCACTTAATTTTTTAACTCCATCAGAGTGATATGATTATAGAAGTCTATCTTCAAAAAATTTTTCCAAATCAACATTGTTTATAATTCCATTATATCTTCATGAAGATTAGATGTTCATGTGGGTGTGCTGAAAGCAAACTTAGGAAACTCCCTAAATTGCAACAAAATTTATCAGACTCCAACCATTGTATCAACATCAACACCAGTATTTTATGCAGTCTTTTTGTTTCATTTCTTGTAGGTTTTACACTTTGGACCATGTTGAAGAGATTTTGTGAAAGAGGACTGAAAAAGCAAGGGGTAAGAACTGGAACCAATTCAACTACAGACCTATATTCTCAGATCATTTTTAGGAAAGAACATTTAAGAAAACTGAAGTCATG
Organism: Catagonus wagneri; assembly: GCA_004024745.2. NCBI lineage: Eukaryota > Metazoa > Chordata > Mammalia > Artiodactyla > Tayassuidae > Catagonus > Catagonus wagneri. The sequence goes on along the minus strand of PVHT020000066.1, from coordinate 3,432,732 downwards.
AAATTTAAAAAATTTGTTTCTGCACAAGCCTTTGAAAGTCATCATATATTCAAAGTGTATTTATACCATGGTTTGAAATTTTTGATAACTGGAATGCCATATTTTGTATCATTTTGTACTGTTAAGCTATTTAACTCCTTATTTAAAGCTATACACATATTTGTCTCTAATTTTTCTCCTTTTCAAACTTCAGCTTCTAACTACTTAGGGGTAGGGTAAATAGACAACTGAATCTGTGTGGAAATTATTCAATATTAGTTTACAGATTTCCTGTGTTACCCTGAATACATTCTTCATGAAGAACATGGACTTGTTGAAAAATTGCTTTAAATAATTTCACTTCCTTCTATGTTAAGTGTATATTTAAAGTTGCTGGAAATATGACCAGGATGCATTATAATCATCCATGCATCAGCACATTAAAAATATTTAATTAGTCTCTTAAAACGAATGACAAAATCTTAATTTTGCTAAATGCCCTTAATTATTTTCTTTTTCGTTTGCTCAAAATTTAAATTTAAAAATTGAAAATTTTTAGCCAATTTCTATTTTACATATATGAATTGGTAGTCTCTTTTTATTTCCTTTTCAGAAATCTAAATTATATACATCTTTTCTCTATGATCAACTCTTTTGTTATTATTAAATCTTTGCAGCTTCAAAAGATGCATGTGCGCTTCAAGAGTTTGTGTGTGTTTGGGTATTGTGAGAGAAGGGAAGAGAGTCATATTCAGTGTAAAATTGGACAGGAAGTGAAAACAAATGTTTATAATTACAAGAATAGGGAGTTCCCATTGTGGTACAGTGAAAATGAATCCGACTATTATCCATGAGGGTGCGGGTTTGATCCCTGGCCTCACTCAATGGTTGGGGATTGGTATGAGCTGTGGTATATGTCACAGATGTGGCTCAGATTCTGCGTTACCTTGGCTGTGGCGTAGGCTGGCAGCTGTAGTCCCCATTCGACCCTGAGCCCATGAACTTCCATAAGCCTCAGGTATGGCCCTGAAAAAAAAAAAAAGAAAAGAAAACAGTAAAGGATGGCAAAATCTGAATATGTAAACAACATATAGTTTATGTTAATTTCATCTAAGCTCATTCTTACAGAAAGAACCAGAACTTCTGCAAATATTAATGTTTCTCTTGCTAGAGGGTCCATCCAGTAGGAGGATACAGTGGACAGCTGGACCTGTCATATCTCAGTGCCTACCTGGCTCAGGAAAGCAAATGTCCCCAGTATTTGCTTCAGTATTTAGAAAAATACTGAAATTTCAGCCCTGAATTTCTGGCTGAACTTCTCCTTATTAGGTTGCTGCATATTTTCCTATCTCCAGGACTGACTCATCTCCCAAGGTCAGAAGTCTGTGCTATTAGTCATTACTTTCCTGAGTCACTAGAAAAAGTAAATCTGAAGAGTAAAAAAGAAAACCATCACTCTAATGTTCTCTAAAAACAGCTGAACTAAAATCTAGGAAGATATTGATACGGTTTCTCCAAGATAATTATACCTTAAATTCAGAACAACATGGTGCTGAATGCCAATTCTCATTGACAATCACCAGCCTTAGGAATTTGGTGATAAACTAATTTTTGTAAGTCTTCACATCCCATTCTTCAAAATGGGGACAGTAAGTAATAAGTACTTGAGGAAGCTATTTTGTGAGGATTAACTGAAATTTCCTGGATGACAAGACCTAAGCACCTTCCCTTAGATGCCATTTCTTTGGAAAGCACTCTGTGATAATTCTTTTCCAAGCCCCTAGTCAGGTTTAATGGACCTTTCCTAAAGCTTGCATGGCCCCCAGCACATTAACCATCTTGCTTTATAACACTGCACTGCAAAATTCCTTGATTAATCTTTGTCTCCCCCTGCTAAACTGTAAAGGATACTGGTTGACCTATTCACTAAGATGACCAGTAATAAGCACAATGTCTGCTACACCATTGGTGCTTAAAAAAAGTGTATGTGTGCAATGAGTGCATGAGTTGAATAGGATGAGAACCTGAAATAAAATATTGTGCAGGTGTTATATAAATGAAATCACATTCTTGTGGACACAGGAAAAGGGTGGGAAGAGATCAGAGCAGGTTTAGTACCTGACGTAGCTTTGACATTCATCCTATTCCCACTGTACTTTATTTTATTTTATTTTATTTGCCTTTTGTCATTTTATGGCCACACCTGCGGCATGTGGAGGTTCCCAGGCTAGGGGTCTAATCGGAGCTGTAGCCACTGGCCTGCGCCGCAACCACAGCAACGCAGGATCCGAGCTGCGTCTGCAACCTACACCACAGCTCACGGCAACGCCGGATCCTTAACCCCCTGAGCAAGGCCAGGGATCGAACCCGCAACCTCATGGTTCCTAGACGGATTCGTTAACCACTGCGCCACGACGGGAACTCCCTATTCCCACTGTACTTTAGAGCTTTTGCTCCTATTATTCTAAATTGAACACACACATGAATCTCTGGATTTCCTCTATGGTTCCAATATGGATTATATCATTTGTAACAAATATGAATGCCATTGTCTATATAGTTTGTTTTTACCTGCTTATTCATTTTATTATAAAAATCACTTACTGAGAACAAATTCTAGCTCTGATGCACTGAAAGGGGAACAAACTCCTGTGTGTCTCAGAACAACAAAGGGAAGCTACTCACATCATGGTATTTTCTTTCCTAAAGTTCTAGAACTTGTGAAAAGGGCTCAGGTCTGAGTTAAGTAGAAACAAATGAGGAAAAAGGAAGCATAAAGAAAATTCATTAAATGAACAAACCGTTTGTTAAACATGAGAAATCTTACTCATCTGGTCTTAACTTGATTGGAACAATATGATATTTGTATTCTTACATTTACAAAGATAGGCTTTTAAATTTTTATTTGCTGATCTACAAACATGTTCTTGGCTGAATATCAATGTTTAGCATCATTTAGTTTGGAGTTCCAACTTTAAGTTCCTCCTACAGTTAAGTGTTTCATTTCTCAGGAAAAGACAAATTTTTCATTCACTGCCCTTAATTTTATCTGCATTTTCTTGCTGAACATATTAATATTTGCTTTTAGAAGAATGTGTAGTTAACATAATTCATATGTGGGGAATGTAATTAAATGTAATAAATATATGGTAATAATTAATTCAAGAAGGAAAAGAGTCCTTCCTTTGGAAATCGAGTCCTTTTTAAAATTAGACTTTTAAAGTGTAGTGCCCCCTATAATTTTAAGGGTTACTACATTTGAAATTCTTTTTTCCTTGAAATATTTTCATCTTCAAAGACTCTGCTTTATTCTTGAAATAGTTTCCTATATAAGAAACTCCTTACCTTTTACTGTACAATCTCTACCCTAGGCATTAATCTCTCAGGTAAAAACTGTCAAAATCTTTTATGAAAATCAAAGTGTACAATCTCCACTTTTCTTATCTTTCACAGTGCATTATTTTCAAGCATCTCAGCAAGTTAGTTAAGCACAAACCACCTTGTAAAAATCATGTTAGAAATACAACTACCCTTTCCTCAGCTTTTCTTCTGTTACCAACATTTCACACAATTGTCTTTGCAGTCAATACTGAACACACAGGGCTATTGTTTCCTGGCTTGCTTGCCTCCTGAGCTCTTTAATCCATGACTCAGTTCTTATTCAAAAGGACTTCATAGATGTCATACTATATATACACATGCATCTTTTGCTCTCTGATTGGATTCTGTAATTATGAGCCTTTGAAAGAAGCTATCATATCTTTCTTTTTGTTTTCTCTACAGTTATACTTTATCATATGTATGTTTTCAGGATTTCAAGTCAACAATGAACAGTTCTTCAAAGTCCTACCTTATTTTTTATGTACCTAATACAAAGAAAAAAAAGTGGGTTATAAAATAAATATAGGACTTTATGAAGGGCTAATAGATTTTAAAGTGACATTTTACTTAGTAACAAGTTAGTGATTGGATTAAATTTCCTTTGAAATACACACTAGGTCCAATAATTAAAGGAAACCATTTTTGGCAAAGCATACTTTTGATTTTTGCCAAATCCCAAATTGTCCTATAAATAATGAGAAACATTTGTGTTTCATCTTTAGTAATGGCTGAATGTCATCATTATCTAACAGATGCACAGTGACCCCTGTGAAATAAGTTGGTCGTCCCAGTCAGCTATTGATGGGCAAATCACCAATATTACCATCAATTAAACTCCACTTTGCATTTAAATGGAAAACAAGGTGAAACTGAGATATATCAGTCTAATCTTACAGAGAAATAACCGTACTTCAAAATACATTCTAGATTTTTATTTTGATATAGAGCCTGAATCTATTCTGATTTAAATTCCCTTAATAAATTAAAAGACAAAAGAATATCTCTTTGTTTCCAAAAAGCTTACAATCAACAGTGGAGGATTTGCAAAATATTTACACCGTGGCAGACATGATAAAAGTGCTACAGGGTACTTAATGACTTACAGAACTTTAAGAAAATAGTGGTTACATCTCACATCCCACTACATTAGAAGAATTAGGGGGGGTTCCCCTCATGGCTCAGTGGAAATGAATCTGACTAGCACCCATGAGGACACAGGCTCAATCCCTGGCCTCACTCAGTGGGTTAAGGATCTGGCGTTGCCGTGACCTGTGGTGTAGGATGCAGACGCAGCTCGGATATGGCGTTGCTGTGGCTGTGGTATAGGCCGGCAGCTACAGCTCTGATTCGACCCCTAGCTTGGTAACCGCCATATGCCATGGGTACAACGCTAGAAAGACACACACACACAAAAAAAGAATTAGGAAAACCACCTAGAGAAATAGGGATGTGAGATGGCTCTTTATAGACTGGAATCATTTAGAGAGTTAGGAGTGAATAAGCTATCAACAGAACAGTTCTCTGCAGGAGAGAACAAGAGAAGCAGAGGTAAAGGGGTACAAAATTGGGAATGGGGTTGTATGTAGTGTGCACTCTGATATGATTGAATAGGAGCATGTGAGAGAAGTGGGGAATAAGATTCCAAAATTCATCTGAAGGTAAATGACAGATGATTTCAGATGCTGACTGGTAAATTCCAGAACAATTTCAGTAGGCAATAAAGATGTTTTAAAGTACATAAAGTATATTCTTAAAGGAGTTAGGGAGGAAGGCTTTTTTTTTTTTTTAAGCATATCCTATGAATTGAAAACTCATCTGAGTGCACATACACTGTGTGGTATAGTTTTCATAATAACCCTCCAAAATATATATTATTCCTTTTATATATTAAAAAAGGGGGCTCCAGAGTTATTAATATTTTTACCAAGGTAGGAGATCAGAAAACAGCAATACTTTATTTATCTAGCTTTGTAGGGCTACCTGAGGCCTATGGAAGTTCCCAGGCTAGGGAACGAATTGGAGCTATAGCTGCTGGCCTACACCACAGCCATAGCAAAATCAGATACGAGCCCCATCTGTGACCTACACCACAGCTCACGGCAACCCCGGATCCTTAACCCACTGAGCAAGAACAGGGATCGAACCTGCATCCTCATGGATCGTAGTCGAGTTTGTAATCCTCTAAGTTCCACAACAGGAACTTCAGAAAACAACAGTAGTTTAAATATTCCCTTTATTCATTCATGCAATCATTATTTTTACCAAGAAGTTACTAATCTCCCTACTTGTTTTCAGCATGGGCTAGGGATACTGAGTTGGAAATATAGGGCCCCAGAAATTCCCATAATAGTAAAGAGACATGGGGTAAACAGATCATAAAGATATACTATGATAGGCAGTCATATGTAGGTAAAAAGTCCAAAGAGAGGAAGCATAAATCCTCCTTGTGTAGTAGGAACTAAAATGAGGATTTGTAACACAGGCAGGATATGTAGTTAGAAGCTACAACCTCAGCCAATTCAGAAAAGAAGATAGGAGAGTCACAGTCAAGGCTGAATTTTAGTCCTTTTTTTTTTTTTCAAATGGCTGCACCCATGGCAAGGACTGGGCCAAGGACTGAATCTCAGCCGCAGGAATGCTGGATCCTTTAACCCACTGTAGAACCCACACTTCCACAATGACTGCAGCTACTGAAGTTGGATTCTTAACCCACTGCACCATAAAGAGGACTCCTGGAAATTTTAGTCTTGAAAGATAGGAGGGATCTAGTACAAAACAGGACGAAAGAGATAAGATATCTCAAAAAATTCAAGTATTACTTAAATCTAGGGAAATTAAAAAAATGATTTGGCTTGGGGGCAGAGATACTTTCTTTTAACAAATTGCATTTGAGGCACTGGTAGCATCACCTACAGGAGATGGGCAACAAATGATTATAAATGCAGTTATTAGGTAAGAGACATATTTGGAATTTTTGGTTTTGTTTCGTTTTACAATTTATGTAAGTATGATAATGCTATGGGATCTATATGAATTAAAGAAGATTTTCAAGGACAGAAATCTGAGATCTTGAATATTTTGGTATTGATAATAGTAGGAAAAAAATATATTTGAACATAAGAGTCAAGAAAAGTTTTACCAAGAAGGCATGTTCTTTACTAACACTACAGAGAAGTCAGAAGGACTGAAAAATACATCATAACCTACAAGATAATTTCTCAGTGACCTTTCTGAGAGTAGTTTCAGTAGAGCAGTGATGATGTAAGCATATAAGTCTTTTTTCCTTTTTTTTTCCTTTTTGCTTTTAAGGGCTGTACCCAAGGCACAGAGAAGTTCCCAGGCTAGGGGTCAAATTGGAGCTGTAGCTACCGGCCTACACCACAGCCACAGCAACGAGGGACCCAGGCCTCATCTGAGACTCATACCACAGCTCATGGCAATGCCAGAACCCCAACTCACTGAGTGAGGCCAGGGATTGAACTCGCCTCCTCATGGATACTAGTCACATTCGTTTCTGCTGTGCCACAATGGGAATTTCCAGGATGTAAGCCTTTTAAGAGGTTTTATTGGAGGAGGATCAGCAAAAAACTATAGCTCCGTTAGTGCTCAATCATACCCTTTTTATAAGAACTAGATTCATACAACATGGAAACTTCTAATAGCTTTCCCAATCTTCCTCCTCTTCAATCTCATTACATTTAATGCCCCTAAATATCTGTCCTTAAGTTTACTGCTTATATACAGTAGGGTTTAGTTAGAGACAAAATGACCAAATAGATGATCTCCTGTATTCTCAACCTATAGCCTTTGAGAGTATAAATTACAACCTCCCTATGTGGTCATTGTTGAGCTTGCAAGCATCATTTAACTGCCAACAACTTCAATGATTTTATTCATAGTTTGTCTTTAGCCAATTAACATTTTGGTAATAAAGTTTCTTTAGAGTCTCATCAATATTTCTATCTTCAAAGTAATATAATTACTGGATCATTTCTTTCCATCTCATTTAACTTATTTGGATAATTTTAAATGTATGGACATAGGACTAGCATATGACACTGTTTATTACTCATTTTAGGATCTTAAAAAAGCATAATGCTTACATTGAAAAGTAATGATGAGAAAGAAATAAACAATTAGTGTGTGTGGAGAGGTATTTTTAACCCCTAAACTCCCAATTTCTTGTTGAAAAAAAATAGCTATTTTATACCAGCTATACTGGGATATTTGGAGAGCAATGACAAACCAAGGATGGAAGAAAATTAAAAAAAAGGGCTTTCACATAAATTGATTTACTGTATATTGATTATCACAGATCCAAACTTCTGTATCTTCCTGAGATAGCATGCATTACAGTTTCTAAATTTAGGCTTTGAAAAATTGAATGAAGGTATTTTAAAGTTGGTTAGATATAAGCCTAAATAAAATGACTTAAAAAATCTTAGTGACCTAAGCAATTACTGTGATAATTCACATAGATAGTAACTTCAGAATTAATGAACATTAAATTGAGGATGAGGGAAGTGTTGGAATAATCATCATTTTCAATAATACATGCTTTTCTTAGTTCCAAAAAGGAAACTGTAAGAATGAAGACATTAAAAAGAAAAATCCATATAAGTACCTTGCTGAAAATACAAAGTGCAATAATACAATCAATTCTAATAAAAAGTTGCAGTCTTATAGTTGTCAATCATAGATAGCAAATGATCAAAATGATTAAAATCTTTCCACATTAGTGGTATACTAAAACACTAACCAAATCTTTAAAAATACTCTATGAAGTGGCTGCTGCCGCTGCTGCTACATTTCATAGATGAAAAAGATGAGTCTCAAAGAGATTAATAGTCCAAAGTTACAAGCTAGAAATAGTAAGAGTGAGCATTTGAACTTAAGGTCCAATTGAATCCAAATTCCTCATTTTATTCTACCATAGCCTCCAGGCTATTACAAAACTATGTTTTCTAAGGTATCTTTCAATTTACCCATATGCCACTGAGCAGCCCTTTTTGTCCCAGCATGTTACAGAAAATTGTGTAAATAAGATCAAGAAATTAAAATATATATACTTTTTGGTAGGTCATGGTCAGATATTGGGTGGGACCAAGAACATAGTAACAGAACTGGGAGGCCAAAATATACTGTACTAAAGGTAATTACCTTATGTGGTGGTTGATAAATTCTTAAATATTAGTATTGTTACTTTACTAGCCTACACATTTAAAGGATTTGGGAATCATCTGACATAAGAGCTTACAAACTCCCTGAGGGCAGCCTTGACTACCAAAGGTTAAACAGGCCTCCCTAGAGAATAAAGAGAGAGGGGAATGGCTCAATTCATTTATACACTTGAATCTTACATAACCTTCCAAATTGTTTATTTGCTCACATGGTACTCCAGAGATCATGAGCAGAGTCTAAATCTTTACTCTCCTCAGTGAACCAGTATCAGTCATTTGTGAGTTACTCTAGGTCAGTCTTCTGCTTTGGCATTCAATGAAGAAATTTTATTAGTTTTGCATTTACTTTTCCCCAAAGAGTTTAGCACTGGAAATTATCGGAGTAATGTTTGTTAAAACTCAGTTGTAGGTCAGCAATGACACAGATAGTGATACACATCTTTGATGTGAATCCCTTTTGTTTACTTATTTGTATGTGTATGTATGTGAAATTTAGTTTTCACAGAACCTTCAGCTTCAGTTCAGCTAAGGTCTTATGAACAAATTTGACTTCTGTGTGGAGGCTTATATTCACATATTGTCTATATAGGATACTTACTCTGTAAAAAATGAATATATGCTGAAGACACCACTAATGATAAATTCAAGTTCTTTTCATTTGAGTTTACCAATAAACCCCAAGTATATCTCAAAAATATAGGTAAATATTTTAAGAAGGCAGAGCTAATATTGAGTTGTTTGGGCCACCAAATGAAATGCCAACAAATTGATTTTTTTCTGATTTAATACTAAATCCAGCTTCAATATGTAAATACGATTGTCAACTCCTACAGGACAAGGGTTTTCTTGCTGCCAATATATTAACAGAGCCTAACACAGTCTGGCATCTACCAAGTGTTAACAATTATTGGATAGATTACTAAATAAATATTTTTTCAGAATGATTATTAATGACATAAATTAATGTATCATTTCAAAGTTTATTAAAAGATTAAAGGCATTAACCTAAGGAAATAATTGCGAAAGGAGTTCCCAGGTGGGCTAGTGGTTAGGATTCACTGCCTTCACTGCGGCAGGCAGGTTTCAATCCCTGGTCTTATAACTGAGAGCTCACATCAAGCTGCTGGACACTGCAGTCAAAAAAAAAAAAAAGGTAAAGTAGCATCCTCTTACAAAATTAAATTCTCATTAAATTTTCTCTTTTTAGTGTATCTATTGCTAAAGCTGCAGGTGATCTGGATGGGGGTAGGGCAGTGGAGAACTGTTTCTATACTTGATAAAAGTAATGAAAATAAGTAATTTGATTAGTAAAAATGTTATGAAAGTCAATGTTTTTGAAAGTGATGCTTTGAAAACTATACAATGCTTGTGAAACTCTGTCAATACACATCAGTCATATTAGCAGGAAATATTCCTATCTTAGTGTGAATGCATATTAATGGTCATGTAAGTTTGCTTGGTCTAAATTCTAACTGCAGAGCATCTGAGATTCTTAGTAGCACAATTCAGCAAAAAGGGCTTGAAAGTGAAATCTAAAGACCTGGACTCTAGTTTATATTCTGCTACCAACTAAATGTTATTAATGATTCAGTCTCTGGAGACTTAGTTTGCTTTATCTGTAAAATAAATGCAGAATTTTCCAAAGTGGGTTCCATGAAACCACTTCTTTGGATGTTAAAAATACCTCTTCAAAATGCAGTTCTGTGTGATAAAAATTAATTAAAATAACCATGTTTAATTACTGTAGAAATTTTCAGAGCACTTAGTATACCAATGTCCCTGAGAACTCTGCTAGAGAGGTAATACATAGGTATTCACAAATTGATTCCTCTCTGAACATCGTATCCAAGATTAGTCTTTCAGAATCTGTGTTCCACAGAGGGCAGAAATGATGCCATACTGAAAGCCATCCCTATATCCTAGTTCATACTCCAGTGAGTTTCACTTTGTCCACTTTGGCTCATTTAGAGGCTTCGTCTACAGTGCAGAAAACTAAATGCCAGTAACCATACCACTATGATTAAATTCAAGGGTAAGCCTGATATCATCAGGTATTTGCTTTACCTGAGTAATCCAAAGCTCTAAAACCCAGTTTTACAAGCACTGGAGTTACATCAAACCAATTCTAGGCAGGGAATTTCACACTATATAAAAATGAACTGAAGTAAATACATATATAATTGGTATTTTTATGGATAAATACGAATTGACATAGTGATTCATGACCAGTAAACACAAAGCTGATGACGTATAGCAAGAGAATGCTTATGTTTTTTTGGTAGAGAGGAATAAAGCATATACTAATTAAGTTCTTCATAAAACCACCTCTTTGTGTGTGACCAAAATATTCTCAACAATCAAGTAATAAGCAAATATCTCAAATAATAATTACATTAAAGTGTCAATTAGATTTTGGAACCCGTTCAACATATCAACCAATCTCATTGTACTGTAAAATTGTTTAAATAGACCAAATGTCCACGTGAATAAAAACTTATTGCTGGTGGAATTCTCCTCGTGGCTCAGGAAACAAATCTGACTAGTATCCATGAGGATGCAGGTTCGATCCCTGGCTTTGCTCAGTGAGTTAAGGATCCTGCAATTGCTGTGAACTGTAGTATAGGTCACAAGCATGGCTCAGATACCCTGTTGCTGTGGCTTTGGTGTAGACCAGTGGCTACAGCTCTGATTCAACCCTGAGCCTGGGAAGCTCCATATACAGCAGGGTGCGGGCCTAAAAAGACAAAGAAAAAAAAAAAAGTATTGCTGGCAAATCAATATAGCATTATATATAAAATACTATATATATATATGTATATATATATAACTCTCCAAATGAAAGAGGGGATGCAGTGAAAAACGACAAAGGTTTCTACTATCAGAGAATTTAGAGAGTAACCTTACCACCACTACGGCCACTTTTATTTGATTAATTTGATAATTGATTCTTGAATTCTTTGATTATGTGATTTTCATATCATCAAATAACTCTTCAGTGCACACAGAATCAAGTCCCTGACTGAAAGATATTTTATAATACGACTTCTATCTATTCCAGACATTTCTTCTACAACCTGCCCCATGGCTGTTTTGTAAAAGGCAATTTGGTTGCTTTTTTCTCTTTCACAAAAAAAAAATTATTAAATTGAGCCATTAATGATAAATTTGTCTAAAATATCCCTATTGTATCTATCACATTTTAGAACTTCATCTATCCTCTAATGTTCATTGTAAAATTCCTCTTTGAAGTTTTCCTTTCATATCATCCCAAATGAAGAGTTTTCACTAAAGCGTGTGCCATTTTATAGGCCATGAAGACCTACTTAAATATTTTCTGTTTGCCCACATCTTGTGAGTGTAACCAGAGTTTTCATGACAAAAATGTGAGATGAAATGCAATGCCTCTAGCTTTCCCTTTCTACCATATTTTCCCACTTAGGGGCACCCCTCCCCTTAGCACCCACATCTTCTAATTTTCTAATCCCTTTCCCCAAAGTAAGAGAGAACAGATTTCACAATGTATACTTATTAATAGAAGCATATTAACTTAATCATGCATTTTCATGTTTACACCAAACTTTTAACTGGACAATGAAACTTTTGTCACTCCATAAAAATTCAGATAAAAGCTATGTAATAATGAAGATGAAACAGCAAAGAGGAGACTTTCTCATAGTCCAGGGAATCTCACTGCTCCAAGGACTGACTCTGAACATAATACTGATCCGTTATTTTCAAAATTTTGATGAGTACTTAGCCTCAAAAATTTCACGTATCTCCCTTTAGTCCTATGCTTCCACCATAAAAAAATTTTTTTTTTTTTTTGCATTCTTAGGGGAGCACCCATGGCATATGGAGGTTCCCAGGCTAGGGGTCCAATCGGAGCTACAGCTGCCAGCCTATGAGACAGCCACAGCAATGCCAGATTCGAGCCTCTTCTGTGAACTACACCACAGCTCACGGCAACGCCGGATCGTTAACCCACTGAGCAAGGCCAGGGATCGAACCCACAACTTCATGGTTCCTAGTAGGATTGGTTTACCACTGCACCACGATGGGAACTCCTCCACTGTAAGATCTAATTAATCTTTTAGCACCAAGTCTTTTGTTCATAATGTCATCTCTATGAAATTTACCTTAACTCCTCCCAGATTAAATTAATTTTTATTACATATTATCTGGGTTTCTGTTTGTATATACCATTAAAATCTCACTCATTATGTCAATGTAAAGTATATGCCCTCCCCCCAGTGATCTAATGCACTTTAACATTTTTAATATCACTTTTATAACATGATGATTCCCAAATCTATACATCTAGCTAAGAACTCTCCCTTGAATTCCAGACCTTTGGAGCCAAGCATCCACATCGCCAACTGCATTTTTTTTTAATAAAACAGCTAATCTTTCTTCCAAATCCTATCTCTCTGGCTATTTTCAATATTTTGTAAACTGGTACCACTATCCACCAAGTTAAACAATACTTCTTCCCCCCACCCCTGCAGTGGTCCACACCAAAATAAATTTCAAATTTCTTTTTTTTTTTTTTTGTCTTTTTGCCTTTTATGTAGAGCCGCACCAGCGGCATATGGAGGTTCCCAGACTAGGGGTCTAACAGGAGCTGTAGCTGCCGGCCTTCGCCACAGCAACGCGGGATCCGAGCCGCGTCTGCAACCTACACCACAGCTCACGGCAACGCCGGATCCTTAACCCACTGAGCGAGGCCAGGGATCGAACCCGCAACCTCATGGTTCTTAGTCGGATTCGTTAACCACTGAGCCACGAAGGAAACTCCAACTTTCAAATTTCAATCAACCTAAACTTTTTTCTCTTTTTACAGCTGCACCTGGGGCATATGGAAGTTCCTAGGCTAGGGGGCTAGGAGTCGAATCAGAACTGCAACTGCAGCCCTATGCCACAGGAACTGCACGTGCAGCCTACTTTGCAGCTTGCAGGAATGCTGGATCCTTAACCCACTGAGATCAAAGCCAGGGATTGCACCTGTATCCTCACAGACACTATGTCAGGTTCTTAACTGGTGGAGCCACAAAGGGAACTACCTAAACTTTTAAAACATCTCTATTCCCAATGTTTCTTCTATAGTGTTCCTTAATGTTTACAGATATGTGTTAGGTAAGTTTTTTTTGTTTTTGTTTTCGTTTTTTAACAAACCCATGCATGGTAAGGTATTTTAAATATAATATTAATATATGGGCATGCTAGATATAGTCCTCTGTGTCTGGAGTCTGACCTATTTTTGGCCTAATAAACTTAATTAAATATTTAACTTTGCCATCCTCTTTTTTAATACATGTGTTGCCTAATCATTTGATTGCCAATGATTTATTTTCCTGGTTGCCACAGAGCTTCTAAAGCTCATATCTATCTCTTCATAGCTAATTCATATTTTAATTATTTTCATAACAAAAGCCCATTAATTCACCTAAGATATTATTTTTGACTGACACTTTGTGAAATGAAAACTTTCACACCCAGGAAAACATTTTTCCCAATAGATTCCAAAGATAATTTGTGTAAATAAATAATCCCCAAACAGGGTATTGATAAGAAATGAAAATTCGGTTCAGCTTGTATTACATTATATATTTTCTCTGCCAGTTGTACCAAAAATTGCACTTCCTAGAAATGACATCAAGGTAAATTCACATAGATAATCCTTGGTCCCCCAAATCTTAAATTATGAATTTTCACAGGTAGGCACTAAAGCAAGTCTGTATTCATTCTAAAAGGGATCCACAAATGGCATTGACACTAACATATGGTACCCTTTTAGGTTAAGATTGAGTTAAAATATTTTTTAAAGTAGGCTATAGAGTATTTTTTATGTTGATATAAAGGTTGAAATCTCACACATCACTTTCAATCAAATTAACTCAGTGACATTTAGTAACTACCTATGTACAAGACAGGGACCTTGCCCTATGAAACTTTCTTTGAAATTGATTCTTAAATAAAAATGTTCTTCTAATTGTCCTACTGTAAATGAAGTTACTAGTTTCTTTGTGATTTGTTTTATATTCTACAAAGTTACAAGAAAGCATTTGTTTACGGTAGATGCTTAAAAGTTTATTACCACACAAATTTGTATCTGATAAAAAGGAACTACATATAATTTTACAAGGGTTTTATACTGTCTAGAAAATTATCATAGCAAAAAATGAAAATGTAAGTTTCCTTTATTTCCTCTTAAGGTTGAATTTTTAATGACCAGAACAGATTCTCAAATTAATAATTTTACTGTTATTAGGCTTTCATTTCTTATATCCTTTCTAAACTCTGTCCATAATTCCCATGAACCTTAGTGACTCATCAGGAAGCTCAGAGTTAATCCATTTGGACTAAACATTTGTTCCATCATTAAGGTCTCCTTTTCCCAGACTTAGAAATAAGCAGAAATCAAATTTTGGTTAGTTTTATTGCCTAGGTCATATTAGTAAACCTACCTCAGTCTGGAAACAGTTCTTATAAAATTGCCTCTCATTAAAACATATTATATATTTTGAAGAAATGCAAAAATTACCCCATTGAAGCAAAATTCCTTAAGTGCCAGAACATAAAATAAATTTATGCCTATTTTTCCCAGGCATCATTTGGCCTAATATTAAGTCCATGGCTTGTATAATTTGAGGACTCCCAACTTTTCCACCAACAAATTACAATAATGCCCATATATCAGACTTTGTTCAAATAACACAGAAGATTTCCACATTCTCCTAGTGCCTAAGCAATTCTTTGGTACTATTTTAGGCTCACTGACAGGCATCATTCAGTTACTGCTAGTCACTAAGATTTATGTCTTTCGATTCATATGTCAAAATCTCATCTCCAATGTGAAGGCATTAATTGGAAAGTAGGGGCTTTGAGATGTAGGATGCATTAGCACCCTTATAAAAGAGTCCCCAGGGAGCTTGCTCACTCTTTCTGTCCTGGGATGACACAACAAAAAGACAGCTGTCCATGAACTAGCAAGTAGACGCTCATCCAACACCAAATCTGGCAATGCTTTGATCTTGGATTTCTCAATCTTCAGCAGTATGGGAATTAAATTTGTTCTTTATAAGCATCCCAGTCTATAGCATTTTTTTTATAGTAGCACAAACAAAGACACTTATAAAGGCCACCGTTTTTCTTTCAGTAAACACATTTTCTTTCAGTAAACACATTTAGACTCAACAGTGTCTAAAACCAAATGAATAGAAGGTTATGTAAAATTCCTCCATTCATCTTAAATTCATTTGAAAAAATTTTAAAATCCAAATATCTTTCAATCCACATTGCATACACTAGCTAGTGCAGATGTTTTTATTATGCATTTGTGGCTAGTATATTCTTTGTAACTACAGCTGATGTTACCTCATGCAATATTTGATAGAAATGACAGATTTAAAACATAGCCACCTCTTGGAGGCACAAAAGAAGAGGTTCAGTTAAAATGTGACTTATCGTCATTCTTGAGGATGGTCTATCACTTTGAGACTTTCTCAGGATCTGCTGAAAACACCATCTATATTTCAAGATTTACCTCTATAGAACCCACGGAAACTAAGAGACTGCAAACTAATCATAGAAATCCCCTCAAAATGTATGGTCCTAGATTTGATATCCCAGGACTATCTTTCAGACTGCCACATCTTTGACTCCTAGGAGAATTCCATTCATGTATTTGCTCTGTAATGTTTTCTTTCATATAAATGTTCAAAGTCTAGACTGTTATTAATGTTTGAAAGGATAGCACAGATGAATAAAAGGCATACACAGAGCCCATCTGACACCCTACCTCTTTCACAGTGCTATAGACTGATTGTTGTTGACCTCACACATATGCTGAAATCATAACCCCAATATGATGGCACTAGGAAGTGGGGCATCTGATAGCTGACTAGGTTATGAGAGGAGCCCTTGTGAATGGGTCCCTAATCAAAGAGAGCGCTGAAACCCACCAATTTGTTGCTTTTGTTTTCTTTTTAGGGCCACACCTGTGGCACATGGAGGTTCCCAGACCAGGGGTCAAATCTCAGCTGCAGCAAAGGCATATGCCACAGCTACAGCAATATCAGATCCAAGCCACATCTGCAACCTATGCCACAACTTGAGGCAGTGACAGATCATTAACCCACTGAGCAAGGTCAGGGATGGAACTTGCACCCTCACAGACTCTATATCTGGTTTTTAGCCACTGAGTCACAATGGGAACTCCTGAAGTCCACGACTTTGAACTAAACTTCAGTTATGAGTGAACAGAAGGTTATGCTCATTTCCAGTAGGTGCTCATTATTTTAGCACTGTCATACCCAAAGTCTGTGCCTGATTCCAAATCAAGAATTTCCTCTTCCTAATCTCTTGAGGTAGAATGCCTGAATCAACTCCGATGTGTTTCATTGAACATTATTTGTCCCTGATTTGAATGCAGACCTGAAAAGTAAAATTTTACATCTATAGACAACGTTCATTTTGTTTGCTCTGTAAAATTCCAAGTGGGTTTAAATAAGAGGTATTCTCATGAGGAGTGACTTTGGAGTCAGTAAACATGAGATCTAGCCCTGGCACCGTCACTTACTAGTTGGGCATATTATGAGATTAAATGAGGTGCTTATTAAAAATACTAGGTAAACTAAAGAATTTTGCAAAGATAATATCCTTATAAGTTAAAAAAAAAGTACAGAAGAGCCGAGATCTGGTGTCAAACAAATCTAGGTTAGAATCCTATTTTGCCACTTACAAGTTATGTGAGTTGGGAAAATCACATGATTTCTCAGAGCTCCATTTTTCACTTGGAAAACTGGGATAATAAATATGATAGCCATTTTTATAAGAATTAATAGGACAATCAAGTTTGGGAATAATATTTAAATACACTATTTTGTTGATATTAATATGCATATTCATTGTAAGAAATTATTGGGAATGGGGGAAATGACAGATTCAACTGTGGGCAAGTATAAAGTAATGCTTTCGTGAAAAAAATTCAATACAGTCTTAAAAAGTGATGAATGCCAAAATGTCAAATAAGACAGAAGGAAAAGGATATATTATTACAATCTATTTCCTGAAGACAACAGACTAACATGCACTTGTCAGCACTAAAGGTCAATACAGTCATGGGCATCATTTAAAAGGTTATAGGAAACAAATCAGAAGACATGATTTCTTTTTGGTTTTACACAGATATGTCAGGGATGATGGTAAAGGGAAGTGTATAATTATTGTGACAAAAATCCACAGCATTTGCTTTTACATAGTCTCCCTTTAAAAATGATTTCTTCTCTTATTAAACTACCATTTTATTTGCTCTCAAGTAAAATGAGCAGGAATGAACATTTACAAAGGAAATTAAACCCTCTTGATCTAGCATGGTCAGTGGTCAGATTGTGTAAGTGGAGAATTAGCCTGCAATCATTGGTATAATGATATCACTTTATAATGAAAATCTGCCCCAGTTGGCTCTATTCAATATACTTAAAAATCCTTTAGAAATTAAGATGCACCTATCTCTTAGATAATGATATGTTAAAGAATATCTCATTACTGCATTTACAAATGCTAATTTAGAAGAAGAAAAAATGTCTCCCATTGATTTTCCTCAAAGAATACACTGTTAAAAAAACCTTGGACTTTTTTCACTGTATTCCTCCTAAAATTTTTCAAGTATTTTTCTGTAAGTATATCATTTGGTTTTCTTACTCTCACCTAAAAAAAAATCACATCAATGGCAGTTGTCTTCAACCTGAATGGACATCAGAATCGCTTCTGTAGCATTTTAAATACCACCAAAAAAATACTAGTCATTTGCTTTAAAAACAATGAATGCACATTTTTTAAGTCATATAGAAATAGTCACTCCTATTTGGGGTTCTAAAACCCCATTACTCCTCCATGAAATTAACTATTTCTTGCATGTCTTTCCAGAATATATAAACAAGAATATTTTATACTTATATTTAAGATTTTTTATTAACTTAAAAGCATCCCATATATAATATACTATAAATAGGTTGCTTACCTATATAATATGCCTAAGATATCTTTCCATAATGCATACATGATATATATCTTCCTTTTAAGAGCTTGAAGATTCATCTAGGAACTATTTGCAGAAAAAGCCCTTGATGATTCATCAGAGTGAAGGGTGTACTAAAGAGAAAGCAGTCTACTAACTCTGAGAGGTCATTGACACTCATCCTATTTTACAGAGAGAATGCAGAGCATTGTTAATCTTTTAGGAGGAGGTTGGTTACTTATCTCCCATTGGACAGATGTTTTGCTAATCCAATGTTACACTGAATAGCCTTTGAATGTTAACATAGATACAGCTAAAGCATAAATTCATGGAAGTGGAATTACTGGGTCAAAGGCTATATGTACCTTCATTCGCCACACTGCCTTCTCAAATGTCATGCTAGTTAATACTCTCACCATTCCTGCATATTTTATATATACTTTATGCTAATATATATATATATTCATTTCTTAAAAACTCCCAAAGATAATCCTATTGATTAAGCATATTTAGTAATAACTTCCCCACTTTTGACCCTTACTAGATTTGTTACACAAACATTACTTGTGAAAATTTATCACCAGAATTTTTGACACAGTAAATATGTATTGAGATCTACAAAATGATATATTGTCAATCTCTTTGGTGATTTTTACAGCCATATTGTTCAAGAATTATGGTCTAGATTATTGTCTAGACTCCATTCTACGTGAATAATATTGAACATCAACAGGATGAGGGATGGTATTCCTTTTTTTCTCCTCAAAATATAAATTGAATTGAAGGTTAAATGTGTACAAAGATTATACTTGAACATTTTAAAGTAAGATCAGTACTAGTTCCATTACCAGTTCTACCTCAATTCATTTTTACCTTCATCTTATACTTGTGGCTGATGGTATTTTCCCAAGATGGCAACAACAATATGATGTGCCCCAAATATTGTTCTGTATTAAGAGCTTGCCATTCCCTGATTCAACAGTGGAGTCTATGTTCCCCTCTCTTAAATCTTGGCTAGCCTTAGTGATTAGCTTCTTACCAACAGAATGTGGTAGAAATGATGAAACCAAAAATCTGAGGCTAGGTCAAAGAAAGCCACATAGATTCTACTTTGTTGTTCTGTAGTGCTCACTCTCCAGATTATTCTTCCTAGGATTTTTTTTTTCCCCTACTTCAAACCAACTGTTCGACTGTTACCAACGAAAGGCCATGTATAGGTGACCTGGTCAGTAGTCCTAGCTAAGTGCAGCCTTTGATTCCTACCAACAGAAGTGCCAGACATGTGAATTAAGAGGCTTCGAGATAATTCCAATCCCCAGTCATTTAAATCACCTGCAGACATTCAATTATTCCCAGTGGAGGTCTCAGCCATTTCTGAGAAGACACAAGCCAACCCCATTGTTCCCTTCATGTGCATTCATGATCCACAGAAACTGTGGGCAATATAAAATGTTACCATTTTATGACACTATGTTCGGGGTGGTTTGTTATGCAGTAATAGATAACTACATCACCTAAATACTGTTTTACATTTGAACAACTTAGGAAAGAATATTTACCTATTTATTTTACATATTATCACATGAAAACAAAATAAAATATTCTCCAAAGTGTGTTTAGTGATTGAGAGTTTGTGAAAGCGTGTTCCATGTTCATCCTGAGGAAATGGTGGATGCAGTGGACACTATCGGTTGCCTTTCCATTAACTCTAGATGGTGAACAATAATTGGTCTAAATCAAACACGGTAATTCTATTCCTTTTGCTAGTTATTGGTTTACAGTGAGCCTGTATCCTCTAAGTTGTATCTAAGTTTTGGTCAATAAAACCAGATTCAGATCCAATGGAGGAGTTATTTCCCTATGTTCTAGTCATCATTGCCTTTGTGCTTTTAAAATTTGCCATATAAAGACTTGAGACTTGATACTGGAACCAGTGGTGACTATCTTGCTAATACAAAGCTAAGACCAAGGGAATTATATACATTCTGATCCAAAGCAAATGTATGACAGTATTGATCCCTGATGCGGGGGGCGGGGGGGGGGGCAGGGACTAGAATCATGTACGTCAGCCCTCCTTATCCCTGGATCCCACAGAGATTGAGGGACCAACTTTACTATGCCATCTTAAAGGAACTTGAGCTTCTGCAGGTTTTAGTGCCCCAGGGAGGTCTGGGAACAAATTCCCTGAGGATCTAAAGGACTACTGTATCTCCCATCTTAGCCAAGATAATGTATGTTTGTATGACTGAATTAGTGAGGTTTTGCTGCCTCCAAATGAATGCACTATAAATGCAACACTGGGTTTAGACAAAGGATAGCTACTTAGCAATTCTTCATAATCTATGAAGTGAATGATACATTGGGTTTGTAAAACAGAGTATCTTTGTCAATATTCATTCTAAATCTTCCACGTGGGTTTCAAAAACAAATTTAACTCTAGAACTGTCCCAACCCCCAACATTTTTCTTTTGGAGAAACATTTTACTCTGAAAGATGTCCTTTGAACAAGTGCTTTAGAGTTTCTTTCTTAACTTCTAAAGGATGTCTCATTTTCCTTAAGCTCTTCTTAACTGATTATACATCCTGGATCTAGGCTCTTTGTTTTGAATGACGTTTGTGTGGGCTAAGGAAAACCTGGGTTGTTCATTCTTAAATTATAATTTGAGATTTTTCATAGCTTTTCCTATGTTAGAAAATAATAGTTTATTTTCTAAGAATTTATTACCAAAAGAACCAAACATAATAAATTAGTATTTAGAAAAGTTACATTTGGGAAATGAATATTTAACTCATATCTAAAAAAACCTAGAAAAAGTTTTAGGAGGTTAATATTTTTCTCCTCCTTAGACAACAGCGTCATTTGATCCTGGTGATAATAATAAAAGTCAATATTTATCTAGTACGTTTAAAGAATAAGAGGCTGTAAATGCATGAGTGTTTTCCTGGGCTTATGTAGGATGCCATGTGATAAAAATGGTCAATTGAGGAATACCTACATTTGCTGATCCATTAATTCAATAACCATATGCAAAACACTGATGCAGAATGCTAATATGTATGCTATCCAATGTTTAATAATTCCGTTCATTCATTCAACTAATATTTGAAATTAAGAATCTTAATTTGAGATTAAGACTTAAAACTTAAATGTATCTCAGGGTTTTTTTTTTTATACTTCAATAAAAAACTGTGCTCAATGATTCTTAGCACTGCATTAAATTCAGATACTTATTTCATTACAACACAGCTACCTCTTCAAATGACAGCTAGGTATCTGAAAAACTTATTTCAGTTTAAGTTTTTAACTATTAACTAATTAACACATGTCCTTTGTCCAAAGCAGCGCTTTTCTTCTAAAATGTGCATGGATCAAAGCATGTATTAAGTCCCGAAATTTCACATAGCATGATAAAAAAGTAGAATACACCCTAGTATTCCTTCAACCAGAGTAGACAGCCGTTTATAACCCCCATACATATTCAAGCTATATTCTGCTTTTCCTATATCAACTGAGGGTTGTTGTCTGCAAAATTCCTCAAAAGCAGGTTTACAGTATGTCACATCCTTGGCTTTCCAAGTGTTTTTGCAAATTATAACCTCCTATTTTGTTGCAAACTCATATAAAAGAATCAAATGGCTTTTGAAAGAGTTAAAGATCTCACATACTGAGTTTTCAGAGAAACAAAGGCATCGTTTATAGTACACTGAAAATCAACCATGACTCAATCACATCAGCAGGCAAGTCAAAAATTTCTGGAGGTGATGACAGCCAATGCAGATGGTAACTTCTCCCCTCTGATTTTCTGCTCTGTGGTATAGGAATAGACATTAAAGGAGTTAAAAAGCAACATACGGTTTGAGACCATAGAAAAGTGGTTGATAATGCCTAAAGGACAAGAAAATAAGCAGAATTTTAAAGTTCTTCATAATATTTAACATGCTCACAACTTGGAAGAAGGGTGCAAGTCAATTTTATTATAATTTTATGTTCAGTAGGCTAAATCTGGGCTCCACCAGCTGAGTTGTTAATACAGGTCAAGGAATAATTAGCTGCATTTGTTTCAGTTTTAGAAAACCTAAACGAGCTCTGAGTATGTTCAAGGCCTAGAAAGAAACAAAGATTTCTTCACTGATGTAATAGGTTCTGACAAAAACATGAGAGCAGAGAGCAGAGGATTATTACACTAAGATGCACTTATGAAAAAATAATGAATGGAGAACTGATATTATACTTGCAAAATTCAAATAAATGCCACAACTTTGAAATAAATGGATTATGATGGGGGAAGAAGTCCATGCTGGGTGTTCCTACTCATATTAAGTAGATTGGAAAAGAAAATTGAGCAAGTCAACACAACCATCATCCAAAGGCACCAATAATTTACTTCTATGGTGCTCCTGACAATGGTGCATATAAATTTTAAGTCACTATGGGCATTTATGGGGAAGGAGAAATTGTAAGCTTGAATTTTTAAAGAAATATGATCCTATCTCACTTGGAAATCTTTTAACAATATGGACAAGTTC
Source organism: Catagonus wagneri (assembly GCA_004024745.2). Taxonomy (NCBI): domain Eukaryota; kingdom Metazoa; phylum Chordata; class Mammalia; order Artiodactyla; family Tayassuidae; genus Catagonus; species Catagonus wagneri. Next base: position 3,409,647 of record PVHT020000066.1, on the reverse strand, counting down.
AAGAACTGGAAATCATACATTATTATAATTTTAGAATTTGTAAATCAATTATAAATTATAAAACGATCAAAGCAAATTCATCTGCCAGTATAATTATACATATAATAAATTAAAAGCATTTGCATATAATCAACAACTCCGGCTTGGGAAATTCTAAAAAGAGACAAAAAATAAAATAAAATAAAATAATGCATCCAGGGCATAGAATTAGCTATTTTTTTCTCCCTCATTTACATGTTTTACTCTAAGTGCAAATAATCCATAGGTACTACATTTCTTCATAATGTAGACAAAGCAAATACTTGCTGGTATATTAAAATTTTCTTAAAAAATTATGTCTGGAGAAGTGGTTGCTAAGGCTTATGTCAAATGCTTACTGTCAATGTCCTCTAAATTCTGTTATAACTTTGTTTTTCATCTCATGTGCTGAAGTAGGAAGCCATTTTGTAGGAATGTGTGGTAATTAGTTATATAGAACACTTGGAAAATAGCCAGACTACACCTCGCTGTAACTACAGAGAATGGCATTGAGGAAGCCAAGCAAATTTCTCAGATTGTCATGTTTTAAACAACTATGCCTTAAAGGATATCACTTTCACTCTTCAGCCTGCTATCAAATCACTTCAACTATCTGCTCTCTCCAACAACTCTGAAACTTTAACAACTTTCCCTTTAGAAATTAAATTTGCATAATTTTAAGAAAATGTACAAGTTGAACTGGGTAGAGGAAACAGGGAAGTATCATTTAGGCTTTCCATTCCAATCCTTCACTGCAGCTAAAACTTCTGAAGGGACTCAGTCCTCAGTTAATGTGAGACACCAGACTCCAATGATGTCCATAATGTTGGGTTTAAATGGTGACTAATAGATTCTGAAATAAATATGAAAATTGAAGATTTACTAAAAGGATCTTGCGGCCTCAGATTTGTTATGGTCAGTGAATGTGTTAAAGTCACAGTACATTTCTTTTTTATGAGTGTATTTATTTAAATATTTATTGAGTAACTACTATGACTGGTTTTAGACATTGGATGTACGTCAATGAATAGGACACCTACAACTTTTCTGGAACAGACATTCAATTCACTGATTTCCAATTTTCATTAAAGGGGGAATAATCCTGACTATGTTTAATAATGCTATTAAGGAGAGAGATTGACTAAATTTTTCATAGAGAAACTTTTATAAAGTAAACCGCTAAATAAAGACAATGTTCTAAAGGAATATTTTTAGAAAGGTAGGTTGCCCCTCTATAAATGTAATCTGTTATTTTCTAATTGGAAACAATTAGATGGCATTATGCATAAATTGCACATTACATATACAGGTACTCTACACAATGACAGACCTTTTTTTTTTTTGAGGGGCAAGAAATAAACCAATCAGAAGCCCTGTTTGTGAGTGATAACTCATGGAAAACGGCCTTCTTTTTTAATGGCTGCCCTTATGGCAAATGGCAGTTCCCAGGCCAAGGGATGAATCTAAGCCACAGCTGTGACCTATGCTGCAGCTGCAGCAACATTGGATCCTTGAACCCACTGTACCAGGCTGGGGATCAAACCCATGCCTCTGCAGAGTCCCCAGCCACTGCAGTATAGGATTCTTAACCCACCATGCCACAGGGGAAACTCCATGGAAAACTGCTTTCTGAACTTCTGAACTACATACGTTATTTCAAAATGGTATACTCTACCATAGGGAAAAGTGTCTTCCTGGTAAAATGTTTTGCTTGAATTCTAAATAAGCTCCACTGTGCTGGATGACTGGAGGCCACATGTCACACATCCAAGACTGCAGGTAGTATATGTATCTCATCATGTTCTAACAATTGAGATTCCTCAGTTGAAACCTGTCATACAGTACTTCCATGTTCTTCATTATGTAATCTGGTAATCTCTGAGGAGGCATATAGTTGAGTTTAGGTTTTGGGCAATCCCAGCATGCAGGGAGAGCCATGACCAAGCAATGAGCTTAATCACCTTTGCAGTCATGATTGTCCTATCATGAACTCATTCTTGGTGACCATACTTTTCTCACTGTATTTTAACACTTAGTATTGAAGTGGGGACAAGTGTAATAAGAAATGTTAACATTCCACCTGAATTCTTAGAGAATGATTAGGAAGTTCTAGACCCATGAAGAAAGAGTAGGAGTGAGTGACCCTAAGGATACATTGATAGTCAGCTGCTTGTTGGAAGCCCAGATGTGTTTCCTTCTTGAGGAGCACTGCACAAAAAACTTAGAATAAGCCTCTTTGGAGTAAGATGAAGATACTCTGTTCTAAATTGCTAGGCAGTTTTTCTGCCTCTGCTTTATCCCATGCATAAAGATATGATGCCTTCCATTTTTAATTCACTGCATTCATTTATCTTTCAACATACATTTGAGTGTTAGTCACTCTAGGTATGAAAATGCAGCTGAGAATATACAGTTGTGGTGCTTGTTCTCACGAGCTGATAGACCATTAAACAAGCAATCATAGCAAGGCACAATGCGTTAGGGTAGGTACAGCTTAGATTGCTGTGGGAGCCCATAGCAGATTCATAAGGCCTACTTTAGGCTGTCAGAAGGTAGTGCACAGCAGAATTGGCAAAGTGAGACTGGCAGAGTAGGTAGAATAAAAAGGGTGGCAGAATATGTTGTAGGCAGAGGGAATAATATGAAAGAAAGCTTAGAGACCATGGTGAGTAGGACACAGTGAGTACTGAGAGGGGAGAAGATAACTTGAGCTGAGAAGAGGCCAGATGCTGGTGGACCCTAAAAATTACTACAAGGAATCTTACTTTTATTCTAAAGAGTAGGGATGCCTACACGATTTTTTAAGCAGGGTATGGCATATCTTCTGTTTTAGAAAAATTGCTCTGAATTTAAATGATGCTGATCTGTGACACATGACCCTGGTCATTCTCACATGTGAAAGAGAAAGAACATCTACCCAGAGGATTGGAGTAATTACAAAATGAAGAATGTTCTGAGCACAATCCCTGGCACCATCATGCATATTTAAGGAAACAGACTATATGCCTGCATTTGAATAGAGCCTCCTCTGGGCTCCATCACTGTAGAGGGGTGAAGATTATGCCTGTGAAATACTTATAGCAGCACTTTGACACAGAGTTAATAATTAAAGTTAGTTCTTATAACCATTATGAAAACACTAGGTAGATAATAGAAAATGTTAAAAAGATTCAAACATTTTGATTTGTAAATGATCAGAACCAAAATGATAATCACTTTGTAACTTTTTTCAATTATTCACACCACATTCCATTATATTTAATATGAAAATATTTACTTTTATTGTCCAATTAATAAGTTGTCAATCTTTAATCGGAATTTGCTCATGCTAAAGAAAAATTCAAACTCTGTCCTTAGGGTTGATCTTTAATTTCTATCAGAATATCTCAGAATGTTAACAGAATATTTGTTAACACCATCTGCTTCCTTCTCTGAAAATAGTTTTCCTCTCTTTTTGCATAGGAACAGCATTGACCCAATAATCTTACTCTAACAAGGTACTCACACTTCAATATAATTCTTTCAAGATTGTTTTAAGGAAAATAATAGAGTAAATGACAGAAAAGAACTATCCACTGCAATACAATTTATCATGGAGTGCCGCATACCACTATCTGAAAAACATTCAGTGTAGTAATCACTTGGAATAGTGATAACACGTAATTGTATGCTAGTCATAAATTATAGGTGAATGGCAGTTTCAGCTAATGAGTGCCAAATAGCAGTGCAGGCAGGGTTGTGATTAGAGAAGATGTGGTTATGAATGCATTTATTACTAGTGGATTACAAAGCTTTTCAAATTATAAATGACAGGTATATAAATAGACACCTAGTCACCATGCTGGAATTCTATATCTAAAAAGTAGGATCTAGACATATATGGAAAGAGAGAAAGAGAGAGAGGGGGAATGAAAAACAGAAGAGATTAAGAACAAAACAAACCCTTTTTCTTATATGTTCTTTCTATCACATTAAATTCATTTTATATTACTTTAAGAAGAACTTGGGCATATCTTAACTTCAGCTATATTTATCAACTTAAATTTCTACAACATAAATCTTATTTATGTTGCTTTTCTGATGTGTGAAAAAGGTCACTCTCCACTGGCTGGTATATTAGTATTTGTCTCTCTAGAAGATTTCAAAATCCTACAAAACAGTTACTGTTTTATTCCCTGCCCCATAAATATTATATATTCAACTAATCCTTATTTATACATGATATGCTATAAAATTTCTATTTTGATATAGCAGAAATCAAAGTTAATTTATGAGACAGAATTGAATATAGATGAATTCAGTAATAGTATTTCTTCCTCAGCTGATTCTTCACTTTAAGGCACATTGAATACTTTATAATTCCCTTTTGGCTGAAAAATACAATAAACACATTTTTAAATTGTAAGACTAAATAGTAATACTTCCCTTTAAGTCTCATCTTAAGAGTTATTTTAAGATTCACTTGCAGAGATGAATGAAGAGACAAATACATATTGGATAATGTAGGTAAGGGTAAATTTTTAAAATATCTAATATTCTGTCAAGTTGTAATACAAATGAGAACATGGGAGTTCCCATCGTGGCTCAGTGGTTAACAAATCCGACTAGGAACCATGAGGTTGTGGGTTGGATCCGTGGCCTTGCTCAGTGGGTTAACGATCCAGCATTGCCCTGAGCTGTGGTGTAGGTTGCAGATGCAGCTCGGATCCCGCGTTCCTGTGGCTCTGGCATAGGCCAGCAGCTACGGCTCCAATTAGACCCCTAGCCTAGGAACCTCCATATGCCGCGGTGTGGCCCTAGAAAAGGCAAAAATACAAAAAAAAAAAAAGAGAACACGCACAAAGTTAACATTTTAATTATTCTTAAAATTATTCTTGCCTGATTTTGTACTATAGTCTTGACATTGTTTCTTATAAATTGCCTTGCTATTAGATTTCTCTGAGTGGGTTTGGTTATTATTTGAATAAAAATAAATAGAAATGTGCCAAAGTGAAAATTTGGCTTTCTGTGGAAAAGATTTTATTACTGAAAATTAACTTTAAAACTTCTTTTCAAGATATCAACTCTTGGCATAACAGCTATCACATTTTAAAGATGTATTTTTTTCCAAATGTATGACTATAATCCTTACTTTTAATTAAGATAAAATCTAAGTGTATTCTTTTTTGGTGAACTCAGTATATCCCTGCTCAAAAATTATAAGTGTTATAGTAGAACTTCTGGCCTCCAGCCCTACATGTACAGAGTCTGAAGTCACCACTCCATCAAGACAGTGAGTAACAAGCTGAACAGATTGAAAAATCAACAATTCTTGGATTGGAATAAAGGTGAGGACACAGGAAAAACTGTTGCTACCCAAGATTAGAGAGTCAGATGGATAAATACTGGGAGTCACAGCTTATCACAGCAGTGGAAACCACTGCCAGGGTTTGAAAACTTGAACCGTAATTGATAATTTGTTAGGGTGGTAAAGTCTGAGAGCTAAAAATTTCATGAGAACCCTGTCATAGGGAGGCCCTCCATGCTTCTGTGAGCTTTATATCCAGGAGCCTGGCCAGATTCTCATAATAATACTGGAGAAAAACAAACAAATGAACAAACAAACAAAATACTGTTGTGCTTTTAATAGGAGAGGTGGTAGTGGGGCAGAAAAGCAATCATTTTGAAACAGAGTACTCTGCTCTTCTTAATAAGGTATGCCTTCAGGACAAATTATTTCACCAGAATCTCACTTCCTGGGATGTTTATTAGAGCCTGCCTAATTTGGAGGAGGGGAAACACCAAAACACCATAACAAGGCTTCTATGAAAGAGAAAGTAGAGACCCACTTCTAGCCTAGTGAAGTTTTCTATGTGGGGGAATATCTATGCTACTCTAGATATTCTGCTGTTCCGCCTAATTGGGGAAGTGGAGGTGGGAAAGGAAAGCACTGAGAAGCACTGATAAATTTCAAAGTCCACAGTCATAGGCTCCCTAATAGACTGGCACTTAATTATAGGACTATACACAAACACACACACACACACACACACCACATCTCTACCTCACCACCACATAACTAAAAGCCAATTTAGAGTGGTTCCTTTTACCCAGTACATCATATCTGGCTAACAAGAAAAGACTGTAAGAAATAATAAAAGGTATAACAAACAAACAAAAAAACCCACACACATAATTTGAAAATACTAAGCAAGTATCAGACTCACATATGGCGGGGATTATCAGGAAATTTAAAATATTAATAATTAATATGCTGAAGGTTTTAATGGATAAAATAGACAGTATGCAAAAAGAGACGTGCATGATAAGTGTAGAGATGGAAATCCTAAGAAAGAAACAAAAAGAAAGTCTCGAAAGAAAAGAAAAACAAAAAACAAAAAAAACCCTATGTGATGAAGCATGCATTGATACGCTCTTTAGTAGATTAGTAGACTGGAATAGCTGACAAAACAATATCTGGGCTTGAAATTATATCAACAGAAACCCAACAAACTCAAAAGCAAAAAGAATAAAAACTGATAAAAACAGAACAGAATATAAAAGTATTAGTAGGACAACTACAAAGGTTTAACATATTCATAATGAGAATACCAAACTGAGAATATGAAAGAAAATGAAGAAATATTTGAAACGATAATGGCTGAGAATTTCCCCAAATTAATGTTAAGTTATCAAACCACAGATCCAGGAAGTTCAGAGAACACTAGGTAGGATAATGCCAAAAAAACCACACCTTGGCATATCATTTTAAAACTACACAAAAGCAAAGATAAAGGAAAAGTCCTGAAAGAGGCCCAAGGTGGTGCAGAGAAGAGCAGACTTTAAATTGAGGAAAATTATCAAGGGTAGAGAGGGGCATCACATAGTGATAAATGGTTCACTTCTCTAAGAAGACACTATAATTTTTAACGTGTATAGGCCTAATAATACGGTGAAAAATTACATTAAGCAAAAAACTGATAGAACTTCAAGGAGAAACAGATGGATCCACTATTGCAGCTAGAGACTTGCATACCCTCTCAGAAATGTACAGATCTAGGAGGTAGAAAATCAGTAAGGATACAGTTGAAATCAACAGTACCATAAATCAACTGGATATAACTGACGTCTACAGACTACTTCTCCAGCAACTGAATGTACACTCTTCACAAGCTCACATGGAACTCTTACCAAGACATGCCACATTCTGGACCATAAAATAAACCTTAACACATTTAAAAGAATGGAATTACACAGATCACAGTGGTTTTAAACTAGAAATTGATAACAGAAAGATAACTGGAAAATCATAAAATATATAAAGACTGAAAAGCACACTTTTAAATAACATATGAGTCAAAGAAGAAATCTCAAGAGAATTCTAAAAATATTTTGAACTAAATGGGGTGTTCCCATCGTGGCACAGCAGAAACGAATCAGACTAGGAATGATGAGGTTGCGTGTTTGATCCGTGGCCTCGCTCAGTGGCTTAAGCACCCAGCGTTGCTGTGAGCTGTGGTGTAGGTCACAGATGCAGCTCAGATCTGCCATCAGATCTGGTATCGCTGTGGCTGTGGTGTAGGCCAGCAGCTGTGGCTCTGATTAGATGTCTAGCCTGGGAACCTCCATATGCTGCTGATGCAGTCCTGAAAAGATGAAAGACAAATATGTCTATATATGTATACCTAAATGAGAATGAAAACACAACTTATCAAAACCTGTGGGATGCAATGAAAGTATTCTTAGAGGGAAATTTATAATATTGGATGCATTTATTAGAAAAAAAGAAATATCTAGATTCAGTAATTCACATTTTAACCCTAGGAAACTAGAAAAGAACAAATTAAATCCAAAGTAAACAAAAGAAATGAAATTATGCAAATCAGAACAGATATCAATGAAAGTCAAAATGGAAAATTTATAGGTAAAATCAATAAAATCAAAAGCTGGTTCTCTGAAAAGATCAATAAAATTCATAAGCCTTTAGCCAGTCTAAGAAAAATAAAGAAAACAAATTACTAATATTAGAAATGAAGGAAGGTCCATCATTAAAGACCCCATGAACATTAAACAAATAATATAGAAATTCTATGAACAATTATTTCCTCACAAATTTGATAATCTAGGACACAATCTCCCAGAATGTACAAAGAAAGAAATAGACAAAGCCTGTATATATCTGTATCTGAATAGACCTGTATTTACTCAAATATATGACTCAATAGTTAATTATCCTCCAAAACTAAAAGTAGCGGGTTTAGATGGATTCACTCATGAATTCTATCAAACGTTTAAGGAATAAGACCTGGCAATTCTCTACGATGTCTTTCAGAAGAAAGAAGTAGAGACAATACTTTCTAACTCATCTTATGAGTTATACTGGTACCTGCAATACATTAATATTAAAACCAGACAAAAAGAGGACCACTCAGCAATATCTCTCACGAACATAGATGCAAAAATCCTCAACAAAATATTAACACAATATATAAAATATTGCCAGTATATAAAAAGAATTATTAAACCATGACCAAGTGGGGTTTATCCCAAATATGAAAGACTAGTTCAATAGTAAACAATCAATTAATATAATCCACCACATCAATAGGCTAAAAAAAAAAAAAAAACATGATCACATCAATAGATGCAAAAAAGGTATTTGACAAAATCCCACACATATTCATGATAAAAACTCCTAGTAAAATAGGACTGGAGGAGAACTTCCTCAACTAAAGCATAAAACAAAAACCCTCCAGCTAATACATTTAATGTGAGAAACTCAAAGGATTCCCACTATTATCGGGAATAACACAAGGCTGTTCCCTCTCATCATTGCTTTCCCAACTCTGTATTGAAAGTTCTAACTAATGCAATACGATAAGAATAGGAAACATTAAGATACATAAATTAAGAAAATAGAAATAAAGTTGCCTTTATTTGCAGTAAAAAACCCAAAGTAACTGATAAAGGAACTCCTGAAACTAATAAATGATTATAGTAAGGTTGAACGATACAAAGCTAACATAAAAAAGTCAATTACTTTCCTATATATCAGCAATGAACAAGTTGAACTTGAAGTTAAAAACATTACACCATTGATATTAATACTTCAAAAATGAAATGTATAGATGTAAACCCAATAAAATATGTGTAAGTCCGGAGACTGGATTAAGATGGCAGAATAGAAGGACTGGAGCTCAACTTCTCTCCCCAAAAACAGCAAAACTACAACCAAATGCCAAGCAGCATTCAACCAACTGGACTATAAACTTCCAAAAAAGATATTCTACTCCAGAAGACAAAGAGGAGACCACATCAAGAGGTAGGAGGGGCGATTACGTGATAGAAGCAACCCCATACCTCCTGGGTGGGAAGCCCCACAGACTGGAAAGTAACTGCATCACAGAGACTCAGCTACAGGACTGAGAGTTCTGAGCCCCACGTCAAAACCCCACGCCTAGGGATCGGACACAGGGAGAAAGAGCCCCTGGAGCATCTGGCATTGAAGGCCAGCAGGGCTTGTGTGCAGGAGCTCCAGAGGACTGGGGGAAACAGAGACCCCATCCTTGAAAGGCACACACAGACTTTCACGTGCACTGGGTCCCAGGACAAAGCAGTCTCCATAGGAATCCAGGTGGAACCTGACTGCAATTCTTGGAGGATCTCCTGGGAAAATAGGGGTGACTGTGTCTTGTTGTGGGGGAAGGACATTGGAGGTGAAGCTCTTGGGAACATTCATCAGCCTGCATTTCTCTGGAGGGGGCCATTTCTGGGAAAATCTGGTCCCTCCCATCAGCGCTGAGAAGCCCCAGGCCAAACAATAATCCAGGTGGGATCACAGCCCCACCCATCAGTAAACAGGCTGCCTAAAGACCCCTCAGGCACACAGCCAGCCTCTAATCTCATCCAGAGACAAAACCCCACCCA
>PVHT020000066.1:3355607-3398723 GCA_004024745.2 Catagonus wagneri | reverse complement strand
GGAACATTCATCAGCCTGCATTTCTCTGGAGGGGGCCATTTCTGGGAAAATCTGGTCCCTCCCATCAGCGCTGAGAAGCCCCAGGCCAAACAATAATCCAGGTGGGATCACAGCCCCACCCATCAGTAAACAGGCTGCCTAAAGACCCCTCAGGCACACAGCCAGCCTCTAATCTCATCCAGAGACAAAACCCCACCCATCAGCTGGTTAGGAATCAACCCCACCTACCAGTGGGCAGGCATCAGTCCCTCCCATCAGGAAGCCTACAGCAAGCCCCGCCCATAGCAGCTTTAGTCACAGGGGAGGCAAAGGCCAGAACTAAGAGAGGCTACCACTCTATTGTTGGCAAAACGGTCACCACACCAAAAACCTATAAAAATGAAAGGACAGAAAACTCTAACCCAGATAAGGGAGAAAGAGAAAAGCCCAGAAAAACAGCTCAGTGATGAGGAGATTACCAGCCTCTCAGAAAGAGACTTTAGACTGTTGATGCTGAAGATGATGCAAGGCATTGGAAATAGACTGGAGGCAAAGACTGACCATTTACAGGAAACACTGAGCAGAGAAATACAAGCTGTAAAAATTAAACAAGAAGAGATGCAAAATACAATAACTGAAATAAAAAATTCATTAGAAGCAGCCAACAGTAGAATACAGGAGGTAGAAGAACGAATCAGCGAGGTGGAGGACAGATTAGTGGAAATCACTAATGTGGAAGAGAAAAGAGATATAAGATTGAAAGGAAATGAGCTGAGTCTCAGAGAACTCTGGGATAATGTTAAATGCACCAATATCCGTATTATAGGGGTGCCAGAGGGAGAAGAGAGAGAGAGGGGACAGAAAAAATATTCGAGGAGATAATAGCCGAAAACTTCCCTAATATGGGAAAGGAACCACTCAGTCAAATTCAGGAAGCGCAACGAGTATCATATAAAATAAACCCAAGGGGGAACACCCCGAGACACATATTAATCAAAATGGCCAAAATTAAAGACCAAGAGAAAATTTTGAAAGCAGCTAGGGGAAAGAAATGACATACAAGGGAACCCCAATAAGGTTATCAGCAGATTTCTCATCTGAAACTCTACAGGCCAGAAGGGAGTGGCATGATATACTTAACGTGATGAAAGGGAAAAACTTCCAACCAAGATTGCTTTACCCTGCAAGGCTCACATTCAGATTTGAAGGAGAGATCAAAACCTTACAGATAAGCAAAAGCTAAGAGATTTCTGCAACACTAAACCAGCTTTACAACAAATCTTAAAGGAACTTCTCTAGGCAGAAAAGAAAAGGCCACAACCAGAAATAAAAACACCACAAATGACAAGGCTCACCAGTAAAAGCATATATACAATAGATACTAAATCATCCATGCACAACTATGCTACCAAAATCAGAAATCGTGAGAAGAGAGCACAAATGCAGGTCACTGGAGACGCACGTGCAATTAAGAAACCAACAACTTAAAACAATCTCATTTGTATATAGACTCCTATATCAAAACTTCAGGGTAAAAAAAAAAAAGCAACAAAATCCCCAAACAGTTAATACAATGGCAATAAGAACATATATATCAGTAAATTACCTTAAATGTTAATGGACTGAATGCCCCAACCAAAAGACATAGACTAGCCAAATGGATACAAAACCAAGAAAACAACCAATGGATCACTGAAGAAATCAAACAGGAAATTAAAAAATAACTAGAAGCAAATGACAACAAAGACATGACACTCCAAAACCTCTGGGATTCAGCAAAAGCAGCGCTAAGAGGAAAGTATATAGTAATACAAGCCAACCTCAGGAAACAAGAAAAAGCTCAAACAACCTAACTTTACATCTAAAGCAGCTAGAGAGGGAAGAAGCCAGGTCATGGAAACAACCTAAATGCCCATCAACAGAGGAGCGGATGGGGAAGATGTGGTACATACAAATAATGGAATATTACTCAGCCATTAAAAGGAATGGAATAACATTTATAGCAACATGGATGAACCTAGAAATTATCATACGAAGTGGAACCAGTCAGACAATTAGACAGCAACACCCAAGGCTACCGCTTACATGTGGAAACTAAAGAGACACAATGAACTTCTTTGAAGAACAGACAATGACTCACAGATTTTGGAAAGCCTTGGTTTTTCAAATAAGACAATCTGAGGGTTGGGGGGATGCACTGTGGGTTTGGGACACAAAATCTATTGTATTGACTTATGATCTTTGTACACCTATAACTGAAATAAAATTCATTGTTAATATGAAAAAAAAATGTCTAAGTCCTATATGAGGAAAATCACAAATATCTGATGAAAGAAATCAAATAAGAACCAAACCAACAGAAACATGTTTCGTTTTCATGGATAGGGGGACTCTGTATGGTCAAGATGGCAGTTCTTCCAAACTTGACCTATAAATTCAATGCAATCTCAGTCAAAATCTCAGCAAATTATTTAGTGCATATCAGAAAACAGATTCTAACTTTATATGGAGGGAAAAGACCCAGATGAATCAACACAATACTGAAAGGAAAGCCTAAACTGAAGGACTGACATTATCTGACTTCGGGACACATAAATATAGTTAACAGATCTTTGACAAAGGAGCAAAGGCAATACAGTAGAAGAAAGACAGTCTTTTAGAAAAATGGTATTTCACTGACCACTTTCAGTGTCTAAACATAGATCAAAGAACTTTATCTCGTTTAATTTTCACCATAATTACATGAGATAGGAGCAGGGACCAGGCCAACCACAGGCCTATTCTCGGGCAGATCTCTCTTAGGAAAGAGAACATATGAAAATTTAAGATCAAGAAATTGCTATGTACCTACTTAGCCCTTAGAACAATATCATGGACCCTACTGGTATTTGTACTGTAGTTAAAGTGTCTGGACTACTGTCATGGTGCTTGGAATAGTACATTTTATGTCTTTTTCTATTATTGAAATTATTTATCTAAGCCACATAGTTATTAACTGCTAGTTCTGTAAATGCAAACCCAGGTCCATCTGACTCTGAACTTAATTTTCCAGCACTTTTGTTCTACTTCTTCCCACAGTTTTATTGAATACTTCTCATTGGACATCTTCAAACAAAAGGAAAGACTTTTAACAACCAAAATGAAATCTGGCCCTCAAAAGATGTGTTTGTATTCTAATCCCTGGAATTTGGTGATATTACCTTATTTGGAACAAAAGTTCTTTGCAGATATAATTGAGTTAGACACCTTGAGATGTAGAGACCATGCTGTATTATACAGGTAGGCTCTAAATACAATGATGGGTGTTAGTTATAAGAGACGCACAGGAGGTATTTGACAGAAGAGGAGGTGGCAAAGTGACAATGGAAGTAGAGATTGGAATAATGCTTCCAGAAGGCAAGGACTATCTGGAACCACCAAGAGCTGAAAGTGGTAAGGGACAGAATCTCTTTGAGAGCCTTAGGAGGAAGCACAGCCCAACTGCACATTGATTGTGGATTTTTGGCTTCCAGGCTGCAAGGGAATAAATTTTGTGCTGTTTTAAGAACCAATTTTAAAACTAATACAGATTTTAAATTTAATTCAGAAACCACTGAATCTACTATACAAAACAGAAAGGACAAAGACACTTTAAAACATTTATCTTTAAACAAAATGTTTCAAAATTACTTGGGGAAAAAAGTGAATGATTGGCCATTATATTTTTCTCCCCATTGATTAACAAAATGAATATTAGATGCTAAATTTGTGCCAAAATATTAGTGATATGATTAAAAATTTTATTTGGAAGAATATGCACAGAACACAAGAACAGGGAATTAGAAACTAACGGGATGCTCTGAAGAGACTGCCTGCATCTGGTCTTGATGCTTTGCTTATGGCTTCCTGTGCCTGCACTGTTAACAGGATGATTTTCTTTTCTCTTCCTTGCCTTTTCTTTCCTCCCTCCCTACCTCCCTACTCTCTCCCTCCTATCTCTCTCCCTTCCTTCTTCTTCTTCTCTTTTTCTTTTTTTTTTTTAAAGAAGCCTAGGAGCCCATTCTCAGGTCTCAGATTCATGCTGTATTTCTAAATGATTCCTTCATCGCACAAAAGAAATTTTACCACAAGAATTTAGTTTTTTACAGAATATGGTCAAGGAAGTAGACTACTTAGCAAAATCATCATCTCCACTCACCTAGAGTTCTTTATCTTCTTACTGTATATACTCACACCACTGCCTCAGTAATTCAGTCTAAAGAATATGGCCCATAAATGTTAACCACATTACCTCAAGATATTCACAATTATCGATCCCCACATGCTGATTTTTCTCTATAAAATAGCTCACTCTGTTTTGACATAAAGAAGGCTTGAGGTTTTCCTATCTTAATAATGGTTCAGCTGAGTTATAATAGGCCCTGATTAATAACATGTATTCTTATCTGAGTAAATAGAATAAAATAATACTTCTACATCTTGAGGATATTAAATGAATTTTATATAGTTTTAAAACTGTATGGTTAAATTTAGATTTTCTTTCCTTGAGCTTTTCATAGATCATTAAATTAAACAATTTTAGTAGAATTATTCAATATAAAAATATTCCACAAATTGATCATGTATAAAATGATAATTAAACACATCACTTATTAGTTTTGAATAGAGCCCAGGTGAAATAATCATTAAAAATTAATGAAAGTAATGTCATATGTCCTATCTTCTAGCAACGTTTTAAAATTACTTAAAGGCAAGATATTTCTCAGCTTTATGTGATTAATAATTAGTTTTATTTTTAAATTAGAGTGTTTTATATCTGATGATGTAGTTATTACTTTTGCAAATGTATACACCTGAATTTATTTACTCCACATCAGAGATTAGCATCTCTTGCTTTTCCAGTAAATATGACAGAATACCACAGGTAATCTATTAAAAGATGTGTTATCATTATCATGATGTACCGCCTTCTTTTATTCAAATTACCACTGAAACTAATGGAAGCTTATAACAGCTCAAGAATAACACAAGACTGAGAATGAACATTTCCGCCTTTATTCCAATGTTTCCTTCACTAATATACTCAAATGTTCAGTTTGACAGAAAAGACTTCATGCTAAGAGGAGTGTAGTGGAAAAAATCTTGGGAGAAGACATATCAACTATTTTCTTCAGCCACTTTCTTCATTTCCAGAGTTATTCTCTACTATGCATATACCAAATCACTTATTGAACAAGTATTATAAATGTCAAAGAGGAACTCAGACTTTTCCCAAGAGTCACATAAGGAATGATATCAGATGTTTTCCTTTGGCAAGGCAGAATACAGTCAGCATAATTTTAGAAGTAGAAAAGCAATGTAAACACTTTTCTGGAGATGCGAGGCCCTTGATAGTGGCTCTGTTCTTTCTGGTCATTTCTTCTCATTTTTTTGCTTTCTTATATTCATTTTCCCATTATTCATGGTCCTCCAAAAATATGTCTAATATATGGAGGCTTATCTTAAGACCTTAAAAATATTGCAACTTAGAGAGACACAGATAATTAGAACAAGGAGGATGTGATACTCTAGAATAGGGGCAGTACTATGGAACTACTCTTTTGTCCCATTTCTCATGCAAAATGTATAAATCAGCCACATTTTTAAAATGAGGTATGACACTACCTTTACAGAAGCTTCATCTTCACAATGGAATCAACACAGGCAAGACCTAATATTAGATAAGTGTTCATAATCTTGCTTCAAACTTATTCTGTGTAGAACAAGATAGGCCTGACTCTGAATCCAATATGGTTTTCACTGTACTGTACTGAGTCCTAATTGTAGGTCACTATGTGGCTGAATTAAGTCGCTTCAATTCTCTGGCTTATTTTCTTTCCTAAACAGGGCTTTAGTTAGAATAGGAATCTCCAAGACCCCCCACCCAGTTCAAAACTTTTAATTATTAGATTGATTTAATCATGCAGCTAAATTCACCTATCATGTTGTGAAGGGAATATCAGTAAAATTAATCATTTGATGTTTGAAATGAGAACACATTTATTTCCAGTGTCTCCCAAGCACAGAACCTTTAACTGTCCTGTGTGATAATCATCCATCCAGCACAATGCTTGGCATACAATAGGTTCTCAATAAATATGTTCCTAACAAATTGGGTCCTTATTAGTGTTCCAGGATTGGGATCTATAACCACATCTATTCATTTTGAAAACAAAACAGCTTAGATATATGACCCATGCATAACATAAAAACTAGAATGAATTAATCTAAAACTTCCAAATGGAAAGTTTATGTTTTCATGGATTTTGTGTTTTTGTCTTTTCTTCACTTCAAGAACTCACATCATCACAACATAACCTTGAAATACAGTTATGAGATTCCACCCAAATGTAACTTATTGATGCAGTGCAGATCCCATCAGCTTACGTAATATGTACACCAACCAAAAGATAGAAGAGTAATGAGGCATCTTTAACAGTACTCTGAAATTTCAGTGCTATTGTTTTATTTTATGATTTACAGGAAGAGTTCCTATGAATATGCATACTTGGAATACATAGGATCCAGCCAGAGCGCTTCCATTCCATTTATTTTTAACACTTGATAAGTGAATCTGATTGAGGGAGACTGGCTGGTGGCTAGAAGAGCAGGTACATTTTTTTTTTTGAGTGATCTCAACTATAAACAATTATCTCTTTTTAAAGTATTTGGGATTTAGAAAAATTTTTAAAAAGTAACTTGAAACAAAATACGTTCAGAGTTTGTAAATACAACAAGCAGATACTTTACTGTGCAAATTTACTTTTACAACTTGCTTTTTTCTTTGCAATAGGACTTTTTTGAGCAGAAATCTTTCTTTCCAAACCCTTTATCTCACTGCCTATATGAGCAACAAATACATTCTGAGTGAAACGTCAGCAGGAAAACAAATATATTTTTAGTATGTTCTTCAGCAGATTTAATTAGCAGAGCTCACTAGCATAAACTGTTTAAAAACAGAAAACTTTCAGTTTAGACAGTTTTGTGCCTTGTTGTTTATTTATTCCACCTATTGAAGATTTTTTTTAAAAGGCAAATTAAATTTGGAAAATTTATATACTGGTTATAGAGTGCTATGCAATATAAAGGATAAAATTAGAAAATACTTATTTGTTCCTGGGTTTCAAAGACTGTAAAGTATTAAAGATGTTATTTACTTTTGTTGAAATCTATTCATTGCCTGAAGGAAATTTAGACGTCTTCAAAATGGTCAAAGAGTACATTCCAAAAGTGATTTTTCTAGCTGTTTTTTAAAGACTCCATAAGACCTGAATCTAGACAAAATTCTTTCATCTCTGTTTAATGTAATATATATTATTCAGGACACACATCAGAATGTTCTCATTAAACATTTTACAAGTATATTTTCCTTTCTAAAAGTCACAATGGAAAAATACTAGGGAAAACAGTGATGAGACAGAAGTCAAGCAAGGAAACGCAAGGAATAGAGTAAAGAGGGAAAAAACTAGAAGAAGACAGCAGCATCCTTAAAAGGTACAATTCTACATCTAGTTTCACTATCTACCAGAATAAATTTCTTGGCAAGTGGTGTCTCCTCAGTTGCTGCTGTTGTTGTTTCAAGTAAGATGAGAGTGGTATGAGGAAGAGAGTTACTAATAGCACAGACCAGGCAAGCTGCCAATGCTAATCTCACTGGTGGTGTGCAACTCTGAAATCGCTAACCCTACTTTTTCAAAGGTGTGTTTAACACAGGATGAGATCTTCTTAGTGTTTTTTATATGAGCTCTACCATTTAAGAAAATAGGAATATTTTGCTTCATTATCAAATGCTTCTTCGTAATACTGAGGGAGATGCAGGTCATATTAAACCCTGTCCCCTAAGTGCTGTCTGAAAAATGTGTGAGATTGAGCAACAATCATCACTTAGTTTAAATATGGAGAATGTTTTTGTCCTCTTTGAGTAAGCAGGAGTTAGGCGTAAAAATTAAATAATGTGGGTTGCTGTCCTAATAAAAGACCAACTCTTTGTGTTATGATGTTAAAGTTTATCTCTCTTTCCTGTATTTATTTCTAAGGTTCTAATAATGTGCCCAAGTTTTCTACCCTGGACTTTACGATTTCCTATAAGAAGCACTGAAGATGAAACCTAATTATGATCCTGAAATTGCTATGTAACAACTACTATATAAATTAAATCCAATTTAAGAAGCTGTTTTCACAAATTATAAAACAGAGATAATACCTACTCCAACTGTGAGACCTTCCAGAAGTTGTGAAAATCAAATCAAATGATCAACTTAAAAGCAATTTGAAATTTTCAAGTGAGAAGTTAAGGTTCTGGATTAATGTGCTTAAATCTACAATTACTCCCATAGTCACACTAATATGTCAATAAAGAATGACCCACAAGGACAATGGGAATAAAAATATATACGACAACGGACAAGAAGAAACTTTTTAGATGATGGAAAGCTCATGGATGACTGGTCACTCAGAAGAGAGGCTGAGAACTAAGTTCCTCCTGAGGTTATGAAAAAAAGGAAGCAAGTTAATTTGCTTCCACAGCTTTTTTTTTGCTTTAAAAGACTAGAAAACCAGAGTTGCCCACTCATTTACAAAGTGTGCACAAAAGGTGAAGCTGAACAAAAGGCTATTTGTTCCAAATTTGGCATAACTTAGACACTTTTCCATCTAATGCTGCCAGGGAAGTCAAGGACACCATGTCCAACAGTTGGTTCACAGTGAAAACTGGGATAAAAACTGGAAGTTTGCCTCTTAAACAATAAAATCCATAGCTCCTCTCACTGTGCATCTACCAGAAAGCTGGCAAACAGGCTCTCGTCCCATCCCTCCAACACTGGGGAAAAGATAGGAAGCTTTTACTTTCTTTGAGAGACTTTGTCATATTCATCATTGTACCTCAAGAGCTATGGGAGTGGGGGTCAGGAATGGCAATACTCTCTACTATAAACAACTTAGAATCTAGTGGCAGACATAAAAATATTATATGGAAAGCTATAATTCTAGGCAGACATTGAGAGTTATTATGAGAAATGGGTAATGCTTTTTGAAGGTTTGCAAAAAGAAGGTATCTCAGATGGTCTGTGGCCTGGAGAAAGCTTTGGGTAGGCTTATAACATAACCAAAGCAGAGGATGAAATGCCCAGTGTGGGATACACGAAGGTCTTAAGCAATGTCAGCAGAAAACATCAATCTCTTTCCAAGGAAGAACATTTTAGGTTTATGTATGTGCAGAGTAGAAGATTTAGTTCCAGATTTAGAAGAACCTGAATATTATGAACAGGACTTAGTATGTGAAAAAGTCTTTGACATGTATCGTTGATGGAAATGGAGCTTGTGGTGGAAATGAAACTGTCGAAAAGGTATTTGTGAAAGTATCATGACATACAAGTGAAGAGCAACAAGGATTATAGAAGACCTATTAAGTGATAGGCTCTACATACATGGTTTAACGGGAACTATAATATAAGAGGGAGATGTCATTATGGATCATAGAAGACTTATTAGGTGATAGGCCCTACATGGTTTAATGGAAACTATAATGTAAGAGCGAGATGTCACTATGGATCCAAGATTTTGAATCTCAGTTATTGAAGAATACAGGACGATAAAGAGAATAGGGCTCACATCTGGTTTCCCCTACATTCCCAGTCAGTAGAAAGTGAAATCACCTGCTGAGATGTGGGAGGGTTAGAGGCTTCATGGATCACAATGGAAAAAAAAAAATGAAACTTGCTCTGCAGTTTATATTTATAATGTGAACTCTTTAAGGATTTCACATACATATGCATCTAGATTACAACTACTCAGCTCTCATTGGGAATAATGAATCACATATATTAGCTTTCTGGATTTTGTTAGAGGCACCAAATATTTAACGCCCTTTAGTTTTTTGCAATGTCCCATAAACAAGAAATTTGTTACATTGTTACTATCTGTTTCTTTCAACTTATAGAATAAATAGATTTTGAGTTAAGATTTTTAAAAATACGATAGTAAATTAAAATCTAATTTTTAAAAATGAAAATTTTTTTGGCCTATAAAAATTCAAACCAAGTCCTGGCTATAAACATGGGCTTGTTTGAACTGATAAACATCCACATTCAATTTTAAGCCCAGGTGCATTTACATGATTCTTTGCCTTCAAAGCAACTTTCATTATATCACAAAAGAATCTCTCATTAATCCTCACCAACTCCTTCAATCAAAATGGTCAGATTCCTTTGCCCTTTTGCTTGGCATAGTGCAGAAGATACACAGTACCTTGATGGCTCAATACAGCCAGCCAAGAATTCTAACTTCTTTCATTTTAGTTCAATTCTGTCTTCACAAAAGAAATGGCATATTTATTGATTTCAAAATGTCTGCATCCTGTTTTCTAATTGCTTTTCCAGTGCATAAAGTTAGCAACTCTACCTGTTATTTCCACCAAACAACTCCACAATGCTTAATGCATTGCATTGCATACACCAGGGTTTCAATAAATGTTAACTGATTAACTTGGAGAAGGCTACACAGTGTTTGGATACACTTAAAACTCCAAGTGGACTCAGATACTCAAACAGAGGGACAAAGCAAAATTATTTAATTGAATTGGATTCAATTAGAGAGTGCCTGCCACAAAGATTAATCAAGGAGGATATCAACAAGTACACATGAAATATAATTCACAAAAGACTTATTTCTAAGGGGAGAAATCCTTGAAGGGCTAAACATCTAAGATCAAGAAAATGCTGGGCTTCCTTACATTATCACCGATGGAAAGATAAGTGTATTCTATTTGACATATACACAATTCACTGGTAGTATTTCTCCTCCAGGAATTCCCTTTGGTGTTTATGAGACTTTGTATCATTGTAGTTCTTACTAATCCTATACATAAAACAAAACCCCTGAACATGCTAGATGAATTTGATAATTTTAAAATAGCTATTCTTTTAAAGTTATCTTAATAGTTTAGTCATAGAGAAAACATGAATCATAACCATGTGTTAATCATTAGGATCACTTTGTAATTGAAATTATTTTGCCTTTTGTAGGCAATATCTGCAATGATTCAAAGTTAAAATTCAAATTATTAAAGCTATTAATCATTATAAAATAGCAAATTAAACATAGCAATTTCACTTACATACATTGATGAAGATATAAAAAAATTGTACATTTTTCACTGGAAAATGAAAGAATGTAAAACATTTATTTTCCCAGAGAAAAATCAGATTAAGAAGTTATTTTATTAATCTAGTGGCATAGACAAATAAAATGAGTTTTTTTTTAAACTGACATAGCTTACTCCTTTTGACCACTTATTGGAAGTTTTGCATTTGCAGAGCAGAGCATAATCTGCCACCTTCCAAAAATTTCAGCACCCTCCACAGAGGCTGGACTTGAGTTAGTTTTACTTTCAGAAAATAGAATCAAATTAGATATGTATTACCCTTCTCCAACCTCTCCTGCCAAGCCTTCAAAAGTTCACATAGCTTTGAGGTGAAGTGGAGCCTCGGAAAGAAAAGACTTAAAAAGAACAAATGACTGCGAGTCTCACAAACCATTGGGCAAAGATGCAAGTGGTGCATGTGTGTTCACAAATGCAGAATCCATCCATCCCACAGTAAGTATGCCTACGAACAAGGCTCACGGGAGCAAACTCCACTTGTATTATACTTGATTAGTGTAATTTTTTAATCCATAACTTTAAAATATACTCTACATTTTTTTAACTGAAAATAGTCAGCTCTTGATTGTGATTTAAAACATTCATGAAATTCTTCTATGAGTCATAGAATCACAATGTCAAAGGAATGGCAATGCTTTCATTAATCCAAGGATGATAAAATGCGTCCCTCTGAAAACATTGTGTGCCATTACATTCTACGATTAAATCTAGCCCTGAGTAAAAGCTTTGAGAAGTTTACCAGTTATCTCCTTGCTGCCTTTTGCTTCTCCTCCCTTCCCCCGCCCCTTTTTTCCTCTTTACTGCCCCCTGCCCACCTACACCACCTGATCCTAACTGCTGCTGGTTTTGCAGCTTAGTTATCACCTACTGTAAACAGTCCCTCAGGTTCTCCTCCTTGACAGTTATTTGTTGAAACAACTTATAACATCCACCTTTCCACTTTCAAAACTTATATATGCCCATAATGGAAAATTTAGAAACTTCAAAAAAAAGTCATGGTATTTAAATTTGCACGTTATTCAGTCTCTGGAGTTGGACTAGTTTTGTAGGAATTCTGGTGGCCTTGGTCAAAAATTTTTTTTTTTTTTTTGCCTTTTCTAGGGCCGCACCCGCGGCATATGCAGGTTCCCAGGCTAGGGGTCCAATCGGAGCTGTAGCCACCAGCCCACGCCACAGCCACAGCAACGCGGGATCCGAGCCGCGTCTGCAACCTACATCACAGCTCACAGGCAACGCCAGATCCTTAACCCACTGAGCAAGGCCAGGGATCAAACCTGCAACCTCATGGTTCCTAGTAGGAATCGTTAACCACTGAGCTACTACGGGAATTCCAAAAAATTTAAACTCACTTAGTCTCAGCTGAATCGTCTGTATAACTGATAAAAACGTAATTCTTATCTCATAGTGTTTTGGCAAGGAATAACTGAAAGAATCCATGAAAAGTGCTATAAGAATTCTTGGCATACAGTAAAAGCCCCATAAATGTCCAGTTATTATTTTTTCAGAAAAATTATGATATTTGAATAGCAACATAAATATCTTCAAATACAAGGCCAGGCTTCTAGGTCTGTTTATTGTTTTCCAACTGTGTAAACTTAAGTATGCTGTTAATAACATTAATGACATAAAATAACAGCTAATGCATAAAGTGTTTACTATGAGCCAAACCTTTCTGTAAGTCCTTTACACACATCACAACTAAATTAACCCTCATAATAACCATAGGTGATAAGTATGATTATTATCCCCATTTTACAGATGAGGAGCTTGAGGCACAGAGAAGTTAATCACCCAGTATCACCCAGCCTGGAAATGGCAACAGAATGCCAGAATTTGAACCAGGAAGTCTCTCTCCAGGACCTGGGTTCTGAATCTCTGCATCACAGTGCATTAATCTCTGTGAGCTTCAGATTCCTCTTTCATATGATAGGAATAACAGCCTCCCTTACAAGCAAAATCATAACTATGAATAAAAAGCAGCATAAATCATTATAATTTGTGAAGTATCACATACATTAAAGTGTTTGGAATATTGAAAACATATAAAGATGAGATACATTTCCCGTAAACCTTCCCCCCTCCTCTGTACCTTTCAAGTCCTGAAAATATTGCCCTGCAATTCTATATAATAAGAACATTCAAAGCCCTGTGGTAAGTACTTTGTCTGTTATAGTTCATTTGGTTTGCATAGGGTTGTTTTATATGAGGAAACTGGAATGGAGAGAGGAGTTAAATTACTTACCCAAGGTTCAACCATAGATAAATCTCAGAATGGAGATTTAGAGGAGGGCAGCCTAACAAGGGGGTCCTCATATCTGTGTGTTGTGTTTTAAGCAGTTTCTATAAGAAATGGGAGGAATATATTCATGTCCTAGGACTTCCACATTAATAGATTTGAAAATGTATGGATAAATACATTAAATTACACATATATACAGTTTTATGGTTTCTAGAAATGGTAACCATATAGCAATGCATTGAAAAGAAGCAAAAGTACTTTATCTCTCTGAATCTATTAAGAATTCCATTTATTTTACATCAGTGACTCTCTAGACTATCTAGGAAATTAGGGTATTTGATAGACTTGTTTATTCACTCTCTAATTGGTAGACAACTTACATTGCTTCGCCATACTTGCAAGTGTAGTATACTTGATGAAATCATTTTCTCCAGCCACCAGGGTTTCTCATGTTTGAAATGAGGATAACTTTGTTCATGAGAAGGAAATTGGAAAAGAGAGCACTTGAAATATTTTAGCTGAGAAAATATATACGAAAATACTGTAAAGGGGAATGGCAAAGTCTTTAGCACCCATGAAACTGAAAATGCCCGAACATATTTACATTTATTTGTTCTCCAATCTCATCTGGAAGGACATAGCTAATTAAATTTGGTTTCAGTGTGTGAGAATTCTATATGGGGTAGAGCGATTGTTTTTATCATTTCATAAAATATATCACAGCTATTAAAATCATTTAAACCTCTAAATCCAAGATATTTATCACTAGATTAAAATTGGGCTTCAGGCCTTCACCACAGCTGGTCATTAATCTACCAGCTATGTTCCACACAATAGTGCATTATGAGACTTTAAAAGAAACATTTGTCTTGGCTGAGTGAATGTTTAAAAGTTTTCTTCTTCATTATTTTGGACCCTACAACTTGGTAACACTAAGATGTCTTGCCACATCTGGCCTGGCCCTGTGGACTGGCCTTCTTCCCTACACTCCTTTACAACGTTGTTGCTTTCCTACTTGGTCCCCCTATACCTTTTATGTTCTCCTCCAAAACATATGCATGAAGGGACCATAAACACTAGAAACATGCAGAGAGGTTCATGGTGTTGATCTATGGAATAAAAGTAGTATAGGAGGAAGACTGATATTTCAAAAAAAAGTCTCTAAGTGCCTCCTCTCCCTGTGACACCTATAACATGACAGACCCTCCCTTGACATCCTGACCTACCATAGGCTTGCTTCATTGGACTGTATCAGATCTGTAGATTTTCAGAGTCCACTCTCACAGTGTCTTTGAAGTACTGCTTTCTAGTAATTCCCCTGTCAGAGATTTCTCAGAGTCCCTCAGTCCTTTGACTTTGCCTTAGTACAAAGATCTTGGGAGCAAAAGGGAATGATAAATTTGCAGCAGGGAATTGTAGAAACTAGAGATGATTGGAATGACCCATGTCTACTTTGATATTGATATCCTGAGGAAGAGCATTCAAGGGTTCAATGATTTAAAAGCCGTATTTTGAGTGTTTTATGAGAAAGAGAATTCCAGGAGGTGGCATTTCTTGGCTGTCTCTGGGATCAAGCTGTTTGGGAAGTAACTACCTTGCTTTTTCAAAAAGGTGGCCTCATCAGCCACACTAGAATTCCTAAGCATTCACTCCAGTTTTCTCCCAGACCTACTTAATCCTATACGTACTATAACCTTCTCTTACTGAATCTGGATAAAAGAAACAAGATGTAGGATTAGCAAGTGGTGAAAGAACTACTCAGGGGTTTCCCTCAAGGCCTGGTGTCAGCTTCATGTCTGACAACAAAAAAGAGATAAAGAGACAAGCAGGAGAGAGAGTGGAAAGCAAGAGCTACCAGGGAGAAATACAAACCGCTCACATGGTAGTGAGCTATGGAAAAGGCAGGTGAAGGGCAAGACAGTGCAGAAATAAGACTAGATAATGTCTACCAAATAGGACACTGCTGAGCAAAGAAAGAAAGGGGCAGAAACAGAATGCAGGGCATTGACCCTCTCACACACTACTGCTGGAACATGAATGCACCTAGTGGTGTTCAATGATCCAGTGTGTTTGACTGCACGAGGATAGATTACATTGAAGAAGACACTACAGAAGCACATCCCCCACAGCATTTCAGCAACCACTGAGCAACAGGAAAATAAGCACCCCATTAGTGCCACAAAAGGGAAAATTACATCCGTTGGTGGCCAGGAAAGAATCTCTGGTGTGATGAATCAAAGAAATCAGGGGAACTTTATAAAATCTGCTTTATCAAAGCTATTTCTTTTCTGAGTTTCTTCTTAGTTCCTTTTTCTATACAATTTAACTCATTGAAAGAATGCGGATGTGTAAAATAATCGGTTTCACCATGTGGAATTTGAAAGAGCAGCCCTTCATAAAAGGATTCTTTGGGGGCTGTTTTAAACATCATTTGGATATTATTCTTCAGCTCTGAGTGTCTCATTGAGAAACACATTGTGTCTTGTTCCCAAGACCACTGCCAGGCTATAGGTGAACAGGTGGGAAAGAGACCTCTGACTCTTGTGGCCACTGCCCTGTTCACACCAAGAGCAGTTCTTCCTGCTGCTGACTCACCCTGGCAGTCAAGCTGTGTGTCAGCTGCCATTCTGGTTACTGAATTCCCTATGAGAGATGAGTCCTCCCCTTCAAGCACACAAATACACAAAGGATAGAAGGCAGAGACAAAGAATAAAGAAGAAAGAAAAAAATAAAGTATCACGGGGATGATCTGAAGAGTTAGAGAAGAGAAAATAAGAGGGGAAATAGAATTATAAATGTTTCAGGTGAGGAAAATAGAAAATGGAAGGAGGTATAAAAAGTGAGGAGGCTAAAATGAAAGATGGAACAGGGCACTGAGCTGAATATAGGTATGGATTTTGTGATAGTCTTCTTAGAAAGAAAGTCTCCTACAAAGAATCACATGGCTAGAGGCATCACAGAGAATGAAAACCTGATATGGTTTAATAAAAAATTAAATGAATGATAAGGTAACTGAATATACATGATTTGGAATGCAAGGGAAATCCACATGTCAATAATCTTACTCTCTGATTATCAATGATATCTTTTTTTTTTGTATTTTTTGGCCTTATCTAGGGCCACACCCATGCATATGGAGGTTCCCAGGCTAGGGGTCTAACAGGAGCTGTAGCTGTCGGCCTGGCCTTCGCCACAGCCACAGCAACACAGGATCCGAGCCGCGTCTGCAACCTACACCATAGCTCACGGCAACGCTGGATCCTTAACTCACTGAGCAAGGCCAGAGATCGAACCTGCTACCTCATGGTTCCTAGTCAGATTCATTAACCACTGAGCCACAACGGGAACTCCCTGATTATCAATGACATCTGAAATCACACCAGTCATTTCTTTGTGTTAAGCCCTGTCTGCCCTCTTTGGAGGGCCTGTTTTTACTGTTTCAGAATCTTGCAACATATATCAAGGAACTAAATCTGGTGTAAATTAATTTGGGAAACAGAAAGAGACCATTAGGGCTAGGAAGGAAAATGGGGTAGAACTGACTGGCATAGCAGAAGGAAACATTGTACAAGGGAGGTGAAGTCCCTAAAACACACAGAACATCCCTGTGTCCTGTGACACTGATGGAGGAGGGACTGAACACGTAGGAGGCTCATCATCTCAAGGCACTGGGCTTTATCATGCTGGGTAGGAAAAGGCTTTCAGGGCACTGATGAAGACGGGGCAGAAACATGAGACTAAGAAGGCAAAAGAAAGTATTATTACAAAGTTATTATTATTACTATTATTATTCAGTCTCAAGCATCCAAATTACTTTGTTTCTCTGGGACTACAAAGTAGCAGGAAGAGCAAAAAAGAAATGCCTTGGGGTAGGTGCTCAAAGAGAAGGGAGAATGGAGTGAAAAGATATAAAATGCTGAAGACCTGTTTTGCCATCTAAACAAATTTGCCTAAGCCGATCCTGCAGGAGTGTACACAGAGGTGATATGAGTCCCAAGGTACATGTAAACCTAAACACATGTTTACCAGCTTTCCTCTCCCACAGATGTTCGATGAGAACAAAACAAATAGGATCAACATTTAAAAAATGCATCCAGTAGCTATTTGCCCAGGGAAGGAAGACAAGTGGCTATTTCAAAAGCTACTGTACCAGGTCAGAATACTCAATATATGATAAAAATTAATGAGCCAGTAAGTGATCCAGCTGCAGAACTGATCAATCCAGCAACTGCATTTTGTGTTGCCTAAGTAGAACAAATGAGTAATGGCATTTTATGGCAGGAGCTTACATAACTGCAAATGTTATTAATGATTTTAATCCATCTTTAAAAGTAACCCAAGTCCATTACTAAGATCCTCCTAGCATACTTCTATAAATTTGGAGAAGATAAAGCCTATAGCTGACTATAAATTGCATTAGGAAGTACATTATTGAAATCATTGCTAATTACTTCTATTAAATTGCGTTGGTCAGTACATTTCTAAGAGTTAACAACCACAAGCCTCTGCTTTTATAAAGTACAAATTTTATAAGAATAAAGAAGACTTTTGATTAGTTTGCTATCATAGCTTTCACAACCAAAAGCCTCTACTTTTCTTAATATAAAATATACATTTTATAAGGATAAAGAAGACTTTGGATTCATTTTCTATCATAGCTTTCACATTTGTGACTCTCTCAACCAAAACTCCTTGTCTAGATTTTCTCATTTATATACCATTGCAATTGTTGTTTTCCAATCACTCACCATATGTAAATCCTAATGTACTTCTAACTATCTTGGCTGTTTTTTTCTGAGCCTTTTTGATCTCTGATATACATCTTAAAATGGAACATGTACAACAAGGATGCGTTTGATATGGAGTCATTATGTCATTTTACTATTAAAGATTTTCCTTTTCTTTGTGCACAAAAACACTGTTGTTATTAACTGTTAAAGTACAGTAGAAAATTGTCTTCAGTATCCACAATACTACTATCCCCACACAATCCAAACTGTTGAAAGATGAAATTTTCTATAGATTCTTCTACAAACAGCAGGATGGATTTATGAAAGTTGTTGATCCTGCATAGAGAAGTTGAATTCTATCTATCACAGCACTGATTCCCCAGAGTGCTTCACGTTTGTTGAAATATCTCAATAGTTATAGATTCTTCCATAGCATCACTATTTAATACTGGTAAAGAGAAACACTGTGCATTTTTATGGTTTATATGCCATTTGTATTCATATTTTTGTAAATAATAGTTATAATTGAGGGTTAAATATTTTTATAACCTTTCCCTGATCCCAACCTTTCTTCTCAGTAAGCTTTAAGGATCATCTTAATACCTGATGTTGGTATCAGTTATAGTTTGCTGGGGAAACTGTGGGCCATAGCCATAAAATGCATGCCCATAAATACATTTTTATATTTGATTTACATAATTTTGAATAATAGTGTGGGTTATCATTTACTGCTGGTAAAATGATGATAATTTAGTGAAATTATAAAACATCTGTCTTTTGGAACAGTGCTGGCCTACCAAAGCCATAGATTATATTAGTAATTCTGAAAAATGTGTAGTTTGAATTCTCTTTGGATACATCTCTAACACTTCCTAATTTTCATCAAAAGACTTAACTAGTCCCTGGGCCTCTGTTTTTGTCACTCTCCATTTTATTTCTGAGAGAGCTCAAGCCACAACCACATTAATGGAACTATTTCTTAAATAATGACTGTCCCAATCTATATCTCCAGGCCATATATATAATTAATGACTAGATGTGCAGAGAAACCTCACATTCAATGTACCAATGATTTTCCCTGTACCAATTCTGATTTTTTTCTTTCCTTTTTTTTTTTTTTTGTCTTGGAAAGTGATAACGTTTAATCCACAACAGAAAAAAATAAATGCCATCTTAGATATCTATATTTTATTTATTTCCTGCCCTGTCTCATAAAATACAAACTCCTTGACAGGAGTAGTCATAAATTCTCACCTGGACTACTGCATTAACCTACTAATTGATGCCCTTACATCCATTCTTCTCCCCCAAAATCTACCTTTAGGTCTTCTATTACAGTTAGTGCACAAGTAGCAAATATCCCTTTCTTTAATACTTCTCATATTATATAATAGATCTTCTGTATTTGGAATTGCATATTTTAGCATCATCTGTACCAGTCTCAGCTCTTGCCATTACTCCTTTCCCTTTCAGCCTCTATTCCTTTTCACCAATAATAAATAACAAATTATCCTTTTGTTTATGCCATAGAAAATACATTTTCTTCCTAAATAGGTCACATGTCATGCCTCTGTGACTTTGCTAATGCTCCTCCTGGAATACTCTTACCTTTCCTTCATTTGATGAACATTAATCAGTCCACGGAGCTTTTCTAACTCAGCTTCACCTCCTCTGGGAAGACTTTCCTACTCGCTGCACTCTCATAACAATGTATGTTTATCTTATCAAAATGCATTCCTTTACACTCTCATTGATATTTACTTGTCTATTTAATCTACTAGATTATAGGGTATTTGTGAACAAGAATCAAGTACCACCTAACTTTATATCCTGAAGTCATACAGGCCTTCTTGGAAGGTCAGTGAATGAAAAAATGAGTATATGGTACTAATAAATATATAGCATCACGATCTAACTATTACCAATATAGATAGCATTAAGTGGCATTTTTTGAAGAATGACATTAATGTCATGAGTAATACGTACAGTTTATGTACGTATATATATTTTGGTATAGAAATTGAATTACTGGAAATACTCTAGGAATATATAAAAAGAAATTTAAAAAAGAAAAATGAGACTTTAAATACAAATTGATTTAAGACTCCAAATCTTGCACCAATAAAAACTTCTTAAATATTTGAAAGAATCACTAAGGCATGCTATTCCTTAAGGTATCTATAATTATCTAGAACAGCGCTGCCCAAGAGAAATATAATGTGAGACACATATGTTAATTTAAAATTCTCTAGTAGCCATTTAAAAAATAAAAAGGTAAAATTAATTTTAATGTTTAATGTATCAAACTGTTATTATTTCAGCATGTAATCAGTATAAAATCACTAATGAATGAGATATAAATTTTTTTTATATTAAGTCTTCAAACTCTGGTGTGAATTTTACAGTTACAGCATTAAATTTAGAATAGGCACAGGTTATGTGTTTAGTAGCCACACACAGCTAGTGACTACTGTATTGGGACATTCACAAATACGGTTAGGTTAAAATCTACCCCACGACAAATCAGTTAAACTACAGCTTTGAATAAAATCTAAATTACAGCTAGGGAACTTAATTTTTGTTTGTTTGTTGAGGAATAACTATGACCAAAGTAAAGTTAAAATTACTTTAAGAGAATTAACCTGGAGGGCCATCTTCCATATAAAATAAGGATGACTCCAGAAGTGATAGCTGGGATTTCCCTGTCACATTATCATAAGTTTCTCCAAATGAACAAAACATACTGATTGCAGATTTGAAAGCAAATTGAGGAGGGCCAGCATCCTCTGCTAGAGATTTCCTGAGGCAGTTTTTAATATAGTACATGATTTATTCTATGGAGAAAATTTCTCAGTAGGTTATTTCAAGGCCAAATTTGGTACAGCTAACTGGAAATTCATACTCTCCTCAACTGAGGATTCACAGTCTCCATGTCCTCCGTATTCATGGAACTGAGTCAAATCCTAAATTATCAGAATTTTATATATTTCCTTCATAACTTTCTTAGTCTATCTAAAACAAATTTTCAGGCATCAAAGTAATTGTTTTAAGCAAGTGAGCATGATACAATTGGCACAGAACAGAAAGGTGTTAAGAGGGATAATTTCTGGCTGGAGTTGGCCATTGACTGGCAGTGTAGATAAGCAGTTTACTCTCTCCGTGCCTCATTCCAGACATAACTAAACTTGGGAAAATAATGCCTCATTTATTTACCTGACAACATTTACTTGTAAAAATAATGTAATCTGTAAGATTTAACTATCTGAAAAGCCAAATGTTACATTAAAATAGATTGTTTCATTAAGTATGGATATTAGCTTTGCTTATAACAAATGAAAATTGGATAACATTTAAGAAATAACAAGGTGGAAGTCCCCTTGTAGGACATCAGGTTAAGGGTCAGGCATTGCTGCAGTTGTGGTGCAGGTCACAGGTGTGGCACAGATTCAGACCCTGGCCTGGGAACTTCCACATGCAGCACGTACAGCAAAAAAAAAAAAAAAAAAAGAGTGGTGATAGTCAAACAGCCACAAAATGTGTTTCATGCATTCTCTGACAATCTTCAGAGCTATACCCTAAACAGATATTATTATATCCATTATAAATATGAATAAGAGAACAAACAATTTCCTCTCTTATATGCAGCTGTCCAGTTTTCCCAGCATCACTTATTGAACAGACCACCTTTTTTCATTGGATATTTTTGTCTCCTATGTTAAAGATTAGTTGACCGTTAGTGCACGAGTTTATTTCTGGACTTTCTATCCTGTTCCATTGATCTTTATTTCTGTTTTTGTACCAATACCATCTGTTTTGATGACTGTGGTCTTGTAGTATAGTCTTAGGTCAGGAAGCCCAATTCCTCCAGCTCCAGGTCCCCCTACCCCTCTCAGGACTGCTTTGGCTATTTGGGGCCTTTTGTGTTTCCATACAAAATTTGAAAAATTTTTGTACTATTTCTGTGAAGAATGCCATTGGCAATTTGAAAGGGATTGCACTGAATCTGTAGATTACCTTGGGTAGTATAGCCATTCTGGGAATATTGATTATTTTAATCCAAGAATGTAGTATATCTTTTCATCTATTTGTGTTCTCTTTGATTTCTTTCATTAGTGTTGTATAGTTTTCAGAGTACACGTCTTTTGCCTCCCTAGGTGGGTTCATGCCTAGGCACTTTATTTTATTTTGATGTGATGGTAAATGGGATTATTTCCTTGATTTCTTTTTCTGATATTTCATTATTTGTGTATAGGAATGCAAGGGATTTCTGTGTATTAATTATCTAACACCATACACAAAAATATACTCAAAATGGATTAAAGAACTAAATGTAAGGCCAGATACCATAGAAATCCTAGAAGAAAACATCAGCAGAACACTCCTTGATGAAAATCATAGAAATATATTTTTGGATCCACCTCCTAGCATAATGAAAATAAAAACAAAAATAAACAAATGCAACCCACTGAAACTTAAAAGCTTTTGCACAACAAAGGAAGCCATAAACAAAAGGAAAAGACAGCTCACAGAATGGGAGAAAATATATGCGAATGAAGCAATTGACAAGGGAATAATCTCCAAAATATACAAACAAAATGGGCAGAAGATACAAATAGACATTTCTCTAAAGAAGACAGAGAGACGGCCAAAAATCACATGAAAAGATGTCCAACACCGCTAATTTTTAGAGAAATGTAAATCAAAACTCCAGTGATGTATCACCTTAAACCTCCCTCACACCAGTCAAAATGGCCATCATCAAAAAGTCTACAAACAATAAATGCTGGAGAGGGTGTGGAGGAAAGGTTACTTTCCTACACTGTTGGTGGGATTATAAATTGGTGCAACTCCTATAGAGAAGAGCATAGAGGTTTCTTAAATCACTAACTTTACAACTACCATATGATCCAGCAATTCCACTCCAGTTCCTCTATCTAGAGAAAACCATAATTCAAAAAGATACATTTTCATTGTAGTGATATTTACAATAGCCAAGACATGGAAGCAACCTAAATGTTCATGGACAGAGGAGTGGATAAAGAAGATATGGTACATATATACAATGGAATATCACTCAACCATAAAAAAATGAGATAATGCAATTTGCAACAACGTAAGTAGACCTAGAGATTATCGTACTAAGTGAAGTAAGTCAGACACAAAAATGAATACTATATGATATCACTTATTTGTAGAATTTTAAAAAGGGTACAAACAAATTTATTTACACAACAGAAACAGACTTCACAGACATTGAAAACAAATGCATGGTTAACAAAGGGGAAGGAGGGAGATGGATGGATTGGGATTTTGGGAATGGTGAAGGCATATTTTTGTGTATGGAATGGATGGTCAATGGGGACCTGCTGTATAGCAGAGGAAAATCTATTCAATATTCTGTGATAATCTATATGGGAATGGATATGTGTATATGTTATACCTGATTCACTTTGCTATACAGCAGAAATTAACACATTGTAAATCAACTATATTTCAATAAAAATAAATTAAAAATAATTTTCTCCACGTTTTCATTATTGACTTATTTATTTTTTTTAGCATGCTCATGGCTATTAAAGTTCCTAGGCCAGGGACTGAGTCTGAGCTGCAGCTGCAACCTACACCACACCTGTGGCAACAGCAAATCCTTAACCTGCTGTGCCAGTCTGGGATTGAACTAGCACCTGCATTGTAGAGCCACTGCGGTCGGATCCTTAACCCACTGTGCCACAGCAGGAACTCCAATCTGTGCATTTCTTATCACACTGTCAAGGTCTCCCAGAGACAGAAAGTATCAGGATTCATTTCTTTCATTTCTTTACTTTGAATTCTATAGTAGCATCAGCAGCTGACACTTAACCTAGTCCTTTCTGTCATCAGTATGCCAGGAGTTATGGCAGAGGAACATAGGCATTGGGCATTCCCAAATCCCCCAAATTATAAGAAACAACTTTTTTACTTGAGGAATCCTCAGAAAATAGGT
Organism: Catagonus wagneri; assembly: GCA_004024745.2. Classification (NCBI taxonomy): domain Eukaryota; kingdom Metazoa; phylum Chordata; class Mammalia; order Artiodactyla; family Tayassuidae; genus Catagonus; species Catagonus wagneri. Next base: position 3,374,616 of record PVHT020000066.1, on the reverse strand, counting down.
ATCATTTTGTAAAAGACGGCTAAAGTCAAACATAGTTCATGAGCTCAACATATAAGCAACAAATCCCATACCCATACTGACCTGCAGAGAAAACCTACAAAAGTAGTTAGCTGAGTCACATCTAGATTGGAGCTAAGAGTTGGCATCCATCTTTGGTTGTAAAGTGTAAGCACAGATATTAGAAGCTTCAGTTGGATAACCACCTTTGGATTTTCTTCCTTCCTTCCTCCCTTCCTCCCTTCCTTCCTTCTTTACCTTTCTTTCTTTTGTCTTTTTGCCTTTATCTAGAGCCGCACCCGCGGCATATGGAGGTTCCCAGGCTAGGGGTCTAACAGGAGCTGTAGCTGCCGGCCTTTGCCACAGCCACAGCAAAGCGGGATCCGAGCTGCGTCTGCAACCTACACCACAGCTCACGGCAACGCCAGATCCTTAACCCACTGAGCAAGGCCAGGGATTGAACCCGCAACCTCATGGTTCTTAGTCGAATTCATTAACCTCTGAGCCACAAAGGGAACTCCCACCTTTGGATTTTCAATTCAACTATATTAGTGGGGAAAATGATGCTTAAATCCTCTGTACAGTGTCCTTAAGGAATGGCCTATGTGTATATATGGAGACGAATTTAATTACACAATGAATACACTGCTATTTTACACATGCCTGGGAAGCCACAGTCGGAGAAAACAAATTTAGAAAAAAAAAAAAAGGGATATAGGCAAAGATATTAGAGATATACTAACAGGATAAATAAACACGGATCTGAAGAATAGTTGAAATTCTTTATTTTTAATTTTTTCCCATTATCTTCACTGTACTTAAGGACAAACTGGAATTAATTTATTTAGAGTATATCACTACAGACCTTAAGTGGATTTTGATTTCTTTCCTTTTTCTTACTTATCATTCAGGCCTGAAATATTTTAAAGACATTGAAAAAACAGCACCAGTGCTTTCTATGAGTGCATAATCATAACAAAGAAACAAACTCAATTTTTAATGCCACAGGAAACCAGTATTTTCTTTCTTTCTTTGATCACTCATCAAGTATAGCTCAAACATGATATTCTAGAACAGTTTTCCAAATAAAATTGAACATTTGTTTTTACTGGCATTGATGGAACTCTAAAAAAAAAAATCTCCTTTTCTTAGTAGCTTGCTTTGTTGAAGATGTTAAATGATTTGGCATTATTTTTGAGAATATATTTCCTCCAGAATTGGGGATATCTATGTATGTACATCTGTTAACTTTGCAATTGCAAGAGTCAGGGATAGCAATTAACTTGATGGAAAAAATAATAATTCATTACTCACTAGAAACTTCCTGGATAAAGCTATTTTCTACATAATCCCTTGTAGATATTTTCTACCTTTGGCTATATAATAAAAATTCATTGGCAATGGCACATTATAAAAATATGAATGTATTTAAAAATCAAGCTAACTTGCTCACATCTTATAAAACAAAATATAATTTATATATATATATATATATATATATTCGTAGCCAAATATAACTAGGAAGTCATAGAATTATCTTTATAGACACAAGTTAAGACCATGCTAACCTTCTATAATAGACCCTCACTATTTCTTCTGCTTATTCATTTGTGTGTATTGTTCTCATACTCATTTTCAACTATTTTCTAAACCCCTGAATCTAATCAGTTCAATCATTATCAATAGATGACTTCTCTTTCTACACCATGGAAAAAAAACCAAATCATTGAAATGGATACTAGTATAATCTGTATCTCTAACTACCTCAAAAATATATTTCTCTTTCTCTGTATTTTTTGTTTCTCAGTTTTCCTTTCAGGGAAACTGCTTACAGGCCATTTTCTCAAAAAATGGTCTCGAGCTTCTTCCTTCTTGCCTTCTTTCCTCAGTCCTCACCTCTGAGAAATCTTTAATCTTTCATTCCTACAAAGTTCTAGGAACTGGGAAAGGATCAAAAGACCTAATGATAAATAAGATGATCTTTGCTTTCAAAGAGCTCCCTTTCATTGTAGTAAAAACCCCTCACTTTTGACTCTTATTTTACAAGTAAAATGTTTTCTAAACATACTAATGATCTCTGAAATTACTTCTTCCCAGGTTTTATTTTCTAGGATCCTCTTTAAAACATGTTCCTTATTTATTTCTATAAACCTTTATTTTCAAAAATTTCTTTTCTTTCCTACTTCCATCTACTTACTATGACCCATCAAAGCAAGTATACACCATTTCTTTTTTAAGTCCATTTCTAGATAAAACAATTACATGGCATTAATGTCACTCTATTTAATATCTATTAACACTAAATATCTAGCATTCATTTCCATCCGCACGTTCAGTGTTATAACTCAGACTATTTGTTGAAAAGCTGCCAATATTTTTAATTTGATGCAGCTGAAATTGATGTTATAATTTTACCCCTAAAATTATTTGGCTTTTAAGGTGAGCAGAATTGTCACAAAATATGCCTCCTTGGCACAAGGATCACTTTAGACTGATTTTTTTTAAGAAACACCAGACCAAGGAGAAGCTCTGAAAACCTAGTAGAGGTTACCCTTTTGTAAGTGACATTTACAACCAGTGCTTTTTTTTTTTTTTACTTTTCCATTACAGCTGGTTTACAGATTTCTGCCAATTTTCCAACTGCACAGTGTGGTAACCCGGTTACAACATATTTGTCACAAGTGATTAGACATAGTTCCTGGTGCTATACAGCAAGATCTTCTTGCTTTTCCATCCCAAAGGCAAAGGGCAACTTTTTAGAGACTTACACCCTGCCAAAACTAAATCAAGAAGAAATAGATCAACTGAACAGACCGATCATTAGAAATGAAATTGAGTATGTCATAAAAACACTCCCTATAAATAAAAGTCCAGGACCAGATGGCTTCACAGGTGAATTCTACCAAACATACAAAGAGGTACTCATACCCACCCTCCTTAACCAACCAGTGCTTTTTATGTGTTTTTGTTTTTTTTGTTTTCATTTTGTTACTGCACCATTTTGCTGCCTGTTTAGTTCAAGTTTGCAGAGAAGACTGAACATCTGTGGAAAAACAACAAAAAATTATTTTGCTCTTATAAATCTCCATACATATAAATCTGTAAGAGGAAGACGAGAATAACTAATTCTTTAGAAATTTATCAAGAGAAAGTAAAAACCTAAATCTGCATAACAACTTTACCATTGTTTACTGTGTTTTTCTACTATAGCTGCCCCAGTCTGGGCCCCCATTCTCAACACCTTTTGTCTTTAACTGAAGATGGTATTTAAGGAAGTGGCTTGGGCCAATTTGGACAATTACTCAGTTTTCCTAGGTATTTCCCATATATACAGGAGGTATACATGCTGTTAAACTTCTGTTTGTCTTTCCCCTACTAATTCATCTTTTACTACAGGGAGAGGTTTTAGCCAAGAATCTAGAAGGGTAGTAGGGAAGTTATTTTTCCTCCTACACAGTTCTCTCTAGGTTTCTAAATATAAAATAAAATAAAAAAATAAAATAATAAAATAATTCTCACCTAGCCTCAAAACTTTAATGTCATCCTGATTTCTACCCACAAACCAGTTAGATAACAATTTTTTTTTAATTTTCCCATTATCTCTTGTACTTCAGGATATTATCATTTCCTGCAGATTAATGTAAAAATCTTCCTAATATTTTCTAATATCTTCTCTCATATTATCAATACTCCAATTACAGACAGATTGTCATAAGCCCATTGATCAGTGACTCTAAGTTCAAAGATCTTTTATGGATTCATGGAGTCAAAATATTTAATGGAATAAAATCCACCTCCTCAGGATATTAGTCCAGGCTCTGCATGATCTAACTTCAGTTTGCTTTTCCAGGTCTAAGTTTTATAATACCACTCTATTAATCTTCCAAAATTATAGCTACTTTCTGCATTCCAAACTGTAAGCATTTTGTTTAAAGTCATGTCTCCAATTACATTGCAATGCCATTCCCCCTAAACGTTCAAGTGAAAATCTTATCCATCTTTAAACTCATGTCCTTTCCCCGTGAAGTATCATCTAATACATCCACTATAACACTGTTCTAAATTCTTGAATAGTGCTTATCATTTTATATCTTATAGTACAGATCTTTGGAATAAGTCCACTGTTCTCTCCTGTGAACTTCCTGAGTACAGAAACCATATGATTTTTGTTTCTAGAATCCATTACAGGGCCTTGCATACATTAGGAATCTAATAAATATTCATTGAAAGTATTTAAGAATAACATGGCACCAGAATTTGCATGCGAATAATTTATATCTGTCTCTTACATTTTCTTTTTACATGCGTAAGTTACTTATTTCTCTACTTGATAATATGCAATATATCTGTTTCCCATCTATTAAATTGGGTATTTGGTCTCAATAATCTGCAATATATCTGTTTCCCATCTATTAAATTGGGTATTTGGTCTCAATAATCTCCAACATTTGCCAGTAATAAATTTCAAACTTTTACATAAAATTCAACACTGTACCACCCTCTACCTGTACTCATACCAAGATTAACTTTTTGATGTTTTGCATTTCTTAACACCACTAGATTTATCTTTTGTTTGTAAAAATTAACAATTTTAAAATGAATTTTTGATTTTCTTTAATCAAAAAGAAATTTCCAGGAGCTATAATTGTGAACAGTAAGGCTAAGAGGTTCAACATAAGGTATAAATGTTAGAACTTTTAAATCAACAACCTGTGTTTACAATTTACTTAAATTCTCTAAATTTCTCTAAACGCAAGTGAGTTAGGTGAGGCTGATGTTAATACTATCTCAAAGGTTCTTTGAAGGTTAAACAAAATAAAGCATATAAAGTGTTTTCCATGATTCTTGACATACAACCCTACAACTGTTTTTATTATTTCTTACTCTCCATCTACTAGGCAAGAGGCTGTTTCAATTAAATTAATTTTATCATATATCTGTATAACAGGTTAAGTTATAAAAATCAAATTTCAGAGAATATCCTGGAATCATTTCTTAGCGATTTCTTTTGGCTTTATCATTTAAATAAAGCCCCCGTTTGTATAATGTGACATTACAGCAAGTAAGGAGTGAAGTAAGCTAGAGCTGTCAGAGTAACTACGTGGTCTCCTATGACTGTAAATTCTTGAGATTAACAAAAATCAGTTATTAAAAGGGAAGAGATAACTATGAAAATTCATGAGTTCTTCAGTGATTGAGTTCTCAGTTTCCTATTCTTATTGCCACTACCCTAGTACAGGCTCCCATCATCTCAACCTGGACTACTGACAAAACTTTCCAAATATTTCACTCCTACCTCTTCCCATTTTCACCATATTTATCATTCTAACACAGTCTTGATCATGACACTCTCCTGCTTAGAAAATTCACATAGCTTCCTACTGCTCACAAAATATAATATAAAATCACAGGGATAGAATTCAGTGTTGTCCATAATAGAATTATAATCTACCATTCCAGCCTTATAATGTTATTTTTTATCTCCCACACAGTACACTAAAGCCAAATATATGTTCTTTTCACTTTTAAGCCTCACATATTTTTTCTTCTCCCTAAATGCCCTTGCTGGCCCCTAGTTCTTCTCCTATATAGATTCTTTTTTTGTTTGTTTGTTTTTTGCTTTTTAGAGCTGTACCCATGGCCTATGGAAGTTCTTAGGCTAGGGGGCGAATAGGAGGTACAGCTGCCAGCCTACGATGCAGCAATGTGGGATCCAAGCCGCATCTGTGACCTGCACCACAGCTCATGGCAACACCGGGTCCTTAAAATACTGAACAAGGCCAGGGAACAAATCAACATTCTCATGGATCCTAGTTGGGTTCATCAACCACTGAGCCATGAAGAGAACTCCCTAGATTCTTATATATATAACATATTATATCCTTATGTTATATATATGCAAAAATGAATAAACAATAAGCTTATATATATTATGATTCCAAGTGTCTGTGTGTGTATGTGTATATATAATTTCAATATAGCACACACAGTGGATTATAATAATTTAGGTACATGACCTTCTATTCTATTAGGTCATTAGCTTTGTGAAGTATGTATCTTAGCAGTAATAAACAATAAGCTAATATATATTATGATTCCAAGTGTCTGTGTGTGTGTATGTGTATATATAATTTCAATATAGCACACACAGTGGATTATAATAATTTAGGTACATGACCTTCTATTCCATTAGGTCATTAGCTTTGTGAAGTATGTATCTTAGCATTACATCTGGCACATGTTAAATGATAAATAGAGCTTTCTTAAATTCATGAATATGTCATGGGATGAGCTGTATTGCATCCTCTACAAAACACATAGACACTAGGCTTTACTCTGGTTCTCAGTATTGTCTCACTGCTATACATCAATTCTAAGATATACCAGTTATTTTTGACATCCATCACAAAATTATAGGACTGAAAAGGAATACAAGAATGCCCACTCCAGGCTTCAGTGATGCCATCATTACTTAGGAAAATATCTTCCATTCTAACATAATTTAACTTTGAATAGGATTCTATAATGTGCCCCTTTCACTCAACCATTTCATAATTAATAATGTCCTCTCTTATTTCCTGCAGACAGTCCTGAGATTATTTTTCAAGGTAATTGAAGCATTATTTTTTTTTCTCCTTTTGCCCCCTCTCTGGGAAGATGACATAATACCAGATGATTTTAAGAAAGTTAAATATATCAGAATATGCAAGTACTATGACCGATGGGTCTTGGCTTTAGAACTGAAGCTCTTCATCTATTTATGAGCATCTCTTTTCATTTGAGTTTGTTGATTCTGTCTTCTGAAAATTTCTAATATATAGTCTTCCTCATTCCCAAGATTCTGGTATATTAGCATTCTGACCAAGACAACTTTGTTTTCCCCCTTTGATCTGTGGGCCTTGGCTTTCCATGCACTCATTTTTAATCACTGAAAATGCATACATTTTACTTTGTTTACAGAATATTAATGACACTTATTGAGCTTTTAAGGCATCACTCATAAAACCAAGCCCTAGATAGGTTCAGTGGTTTGCTTACTTCATCACAAATTGATCTGCTTTAATTTTCTCCTTGTTCTAGTTGTCCGTTTTTTTTTTCCTCAAGAGACTTAGAATACAAAAGTAGTATTCATTATCAAACCTCTATTTTGGGTTGGTCACTGCATTGTGAGCTAAACATCCATTATCTTCTTGGTTCTTAAAATAACAGTATGAGATTGATGCTAAAAATGAAGGCTCATGAAGATTAAGCAGTGTAATCAAGGTTGAGTGTACATTTAAATCTGACTTCTGAGCCTACACTCTTACATCCCTCCCTTATTCTGAACTGGAATATCATGGTGATGGCTGTTCTAGAAATGTCATCCCTTATGATCATTTTACATAAGTTTACTTATTTCTTCTTTATTTTGAGCTTTGTGCAAAAGTAATAATTATACCTATATTTTAAATGAATACTATTTATTAAAAACTATGTGCTAAGCACAATACTCATATAATCACATTTCATACTCACAATAATACCCTCTCCATTTTACAGATGAGAAAACAGAGTTGGAGGGGAGTATCCCAAAAAACTTGGTGCAGTCTAAGCTTTAATAACTTCTGAGAGTATAAATATTACACCTTTTACAAAAACATAATTTGAATGTTTATTTAAATATTTAGTTTTGTAAATTTCATAATAATGTACTAATTTCTGTTTGTTATAGTCAGTGTTACCATTTTATATCAGAGAAAATGAATGCATTTCTTTTCATCATGTGTCATGCTTTTAAAAGCAGCTTATTAAATTTTTTCTATACTCATGTCACAAATCCTTCTTTTTAAATAGTATCTATAATGAACCAATGAGAAATTTACCAAGCTATCCCAAGGTAAGGGTGCTTTCTGGTACCTGTTGTTTATTTTATATATTATTTCTGCCATTTATTCTCTGTTTTATGGTCTAGCTACTCAAAATATTCATCACGGACCCTATTTGCAGAATTTCAGGCTTTATGCTAGATCCGTTAGATAAAAATCTGCATTTTAGCAAGCTCACCAGGTGATCTGTAGGCACATTTAGAAGCACTCATTTAGGCATCAAATTTGAACTATAATTATAAGATCATGGCAAGTGAATGTTCTGGACTTTCCACAGAGGAAAAAAAATGCTGAATATAAAAAAATAAACATTAGCATCAGACACCATACAAGAAAGGCAGAAAGAAACAAAATGAGTGACAGGTAGGCAACTATGCATTAGTCAAGTCCTTTGAAATTAAGAGGGTGTTATAAATATTGCATGCAATCCTATGCACAGAAGTTACAACAAACTAGCACAGAGTTGGGTCAGAACTTCAGAGAGTTGAAGAGAAGGGGAGAATAACTGGAAAAAAGTCCTAACAGGAGTGAATTTCTATAGAAATCACCCTAAATGAATACACTTTTGATTCACCTATAAATCTCAGTCCATGGAAACTACCCTCTTGTACGACATACCATACGACACACACAGACTTGATAATTCATCTTAAATTTTTCCGTGGGGTTGACAGGAATTTTTCAGTGTTTTAAATTCAAATATACATATTTTATAAATATATATTATGAAAATATATATTTAATAGAGCTATTAGTCAAATTCTAGCCTTCTGTTTTTTTTTATTTTTGTTTTTAACACTGCTTCTCAAAGTTTCATATAAGCAATTCTTTGATCAAATGTGAAAATTCTTAAACTGCTTTGTAAGAAAATTAATTTGGGCTTGGACTTAACTGCATTTATTTCCTGCCTTTACATTGTGCTATAATGCAAAAGGGTGAGAAAACACGTTGAGAATCTGGGAACATAGTCACTATTATTATTCTTATTTTAGTCAAGTTTCATATAAGGGTGTGGGAAATTTGTTATAAAATCAGATAAATATAAAGTGGAAAATTTAAAGTATAGAAATGTGATAACTACTGCCCTTTTTTCCACTTACATATTTTTCTTTAGTCGACCCCCCACACACACACCGAATTCTAAATAGTACCTGAGTATAGAGAATGAGAAAAGTGCAACTCAACAGTGCTACCTGGACCAACAAAAAAATGATTCTAATGTCAACTAATGAATAGAAGCCACTCAACACCTGATCTGCAATAGCAATACAATAAGATCTGCAGCATCAAGGGGTGTCAGGGAACTCAAGGTCCTGTGATGTGATAGTTATGATCATTAGAGAGCAAGAAAGGAAAGTGCATAGTTGTTTGGTAGAGTTTTATTATATGGCCTATTGACTAAATGTTCAATAAAAGTTTAAAGAATGGGTGGAAAAATGTTGGAATAATGAAACCATATTACATGAGGAAATAATATAAAAATTAGTATTCATATTGCTAATCAATAATGTCATATGGATCATCTACTCTTAAATGTAAATCAATACTAACTTTCAAAAATGCAATTCAGCAATTCATTAATTATTCTTTACAAATTGCACCAAAGAGTTGACCACAGATCTTTCACCGTTTCCTTAAATCAATGCAAAGGACACATCAAATGTAAAATGCTCCATGCTCCTAAGCTTACTAAAAATAATTGCTGCTAATGGGCTACAATTTAAATAGCATATGAAGAAAAAACATTCTGAGAGGTTACACCTGTTATTAACCTATAAAGTGGCTTGAAAATAGCACTATAAAACTAAGCAACATTCAGATGGATGTTTTCAAGGTTACCAAATCACATCAGAGATTTAAAGAAAATATAGAAAGAAATTCAATTCTATCTTCAGACAGTTGCTTTTTTAGAAACTGTCTCTAATTCAGGAATAACTTAAAGTACTTATTCAAACAATTTAAGGTATCCTTTTAGCCTTGATGTCTTTAAACCTTACCTGAAATGTTGAACCTGCAGGTTAGGTTAGGCTAGGCTTTACATCCCTGCTGCTGTTTTACTTTTTCTGGTACAATACTGACTTTTAGAGAATATTTTGCAAATATCAATATTTTTGTATCTAAACTAAGCTGAAGCAACAGAGCAGAATGTAGCCTGCCAGCAAATACGCAATATGTCCCTAAAGATATCATAGCAGAATTTAATGAGAAAGTTAAGTAAAGAGGAAATATTGGTGGAAGAATAACACACAAAAAAGAGGAGAAAGATGGCAGTGCAAAGGTAAATACATTTAAAAAATAAAAAGCTAATATTTGTACACTTTTAAACAGGTAGAAAAATGAGAAACTTGGAAATGAAAGAGGCCACGAAGGAAGCCATGAAATTACTGGAAGATAGGATTAAAATTTGTTTTTAGATCATATTAAATGAACTTCTGTATACTGGTAGACTTTATCGTGCTAGGTTTATGTAAACAAGCACGATACCAAAAAATGACAGAAAATTTTATATAGAAACATCAAATCAAAAGAATATACACTACATTACTTTTCGCAGAACCAATTAAATATAGGCAAAACCTTAAAGATTGAAATGAACACAACTAAAGTGTTTTATTCCATTTTAGAATACTTATAGGATTAAATATAAAGTTTATGCTTATTTTTGTTATAGCACAGTAAAGTCAACTTATTACCATAGGTTTATAGTTCATTTAAAGAGCCATATTTCATGTAGCAAGGAAGAAATTAATGGATAAATAATTGATGAATTAATGGGTAGAAAAATAAAGGTACACGTCTCCCAATTATTGTGTATGTCTTTTTAGCTGAAGAGGAAAAAAAAAAATTTAGAGAAAATAGGTGCTTTAGCGCTCCTGCTATAACAAGTGCAATAGATGGGGTGACTTAAACAACAGAAATTTCTTAGAATTCAGGGAGCGAGGAAGCCTGTGATCAAGGTGCAACACAGTCACGTTCTGGTGAGAGCTCTCTTCCTGGTTTACAGACAGCTGTTTTGCTGTGTTCTCACGTGGTGGAGAAAAAAAGAGGAAGCAATCTCTCTCCTGCTCTTCTTATAAAGACACTCAATCTCATCATAATGGTTCCACTTTCACATCTAAATTATCTCCCAAAAGTCTCATTTCCACATACCATCATACTAGGGCTTTGTGTTTCAACATATAAATTTTGGAAAGACACAAACATTTCAGTCCAAAGCAATAGAAATAAATGAACATCTCATAGCCAACAACTGTTTTAAGCTACAATTTGTCTTCCCTTTTCCCTCTGCCAAATTTATCGTGTATGTGTATACACACACACACATATAAAACAAAATCAGGAATTCAATTATCAGGATATAAGTATAACTCTAAGTACAAATCCTAATTGATGAGGTATTCATTTAATATTAGAAGCAAATCTCATCTATATAAATTTTTTCTGGTAATTATTAAAGCATAAATTATCAAAAATTAATGATTTTTTAAATTAAGATTTCACATTTTATAATTAAGCATAGCTAGGTTTGTATATATTTTATTTTTGGGGGGGGAGGGGCGCACCAGTGGCATATGGAAGTTCCCAAGCTAGGGATCAAAAAGGAGCTGCAGCTGCTGGTCTGTACCACAGCCAGAGCAACTTGGAGTCTGAGCTTGGAGTGTGATCTACAGCACAGCTCATGGCATCGCGGCTCCTTAATCCACTGAGCAAGGCCAGATATCGAACTTGCATCTTTGTGGATATTAGGTTCATTTCCGCTGAGCCACAGCGGGAATTCCGTTTGTTGAAATTTATAAAGATTATTTTAAAACCTGGATCCAAATTGTTTTAAAGAGTTTTAATTTTACATGGTATAATAATTATATTTTTGTTTCTTATAAATGCCAGCTTCCATATTTATTTAAGTTGTAAGTTGATGATCTATAAAATGTTTTCAGTGACTTTAATTTTTGAAAATATTCAACAGTAAATGATCATGCACAGACTCAGGAAAGATTATTTAGAAAAAGGAACTCCTTAGGAAAATCAACTACATAATTTTACCTATGCTTTTAGTCTCCTCATGTATGACTAATACAAATAATAATTACCAAGTATATCTTTCAGTGGCTAATCTTTTCCAATAATATTTCACTCACTTTTATAGGACAGGCAGTTTTTTTTTTTTAAACCAAAAACGTAACAAAGGCTTAAATTCCTATGAAAAGAAAAATTTATGATAGGCTACTAGGTTTTCCATTGCTAAATCTGTCCTTTAATCATGGCATTTATTTAATTTCCAAACTTCTTCAGTGTAACTCACATATATTTGAAATAAAATATGCAAATAAATTCAGTCTCTGGAGAAGGGTAAATTCAACCATGAAGCAGAAAGATTTCCATTTTCCTAATGCACTTTGGCACTTCTGTGTGTCCACTTACATTAGCCTATGAAAGTATCTCCAGCTCTGTCAGCCCCCAAGAATATGTTAAAACAACACGATAAATTTAGAGTTCTGAGAGTAAATAAGCCTTGTGTAAAAAAGGCCTTCCGGACCACGTAGGTAAAGCAGAAACATTCCATGCATTTTAAAAGCCTATAATCATAATTCTCCACCAAGAAATGTAATATATGTTCTATCAGAATAATTATTTTCCTAAGTATCGGTGCTACTAAACCAACTGTCCTGTTCTCATTTTCTTCTGGTCAGTACACAGTGTAATGCTGGCAAGTGTGTCAGGAAAGGAAGAGAGGGCTCCACTCAGGTATGTTGTATGTTTGGACATTAAGCACTCATGATTAGCCACATACCTAACTGCACAATGTAATGAGGGAAAATATGCCAATTAACACAGAAGGAAAGTGTTTACAAAATTCCTACTAAAAATAATAACAGCAGCACCTCAAATAAAGCAAAATGTGGAGTTGAATCTCTATTTCTAAAATACTGATATGACTTGAGATGGTTAAAACTATGTAAAAGCAAGGTAGTTTGCAAAGACAAGGTTAGAGTGCCTTTAATAAGTTTCTTTGACCCTCTGTCAAATTGTCTCCTCCGCATCCTTACCTTCCTTACAGGGCACAGTGGGGATAAGTACATTGTTAACTGTTTTTTGATGAGAGGGTAAAATGAGAGATCAAGGTCAAAGTTAATGGTGCAAAATTTTGTTTTTGTATGTTTTAATAAGCCTATATTTCTCTGCATATGTCCTTTTAGGGAGGTCTAATTCTTTTTCTTTTTAAAGGTCAAAAATATCCATCTAAAAGAATTGCTTCCTTTTCATGAGAAAGGAGAGTAAACATTAACACTGAGACAATAAAAAATAAAAGAAAGAAAAAAGGAAAGAGTATCATTTTTAAATACCAGGGTTTATCCTAGAAGGAAATGTGCCAACAGGAATTCACTTGCATTCATAAACATCTTTGGTCTTATTTTTAAGAGTAACCATTTCTTTTTTAACTTCTAACTTCTTTGTTTCTCCCAGTTTAGCATTTTTTCTTTTCTTTTTAATTAGCATCCCAGTGTTAATTCAGTCATTAAATCTTTCTAAAACATTTTCTCTAAGTCAAAAGGATAAAAAAATAAATAAATAAAAGGAAAAAAGATAAAGAATTTTTCTCCTTTCCTCTCCAACCTGACCATTTTCTGGGTCAAGCTCACTGTTGCATTCAGTTGACTGGCAGAAGGGAAAGACAGGGTGCTCCTGAAGAAGGTCATTTCTTTCCACCAGCTGTGACTTTTTTTCTGCTATGCTAAGTTACTGATTGTCCTATGGCCACGATTTGAATAAATAAGTATAAGAAATCAAGTACCAAGCCAGTACAAAAAGAAGAGAAGCAAAACTGTAACCAGTCCAAAAAGTTACTATCGCCTTCTTCTGTTCAAAAGCTACATGTTTTAAATTTGGAAGCTTAAAGAAAATCTAATTTAATTCTAGAAAATATACTCTGAGGACAAAGGCCATTTTCTATAATTTATTAATAATTTTAGCTTTTTCATTATGCATATTAATATTTTGCCAAAGACCTGACACATTTTCATTGTTTCTCAAGTAAAATATGTCAAGTGAGTCATCTTATGGTTGAGTATTAATGAGGCATATGAGAACAGAGCGATTGGTTTGGGACTATGAAGAAGAATTAAAAGGGATAAAATGAAATTTTGAATGTTTAAAAAGTAAATATGTATGTCTCAATATTGCTTGTTGCTTGGATAAATACTGGAGGTTTTTTTTTTTCTTTGAAGTTTTACTTAAAAACACAAACATCACTTTTGTAAAGATAAGGAAATAATGATCATGTGGATATACAAGTTCTTTGGTGATTTATAAAGAATAGAAAATTGAGTTTAGTAGAAATGATGTGCACAAGGCCACATAGTTAATAAATACATTAATCAAAGTAGAGCTAGAAACTTCCTTCCAGGAACCAATCTAGACATCTACTCCTATGGAGTTTCTGTTTTTGTCGTTACAAAAAAAGATTCTTTTACTCTAATAAAAGGCATTCATTTCATTTCTTTATGCTTTACTAATATACATCATTACTCTTTCTTAGTCTACATTTGAGAGTTTTCTATATATAAATCTAGGATACAGGGCAAACTCTTTCATTGTACCAAGCTCAAATTTCTCATCTACAAATGGAAACAGAAATTGCACTTACCTCATTGGCTTATTTTAAGAATTAAGAGATAGTCTATATAAAGATTACTTACTATAGAGCCTGACACACGGTAAATGATTTGATATCTTAAATATTATTATTCTACATTTCCATAACCATCTCTGATAGTAAACATTGAAAATTGAGCCTTGGCCCATAGAATTCTCTTTGTATAATACTTTGTACGGTCCCATAACTAAGGCAGTGAAGTAATATACCTTGTACAGAAGGATAGGTGATGATAATACAAAGGATAAGTCAAAGCCCATAAGTGTAATGTTTTACCTTTATACTATATTTATTAGGCTTGCCTATAGTTTATATTAAATGCACATTCCTTAGTTATACCATTGATATTTTAGAAAACCTCTTTGGATGTTATTTTAGTGAAAAGACTGAAGTCAAATACATGTGTGTTATATCTGGTTCTAGCATATACCAGTGCTTACTTTAAGCCTACTTAAACTTCTTCTCATCTGAAAAAGAAAAAAGAAAATAAACAAACAAACAAAAACCTAAAGGGGGTAGTGTTAAGAATATCAACCTCACAGAACTATAATATGAATTAAATGATTAATTTGGATCACATTTTTGGCCATACCCATGACATCAAAAGTTCCTGGGCCAGGGACTGAACCCAAGCCACAGTAGTGACAATGCCAGGTCCTTAATCCACTGAGCTACCAGGAAATTCCAACCATTCTATTTTTGAATGTAGACTTTTTGTTTGTTTATAAAGAGCACAACTTCAAGATAAAAAAATATTTGTTGGACAAAGTAGACCTTTAATACCCTACTACTATCTACAAACATATAAGTAGCATCCTAATGCTTAGGGCAGGAAGGAGCCCCTGAGAGTGTCCACATAACCAACAACAGGTTTATCTTCCCACATCACTATATATTCATCTGTTTTGTACTGAACTGGCCATTGGAGGCTGAGCTATTCAGTAACAGAACCCATATGTTATTCATACCTTTGGCCTTAACACCTGGCAGCACTGACATATAGACACTATGTTCTCAAAAAATGAATAAAATACAGGGTAGATATTTGTAACTTTAGGGACATTGCTCAGTACGGGGGTCAGACAGTCATTTTAGTCTAGTTAAACCTGGGAAGTGAAAAAAAAAATCCTAGCCATTAAAAGCACAGACTGGAATGTACAATAAAAATAATTCCAGCTGTCAAAAATATACATGGAGGGAGCGATAGGAAGAGAATACACTGGCAAAAAAAAGACAAAAATAATTTGACTGAAAAGTAAGTCCCCTCTGCCACTGTCCAGACAGCCTGTCAGTTTAATTTGCAATTGGAGAAAGGGAAGGGAGATGAGTCAAAACAGGTGTTTGTTTTTTTCTTTTTTTAATGGGGGAAAACCAAGTGAAAAGCACACTCTGCCAGCTGTGAAGAGCCGCTGACACCTGTGGTTGCCACATCCCATGCTTGTGAGATAGGTCAGAAGCAGCTCAAGACAGCTGATAAAATGAGGTGAGGATACAAGCAGGTGAAGCAGGCAGGGGAGAAACCTTGCTGGATTACAACAGAAGAAAGAACAAATGGTGCCCGTAAAATGTCCAATTTCAAAATGTCCATTTTTATCTTTGTTTTTCTAATTAGTACAAAGTCATACTCTCTTTTTGCTTCTTCTGCTCACTAAATAAAATGTGATGAAAATGGATAAAAATAATGTTTTGCCTTATGTGCAGTATACCACTATATATACCTGCCAGGCTCAACTAAAGCATTGGAATATTCTCTCCTAGCTATTTATACTCACCCCCCCCCCGCCATTTTCCTCACCCTCCCTCTGATGCCAGGGCAGTAAAAAGAACTTATCCTCTGTAAGCAGAAATGTGTGGAACTCAAAGGAAATGACTCTGGCTACAACTCTGACGGGTCACGCTGGGACAAGTGTAGGAAGATGTGAGCATTTACTTACTAATAGAAGCAAGACTTAAAGGACAGGACAGGATGAATGGGGGTGGTTTCTTTGAGCATAGGAGCTCATCATGACCATACTTAGATTTTAAATGTAATTTCAAATAGTTACACATGGCAACTCATTACAGTATATGCCCTAGCTTTCATTAGTATCATCATCCTGTAATATCTTGTTTTAAAAGAGGCCCTAGAAATAGCACTTTGGAGTAACTGACAATGGAAAATAGAAAAGTGATGCCATGAGAGTGATTAAGCTAAAGAATAAAGTAAGATGAGAAGAATTAAGTACACATTTAAAACTAACATTCCTTTCAAGTTCTTGCTTTTTAATTGTCTAATATATTACCCTCTGCATGATTTTGGTCATGTCAGTGAAGAGCAGCTTGGGCACCATGCAGGCTGACGAACACTCAGACACTATCCAGAAAGGAGGCTGAGAGACAACATAAGCATTCAAAGGATATTAATGGGCTCAGCGTGTATGAGAAGCTCATTACCAGCAAGTGCCTGAATAAGATGTGGTTATTATCAGAATGATACAGAAAAGTGGGTGAGCTGATATCTTTAGGAAAAGGAAGTTTTGCGTTTGAAAGGATAATCTTTCAGTGGTACTTTATAGCATTCATATAGGAATAATGGCCTAGTAGATACCAGATGACTAGTAGATACTTAGTACACACTAGATACTGCCACATACTGGATAGAAAACTTGGAAAGTTCACAAAATTTTAAGGTTACCTCGCCCAGTGGAAATATTTCCTAATACACAGTGAGGTAGATCGTGACTAACAACCATAGATTGAGCAAGATAGCAATGAAATGCTAGGAACTGTAGTCCAAAAAAATTGCCCTCAAAAAGCTGATTTTTTAGGAACAAAAAGGTACTCAAACCATTTATTAAAACATAGCATGATCACTGCAAATAATTGAAATAGTGTTAAATGGGAACATAATTGAATATGCACATTAATAATGGCATTAAATCTATTTTTTGTCTCAGGAGTTAAAGAGAATTCCAGAACCAGTGGTGACTCTGTATAATCTTAAACAATGAGTTGCAGTTAGCTGTCAATAAGAACAATATGCACAGGGGCAAACAAACAGATAAAGTGCTCAGGGACCTTATAAAAATCTAAGTGGTGAGAGAGCATAAAGTGCTGAAGTGCACAGCAGGAGTTTTGGTGATGAGAATGGAGAGTGGGGCACTGTTCAGGGCTGTGGAGAATCTTGCATGTCAAAAAGCTAGGAGGTCTTTGTTAAACTGAATCCTTCTGATACAATGTGGACAGGCAGACCAATTAGAATAAATACAATACAAGGTGAAAAAGAGTATTTGAGATTCTAATGCTTAAATTTCAAGCTTATATGTAACTAATGAATCTTTTGAACATCCAGGTTTTATAATCAATTACATAAGTAATCCATTTTTTGGAGCACAATACTCATCTCACTACTTATTTTTGATAATTATTTTTCTACAAAAAAACAAACTGTGGATTTCTAAATACAATTGTAACATAAATAATCTCAAGGACTAATACTTTTGTTAACATAAAGTAACTGTAAATAGATTTTTTAATAATAACAATTGTTAATCATAGAAGGTATTAATAAATATTACATTCTGGTGATTATGGGCAATTCTAGAAAGAAAACACCAATTTTGGTACTACTGAAAATTTTACTCTTAAAATTCTGGTTATTAGACTGTCATGTTCATCAAGAAAGTTTTTTAAACATTCACTATTTTGACTATTGATATTTAGTACTTTTTCAAATTCAAGCAGTTGAAAATCTAAGCAATATTAATTTAAAATGACTTATGATTAATAGGTAGGTGTTTATCTAAGAAATCTTAAGAAAATGTGTAGGAAAAACACTAGTCCCAGCAGAAGTTCTGTTAAAAAAGATAAAATAAGAAAAGCAGTTCCATAGTTGATTATACTTGGAAACTGTAGAATTTTAAGGAATTCACAAGCATATAAAGCTATGAGGAACACAAGGGAAAAAAAGGGACGATTTTATATAACAATTCAAAAATTTCCTTAACCATATAACTTCTTTTATTTTAAAAGTGATACTTTTAACATTATCATCATAGTACTATCACTTATTGACTCATTTTTTGCTAAGAATTTTGTAGGACAAACATTATTTCAGTTAATGATCCTGTTATTTATGAATTATTATATCTCTGCTCAAATGAGGAACCCAAGGCTTATAGAAGGAAACTATTTTGGACTCCCACAGATGGTAACTGGCAGACAGGGAATGAACCTAAGACTGTTGAGTTCCACAAACTATATACATCGGCATCATCTAATACTATTTACTTGCAAAGAATTTGTCTTTAATTTGAAAAATTCCTTCTGAAAAAGTTGATATAAGATTTACCAGTTCTAATATTATAATTCTTACTACTAACCTCATTTTAAAATTCAAGTTATTTAAAGGGTTTCTAAGTTATATTAGTCAATATACATTCCTGTATATAGCTTAATATATAGATTATTTATGTATTTGTGAAATCTTTTAAATAGTGAACCTTCATCAGAT
>PVHT020000066.1:3326851-3354607 GCA_004024745.2 Catagonus wagneri | reverse complement strand
GAAAAATTCCTTCTGAAAAAGTTGATATAAGATTTACCAGTTCTAATATTATAATTCTTACTACTAACCTCATTTTAAAATTCAAGTTATTTAAAGGGTTTCTAAGTTATATTAGTCAATATACATTCCTGTATATAGCTTAATATATAGATTATTTATGTATTTGTGAAATCTTTTAAATAGTGAACCTTCATCAGATATATTAAAATATTACATTTATATACCAAGATTTAGTTTAAAAATGTGTCCATATAATTATTTCCAGCTTATAAATGAAATATTAACATATTATATTCTCATTACATCAGTGTTGGTATTGAGTTTTTAAAGGTAGTTCTTTATTAAACTATGATATACCCAAACAGTCCAGAAATACTACTTGTGTATTCATTGCAATAGCCCTCATAGCAATATTCCCAGCTTAGTAGGAACAGAAATGCCCCAATTAAGGGGTTTCTGAAATATGCCAAATGAAGGTATTATTTCCTGAAGTAATATACCAAAATTTCAGGCCCTTGGTTGTCATTACAAGTAGATTACATGGTATTCTCCACACTGTTTTCAAGGATCTATTTTAAGAAACTTAATAATGCTATAGTCCATATAATGCCACAGCTAACACTTTATATTGTCAATTATTGTCAATATTTAAGAGACAAATTTTATTTTATTTTTTATTTTTTATTTTTTTTTGTCTTTTTGCCTTTATGTAGAGCTGCACCCGCGGCATATGGAGGCTCCCAGGCTAGGGGTCTAACAGGAGCTGTAGCCGCCGGCCTTCACCACAGCAACAGCAACGCGGGATCTGAGCCGCGTCTGCAACCTTCACCACAGCTCACGGCAACGCCGGATCCTTAAGCCACTGAGCAAGGCCAGGGATCGAACCCACAACCTCATGGTTCTTAGTCGGATTCGTTAACCACTGAGCCACGAAGGGAACTCCCATAGGAGACAAATTTTAAAAAGACACACTAATATGAGTTAAACTATAAAATATAATTGAAAAAAGAAAATTCAATACTTTGGGGAAAATATTCTCTGAATTTGTCATATAAACTTATTTAGAAGAAACATACTGAATGAAAGGTCTTATCACCATTGTGATGCTTTTATAAGCATAAATGAAATTACTCAGTCTTGACTTGATATTTTTAATATAAAGGATTCACTGTGTCATTTTGTCTTTTGTAAAACAAATACATTGATGTAATAAAATTCTACAGTTAGCGAAAAATGCCTATTTTATTGTCTTATGGGCTTGAGTATCCATCTAATGCTTCTACTAAAGTTATTATGAAGATTAAGTCTTGTGAATCATTTATAATCTTTCAATTTTTATCATGGAAAAATTACCAGTAATTTTTTTTTTAGCTAGTAAGTCTAGTGTTCAAGACCAAAACAATCTCAAAAAATAGCACAGTAAAAACAGATCTCCCAAGTTATCCAGTCAGTTCTAAACATGCATACAATACTAGGCTGATATTTTGTTTGGTCCAAAGAGAAATGAGAAAAGCAAGAATAATATAGCAACTTTTATATAAAGCTAAAGCTTCTCGATTTAAGTCCTTCATTCTCAGAGCATGTTATCACATATTTTTGTATTTCAATGCCCTTTATTTATTCATTTTTGTCTTTTTAGGGCTGCACCTGTGGCAACTTCCCAGCCTAGGGGGCTAATCAGAGCTGCATCTGCCGGTCTACACTACAGCCAGAGCAAAGCCAGATCTGAGGCATGTCTGTGACCTACACCACAGCTCATGGCAATGTCAGATCCTTAACAACTGAGTGGGGCCAAATATCAAACTGCATCCTCATGGATACTAATCAAGTTCGTTAGCACGAGCCGCAATGGGAACTCTCCGTGTCCTTTATTTATTAAATAAATATCTTATTGTATCAGGTTTGAATCTAATCTTTTAGGAATAGTCGAGACTGATCCAAATGAGAATAGGAGATTAAACTCAAAGTAATTGATGTTATGTGCAAGAAAAAGGAGTACAAGAAGAAATTAACATTTGACATCTACTATCCTTTACAAAAATTTTCTAATGCAATTATCCAGAAAAAACTGTGATATATAGCTTGTGTTCCTGTTTTTCAGGCAGAGAAACTGGGATTTAGAGAAGTTAATTCTGCCAAGGTGGAACAACCATGAATGACATCAGACTGGAAATTTAGGCTTGTGTGCCCCTGGAGCCCATGCTCTGTCTCCAACACTCCTCTGCTTCCCAAAACAAAAATACCAGAAAACCATCCAAGATTTGAAAGGACAGACAATCAGTTGGAATACTTACTAGGTTCCTGGAAGTTCCCCAAAATATTCCATGATGAAAGTAGCAGGACTGAGCCGAAGATGATTTCCTCTTAAATTTCAAGATTTCACTTTCATGCACAGGGAAAATACTAACTTGGGGCCTGGAAGAAGATGTAAAGCCATTTCTAAATGCTCACCTTCCAACAGTTCTGGTGCTTGGCTTCACTTTGCCCTTATCTCAGAGGCAAGACACACTGTATACTAAACTGTGTTTAATATACAGTCACTACAATGCTATAAACATTCTAATCTTTCCAGATACTCCAGTTTTATATACAGTTAATCACAACCTCAGGTTCTTTTTGTCTTATACCTGAGCACAGTTATTTGAATTTATTTAGCTTCTTTGGATGATACGCATTTGGATTTATTGGACTTTGTTCTAGATTTTTATGACTATAACTCTTACAGTCATTTACATTTATTCTATTATAATTTGATAAAAGTTATGTATTGAATGAATATGGTATACAATGCAAAGTGAATAGGTTTATATGTAAGTGTAATATGCTTATAAAGCACAAACGCATGAGCTATAAGGAGTTAAAGGATGAGTAATATGAGTATATAAACAACAACAACAAAAAGTAGACTATGTCAGTTGATATAAAAAAAAGTTGAATGTTTAGAACATCAAAAGAGGGAGAGATTTTGTGAGCTTGTTGAGTACACAAGTTAAATACAATCTGTGTTTCTTTGCAATGTGCAATACTTATGGCATAATATTTGCTTCTACTTCTTTAAAAAATTAGTTTGATAAAATGAGCTTCTTAGGAGCATAGAACATGTATTATAATATAACCTTATGACTTGGCAAAAAGCCTAGTAATGTTTAGCACCCAGGGATAATTGTTGAATAGATGGATGAAAAAAGTTAAATGAATGCTCAGTTTGTGCAAAACTCAAATGAACTTTCAAATGATTCCAACACTTTTGCCACTGGGATATCCCAGAGCTATCACTCCAGCTGGCTTTATTCTGCAGACTATGAACTTTTTTAAGACAGATGTAGTGGGCCTTATAAATCTGTTACAATCCAATTATTTTCTTTTGCAGAAAAATTGGTTTTCTTTTAATTAGTCATGACTTAAGAATCTTCTGAAATTACTTTGGAAAGGTTTTTTTTTTTTTTTTAAACAGCAGCACAAAAATAACAATTCCAATTACACCGAATTAAAGGAGAAGGATTCTTTAAAATAATTTTACGACTTGCCCCAAAGAGAATTAAGTGGCTTTTACAAGGTAACAAATAGAATAATGAAAAATTTTTAAAATAATTTAGATTTTCTTATTTCTAAAACTACAGTCATCTACAGAATGTACCACCAGGATGAAAATGTAAGCTCCACAAGCCCAGAGACATTTATTTCACTCTTCATTTCTGAGAGCTTAAGATATTACCTGGTTCATTAAATGCACTAAATAAGTATTTCTTAAATGAGTGAACAAACTGATGAAGAAATTAGAGGTGTAGAGTTCACTGAATCATATGGAGCCAATGGTGTACATTTGTTAGTATATTCTAGATGAAAAGGACTAAGTAAATTTTTTAAGTTATGAACAAATATTTATTGAAAGGTTCCTGTGTGCCAGGTACTATTCTGAGAGCAATGAATAGAGCAGTGAACAAAATAGATTCTGCCTTGCCTTTATTGAATTTATGGTCTACTGAGAGGAGGAAAACAAACAAAAACAAAATAAATACACAGTAGTTCTCAACTCTGGCTATAGTGTTTAAGTTACCAAGGCCTCAGACACCTCCCTGCCCCTACTGCACCAAGAGATTTGTATATATTTAAAATAGCTCAGGTAATTCTGGTGTGTGCAGTAAATCATGATTTTTGATAATTTCTCAGGCAATTCTGATGTGCAGCTAGGGCAAAGAAAATCCACAATAAACAAACAGACCTAAAATATAATGTCAGGTAATAAGTGCTATGAAGCAAAATAACATTTGCCAAGGGAAAAGAAACTGGAAAGGGCTACGAGAGTGCCACATATATATCAGAGGGGAGCATTTCAGGACACCAAGAAGATCAGTATGGGTGGAATGAAGGGCAAAGGAGCACGTGCATGTTCACCCCCACCCCCCCGCCCCAGCCCTAGGGAATAGTCAGGGGCCACTACAAGGATTTCGTGCTTTCACTTCAGTGTAATGGGAGGACATGGGAGAAATCTTAGTGAAAAGTAGTATTATCTAACACAGGTTTCAAAGACACTTGTCACGCTGCTCTGCAGAGAGTAGAAGAGAAAGAGTAGAAACAACAAGACAAGTCAGAAGTGCAAGAGATGATGGTGGGCTCTGATGGAAATGCTGGCACCGGAAATAATGATATATGATTCAGTACACATTTTGATGTTAGAAATGAGAGTATATCTTCATGACTGGATGTGATGTGAGGGAAAAGGAAAGTAGTCAAGGGAAAAGGAAAGTAGTCAAGTATGATTCCAGAGTTCTTAGCTCAAGCAATGAAGTGAAAAGCAGTATTGTACTTATGATTCTTGGAATTCGTGCTTATATATTTCCATTCTAAGTTAAAAAAAAGGTGGATCCTACTGTCTTAAAATAGGATAGTAAAATCTATTCAGGGTTCTGTTTCACATGTATATATAATCCTAATTATGTGGACACAGCATAAAAGCATATTTGCATCAGTACATGCACAACTATAAAACACTCAAGTCTAAAGAGACTTTTCTTGTTCCACACTAGAAAATAGTGACAAAAAAGAAGGTAATATCATGTTATAATGCAGCTCTATCATATCTGATTCCATCCTTATGAACCTGAAAATTATTTAAGAATAATAAAAGCTAAGAAGAACAATAAAATAAGGTATCATCAGAGACAGCCATGAATTCTTGATCAGATCGATGAATAAATTTCAACCCCGCAGAAGCTTTGAGACAGTAAAGGCATGATTAAATTGGTTTTGTATTAATTTTGAAGTTGCCACTTCTTTTTTGATAAAACCATTTTGAATAATGGTTGAGCTTCATTACTGTACCTAATTTGCCGTACAATATCACATTTCCTCGTTTTGTTCCGTGCATCACTATAAATTTGAAGCTATACATTTTAACCTCAAACCATTCATAGTGCCATTAGCAGTTTGTTTCATAACAGCCAGTTGCCTTTTAAAGACATTTCTCACTCAGATACTCTTCTTTACATAAATACTTATGACTATTAATAACATTAATTACCATTTATTGAGTACATGGCTATCAATGTACATTTTAGTTATAAAAAAAGAACTAATGCTGTGAAACATATTAAAAATCCCGTTTTGTTGATGAAGAATATAAGGGACTAAATAAATTTAAACATTGGCTAGTATAGTTCTAAAGTTTCCTTTAAGGTCTAAGATTTTGAGTCCATGTATTTCATTTTTTCTTTAAGTTCTCCTTTTGCTTCTGGCAATAAAGTATAATAGATTTTGAGAAAAACTGTCCTGATATAAACCACCTAAAACTATTAGATATATGGTTTAGATGGTAGAAATTCAGGGAAAGAAAATATTCAGGGCCAAATTATAAGAATTCCTAAAGCAAGGGAAATGAATCCGAAAGCCTTCTTGAGTAGCCTAGTTTGGATATCTCAAACCACTCAAAAAGGCAAAGGACAAAAACACAGAACGCAGAAAAGGTGGCAGGATGAAATAATTAGTTTCCGTAATATGAGAACTCTGAAAAGCAACACTCTTGGTAATACATAAACCATGAAAAACTCTCCTCCCAGAAAGAGGTATAATAGACATACTCGCTAATTTAGGCCTTCTAAATAGACCAAACAAAAAGTATTAAACTAAAGGAAAGCAAACACAGCTATACATCATTTATAAGAAAATTCCTAAAATATAAATCCACTAGAAGTTAAAAGCTGAAGGACAGAAAAAGATCTGTCAGATAAATTCTAAAGAAAAAACGATATGGTATTGTTATATCAAAGTAAATCCTGTAATAGTAAACCAAAAAAAAAAAAAAGGGGGGGAGATAATGAGAGTCACTACAAATTAAGTTTCAAAACAGCAGAGAGATATGTTTAATTTTAAATGGACTTGTAAGACAGCTACAGAATATTTAAACAAAATATTGGCACAGTCACTAGAATAAAATGACAATTATATCATTATAGTGGCAGGTGTTAACACAATTCTTTTGGTAATTTTTAGATCATGTAGACTTCAAATAAAAAATATAGAAAGAGAAGATGTGAACAAATTAGGTAATAAGGCTGACATGATGGTCATAAACGAGCTGTTTCCAACAGCGGAAAGAACACATTTTTCCCCAAGAACCCCTGAAATATTTACAAATATTAAACATGTACTAAAAGTACCCAATTTCATAGTGACTATACTCTTATTACAAAAAAAATTTGAAATGAAAACTAGAAAATTTCATTTTTCAAAGTCTAATTTGCTTAGAAATTTAATAACATACTTCTAAGTAACTTATGAGTCGAAGAAGAAAATCATAGCTGGAACAATACCAAAAACTATACATATTATCAGAACTTGAGAAATATATATACATAGCACATAAGGAAAAAACTATAGACTTGTTATATTTTGACAGAAAATGTAAAATTAATTATTGAGCATTTAAATTTATAAATCAGAAAAAGAACAAGAGAACAAAATTTAAAAAGTTAAATAATTTTGGAGTTCCCATCATGGCACAGCAGTTAATGAATCCGACTAGGAACCATGAGGTTGCGGGTTCAATCCCTGACCTTGATCAGTGGGTTAGCGATCCAGCGTTGCAGTGAGCTGTGGTGTAGGTCATAGACGCGGCTCCGATCCTGCGTTGCTGTGGCTGCGGTGTAGGCGGGCAGCTACAGCTCCAATTGGACCTCTAGCCTGGGAACCTCCACATGGCACGCGTGTGGCCCTAAAATGGCAAAAGGCAAAAAAAAAAAACAATGTGGGAACACTTTTGTTGAAATTTACAAAAACAAGCAAACCAAAACAGGAACGAACAATTTTTAAAAGAGCAGACACAATGTATTAGAAAGTCAGACACAACAAAAAGGATCATGATATTCCAAAGAATTAAATGTTAATTCAAGAAAATAAAAATAGCAAATACCAAGAAAATTTAATAAAGAAACAATGGATGTCTTAAAAACCATGATGCAGGAGTTCCTGTTATGGCTCAGTGTAAAGGAATCTGACTAGCACTCATGAGGATGAAGGTTCGATTCCTGGCCACACTCAGTGGGTTAATGATCCAGCATTGCCCTGAGCTGTGGTGTAGGTCGCAGATGTGGCTGGGATCTGCCATCGCTGTGGCTGTGGTGTATGTAGGCCAGCAGCTACAGCTCCAATTCAGCCCTTAGCCTGGGAACCTCCATATACTGTGGGTGCGGCCCTAAAAAGATTAAAAAAAAAGGGGGGGACATAATCATAGATATGATATAAGTGGAAAGAAAATATTATTTTATAAAAATTTTTGTTAATACATTTAAAAATCTAGGCAAAATGTTAAAAGTCCTAAAAAATTTACTTAAAAAACTTACTCAAAAATCAGAACTTTTGATAGTATTCATCTAGTTATTAAAGGAACTGAACCAATAGCAAAAAAAAAAAAATATGCCCTAAAAACCATCAAGTTCACTTTTTTAAAATCTAACAAAGTTTTTGCCAGTTCACGTGACAAGAAAAATATAAAGTATAGCTTGTTAAAGAAGTATCCAAATTGCTTCATTTTCAGTGATAATATGATTATCTATCTACATGCAGGCACCAAAAGAATTTTACAATTCATAATTAAATAGAGTAATTGTTTGGCAAGGTTGTTGTATATACATTTTTACATACTAGTAGTTAATTTATAAAATATTTAATTTTAAATAGATATCTTATACAACCTCGAAAAAATCAGGGTACCTAAGAATAAGTTTTACTAAATAACATTTAAAAGTTAATGTGCTAAATATTCTGAATAAAACAAAGATAAGAAATTCACTGAATTTAAAATGCTCTTATAAAGCAACGATAATTTGGGGAGGTCTTTCGATTTTACTGACTATTGTATTTTTTTAAAGGTGTCAAAGACTCATAGTATAAAACAATGGAAACATTCAAACCAGTAAGAATAAAATTTTTACATATCCCACTTCTTTCATTAAATGCTCTTTTATTTCCATTAGTCATTGCATTTAAGTTCAGTGAAATGCCCTGAAGTAATAAAAACACCTGAGGAAGTAAGAATAAAATAAATATGTATCCAACTCCTATTAATTAGAGAATATTCCATACCCTCAATTCACTGCATTTCAGAGCCATCATCGTTGTCGTTTTTGTGACAGAAGTTTTTGAAAAGAAAGCAATATAACTCTAACCCTTTTTAGTCTTTACCCATGAAAAGGTTATGTGTTTTTTTATTGTTACTGTGATGGCAGTGGCAGTGGTTATATTGGAACCAGAGCAGAGCCCTTGACACTTTTCCGATTCAAATTAAGCCCAAACCCTTTACACAAATAAAATTAACTCATTTTAATTGCTTATGTATCCTAACCACTTAGCTAAGTGTTTACAGTTTCTCCCCACACCTATTTGCTGGATGAATCCTGAAAGCTAATTCATCAAAGGGATATTAAAAAGGCTTAGTGCTTTAAAATGCAGATGCTAATTCCCCCACATAGAGAGGCCAATAGGCCCGTTTTTGTGTAAATGAGAGTTATGCTACTAAATCCCCCATAATGAGATTAAAATATATCGTGTAAATTAAAGCAAGGGATTTTTAAAGTTAATATAATGCTTCCCTGCTAGATTACATTCCATGTTTAAAACATTTTAATGAAAAAAAATCTTAACAAATAACACAAGAACAATAATTACTGAAATAACAAATTAAAGTGTTGAGCTATGCAAAGACTCACATTCACTGGAGATCAATAAAAATTAAAGTGAAAGAGAAAACCGTTTAATGAACTAACAAAATAACATAGTGGGAGTATTAGGGACTAGTAAATGTCATTATATTTTATTATACTCTCCTATCAAAATTATGCCATGCTCTGCTGTCTTGATACATTGTATTGTTTAAAACAAAAGGATAATCATAGTCACAGACAATGACAGTGAACTCGAGTTGCTTACAACTAGAGTGTATATCAACCACTTCATCATATTAAGAAACACCTTTAAAAGTACTACATAAACTGTCATATCTCCAAAGAAAATCACCTTTTGTAGCTCAGCTTTTTATATAAAAGCTATCAATTCTCTCAACTCATAGAATCATCAGTGCTAAAATTTAGAATAAAATGTTTGACTTGCACAGGTAATTTCTAATATACAGCCATCTGACTACATGACTTATTACTGAAGAACATACTAGAAATTGTTTGAGAAGGATTCCATGTACTAAAGATTTTAACCATACCATTTTTTTCTCCCCCTAAAATAAAAAGTGAAAAGTCTGTAGTTGATAGTACATATCGTCTCACGTTTCTATCTTAGTTTAAGCAAGAGATGCGGTTTTTACTTTAGTTTACTCAATTTTGAAGGAAATTTTTCCTGTTAAAACTTATGATGAGCCATAAAATAAAATAAATAAAAATGCTTGGTAAATGGTGTCACAAAACCACTGCAACATTTTTGACAATAAACTACATGAGCTAGGAAAAATTATCTATCCACTGGTACATTTTATTAGGCAATGCAAACAAAATACTTTACTGCAAAGCTCATAATGAGCAAATTTCCAAATAATTTTCTTCAGGTTGTTATAAACTTTATGTAAAGTAGCAAAAAGCCTCTCCCAGAATGTGGCCATAGTCATGTTATACTTAATCAAGGTTATCACTATATTTAGCTCTGTATTTACTGTCAAAGGAAAGATTCAGTCATTACCATGAAATGTAAGAACGCTTCAAGCTCCCTAAACCTGACAATTGCTAATCTTTAAAAGCTCTCTTTACACAAAACTTGACAGCTATAAGCTCACCTCTTGAAAAATACAGTATACATTGATGTATTAGAACGGTGAATTCAGATTTCTGAGCATAATATGCACATTAGCATAATATAATTGCTTTTGCCTTTAGGGTAGCCAATCAGATTGCGCAAATGCACCTATTCATAGAACTCTTGAAATGATTTGCCACTTGGGAGGTATAGTGAAACAATCCAATTTCCCTTTTATACAAATGATTTATGGTTCAAAAATCAAGAAAGTCTATTAAACTTTTAAGGAGCACATCTGTGTCTAGACACCAAAACATAACTCATAAAACATATTGCTAAGTTTTTCTCTCATATAGTATAACTGTCACATTGACCCCACCAAAAAAAAAAAAGCGAGAAGTACTTTACAGAAAAGTACTGTTCTATTTATTTACAGTACTTTTTAAAATAGGAAGGTCTATACAGATACTGAACTTTGTACTAAACCAAAATTACCTCAGAATATTCTTACTATATCGGAGACCGGGTATTTCCAAAATGCCTAATTGGCCACACAAAACAAACTTACTCACAAAATAGTTTTTAACCAGCTCAATAGTATTTTTATCATGGTTTTGAAAGCCTTTATTAAGGAGTACAGTAGTCTATTTTTTGAGTCAGTAAATATCTAGAGAACATCTTCCAAGTTTCCAGGCATCATACTCATCCCTGGAAATCAAGAGTCAATAAGATACCATATAAACTCTGAGTTCACAGTCAATCCCAAACCAGTTGGTAGCTCCAAGACAGTAAAAGTAACTGAGGGAGATAAACCCCAGGGTTAAGTTGAGAGAATAAAGCAAAGTTTTAATTTCTATGAAGCATTTGAAATCATATGTTGAATACTGATTTTTATGTAGCAGCACTTAATACCATCACTGAAGTGAGACAGCGTAATTTTTTACATTCTTTGTACCTTCTGCCCAAAACTAAGTTCTGGAGAAGGTACCCCCACTTTCCAGAAGTGACCAAATTAGTGCAGATAGGTCACTGTGTCAAATAATGTATTACCCTTGTTCCACCTGTGAAGTGATTCTCATTTCAACTGATTGACTATTAAGAATTGAAAAATGGGAAAGAAATGGGAATATAGCATTTGGTTTGGCTGCTTTTAGCAGTCACTTTCCAGCCTTAGTAAATGGATTATTAATTGCAGACTGAAGCTAAAATCCTCGTTTCTACTTCCAATCTTTGAAATCCTAAGGTCTCGATTAAAGTTTGTCTCCCACACCAAAAAGGAGTAAAAACTAGTTGCCTGCAGTATTGTAATTAACATGCAAATTTAAAATGAGATTTTTATGAATTATTCCTCTCATTTCCTCTACAGTGAAATTCCTTAAACCAACAAAAAATGTTTTCCCTTCATTCCTTCTAATTTCTCACCTCCCAATTCAATCTTCAAGTTGCAGATATCTGGATCCTTCCAACCCTCTTCTTTTACTTAAATTGCCTAGAAATAGATACCAACTGCATAAATGCAAAAATTCTGAACACAATGAATATTGTCTGTAACCAGTCTTACTGCCATTGACCATGGCTTACAGTTGTTGACCAGTTCCTCCAAGAAGCTCTTTTTATTTTTCTTGATGAATTACTGACTTTATTTCTTATCCTTTTGCATAGCTGACTTCTTCTCTACTCACTTTTTTTTTTTTTTTTGTCTTTTTAGGGCCACACCCATGGCATATGGATCTTCCCAAGCTAGGGGTCGAATCAGAGCCATAGCTGCTGGGCTACTCCACAGCTACAGCAATGCCAGATCTGAGCCATATCTGCGATCTACACCACAGCTTATGGAAACGCTGGATCCTTAACCCACTTTGCGAGACAAGGGATTGAACCTGCATCCTCATGGATGCCAATCAGATTTGTTTCCACTGAGCCCGGATGGGAACTCCTCTAAATGGTCTTGCTCCACAGACATCACCCTTATTTTCCTTCTCATTTTATACATCCTTCCTCAGTTCAAGTATTACAGATCTAAATGTTCACATTCCCTCACTTGCCAACTTGCTTTTATCATAGTTTAAGAAAAGTTTCACCTGATTGGTGTAAGAATGAGATCCTTCTTATTTAAGAGGCAGGTACTGGCCTTTACTGGTGCCACAGTATCAGTACATTAGTTCACTAGATTTCATGTAAAATATATATGTTTCTTCCTAAATAAACTGTAACTATGAATATCTTTGGTTGACAGGCTGTGTAAAAAGTAGAACTGAATTAAAAAATACATTTTATACAAAATCTTAAATCTGTCAAGATTAGCCTAATTTGAAATTTTTTATTAATCTCAAATTTCGGCTTTATATTAAAGACATTTTTAAATTACTAATCTCTATAAATTATCACTAGGCTAATTTTAGTTGTACCAATAGGCCAAGAACTTGTGAATTTGCATATCTAGCTCATATATTTTTGTTGAATAGTAAAGCCTACTAGATCTTAGATTCTTGCTATGCAAGGTGTGGTCCAGAGAGAGAGAACATGGCCATCTAAGGCTGGTCAGAACTGCAGAATGCTCAGGCTTTAGGCCAGATTTACCCAGAAATTACATCCCTTGGTCATCCGTATGCACATAAAATTTTGGGAAGCATTAAACTAGATATGACTCTGGACTTTCTGTCAATATTTTCCATTTATACAACATTCCCTCCAACATATTTAACACTCCCTCCTTGCCCTATTTCCAACTTATTCCTCCTGAAATTTCTATCCTAATAACTGGCTCCACAAATCCACTCAGCTATCCAAACCCATTATCTAAGAACTTCCTCACCCTATACATCTAATCACTAAATCCTATTTAATCAACAGTTTGGTCTTTAAACTCTTTCTTCCTCTTTTTATCATAGCACAATGGTAATCCAAGGCTTCATCATCCCTTAACTTGATATCTCAACAGTTTCCAAATTGACTCTATCATCATTGTCCCAGTATCTTTCACATTACATTGAATTTGTTTTTCAAAAGCTTAAATCTTATTTGCACTCCCTTAACTAAAGGTTTTCACACTAAAATATCTATTTTCACATAGATATTAATAGGTATAATTAAAACCCCTATGAAACTATGTTATTTAGCGAGCTGATAAATGAATTTAAATAAATGTATGCACTTACTCCTCTCTGCTCATCGGATAAAAATCAAACCCTCTTATCTCCTGGTACCTACCTGCTTTTGCAACCACTTCACCCACAATTGTACCTTCCTGAGTATATCATTCTGGGTTCAAAGCATTAAGTCATTTCATGTCACTATCTTTGTAAACACTGATACCTTTACCTAGAGTGTCTTCTCCCACATTTCTGAATTAGAAATATGTTTACTCAGTCTTCAAGAGTCTACTCAAATATTTCTGCCTTTGCTAATTAGTCTGACCTTCTTCAGATAAACTTTACCACTTCCTGCTTTTTATTCCCACTGTATCCTACTCTCTTTTCTTGTAACACTTTGGAAATTGTAAGAGTTTCAATGTTTATTTCCCTTATTAAACCATGATCTCTCTGAAGGCAAGAACTGTGTCTTATATCCCTAACTTATGACCCAATAATCAACAAAAGGTTTATAAAAATTAAATAAAATGAAATATGTGAAAGAATTAAGCAATAATAAAAATAAAAATTTTATAATATGAAATAGCATAAACACTTCTAACATGTCCAGGGACAAAGAAAATAGAGTCGAGTGACTGGTTAAAGAGGTATCACTTCAATTAATTATTTAGATTGATATGTAAAGACTGAATCTTAAAGTCACAAATACAATTTGAAAACATAGAATAGACTAGTGTAAAGAAGAAAGGGAACAAAATGAGAAAGACATTCATTAAGAGACAGAAAGAAGAAAAGTGAAAGGGACAGAGGTAACTTCAGTACTGCTTTGTATGCTGATCAAAACATAAGACAAAGCAAGCAAGGGAATGGCTAGTTAGCAACTGGAATGGCTGTGTGAACTGGCAGCTCTGGATCATTAAATCTGTGGCGCCCATAGAATGAATTATTAACACCCTGTCAAGTATTGTGTGCCTATACCAGAGTCATTTTGGTGTATTTTTTGATAAGAAATTCTATCTCCTATAGAATGTGGGCATATTTCATCAAAAATATGGGTTTTTAAATAGAAACAATGTGCCAAGTTAAAAAAAATCACATTTTATATTCTGTTTCAATAGTTACATGCAACAAAATGGAAGAGAAAGAAATATATAAATAGTATGGAATAATTCTAAAGCTGAAAGCATATTCTGAGAAACTCTCAGTAACGTGCAGAAAAGTATGCTTATGTGTGATTTAATTTAAGGGAATAATATTACCTCAAAGAAAAGAAAGTCAGAAAGTCAAAATATAGCAATCCTATTCAGTCTTTATGCTTTGCCTAATTTGGAAACTGAAGTAGATATGTGGATAAAAAGTATGTGAATAAAATATAATTATATTCATAATGAAAAATATAAACCTGCTGTAAAAATTGTTACTGATTTCCTTCTCCTATCTAAAATTTCTCAGTGTTAAGAAATGTTAAAAAGGAGATGAACTGCTTACAGTTTTGCAAACAGGTAGTAAAAGATATGAAGCCAGTCCTCATATATAGCTGCAAAATATATCAAATCAGCATTCTCTGTTGTTTACTTGCAACAAGTGAAAATCTGGATTGTAAAATTCTCACATGTAAGGTCACTACTAGGGATACTACTGAACTACTGACATCCATTTAAGATTTTAAAACTATAGACAGAGGTCAATGGAGAGGCATATTTAAGGTAGAATGCCATACACTAATACCTGGTGTGTAAGAGTCATTATCAGATACATGATTTTATATAAAAATTATAACAGTATATGAGGTGTGTTAATATTTACTCATGGGGTAAGAGAGTAATCCTATTGATGTAAGTAAGATAATACAAACAGGGCTCTTCCTAAATGTAATCACCCTATTGATAAAGACTAAAGATTAATTTTTGTTCAAAGAAGAAGACTGAAACTATATGAGGACAGTAACTCAAGCAGATGTAGTTAGAATCATTGAAATCTCCAAGTCATTGGAGTTAACACACCATACCCTAGGAAAGAATGACAGAACTATTTTAATATTCTCCGGAATCATACAAAAATATTGACTGAAAATTTCACATTCTTTCCTGGGAAAGAAGACACTGAACTTAAACCTAGGAAGAAAACCAACAGAAGGAAAGAGACTCTTCATGTAGTACTCATAAAAAAATAGCATTTGTTGTTTTTTAGGGCCGCACCCGTGGCATATGGAAGTTCCCATGTTAGGGGTCGAAATGGAGCTGGAGCTGCTGGCCTGATCTACACTATAGCCACAGGACCACGGGATCTGAGCTGCGTCTGCGATCTATATCATAGTTCATGGTAATGCTGAGTCCTTAACCCACTGAACAAGGCCAGGTATCGAACCCACATCCTCATGGATCCTAATCGGATTCATTAGCTGCTAAGCCACAAAGGGAACTCCAACAATCGCATTTCGTACACTGTTTCTTAAAATTGTCTTAAAGTTTTCTACTACATGCTTGTTTTCTCTGTTGTTTACATGGAGCTTTTACTATCCTAAAAGGCTATCCTATTAATTACTAAGATAATCAGTTCTTTGAGAAGTAGGAGAGAGAAAAAATAGCAGCCTGAGGCTCTTTTGAAATTAGACATTTCCAGAGTCTTAAGCACCTGAGCAGAACAGGTAGCTTACTTCAGTTTGCCATAGTTATTGAAAGACCCAGAATAAGAATAATCCCTTGACTTAAAGCAGTGATTTTATTTTATTTTATTTTGCTTTTTAGGGCCACACCTGTGGCATATGGAAGTTGTCAGGCTAGGGGTTGAATCCGAGATGTAGCTGCTAGCCTATATCACAACTCACAGCAATGTTGCCCACTGAGTGAGGACAGGGATCGAACCCGCATCATTATGGATACTAGTTGGATTCATTTCCATGGTGCCAAAACAGAACTCCCAAAAGCAATGATTTTAAAATTATGTTTCATGAAATTCAGTCTCAGTGGAGCTACTTAAGAGTCACAGGTTATAGGGAAGAGTAGGCAGTAGGATAAATCTGAGGCCAAGAAGGCAAGCAGGCCAAGCAGAAAGGCATCCTCTGTATTCAACCCTACCTTATTTAAGAGCTATTTATTCCACTTGTAATTATATTGAATATTGAAATTCAGCTTAAGATTTTGCTTGAGGGAGTTTCTGTTGTGGCACAGCAGAAACAAATCCAACCAGTATCCAAGAGGATTCAGGTTTGATCCCCAGCCTCGCTCAGCAGGTTGGGGAGTCAGCGTAGCCCTCAGCTGTGGTGCAGACTGCAGATGCAGCTTAGCTCTCACTTGCATTGCTGTGGCTACGGCTCAGGCCCTCAGCTCCGATTTGACCCCTAGCCTGGGAACTTCGATATGCCATGGGTACAGCCCTAAAGAGAGAAAAAAAATTTTTTTTTTGCTTGAAAATGAAACAGTTCTGCCTTAATCAGTCATCAAAATTACACCCTTAAAGCCGACCCCCAAAAATGACAACTCAGGGGGCAGGAAAATATATTTGCATAACACTAGCTTCACAGTTACTGAGTATCAAATGGGAAAAGAATTAAACCCTAGAGTGTAACAAAGTATTGCCAAATTTTATAGATGAGAAGAGGTTGAAAAATGTCTCATATGAAATCCTTCCATTCAGGTGAGAAACACTAAGGTCCAGAGAGATTCTGGGATTTAGACCAATTTACATAACTCAAGAGACACTGCAGGATACAGAAGTAAGCAGGAAATGGAAGCCAAGGTCTGAAGGGAGGAGGGCTGAACCTAGAACATCTATGGAGTGAACTGCCTCAGAATAGCATATGTTTTCCACCACTCAGAATGCTCAACAAGAGAAAAGGAAACATTGTTCATGGAGTATCTACCATGTGGTAAACACTTTTCATGCATTAAACAAACAAACAGAACCCACGACCCAAAGATGTAGATACTATTTTCTCCAATTTTACAAATAAGAAAACATTTAAATTGATGAAGGTACTTACCCAAAGTCACAGAGCTAAAACCATAGGAAAGCTGGAAAATAAACTCAGGTTTGTCTGACTGCAAAACACTTGCTTGTCTACATTAACAAGAAGCACCCTGCATACAGAAGACTATTTCTCGAATAGGTTTTTATAACTGATTCAATTATTTTAAGATAGCTGGATTAGAAGGCCCTAAAATCCCTAACATCTAGATCCTGTGGGTTAATCTGGGGCAAGCCAGCATAAGAATTCTAAATAACTGAGATGCAAATGAAGAAGACTAGAAGTTTGGGAACAGGCAGAGCAAGAAACATGGAGAATTCAGCGCAGAGAATAAGGACTAGAATGGGCAGTTGAAAGGAACACTTGCCAACCTTGAAATTATACTTGATCTGTCCTTGCTTAGTTTCTCTAGCCTCACAATGGCAGGGAGAAAGCTAGCTCCAAAGGACTTCAGGTAACTTTTTCAGCTTTTCTGTACTCCGTTCAGCATTAATGAGTTCTTTCTATACCATACAATGCATGTCATAAAACAGGACACTGGCACTCAGTTTACGGTTGACTTTCATCATTTTCCTTCAGTTTTATTCACATTCAGAATGGAGAGGCCATTTCAAACACATAAAATGTTTTCACAAAATATTATGGTCCATATAGTGATATTTAAAATTTGCATGTCTTCTTTTAAAAAGCACCTTGATTATGTAGTATTCATCTTTAAATAAATTTTAGCCAAAGCAGAGACTATGAAATCTGACATGGACTAGAATCTTGGCTTAACCACTTCCTAGTTTTGTGACCTTAAACAGTTTATATAAACACTATCCGATTCAATTTTATCATTTATAAAACAAAACTAGTGGTAGAACCTTCTTTATAGGTTACAAGTATTAAGAGACTTAACAACTCAAAGTATTTAGAACAGAGACTAATAAGAATAATTACTATGTAAGTATTAGCTATTATTATTTTAAAATATATTCTTAAAAATTATATCTAAGGTTCCAGAAAAAAAAATATAATATACATTTCAACAGTTTAACTTTTACCCACAGAATCAAAATTTTATTGCAATGTACTAGATAAGTTCAAATATAATGGGAAGGACATTTCTAAAGGCCCCAAATTAAACTTCAGGCTTTGTCACTATTACAAATTAATATATTTACTTAAGCAACTCTGAAATCTGTTAATATATGTATGGAATATTCCTGGCATGATAAAAGGGACTGCACTATTTCAGTAATCATATATTTTATTGAAGAGCCTTTGGGCTATTTTAATATTCAAATCAGTTGAATATTTAGCAGTAATAATGTAAGATTAATATTTGTACAGGCACTTGCTCCTTTAACAGCAGACATTATGGTCAAGCTATTACCCTGCAATAATGGAAAGATTTTTTAAAGCACTGTCAGGGAAGTTTTACAGGTTAGAATTTTATTCTGATACCATATATTTCCATAAATGATGCCATTTCTTAAAGTACGAAACATTAATCATCAACTTTCATACTCTTTCACTTTCAAGTAAAT
Source organism: Catagonus wagneri (assembly GCA_004024745.2). NCBI lineage: Eukaryota > Metazoa > Chordata > Mammalia > Artiodactyla > Tayassuidae > Catagonus > Catagonus wagneri. Next base: position 3,335,783 of record PVHT020000066.1, on the reverse strand, counting down.
TCATGCACCTTGAATTTTAACTACGATAACAGAGGCAATCATCTTATGATCAATTGTCTAGTTTTAATCATTTAATTTTTAAGAAATGCATCAGATTTTGAGATGTCAACAGTATATAATGTCTAACTGGGTTTATGAGGAAAACTTTTTATCTTCATTTTTTTACTCTGTTAATGTTTTGCCATGTGTATACTGCCTAGTAAAAACACAGATCAACATGATTTCCTTCTTGAATAAATATTTCATAATATTAATATAACACTCCTGGCAGTGCTTTTTGGAGGAATTGTTAAAACATATCCCTGAAGAGGATAAAGCCCCTCAAACTCACACTTTAAAATGGGTGTGCTATAATCAACCAGTAACACTGGCCTGCTCTGATTTGTCAATTTTCATATTTCTACTTTAAACAAGAAAAGCAACAAAATAATCTCCATTTGTTAAATACAAATTTCAATATTGCATGTGTTTAGGAAGGTGGGAAAAAAAACTGAATAGGTTTTTCCTTATGATGAAAACGGCATAACAGCCATGTAGGAGAGGCACCCTTGAACACAGGCAGAATGAAATGGAAACCTTGTTGTTTTTTTGTTTGTTTGTTTGTTTTTTATATAAAATTAGCTTCAGACTACTCTTATTTGAAAACATTTGGCCAGTTACAATATATGGTAGTCCTAGCCAAAAGCACACAGGTGTGTTACTTCCTTGTATTATTGCTTTATTTCTTCAACCCTAGGAAAACACCAGAAGCGGGGGTTCTATTGTGCACGCAGGTGTGAACACCTACTGTGGAGTATAAATTGTGTCTCCTTTTAGATGAGCAGGGAAGGAAAAGGAAGAGTGCCTTTGAGTATTTACTTCCTGGCTTGCCACTAATTAACTCAGTGGTCCATTTTGGGAAAATCACAACCTTTACACATCACTGTTTCTCATCCACAAAGCCTTATTTTGTGACACTTTATTAAACAGAATGTCAAACAGACAGAAGAGGTAAAAAGTCCATAAGGAACTGGAATATTAATGGAAAAGTGCTGCCACCTTCTTGACTTACAAGGCCTATTAATAGACCTTTTCTGGACCTTACTGTGGAAAGACAGTAAGAAGTCATAGATAGCTGGTGATAGTTCAGAAATGATTTTTCACATTACCAGGATTGAGACCTGTATCTCCCCCATGATCTTGCTGGATTAAGTACAATTTCCCCTTCTTTGTAGACATAGACAAGGCTCAAGAAGCTTTTTTTAAAATTTTTCCTTAAAAACAGCTAATAAATCATGGAGTTCTGACACAGAAGCCTGTTTTTCAGAATGTGTATCTAGAATTACTCTATGCACCACTGATTTAGAAGTGACCATAGACGGGGCTTGGGGCAGAGAAGCCAGTGGCACTGTTGGGAGAGGGTACTGAGAAAGAAACTTAAAGGGTTGACATTCTACAAATGAAAATCACTACCATGAATTGATAAGTTCTATGAACCAGATCCTGTGCTTGACACTTTATTATTTCATTAAATCTTCACAAAAACTTACATGAGCTTAGGTCCTATTACATCCTCTTCTTTATGTGAGGAAAGAGATACCAGGGAAGTAAAAGAATTTGCAAAAGCTCACGTGGCCCTTGCTTGGTAGAATTAGGATAGTTTATCTTCCTCCTGTCTCTCAGGAGAGTTTGTCCCATGGCCCGGTAACTGTTTTACAGTTGTTTCACAAATCACAGATGGACAGACTTAGAATAACCTGGAATGCAAGGAATTGCATCGCACTGGCAATTTTTAAGGTACACGAGTCAAAAGTTGTTTTCCCAGATACTATAAATGTGTGATTCTTTCAATACCATGAAAACAATTCACAGTATCTAAAACGGCACTCTGATTTAGTACAAGTGCATTTTTGTGAGTCCTGCTGTCATGCTGCTAGAGGATAAATGTTTACAGCAATCTGTCCTCCTAGACTGATTACTTAGATATTCTATATAAATTAGGTATTTATATAGAAATGAATTTAGTCTTAAAACGTAAAGTGCTCTACAAAAAAGGTGAAGCATCCCAATAAGACTTAATATTTCCAAATGTCGCAAATGTTTATAAGGTTTTGTGTCCTTGAAAGACACAAAAATGGCAGCAAAAAATATGCATTCTACAGAGTAACAGTTGAAGACTATATTAAATTACACGGACGGAAAATTAAATATTTTTAAAACTATGTGCTATTATGCTTTTATATTAAGACGTTCAAATGGAAAAAATACGTTTCTTCTCAGCTGTAAAGCTAGTTATAATAAGATAAAAATTAAGGATACTGTAAATAAGGCCAAATAATTAAGTATCCAACACAGTTAATTTTTCTTCTTTCCCTTTTTAAAAAGGCAGGGTGTGATTAAGTATATATTAATTTAAAGAATGTGGCATCAAGGTAGAGGAAAAGACATTAAAGTAAGACCTTTTTAAAATGGACTATGTATACCTTATACTTTTTACTTACCAGGAAAATCACTACATTTTTAGGCACACATCAGGTCTATTTGATGGATGGTCTATTTGGTGATGCTTGGACTTTGTGTTCCTGCCTACAACAGTGTCTTGCTACTCCAACACCTCTGTTGTAAATGAATTTGTATCTGGGTATTTATTTTAAACTTACAGTTCTGTTATCACTGCTAATATTCTAAGCATAAATTAAGGAAACAAACAATGAGACTGACTCAAGTACAAAAATATTTAAATAAAATATAGGGATATATATTAATAGAAAGATTCAAAATATAGCTTAAGACTTTATTAGAAAATATAATTGCTGTTTTATTGAGCACTTACTGTGTTCCTGGTAATATTAACAATTTATAATGATTTCATTGACTCCTTTTAATAGAATGCAATCATAGTTATTTCCACTTCACAAATTAGAAAACATGCATTTAGTCATCAAATATCTAATAAGTGGTAGAGCCAGGACATAAACCATGACAATTAGACATCAGAGCCTGGTTTCTTCTACTCTTTAACTATTTATATCTTAGCAATTCTTTGGAAGACATACTTTTAAAACTTAAACTACAATTGCCTTGGTTTTCATTCTTAGCCATTTTTTACTTCTTTTATTAACATGCAAAGAGGAAACATGGAATTAAGTATATTTACATTTAGAATCAAGCCACAAACTATTTCATGAATACCTGTCTACAAGAGTGATTCATCCTGGACCATCGCAAACACCTGAATATATTTTCATGTGTACCACTCATATTTCATTTTTATGTAAAACCATGTAATATGTAACGCTGTAACACAACGCTATTAATAAGTGTAATTCCAAGATGTAATATTTACCAGGTCATTTATTTCATTTGTTCCCTGAACCACCTGTAATTAACAAAGCACTTGGAAGTTCCCTTGTGGCATAGGGTGTTAAGGATCCAGCATTATCAGTGCCGTGGCGTGTGTTTGATCCCTGCCTTGAAACTTACACATGCTGTGGACTAAGCCCAAAAAACAAAGCACTTGTGTGGTGTTAATGATTACCATTCGAAGTTGCTGCCACCTGTTGGTGGTATTCCCTTACTATAAAAGAGCTAAGGTTTTGCTAAGCATATTTTCTACCATTAGTAACACTTTGCCATTTTCTAAATACTATGTTTTCCCATGTCAGACCTTAGCAAAGGTGTTACAAAACTGGTAAGTAGTGTAACGAGGTTTAAAGTATGAATCTAACTGAAACTGTCAATCACTATGCTACAGTCTCTTTCCTCTTAGAAAAACCTTTTAATAAATCTATCACATCCACACCATTGAATGTTCTGCAGTGGTAAATAGGGATGAGCTAGTTTTACACACGCTAGCAATAATAAATATCCATGATGTGGTACTAAGTTTAAATGAAGGTTGAAAAACATTTATACATAAATAACATGATTATACTTATTTAAATAATTATAGATTAATATCTTTAAGCGGAGATGGGAGTTGGGTCTGTTCCCATGAAATATTCATATTTCTTCCACTAAACTATAATGCTTGAATAAAAAGTTTTCAAGGTCAAGGGAACTATTCAGTATGTCAGGAGACTTAGCTGTGACATGTTTTGCCTTCTGTCAGTGAGTATACAAGCTCAGTCATTTTTTTTAAATCTCACTTATATAATATTTCCATCCGAAAATGATTTCTGGTTAAATATATCAGGGCACAAAGATGAAAGAGATCATCTCTATCTTCAAAAAGCATGTAATCTTTTTAAATGATCACTTCATTAGTGAATACTATAATAACTGAAAAAAAGCCTACAAAGATCTTTGCATTCCAAGAAACAACGTTAGCAAAATACAGGAAATATGTTATTAAAGATATTCTCTGAATCAACATGTTAATAAAATAAAGAGATTCCATTGTAGCACTGAATACCAGTACCAGACACTGTTGGGTTCTGTGGGGTGGGACACTTGAGACATTGAGGATTCCACGATTGAGTGAAGAAAAGGAGAAACTCATGTCTAACACTCATGTGAGTCAGAGTATGATAAAATCTGTAATATAAATATAAACAAAATGAATTGTGAGTTCACGAAAGAGAAATTTCCCCTGAGAATGAATCTGACCTAAACTTTGAAAAATTATTAGGACCTTATCAGGTAACGATGTAGAGAATAGCCATCCCAGGCAAACAGAACATAGAGTCAAGGTATGGAAATGGAATAGATTGTGAAAAGTTCGTAAGTTCAGAAAACATCAAACTATACAAGGTGATTACAGTTTGCTATATGTTAAGATGACTGGACAACAGTGATTTTCAGATGCTGAAGAAATGTAAATATTATTATGTAAGGAGGATAACTTCTTTTCTGTAAATACTGAGAAGTCATTCAGGCTTCCAATCAGGGAAGTGACCTGTATCTTTCCTCATTTCAGAGAGAACAACACGTAAGCAAGATAAAGGATGGATTAATGAATGTGAAGTGGCTATTGTAGCTATCCAGATAAGACATCATGCTAGAAATAATGGGAAAATAAATGAGAAGATATGAAATTTACAGAAGTATAAAATGAAAAATTACATTTATTCAGGCATCTAATTTTCCAGCATTAATCTGTTTTTCATTTAACAGTAAGAACCCTGTGAATGTTGAGAAAAGAAACAAAACAAAACAGAATTTTTTGTGTTCCTGGATACTAGCCCAATATTGTCATCAAGAAGACAAAGAGGATTTTGGATTTTCTACTATGCAGAATCCCTGAAGGATATAAAGCATAATGGAGAAATTCTCAGCAACTTGATAAGAGGAATGAATATGATATCAAGGAATAAGTACTCAAGGACTATCTTTTTTTTGTATGAAATACAAACACCAATAGCATGTCAAGAATATAGAGAAGAGATCTTCAGATTCACAGAAATATGGAGTTCTTTTATGATCAGAGGAGTCGAAAGACTTAGTTTTTACTTGTACTGATACTCAATGGTAATTCTGGCAATGTATTTAAGAAGAGATTCTGATGAAATAAAATGCTTGTGGTAGGCATTTAACTCAGAAGTGTATTTCCCATATATCCTGAGGTAAGGAAAAAATGTTCAATGCACACAGATGTGAAATAATTGCCAGACACATATGCAGCTGAAAATAAATATTGACATACACAAAACCTTCAATAATTTCATTTCCTGAAAAATTAACTACTCATAAGTTTTTATACTTATTTGCTACCTATAGATTTGCTACCTATAGATTCTCTATTATATAACTGTAAAGCCCAAAGTATAACTGGAACTCATTGATGGTGAAGGCTTTATCAGAGTCTTCCCCTGAATCACACAGAGTGGTTCACAGAGTGCTAGAGGATAATAAAAACCAGATAAATACTTTCTGCATCAGGGAGAAGAAAATACTCAGATGAATCTGCAACAGACGAGAGCATCACAGTAGCCTAGAATCACACAGAATGAACCATTCTACAGAATCATTCCCTAGGAGGACTGCATTCACAGTGCACAGAGCCAGCACTTAAGCACCACTTAAATAAAAACACCTTCTTGAATGAATTGGTAACAATAGACCTTGAGTATAAAATGGAAATGGAATAGATGCTGATTATGATGAATTTGTCAGCCTGCTAACTCTCGGCAGTTAAATTGGCAAGTGCACTAAGAGCACTGACAAAAAAATCAGAGAACAAGTCCATCAACTGTGAACCTTCTTGAAAAGAAAGAAATTGCACTGTATACGCATGTGCATGTGTGCATGTGTATATGCATATGCATGTAAGAAGGAAGACTAATGACATTACAAAGTTCGTGTAATGAAATAATGTGACTAAGTACATGCAGATTATCACGAATACAAAAGAAAACTTCAATTGAAGTTATGAAAAGCAGCACTTTAAATTTGGTTAAATACTGAATTCAATCAAATAACATCTTGCAACTGTTTCTAGGACACATTTTTCATAATTTTCAACATTCCTCTCACCAGTAAAGACCATGAGTTGAGCTAGACATAATCAAAGCAGTCTTATCCCTCTTAGGTTACCAGCTTAATAATCTGGTTTCTGTTAAGAATTATCCAGATGTCAGTATGTTTTAAGTAGTCGATGCCACTTTCGGGTTCTAATTGAAATTTGCTTCAAAAGGGGAATTTCCCTGAAAATACCATATTTCCCTATGGACAAAGTATCACTTTTTAAATCAAAAAGTTAAATTAAACATAAAAGAATTGAAAATAACTGTTTAGCTTTGACCCGCAGTCTTTTTTTTCCACTTGTTTGTAACAGACTAGCAAACAAATTCTACGACTTGCTTATAATAGGCTGAATTTCTATTCTTTCACCCCAATGATTTGTCCTTTATTTCCTTTTTAGGCACCCTTCCAGCATGTTTTGCAAGGATTTAGATTTCTTCTTCATGTGTTTAAGTTGCAGGTAATATATACCTGTTGCAGTGTGTTGTCTTTATTACAGATACTTAGGATTTTATGCATTCTTCTTTTTACATTATTTCTAACCCCTGTCTTTTCTTCTGCAGTGCTCTTTTTGTCTTATGCAGTTGCACATCCTATTAAAACAGGATGTTTTCATTCTGGAATTATTTGCATAATCAAAGACTGAGGACTGAAGACTGGACAGGAAGGTACCTGATGTTCCAAAGTGAGAGGCTAAGTCATCTATGTGCTAGTGCTTCCAGGAGAATAATCAAATACTGGTTTTGTGATACAAGTCCAATTCCCATTCAAGGCTGTAATACATCTGACATTGAAGGGAATGGAAGAGGCTTTTTTTTTTTTTTTTTTTTGAGATATTGTCACAGGTCTATGGGGTACCTCTCTTTGCCTCATGTCTGTGAAAGAACTGTCAACACTCAGTGCATAGGGTCTTTGAGCCACAGATACAAAAGAAAGATATTGCATCTACCATGTTTTCAAATAGCAGGGGGAGTAGAGGTAGTCAGATAAGGAATATCTAACACTTCCTGGAGTTGCTCTAGCAAAGGGGCACTAGTGTTTCACTTGGACCACTTGTAGATTATGATGGAGAGAAAGCCAGCTTGGGATGACTTAGTGGCATTTTACCTTAGGAAACTGATTCGTGGGTTCTGGTGAACCCAAAGAAACTATAAAATGAGGGGTAAAATCAAAACAGTTTGGCCAGAGAGTGTATATCCTGCATAACAGGGAGTATACTTGGATATTCCCACTGCACATATGTCTAAGAAAAACATTCAAGAAGGTATTCATTTTGAATGTCTGCCTAGCACAGGTAACACTGATATCAGAATATAGCAGCACTATTCAAGAGCAACTGCTTTGCTTCATCTCTCTTCTTAACCCATCAACTCTTTCATCAATTCCTGAGAGTTCAGAAAGCATGAAAGCATGAGACAAGGACATAGAGAAATCAAAGTCACCTGCCAATCCTCAGACTCTGCTTCTGACAACAGGCTACAAGGTCAAGACACCCCAAAGCTGAGGAAATACAATTTGGAATTGTGTCTAGTACACTTTCCTAGAAGTTACACACATTAGCTCCTAATACACAAATGCTTTTTAATCAAATATGACTAGGACATTTTTTTTCTTTAAAGAGAAAACTCAAAAGATTGATCCTAGATCTTTCAGAGAACTCAGAGGGCCTGTCGTAAGTATCACCCAACATGCCTGCTCCCAATAGCAGATTAAAAACATGAGAAACAAGAGATGAGGATACAGCTGCTTTTAGAAGCTGCTCTCTGCACAGTTTCACTTTTTCAAAGCATACCCAGTCATGTACACATGAACCTGCACTCACTTCTCTTTGGGGGAAATCTACTGGCCATTCATCCCCGAGGACACACATCAGCTGTCTAGTCCATCCGTTACCTAATGTGGTTTAGGCCACGAAGGCTCCTACTTTGCAGTCTGCAGGTAAGCACAGCTCTCCCCAATTCACTCCTGAACACTCTTCACAACTTCTCCCACCACACACAACTTCTCCCACCACACACAACTTCTCCCCACCCCTGCAATTAGTAATCTACGAATTGCTTCATATTCCCCTTTTTCCTTTTCCAGCCCTTCCAATACATTTGTATATCATTTCCTTTTCCAAATCTACTCTGATATAACTAGCATTGCTTTAGTTTCCCTGACTAGGCCCTGACTGATATACTCACTAACTCTGCATTACATGTCATAGTTGAATATATTAATACAAATGTAAAAGTTGGAGGATAAAGTTGAATATACAAAGTTTTCCTACATATTACTCATAGATAATTCTTTTTTTTTTTTTTTTTTTTTTTTTTTGCCTTTTTGTCATTTTATGGCCGCGGGTTTATGGCCGCACCCGCGGCATGTGGACGTTCCCAGGCTAGGGGTCTAATCGGAGCTGTGGCCACCGGCCTTCGCCGCAGCCACAGCAACGCAGGATCCGAGCCGCGTCTGCAACCTACACCACAGCTCACGGCAACGCCGGATC